>JAZKJV010003576.1:0-600000 GCA_037367405.1 Ottelia alismoides | reverse complement strand
ATATACTTGTCACCCGCCAATCGTAAGGGAACGAATGTAGTTTCTTCTACACCAACCACAAAACATGGAGTGGAAAATTGTGTATTTGCATCTTCCTCTTTGAGCCAGTGTTGTCGCGATCTCTGCCTCCAGTCTACGTCCACCTTTTAATCCTCTGAATAAACAATCTGAAGCTAGTTGATCCGCTCATCAATCTCTTCGATCGACAATTCTTGTACATTTATGAGCTCATCTAACATGGTCACCTTTCTATGCATCGTCTCCTCCTAAGACGTTAGGCCCGAACAACCCGATTGTATTCCATCAAATGATTTTTTAGGTACCATTGTTGAAGTTATTGTAGTTATATTCTTTTATTTTAGACATCTTCCTTTTAATGAAGTTATTTATTTAGTTATTGAGATACCCACTTAAATGGTATGCCAACAATGCAATGTGCCTACCACCCAAAAGACTAGGCTTTAAATCCCTAATTGTGGGGGTTGCTTTAGGAAATCCACAGCCAACTTAAAAAATAGTTGAATCTTTCAACATGGATTTGAGTAAGAATACATACAGCCGGCCCTACTTATAGTGGGAGAAGACTTTGCCATTTTTATTGAGTATCGTAAACCTTCAGGATTTTTATGTAATTATCTCCAACTGATCTCTAGGGTTTCACGCTATAGAAGAAATCCTATACCCTATGAATAAATTATTTTGTTCATTTAAATGGTCTGGTGGTAGTGCAATGTGTCTATAACCCAAAAAACCAGGATTCAAATCCCCCTTGTAGGGTTTGCGTTAGGTAGTTGACAATCAACTTAAAAAACAGTCGAATCGTTCAACATGGATTTGAGCAAGAATCCATGTAGCCGACCCTACTTATAGTGGGCAAGGTTGCAAAATCGGTAGTCGGTACTCGATCGGTTGATTCATTGACTAAGGATTAATCGGTATTCAGACGATTAATCCGATTTAGTCATGCTTTAATCAGATATGGATTTTTTAATTATCTTAAATATATAAATCATTTTTGTATGTATATTCTTATATATTTGCATAGATTTATACATTTTTATATTACCATAATGAAAAAAAGAAGACGAAATTGAATTTAAATAAAACATTAAGCGTATCAGAATAAGTGTGCTTTAGAAAATAAAAAATTAAAAAAATATATGGTATCTTCATGCAAAAATCGATCGATTAGTTGGCCTAGTCGAAATTAGTAAGTACTCGGTCGGCCACCCCTCCAACTAGACTGGTCGGACCTACTAGTCGGGCCAATCGAGAGACTTTTACAAAAGTGATAGTGAGAGAAGGTTTTGACATTTTTTATTCACATATTATTTTTTCTACATGGTATCAAAGCAACGGTCCTAGACCGAGGCTTGTACCCAAAAACCTTACCACCACCTGCAAGCCTCTTCTTTCCTTTCTCGTTGTCGTCGTTGGGAGCTTCTCTTCTTACTCTGTCACACCATTGTTGGTCCCAACGAACACCTGCCTAAGTCAGGGTGACATTCTCGAGCATCACCCTCCAACGCATCTCGGACCCTACCCAATTACAGGGCATCATCGCATACGACTCCTAGCCATCGCTAGTTCGAAGCATCACCATCGCCCTGACATAAGACTCATCGCCATCGCCCTCCAGGGCATAATTGCACAGGACCGTACTCGGTTCAAGGACACCATCATTAGTTTGAAACATCGCTCGGAGCATCCTGTGCACCTAGGGATTCCTCTCGCATTACCCTCCAGTTTTAGCGCATCTTCTCACATCGCCCTTTAGGTCTTCTTCTTGAATCACCTACAGTTCAATTACAAGGTTTCAACATCGTTCTTCAATCTAGCACTGATGACCCCCAGTGCATCTTGTGTGTGATTTTGTGCATGAAAATTCCCTGTGTGTGAAGGTCATATCACATTCCATATCCTGAGCAAGAAAGAGCCATCATAAAGACCTAGCACTTTAACACGACAAAGCATGGTTCGAAAAAACACGCCTCGAGGCGCAAAGGTGCTCGAGGCAAAACGGAGTGGTGACAAAATGCCTTGAGGCGACCACCTCGGACCCTTTAGCATAAGCGTGTGCCACGGATGCCTGAGGCGGGCGAGGCGAGGTGGTAGGACGGGGCGAGGCGTTAGGTGAGACGTTAGAGATTTTTTTTCAAGGCTTTTTTAAAGAAAATAATTACTCCTATTCGTATTGTCATATGTTTATAAAGTCCTAGTTGTTGAGTATATATTTATGCAAGATGAATGCTTATATTTAACCTCTTTCATATTCATATTTACCTTTAACATGTCCAATTATTTCAATGAACTCTTACAACTACACACTTAAACATATAAGAAACTACGCGTGAATTCGAATACCTATGTAAAAAATTGGATAGAAACAGGGGTATGGTGGCACAGGGGGACATCAGATCGTTCTTCATCTGGGTTCAGTAGAACATACAATTAGGATTCAAATCATATGATTATATCAACAACTTGGATATCTTTAATGACAACTATAGCAAATCCCTTTTTGATGAATATTTTAGTGATAGTTATAGCCAATGATTTCCTTTTGACTGGGTAGAAATTTTAGTAGAAAGATTTGTGGCATTAACATATCCATTTTTAATGTTCTTGTCTTCATAATATCATCATATATTACATTGTTATATATTATATGCTTGTTAGATTATATTTTTTTCACCAATAAATATATCTATTATACATTTTGTAATTATTTTCCTACACAAACTGAGGCTTACGCCTCGACCGCCTCGAGGCTACGCCTCGCTTCGCTTCCAAGGAAAGTGCCTCATTGCACCTTTCATTTTATAAACCTTACGATAAAGAGGACCCGAGCGCCCTAACCACACGTGAGTTTGGAGTTCTTGCCATTACCTCTTGAACTCCTTATCTAGTCGTGATGGCCACAACTCCTAACGAAACCTAGCCCATTTACATTACATCTTTTATGACGGTTCAAGGGACTTTTATCAAAATCAAGGGCACAAATAACTACATGTTATAGTCTTCAGCCTTCAAGGTGCTCATCGACGGTCAAAGAAAAATATATATTCTCAAAAGGCACAGCTAAGGGAAAGTGATATGGACCATACGTCATGGCTTTGGAACAATTATCAGATCATGACTTGAGTAATCAACAGCGTGTCACATATTGCGGTGAATCTCCTCTACAAGGAGACCGTAAAGCAAGAATTGGATCGGACATATCTCTAAACAGACCACCAAGTCTCGTCTTGCAGACATCGATATGCGGATTTAGTTCATGTCTGGGAGGAGTCTACTCGTGTGGACTACTATCGCCACCTCACCTATCTCTATGAGGAGTTTGACATCTTTCACCCAGTTTGTTGTTCCAAATAGGTGACAGAGAAATCAAAGTGGCATGTCTACAAATTTCTTGTCACCTCGCATTCTCGCTATCAAAATATGAAGGACAAATTCCTTACATTTAATACTCTATTATCTATCAAGGTCATATTTAGTCATCTTCAGGAGTTGGAGACATCGGATGGACATACTTCTTATTCTCTATATTCCACGGAGAACTCCGCCCTCTTCGCCTGCTCTAGAAGAGGCGACTGACATAATTTCGTGCATGACAAGGCCGTAACTTTGGTTGCGGTCATGGTTGTAGTCGTGATTATGGTTATCCTTCCATATAGTGATGGGCAAAGATTGGCTTCCCACATCTGGCCAATGTTGCATCTCCATCTCATTATGATGTGGTTGGGACACTCCCTCTGATCAGGACTTTAGTGGACAGACGGATCAACTCTCTGTCATAGACTACCCTCGCCCGATGCAGCTTCTGCAGAACTCCTCTCCTGATGAGACTACACCTATAGCGCATATGGTAATTACCACCTCATGTATTATAGCTAGCAATGCTACTGTCATAGCATCGTCCTAGATTATTAACTATGGTGCAGTTTCCTCAAAAAACTATGGTGCAGGATTTGAAATTTCGATTTCGATAGGTATGGGTATCGAAACCCCTATATATGTCGATTTCCCGGATTTCGACCAAGATGGGACGAAATATCGGTGATATTTCGACATATCAACTCATTTTGGTTAAAATTCATGGTTTCCAATACAAAATTTCCCGGATTTCAACCGATATCAACGAAATTTCGTCAATATCTATGTATAGCAACGGTATTATCTATGTAAGCTTGATTTTACTACTTATTTACGAATTCCCAATATTAAAACACGACATGTTTTATATATTTTGTTTCGGGGCACCCCTGCAAGGGGGGCCCTCGCTGACCCCCGTCCGGTAGGGTATGGTGCAACAGGGGGGGTACATATGACAATTCTTAAACTTGGGGAGCTTTCTCCCCTTTGGGTTTAAACAATGGAATTGAAACAACTATATTGCTTCTACATATCCGATATAGCTTGTTCGTTTCATTCGTTTGTCATTTATCTTCGTAAAATAGATGCATAATTACTATAAGTTTAAAAATAATTCTATAATTCATTAGAACTATGTTCACGACGGTTATTTATATGAACGAAACATTGTCTAATTGATCATTATCTACATTCTAGTATCAAATGCTCATCTATTTTTATGAACAAAAGATTTCTTCTAAGTATTGTTAACTTAATTATTTCGATTTCCATTCCTATTATCTATTAGTCAACTCAACAATATGTCTGATATGATCGATATGGTGTGATATAAGGCATATAGATGAGAGATATGTGTGATATAAGTGTGAATTTGTACGCTATTATTGTTTTAAGATCTTTGATTGGATGATATCAATTTCCAGTGTATATCAGCCAAGAATCAGCATTAACATCGATTTGGCCGATATGACCGATATGATCGATATGTGCAATATAAGAGGCATATATGAGCAACGTGTGTAATATAAGTGTGTATTTGTAAGTTATTTAATGTTGTGATAACCTGGAAAATCGTAATTTACGAAAAATGGTCGAAAAATGTCTTTTTGAGTCATTTTTAACATTTCCACCGGAACGATCGAAATGGAGACGACCGAGGCAAAATCAAAATTGAGATTTCGAACCTTGCTATGGTGTGCCTACTCACTTGATGGAAGAAGGAAGCCTGCTGACCTCCTCTCAATCCTCTTCCACTGTAAAGTCGGTTCGCATGCCAGTTGTGCTTGTTCTCAAGTTACCAACATTGGGACTGTGGAGTTCTCCTCCAAGCCACCGGAACGATCGAAATGGAGACGACCGAGGCAAAATCAAAATTGAGATTTCGAACCTTGCTATGGTGTGCCTACTCACTTGATGGAAGAAGGAAACCTGCTGACCTCCTCTCGATCCTCTTCCACTGTAAAGTCGGTTCGCATGCCAGGTGTGCTTGTTCTCAAGTTACCAACATTGGGACTGTGGAGTTCTCCTCCAAGCGCAAGCTCACCGGAGTTTATTGTGCTCCTGACTTTCCTTTGCGCTTATTATATCTTAATAAGCCATGTTTTGAGTTGAATTGTCAATGAATTTTGACAAGTTCTATTACTATTTTCAGGAAAAATGGTCGATGCAAATTTTGGTGGGGGACATGAGAAGAACAACATCCACTATCTTGATACCCATTGATTCTACTTTTCCTAATCATTTTTCTGATTCTGTTGACGTGTTCTTATGGCATTTGTGGATCGATCATCCCTCTGCTAGAGCTCTTTCCCAGATGCTTCTCGAACTGTCATCTCTGAAGTTGCTTGAGTGTGAAGCCTGTCAGTTCAGAAAACATCATCAGCCTCCTTTCCACATTGGACTGAGCCACGTCGATCGTCACCTTTTTGTTTAGTCTATTGTGATATTTGGGGAACCTTGTCCACTCCGTATTATAGGCAGCCACAAATATTTTTTTGAGGAAATATGTGGTCCACACTATAAAGACGTACACCCTAAACAAATATTGTGTTTCCTTTGGAGATGATTAGTAGATATATTGGTCTATTTAATAAAGAAATGTCCAAGTATTAATAAAATTGTCAAGTCCTTTCATATTATTAAAAAAACTTTCTCTACTTGCATTTAGACTATCATGATTCATGACTGACAATGCTTTTGAGCTCACTCAACATGACTTGTTATCTTTCTTTATCAATAGGGAACCCTTCATCAGGCATCATGTCTATATACCTTGCAGCAGAATAGGGTATCGGAAAGGAAACTTCACCACCTTCTGGACCCCGTACCTTGCTTACTCATATGATGATTCCGAAGACTTGTTTGGGGGGGATGTCGTTCTGACTACCACCTACCTCATCAACAGGTACCCCCATTGGTTCTCAATGGGGTAACTCCTTTTTCACATGTGTATGTTGATGATGAACTCTCTCCTCTTCCATTGAGAATCTTTGGTTGAACTATTTTTGTAGAGATAGATATTATTATATGCTATGTACTCGTTCGTCATTTATATTTTTCTCTGGACTACTTTGTACTTTACCCTTAAGGTCTCTCCCTATATAAGAGAGCCTAGGGTTCCCTTGAATAATAGATTACTCTTTTCTCACAACATGGTATCAGAGCCCTAGGGCTTCCCCACCCGTCGCCCCCCCTCCCCCCTCTCTTCTTCTTCCACCGCGCCCCCCCCCCTCTCTCCCATCGCCGCCAGACCCTTCCCGGGTCCCTCCCGTCGCCGCCCAACCCCTCTCGGGTCCCTCCCGTCGCCACCCGACCCCCTCTGGGTCCCTCCCGACGTCGCCGGACCCCCTCCCGGGTCCCCCCCGTTGCCGCCGGACCCCCTCGGGTCCATACCAGCGCCGCCCGACCCCCCGGGGTCCCCTCCAAGTGCCGCCGTAACGCCCTAGCCCGTCGCCTCCTCTTCATCTTCCGACGTGCCCTAGCTGGATTCTTGCTATCTTGATCGTAGCCGTCTCTTCTTCCAGATATATGGATTTGAATGTGTAAAGTCTACATACGCACTTGAATCCTATGAAATTTGTGTAGACATATATCACTTTGTCTACATACCCTAGTTCTTCTCCGGCGGCAATATGTCAGAACTAAAAGTTGATATGCCCTCCATAGGCACGTTCAAAGGTCCCGCGCCAATAGTCAAGATGGACGGGTCGAACTATAAGCTCTGGACGATGCAGTTCATAAGTCTCGTGAATTCGGACGGTAAGAAGCATATTCTTACCGAGGATGAGCCAGCAGAGAAGACAGGGATATATGCCTCGTGGGAGGCTGATGACTCGTATGCAAAGGTCTGGTTGTCAGGAACACTGTCGATGGCGATTGCCAATGATGTCCTCCATCAACCCACTGCCAAGGCGATGTGGGATATTCTGGCTGCTACATATTCTCAGGTGCGTAATGAGACCAAGATGTTACAACTTCAGCATGATATATTCACGATGAAGCGGAATGGCAGACCTCTTCACTCCTTGTACACATCCTTGAGGGGGATGTTTAAGAAGTTGTACAGCACCATACCTCTCACAGCGACTCTTGAACAGCAGAAGACATTCAGGAATGCCACCATGGTGGGTGTTCTACTTGCGGCCCTAGATCATGAGTATGAGGCCGCCCGCTTTCAGATTTTGGCTGATGCAGTTATTCCTCCGATGGAGGATGTTTACAGGAGACTCAGTCGCATATCAGTTTCTTCCAGCTCATCTACTCCACCCCCACCAGCGATGGCAGTGTCGCGTGGGAGAGGTGGTCACTCTTCTGGCCGTGGTCGTGAACGTGGACCCCAGGGTAGGGGTGGTCGCCAACGGCTTTGTTCATACTGTCACTGCACAGGCCACTCGGAGGAGACATGCTACTCTAAGCATGGGTTCCCAGCATCGGCACGTGTAGCAGAGCATTCTCAGTCCCAATTGGCATCTACTGCAGACAATCGTTTCGAAGAACTTGTGGCACGTCTACGTGATATTATGCCACAATCATCTGGTGATTCTTCTGGTGGACCTTCAGATGTTGCTGCTACAGCATCTGCCAGTTCCTCTGCTGCTGCTAGTACCTCAGGTAGTGCTACTGCATTTACATCTTCTCATGATATCTCTGATTGGATTATATACTCTGGTGCCACACATCATCTCTGCCGTGATCGAGAGAGACTTGAGTCCTACAGGGACATTCCTCATGGCCGCTCAGTACAGATTGCAGACGGTACTCATTCTCCCCACGTTGGACCGGGGGAGGTCATCCTATCGTCTACTATGCATCTACAGAATGTTCTACATGCTCCTGAGTTCTCGATGAATCGGTTGTCTATTAGTCAGATTACGAAGGATTTGCATTGCCGTGCTATATTTAACTCGTCTTCTCTTATTTTTCAGGACATATTAACGGGCACGGTGATTGGTTGTGGCTCTGAGCAGAATGGTCTATATCGGTTGGTCCGGAATACTTATGCTGGCGTCTCTTCTCATTCCGTCGGACCAGTTTCTCCGTACATCTGGCATCTCCATTTTGGTCATCTCCCGCTCCAGAAAATGCGACATCTTCTGCCTCAGATCTCTCCTGGTTCTTCTTTTCGCTGTGAAGCATGTCAGTTGGGAAAGCATCACCGGTCGAGCTTTCCTAGTCATCAGAGTCGGAGCAGTAGTTCCCCATTTGAGTTGTTTCACATAGACATATGGGGTCCAAGTCGTGTACCCGATCATCAGGGACACAGATTTTATCTTGTGGTAGTGGATGATTTTTCTCGTGTTTCTTGGGTCTTCCTTTTAAAGAATAAATCTGAAGCAGGCGATGTGATTAAGAATTTAATTAATGAAGTGCAAAATGTGTTTTCTTCTACTTCAAATATGTGCGTACTGATAATGCTCTTGAATTCTGCACACGGTCTCTCTCTCAGTTTCTTTCGTCAAAGGGCATTATTCACCAAACCACTTGTGCTTACACATCTCAGCAGAATGGTGTGGCAGAAAGAAAGCATCGCCACCTTCTTGACATTACTCGAACCCTACTGATTCAGAGTTGTGCTCCTATTTCATACTGGGGGGATGTTGTTCTTACCGCTTGCTACCTGGTCAATCGTATGCCATCTTCTGTTCTTGGTGAGAAAATTCCTCTCTATCGTTTTCCCTGACAAGGAATTATTCTCACTTACTCCTCGTGTCTTTGGTACTGTGGCATTTGTTCATATTCTGACTCCTGGACTTGACAAGCTCTCTCCTAGAGCTGTCAAGTGTGTCTTTGTCAGTTATTCTCGGACTCAGAAGGACTATCGGTGTTATGATCCAATAAACAAGAAATATTTTGTCAGTGCTGATGTCACGTTCTTTGAGTCTGTTATATATTTTTCCCCTGCAGGTGACAGACTGGTACCATCCACTACCAATGATGATGTCTATGTCCCTCCACCACCTACTTGGAGTCCACCTGAGTCCACTCATGTTCCTGACTCTACGCCGTCTTCACCACCAGCTCCACCTCCACGACCCCCTATTCTACCCTTACCAAAGTTCTATACGTGCCGGTCAGGTCCTGCTCAGGCTACACGTCAGACATCCATCATACCTCAGGCATGTTCAGATGGTATTACTACTGACGGGTCAGACAAGGTACATGTGCAGGATTCTTCATTGCAGGAGGAGACTACACCATCCAGTACAGCGGAAGATGATCTTGATCTTCCTATTGCTATCCGAAAGCAGAAGAGGACGTGTACATCTTATCCCTTTGCTTCACAGGTGTCTTTTCATCGTCTCACAGGCGAATTTCAGAGATTTGCTGCAGCTTTATCTTCTGTGGACATACCACGGACATACCAGGATGCCATAAAGGTTGATTGCTGGAGAAAGGCTATGGAAGATGAGATGAGTGCACTACAGTCCCGTGGCACATGGACCTTGGTTGTTCCTCCGTCTGATGCATCTATTGTGAGTCGTAAGTGGGTATTCACAGTTAAATACCACGCTGATGGTAGTCTGGATCGGTACAAAGCACGACTGGTTGCACGGGGCTTTACACAAACCTATGGCGTCGACTATATGGATACATTTTCTCCAGTGGCTCGTCATTCCACTCTTCGCATTCTCTTATCAGTTGTTGTAGTACGTGACTGGAGTATATCTCAACTGGATGTCAAGAATGCCTTCTTGTATGGTGATTTGCAGGAGGAAGTCTACATGCAGCAGCCACCAGGGTTTACTGCTGAGGAGGAGACGCATATGGTGTGTAGACTTCACAAGGCAATTTATGGCCTCAAACAGAGTCCAAGAGCGTGGTTCCAGAAGCTCTCCAATCTGATAGAACGACAGGGACTCAAGAGGTCGAATGCAGACCACTCGTTGTTTGTTCAGAAGTCATCGACAGGTACGGTTGTTATCATGGTCTATGTTGATGATATTCTAGTTACAGGAGATGATATTCAGGGCATAGAAAGGGCTAAGGCATTCCTAGGCTGTCAGTTCATCACAAAGGATCTTGGAACCCTAAGATATTTTCAGGGGTTGGAATTTGCCATGAATGCACAGGGTCTAGTAATGACCCAAAGGAAGTACATTACAGATTTCTTGACTGAGACAGGCATGGTTGGATGCAAACCGTCAAGTATTCCCATGGATCCAAGCATGAAGCTATATCATGATGACATTGTTGAAGTGGACAAGAGGAGATATAGAGAAATGGTGGGTAAGCTCCTTCATATTACCATAACCCGTCCCGATATTGCCTTTGCAGTGAGCAGGGTTAGTCAATTTATGGAGCAGCCAAGACAAGTTCATATGGATGCCATATACATGATACTGAGGTATCTGAAGTCTTCTCCAGGTTCAGGGTTGTTGTTTCGAAAGTGCACAGATTTGTCTATCTCAGCATGTGCAGATGCCGATTATGCAGGATGCCCTAAGGATCGAAAATCAACCTCAGGGTTTGCAGTTTTTGTTGGGAGCTCTCTGGTTTCTTGGAAAAGCAAGAAACAAACTGTTGTGGCAAGGTCCAGTGTTGAATCCGAATATAGGGCCATGGCGCAAGCAAGCACGGAGATGATGTGGGTTCGATCTGTACTGGAAGATCTACATGTAGTCGTACCTCTACCCATGCAGCTTCAGTGTGATAATTAGGCAGCCTTATTTATTTCCAACAATCCAGCTTTTCATGAAAGAACTAAGCACATTGAAGTTGACTGTCACTACACTAGAGACTTGATCCAGAGAGGATTGATATCTACAGCTCATGTGAGCTCAGGGAACCAGACTGCTGACGTACTCATCAAGCCGTTGCTCAGAGGACCTTTCCAGAGATGTTCTTCCAAGCTGAGCATGATAGACATCTATGCTCCACCTTGAGGGGGAGTGTAGAGATAGAAATTATTATATGCTATGTACCCGTTCGTCATTTATATTTTTCTCTGGACTACTTTGTACTTTACCCTTGAGGTCTCTCCCTATATAAGAGAGCCTAGGGTTCCCTTGAATAATAGATTACTCTTTTCTCACAACAATTTTTGTTCATAGCTTCCATACTAGTGATAAAAAGTCAACTCATGCAAATAAGTACGTGTTCCACGGCTACTCTCGAACCCAAAAGGAGCATCGACATTATGACCCTACTAGTCATCGTTACTATGTATCTGTTGATGTCACCTTCTTTGAAATGACTAGCTACTTTTCTCAGTCTGTCAGTGACATACCCTTGGAGCTTCCACCACCTCCCATTGTCTACAAAAGGAAACATATTGCTGCTTATGGCTCTGTATGGTTAGATGTTCCTTACTTGAAAGATGATGCGCCTCCTTAAAGTGATACCACCACTGCTACTTTAGATGCACAAACAGAACTTCATATAGCACTGCGGAAACCAAAAAGACATTGTTTGTCTCATCCCTTAACACACTTTACTTCCACTGATACTTTATCCAACAGTGATGGGCAGTTTACAGAGGCACTTATGGATGTTACCACTCCTTCTGATCATCATGGCACACTTCAGAACCATGGCTGGGAAAAGGTCATGGATGAGGAGATGGATGCGCTTACTTCTAGGGGCACATGAGATCTTGTGTCGTGTCCGCATGGCGTCAAGCCAATTGCTTGCAGATGGGTCTTTATGACCACATAGTCTCTTGATTGATTAACAGATTAAAAGACATACTTGTAGCAATGGAATTTACACATGCCTATGACGTACTAGAATGGGTTGAGACATTTTGAGGCATTCTCTCCATTGGCTAGAATGAGATAAATCCGCACTATTTTCTTTGTTGACGCCAATAGGAATTTGCCTATATTTCAACTCGATGTGAAGAATGATTTTCTCTATGGTGATCTCAAGAAGGAGGTTTACATGATGCAGCCACTAGGTTACTCCGTCTAGGGGGGCATGTATGCTGACTTGGTAAGGCCAATTATGGCTTAAAGCCGAATCCACGAGCTTGATTTGATAGACTTACCTCTAAAATCAGTTCACTTGGCTTCCATAGGATGACATCTAATTACCACGTATTCGTCAGATGGAGAACTCCTGGCGTTGTGATAGCGGACATTTATATTGACAGGGTGATTATCGATGATATGAAGCATGCATTCTAGTGAGCAAGGCCTTCATCCAGAAAGTCTTTGTCACCAAGACCTTGGTTAGCTCAGCGACTTCCTTGGCATTGAGGTGATACGCACTACAAAAGGACTATACCCATTACAGGTGCAGTATTGCCTTGATATTCTTACAAGGTTGGCTTACCTGGATACAAACCAATTGGCATCCCGACGAAGTTGCAGAAACATGATACATTTATTGATCCTGAGTTCGAGGATACTACATGATTTAGAAGCCTTGTGTGCAAACTTCTCTACTTTACAGTCACTAGGCCAGATATATCGTAAGTTGTAAAAAGAACCAACCAACACATGGAGAGACACTACTACAATCATTGGTAGATTGTTCTCTTGATCCTTCGATACCCGAAGTAAGGGGCCAACGACCATGTTAATGTCACTGCCTATACAGATGTCGATTATGCTAGTTCTCCTTAGGATCGATGATCTACCAAAGGTTATGTTATTTTTGTCTGTGGGAACCTTGTTACATGGCGATGCAAGAAGCGGACTGTTGTTTCAAGATCGAGTGCAGAGGTTGAATACAAGACAATGGCTCAAGCCACTTGTGAGATTACCTGGCTAGTCTCCTTTCTATATGAGTTTGGACTTTCTGCTACTAGTTATGTCCCTTTATACTGTGACAACAAGTCCGCTACATACGTTGCAATCAAGCATGTTTTCCATTAGCGAACTAAGCACGTTGAAGTTGATAGCCATTTCATTTGCGATGCAGTTGGGGAAAGAAGATCACTTTTACGCATATCTCTACAGATCTCCAGCTTGCAGATATATTCACAAAGGCCCTCCTAAAGAAATGCATATCATGGGGGACTTCTATGAAGTTATTTTAGTTATCTTCCTCTTATTTCATTTTATTTCTTAAGTCGTGTAATCCTTCGGGGTCTCTTATGTAATTATCTCCAACTAGGATCTAGGGTTTCTTGTTATATGAAACCACATACCCCATGAATAAATTATTCCACTCATTCACAATTTATTTTCTCTACAACCACCATTGTGTATGCAATACGGACAATGGTAGATCCCTCTCAATGGCAG
Source organism: Ottelia alismoides (assembly GCA_037367405.1). Classification (NCBI taxonomy): domain Eukaryota; kingdom Viridiplantae; phylum Streptophyta; class Magnoliopsida; order Alismatales; family Hydrocharitaceae; genus Ottelia; species Ottelia alismoides. The sequence continues at coordinate 586,435 of JAZKJV010003576.1, read as the reverse complement.
TCCCTCCATAAGTGTCCTCCACTATAACCTAAAAATCCCATCTTCAAAAGCCATGAGCGCTCAAATCTGAAGAAGTATTGTGGTCTCAGTAACCCGCCAAACTCCAACAACAATGACATGTGATCATAGTGTGCACAGGGTAATGCATGCATGCCCGGCTATGGGTACAGTTGCATTACCTCTATGTACATCAGAATACGATCAATGCTTAATCTCGACCTGCAGTTCTTTTAAGTATAGTGGCATCAGCAGCCTTCGTCACATAGGTCTAGCCCGAAGGGTCACACTCAATGATCTCCAACTATAGCTCAATAACAAGGCCCTAAATGTTGGTTTCAGTTACCATTTCGGTGACCGACCGAAACGGAATTTCGATCGAATTTCGGTCAAATCGACCGAAATTTCAGTCATTTCGGTCATTTTTTGTACTGGGCCCCCCATATTTCGGTCATTTCGGCTATTTCGATCGAATTTCGATTTCGACTGGATATCGATATTCGACAGAAATTCAACTGAATTTCGCTGAAATTTGAGGCTATGCTCAATAATCAACAATAACAGCCCAACCGACCAACTTGAGTTGAATTGAAAAGATGATTGACCATGAATCTCAATTGGTCAATCATGAAGTGATCAATTCGTTGTTCCGTGTGACCAACTCGTTGTTAATCAAGCTTGTATAACAAAATCATGAATTGGTCGAGCTATGTTCAAGGTTGGTTGATCAAATGTTGGAAGATCAGGTGCTACAAGTTGATCGATCAGGTCAAGTTTTGAGTTTGTTCTGAGTTAATCTAGATTAGGAAATTTTGGTGATACTCTCAAGCTGACGGGGCTGAAACTGCTTGGCCAGTGAGAACATATGTTAAACCTTCCACCTTTGCACCTTTTTTTAGGCTCAAAAAAAGGGGGAGACACTCAACGGTGTTCGCCCCAATATATTAAAAAGCTAAAGAGAAGAAGAAGAAAAAGAAGGAAAAAATGTACAAGGCAGAACAAGACAGTAATAGCGAATATACAAAAGTATACCACCACCCCCACCATAAACAAAAGCAACTTGCGGCCTACACCACACTCCAGTCATCCACAAGACGCGAACAATGAATAAGAACGTTATCCCTGTAAAAGCGTTGGCCTGAGAAGAGGGCATCATTCCTTCCCAACCATATGGACCACAGCCTTGCAATCGGGATCAAGATGTCCCTCCTAACCCTGTTCCTGTTAAGCACCAACGCGTCACAGAAAGCTGACAGGTCATCCGTTCTCACCCAATCCAGATCATCCCAAATCCCTCGGACCACGGGCCAGCCAAAGAATAAGTGATCAATGGTTTCCACAGCCGATTCACAAAGCACACAGGAATTGGCGACATTAGCCATGAATCTAGCGCAGCGATCACGCGTCAACAACCTCTTTCTGCGTAGAAGCCAAAGGAAAAAACCAATGCGCTCAGGAAGCCTCAGGCTCCAAAAAAAGCATGAATCGCGGACCAGGAGATCAGCCCCCTCCGGCATTGGCGGAGCCAAAGCCCGATAAGCTTTCTTCGTGGAGAAGGTGCCGTCCTTCCAAGCCCAGTATTCCTGACCATCACTAGGCCGATCAACGTGACAGATGGCGTCCAGAAGTGAAATAAAATCATCAAGCCGCTGGTCGGAGAAATTCGCTATGAAACGCGGACACCGGCAACCATCCACCCAGCAGGAGGCAACCGAAGCATCTTTGTCGGTCGCCAGTGCAAACAAACGGGGGAAACGCTCATTCAAGGCTCCCCTTCCCGTCAAATCGTCAACCCAAAATTTAAAAGAGTCCCCCTTCCCCAGCACCGGGCGAAAGAGCGATACATTCCTAGCAAAGACATCCAGCACACTACGCCAAAACAACGTATGGACACCGACCACGCCCCCCGCACCAGCCCCAACCTTCCCCAAGAAACTCCCTCAAAACGGAAATAAAAAAGTTATCTCCCTGATCCCAAATTCTGCTCACCCATTTGAGAAGAAGAGCATCATTGACAACCTCCAGCCTCCGCACACCCAGGCCACCTTCCCGCTTGCCCCTAGTAACCTCATCCCACGCCACAAGATGCACCCCCCTTCCCCCCTCCCCCTTCCTCCCCCACAAGAAACTGCGCATACAACGCTCTAGACGCAAGCGAATCCCCATCGGCATGCGACGATTAGAAAGAAAGAATACCGGGATCGAAGAAAGCACCGCCTTGATAAGAACAAGCTGACCCCCTCTTGAAAGCAAAGCCGCACGCCAGCCAGCAAGGCGCATTTCCACTCTCTCGACAACCAGGCGCCAGTCCCGAAGCCTGACCCTTCCCACCACCAGCGGCAAGCCAAGGTAGTCAATAGGAAGCTCATCCGGAGTGGACCCCAAAATCCGGTCGCACTCCACCGCCTCCGCATGCGACATCCCAAAGGGGATCACCTTGGACTTGCTGCCATTCATAAACAGCCCCAATAATTCGCTAAACAGTTCAAGAGTCACCGCCATACCAGAGACCTCGGAAGGGCCTCCCTCGATGAAGCAAATGGTATCATCCGCAAATTGGATCAAGGGCACGCGCAGGGCGCCCTTAGAATAACCTTTCGAAAGCCCGGCCTCGATCACACGGTCCACCATACGCGCCAAGACGTCCGAAGCCACAACAAAGAGAAGGGGAGCGAGGGGACACCCCTGGCGCACCCCCCTTCTCGGCTGAAAGAAGCCCCCAACCGGCCGACCATTTACCAAAACAGAGAGGGATATGGTGGTCACACACGCCGCATCCACGAAATCCATACCTCAGGGGACCCACGCCTTCTCAAAACCGACCACAAGAACCGCCACTCCAGGCAGTCATACGCCTTGGCAAAATCGATCTTCCATAGCACCCCCTTCTTACCAGAATTCTCCAATCGGCGACCAACTCAGATGCCACCGCAATGCAGTCCGATATATGCCTTCCCCGAATGAAAGCAGCCTGGGCCGGAGAAACAATTGAGTCCAGGACACAAGCAAGCCGACGGGCTAAGACCTTAGCAACGATAAGATAAATGCCATTAGAGATCGAAATAGGACGGAAGTCCTCGAAACGCTGCGCCGCCGTGGATTTAGGGATCAACACAATGATGGCCCTATTAATCCAATCGAAACCAGAATTCCCATTGCAGAATTCAGACACAACCTCCAAAACATCACGGGCCACCACCTCCCAGAAGTCACGATAAAACGCACCGAGAAACCGTCAAGGCCCGGGGACCCATCCTCGTTCAAGTCCCACACGGCCTCCTTAATTTCCTCCAACGAGAACGGCCGAGTCAAGAAGTCGCAGTCCGAGGCCGAAATGGACGGCGCCCCAAGTCCCAGTCAACGCCATCTTCTCGGGGAGTGACTCGCCGAGAAGCATTTGAAATGATCAACAATGGCGAGCCCCAACTCCCTCCCTCCCCAATAAAGCGAGTACCATTAATGGAAACAGAGCGCATCGCGTTAGATCGCTTCGTACTACTAGCCACACGATGAAAGAATGTCGTATTGGCATCTCCCGCTTTGATCCAGTTCATTCTCGACCGTTGACGCCACTCAATAGCTTGTTTCTTGTCTTCCTACTACTAGCCACCTTTGCACCTTTGTCAGGCTTTGATCAATAAAATAATAAAAAGAACCAAATAGTGCACTTGTAGCAGACTTGATCCATCAGCACGAAGTTGTTTATCAATCAGGACTTATCATTGTTGAGGATTTCTTTCGATTGCATGGGTTTTGTAGAGGTTCTGAAAGATGGGTAGCTCTTGATAGAGAGAGGGTTAAATAGATACATATATTTCAAACTAGAATCAAATCTGAGTGTTATGAGCGATTTGATGGGATGTGATAGAAGTCCATCAAACAAAGTGTTTCCAAAAATAGTCTGCCTATCAAGATAGTATAGGTATTGTTGGGAAAATGTTAGAGTAAAAACAATACTCTGATATTATTCCATAGAGCCCTCGGGTCTCTTATATAGGGAGAGAACCCTTGGGTAAATTACAGTGACGTACAATATATAAATAGAAATTATGAAACAGTACACCACAACATAAATAAGTCTCTACACTCCCCCTCAAGATGGAGCATAGATATCTATCATGCTCAGCTTGGAAGAACATCTCTGGAAAGGTCCTCTGAGCAATGGCTTGGTGAATATGTCAGCAGTCTGGTCCTCTGAACTGACATGAGACGTGGAAATGAAGCCCTTCTGTATCATGTCCCTAGTATAATGACAATCCACCTCGATGTGCTTTGTTCTCTCATGGAAGGCTGGATTGTTGGCAATAAACAATGCTGCCTGATTATCACATTGAAGGTTCATAGGCAAGGGAACATCAACATTCAGATCTTCTAAGACTGCTTTAACCCACATTATTTCTGTGCTTGCCTGTGCCATGGCTCTGTACTCGGATTCGGCACTGGATCTCGCCACAACAGTCTGCTTCTTGCTTTTCCAAGAGACTAGAGAGCTTCCTATGAAGATAGCAAATCCAGAAGTAGACTTACGATCCCTTGGACATCCTGCATAATCTGCATCCGCACAGGCTGAAATAGACAGATCTGTGTCTTTCTTGAATAGCAACCCTGTGCCTGGGGAAGACTTCAGATATCTCAATATCATATACAAGGCATCCATATGAACTTGCCTTGGCTGCTCCATGAATTGACTCACCCGGTTTACTGCAAAGGCAATATCCGGTTGAGTTATGGTAATATATAAGAGCTTACCCACCATTTCTCTGTACCTTCTCTTGTCCACCTCCTCGGTATCATCATCGTACAGCTTCATGCTCGGGTCCATAGGTGTACTTGAAGGTCTGCATCCAGTCATTCTTGTTTCAACTAGCAGGTCTGTGACATATTTTCTTTGAGTCATCACCATCCCTTGTGCATTTCTTGCAAACTCTATCCCCAGAAAATATCGTATTGTGCCTAGATCCTTTGTAATGAACTGGCTTCCCAACATGGACTTGGTTATCTCAATCCCCTGAGCATCATCTCCTGTAACCAATATGTCATCAACATATATCATAACAACAACAGTACCTCTAGGGGTCTTCCGGACGAACAGTGAGTGGTCCGCATTTGACCTTCTGAACCCTTGTCGTTCAATAAGCTGGGAAAGCTTCTGGAACCATGCTCGAGGACTCTGTTTAAGGCCATAGATAGCCTTATGAAGTCTGCACACCATCTGAGTCTCCCCCTCAGCAGCAAACCCGGGTGGCTGCTGCATGTAGACTTCCTCCTGTAGCTCACCATACAAGAAAGCATTCTTGACATCAAGCTGGAAAATGGTCCAATTACGTACCACAGCAACAGATATGAGGATGCAAAGAGTGGAGTGTCTCGCCACTGGTGAAAAAGTATCCAAATAATCTACCCCATATGTCTGGGTAAATCCCCGTGCTACAAGCCTGGCCTTGTATCTGTCTAGACGACCATCCGCACGATATTTCACCGTAAATACACACTTGCAACTCACCACGGAGGCACCTGGAGGAATGGGGACAAGAGACCATGTCCCTCTAGATTGCAAGGCACGCATCTCCTCTTCCATTGCTAGACGCCAGCAGTCAATCTTCATGGCATCCTGATATGTCCGCGGAATCTCCACTGTCGATACAGCAGCAGCAAATTAGTGAGAATCCCCAGTGAGACGTTGAAAGGAGACGTGAGAGGCAAGAGGGTATGAGGCACACTGTCTTCTCTGCTTCCTGTGAGCAATGGGCCGGTCCAAATCATCCATGACTGTGCTGACCGGTAGATCTTCTCCCTGTAGTAAAGGCTCCAGCACTGGTGCATTATCTAACCCATCATTAGTGTTAACATCAGAACATACCTGAGGCGTGTTGGATGGTTGACATGTAGCTTGAGCTGGGCCTGTCCGCCTCGTATAGAACTTAGTGAAAGGGACAACTGGAGGTGGTGGCGGGGGTGGTGGTGGTGGTGGTGATGGTGGTGTTGGTGGAGTAGAGGATTGACCCAGACTCGGAGGTGGTGGAACATAGACATTGGAATCTGGTGATGTGGAGGAGACCAATCTGTCACCTGCAGGGGAGAAGTACATGACAGGTTCGAAAAATGTAACATCTGCACTCACATAGTACTTGTCATGGACAGGGTCGTAGCAACGGTATCCTTTCTGTGTCCTGGAGTAACCCACAAAAACACACTTAATAGCCCTAGAAGAGAGCTTATCAAGTCCTGGAGATAAGCGGTGGACAAACGCAACAGTGCCAAAAACCCGAGTTGTAAGTGTAAACAAGTCTCTGTCGGGAAAAAGAACAGAGATTGGGGACTTTTCCCCAAGAACAGTTGTAGGCATTCGGTTGACTAGATAGCATGCTGTAAGTATAGCATCCCCCCAAAAGGATAATGGAGCACAACTTTGAATAAGTAATGTGCGAGCAATATCAAGAAAATGTCGATGCTTTCGTTCTGCAACCCCATTTTGTTGAGACGTGTAAGCACATGTGGTTTGGTGAACAATGCCTTTAGAAGAGAGAAAGCTAGCAAGAGAGCGAGTGCAGAACTCCAATGCATTGTCAGTACGCACATACTTAACAGTAGATGAGAAAACATTCTGGACTTCATTAATAAGATTTTGAATAACACTTCCTGCTTCAGATTTATTTTTAAGAAGAAAAGTCCAGGACACTCTAGAAAAATCATCAACCACAACTAAATAGAACCTGTGCCCCTGATGATCTGGGACACAACTTGGACCCCAAATATCTATATGAAATAATTCAAACGGGGAGCGACTGCTCCGACTCTGACGACTTGGGAAGCTAGACCGATGGTGCTTCCCTAACTGACATGCTTCACAACGAAAAGAGGAACTTGGAGAGATCTGAGGCAGGAGGTGACGCATTTTCTGCAGCGGCATATGACCGAACCGAAGATGCCAGGTGTACGGAGATACGGAGCCCTGGGAATGCAGTGAGACGCCAGCGTAAGAGTTTCGGACGAGACGATAGAGGCCATTGTGCTCAGAACCACAGCCAATCACCCTGCCCGTTAGTATTTCCTGAAAAATAACAGACGATGGATCAAAAATAGCACGACAGTGCAAATCACGTGTAATCTGGCTAATAGATAAGAGATTCATAGAGAATTCTGGAGCATGTAGCACATTCTGTAGAAGCATTGAGGGTAGCAAAGCCGTCTCCCCCTGACCGACGATAGGGGAATGAGTGCCATCAGCAATGAGTACAGAGCGACCAGGTTGAACAGCTCTGTAGGACTGCAGAATATCTTTCTCACAGCATAGATGATGGGTAGCTCCAGAGTCGACAATCCATCCTGTGAGATCATGACTATGAAATGAGACTGAAGGACTACCTGAGGCACTGGCTGAGGCAGATGTACTAGCTGATGCCGAAGCCGCAACATCAGAAACTTCAGCACCCTCTGACGATGATTGTGGCATGATATCACGGAGTCGTGCCACCAACTCTTCGAACCTGTGATCTGGAGTAGACGCTGATGGACCCTGAACATGATCAGCGACACGTGCAGAAGGAGGGAAGCCATGCTTGGAATAGCATGTATCCTCCGAATGACCAGTACGGCGACAGAATGAGCACGTAGAGCGTATGCGACCTCCGCGGCCACGTCCACCACTTCCTCTGCCACGAAACGAGGACGAACCACCACGTCCCCTGGAAACTACCATTGCTGACGGAGGTGCAGTCGCTGTATTGGATGGAACAGGTACACGACTGAGCCTCCTGTATACCTCTTCCATCGGCGGGATGGTGGCATCTGCTAGGATCTGAGAGCGTGCTGCCTCGTACTCCGGGTCTAGGGCAGCGAGTAATACGCCAACCATAGTGGCGTTGTGTAATGTCTTCTGCTGTTCCGGCGTGGCTGTGAGCGGAATGGTGCTACAGAGCTTCTCGAACATTCCACGAAGCGACGTGTACAGGGAATGAAGAGGCCTCCCATTCTGCTTCGTGGTGAATATATCATGCTGTAACTGGAGCATCTTCGTCTCGTTGCGTACCTGAGAGTACGTCATGGCCAAGATATCCCACATCGCCTTGGCGGTGGGCTGGTGAAGGACATCATTCGCTATCTCCGTCGTGAGCGTTCCTGAGAGCCAAACCTTGGCATACGCATCATCAGCCTCCCATGAGGCATAGATCCCTGTCTTCTCCGGCGGTTCATCCTCGGTAAGAATATGCTTCTTACCACACGACTTCATGAGACTGAGAAACTGCATCGCCCACAGTTCGTAATTTGTCCCGTCCATTTTGACGATCGGTGCCGAACCTTTGAAAGCACCTATGGCGGGCATATCGAGCTTTTGTTCTGACATAGTGCCGGAGAAGAACAACTATTGATAGACCAAGAAAATGTTGTCTACCAAGACCTTTTAGGATTCAAGTGCATATGTAGACGTTATGCACTTGAATCCAACATCTATCCGAGGCCGAGTGACGGAGCGGCGCCCCGGTGACGAGTAGAGGCTCTGGAAGCCTCTACCAAGGAGAGACGGCGGCCGGAGAGGTCCCGGCGACGAGCTGGAGGCCAGGGGGGGCTGGAGGCCGGAGTGGGCTGGCGGCCGGGGGGGTCGGGAGGGAGTCCCGACAGCAACTGGGGGCTGGGCGGAGAGAAAGGACCCCCGACGTTGGCTGGAGGCCGGGGGTGGCGATGGAGAGATGGAGAGATGGAGCCGGCGGAAGGGCTGGGGCCCTGCGGAGGGGAGGCGGAGGGGCTGGGGCCCGGCGGAGGTGCTGGGGGGGCCCGGCGGAGGGGCAGCGGGCTCGCGAGAGGGGGGGGCGGCGGTGGAGAGAACCCTAGGTTAGGGTTAGGGCTCTGATACCATGTTAGAGTAAAAACAATACTCTGATATTATTCCATAGAGCCCTCGGGTCTCTTATATAGGGAGAGAACCCTTGGGTAAATTACAGTGACGTACAATATATAAATAGAAATTATGAAACAGTACACCACAACATAAATAAGTCTCTACAGAAAATAATAGAACATGTTTATTCCATCAGCCCTAGGCTCTCTTATATAGGAGAGTAGCTTATGGGTAAATTACATAAAGAGTCCGACGGGAAAGAAAAATAACTAAAAGGTACATAAGTGAATAATATATGTTTACAGGTATCCTTCTATCATCCATCCAATCAAATCTCAAAGATTCTCCGCATTTCTACTCGAATTTCATAAGAGTGACAACGTCTGATTGATCGCTTCTCAAATGTTGATCGCTCACTTCTCATGTGTTGATCAATCGGTCTAACACCTTTTGATCGACCATCTTAGCTATTTTACAAGAGTTATGAAAGGAAATTAGGCCTAAGTTCTTTGTAATTTTCTCAAACTAATGATTAGACGGAAGTTAAATGAATATTTCTGCCAACCCATTTTTTGTGGGAACAAATTTCCCTTTTCAGAACATTTTCTCGTAAAAAATGATGACGAACATTTATAATTTTCTTCGATAGTGAGTGATCGAGTTCTTTCTTAAATTCATGGCACTAGCGTTGACATAAAGAATATGATTTTAGTTAAATGGCATAAAAATTGGGAATAAGCTAAAGTGACTGCAATATATTCTTCTTCAATGGTAAAATGTCACATAATTTTGCTTTTTAGAAAGACATGATACCAAGGCATTCCCATGAATTGGTAGGTATTGCAGTACTTTTTCTATTTATACTATTAATGGCATAACGATTGTCATTATATGCAAAAAGATCAATGCAACGCATCTTAGGATAGAACAAATTGAAATTTTCAATTGAAGCTAAATAACGAAATATTCTTTTCACTGCATTTATGTGACTTTCTTTAGGGCTTGATTGAAAATATGATGCTAAACTAATGCTAAACAGATTCTCGAGCCTAATAGTAGTTAGAGAAAGTAGTGAATGGATCACACCTTGATACAACTTCTTATCAACAACTTTTCCAGCATCCTCTAAATAAAGATGGGTTGAGGGGCTATCAGTGTAGGCTTTCCTTTGCTCTTGTCTACATTAAACTTCTTTAGATCTCCTCCGTGTATCATCAACAAAACTGTTTGAAAGGAAAATGCCTTCGTCTGTTTGTTAATAGAAAATACCTTGGTCTATTTGTGTAATCGGGAGATCGAGAAAATTCCATTTCTCTATCATGCTTATCTCAAATTGTTTGTGCATAGCAAAGGAGATGCATTAGTAGAACCGAAAATAATATTATGAGCATAAATTTATATTATTAAAATATGGTGCAATTAACTTTTCTGAGTTGAAAACCTGAGTAGGCTAAAAAATCTTTTAACCTATTATCCAAGCTCTAGTTCCGTGCTTAAGTCCATAAAGGACTTCTTTAAGATTAAAGAATAATCAGGGATGGTCGGATCTTTGAATCATGGGGGATGTTTGACATAAACTTCTTCCTTTATGAAGCCGTTTAGAAAAGCATTCTTCACAACTATTTAGTATAGCTTGAAACATCGACAACAAGCAAATGCTAAAATCTTTTAAATTGACATAATCCTCGCAACATGTGCATCTATTTACTGAAAATCGACGCATTCATCCTGATTGTATCCTTGTGCTATGAGTCTCGCTTTGTCACGTGATATTATTTGCTAATTCATTTAATTTTTCTCGATTACTCCAGTTACCTAAAGGTCCTTCGCTTTGGCCACTAATTCCTGTACAAATGAAATCTTGCATTGCTATTAGACATGATTCATTGATGCATGACTCATTTTTGGATTTTGGCTCACTGACAGGTACGAAGGACGGCATTGCGAAAGGAGATCTTGTTTGAATGCCCCGAGATACATCTCCAATCCTAAGCTATTTGGGATGGTCTCTTGCAAAGTTAGAATCCTTTAGCAAACCATGAGCGCCCTCAATATGATGCATGTTAGAACGTTCTTGAAATCATCTCATATGCATTCTCTACTACATGTGTTGAATGACTAGTGCTAAAATTTTCATCAAAATAAATAATAGATGACTCCACAATAGTCATTATTTTCTACTGGGATATCATGTATGCTTTGCTTCGTGATAAGTAGCTTAAAACCAACACCTTCATTACTTTCAGGATCCAACTTGTCAAGATAATTATTAGTATTACGAACAAAATATTTACGGCCAAAAATTCAAAAATAGCCTAATTTTTTGTGAGTGATCAAAGTAAATCTCAAAAGGCATCTTCTTTAATCCAAGACATGTTAAAGCTCTGCTTAAAACATAGCAAGTGGATCCCAAGAAAAGGATCCATAGAGAGTTTCTGAGAGGAGAAACATGGAAGAGAGGTCTTGGGGGGGAGGAGGTATGGTGAGGGGTGGACTATGGTCGTGGGGAGAAGGTTCGGCCAGCGCACGGGGAGTCGCGGCAAAAGCGATGCCGGGCGGGTATGGATTTCATGGATGCGTCGGTGCGTGTCCACTGTCTCCCTCTCTGTCCGGGTTAATGGTCGGGCGGTTGGGGCTTCTTCCAGCCGAGGAGAGGGGTGCGTCAGGGGTGTCCCCTCGCTCCCCTCCTCTTTGTGTTGGCTTCGGATGTGCTGGCACGTATAATGGATCGGGTGATCGAGGCGGGGTTGTCCAATGGCTTCACTAAAGGCGCCTTGCGCGTGCCCTCAATTCAATTCGCAGATGATACTATTTGCTTCATCGAGAGTGGCACTTTTGAGGTCTCCGGTATGGCGATCACTCTTGACCTGTTCAGCGAATTATCGGGGCTCTTGATTAATGGCACTAAATCCAAGGTGATCCCCTTTGGGATGTCCCAGGCGGAGGCGGTGGAGTGTGGGCAGCTGTTGGGGTCTCCTCCTAGTGGGCTCCCTATTGATTACCTTGGCTTGCCGCTGGTGGTGGGCCGGGTCAGACTTCGGGATTGGCGTTTGGTTGTTGAGTTGAGAAGGTGGAGGCTCGCCTTGCTGGCTGGCGCGTGGCGTTGCTTTCTAGAGGAGGTCGTCTTGTTCTTCTCAAGGCGGTGCTTTCCTCTATTCCGATTTTCTTCCTCTCGATCCGCCGCATGCCTAAGGGGATTCGTCTGCGACTTGAAAGTTGTATGCGCCGCTTCTTGTGGGGTAAGAAGCGGGAGGGGGTAGGGGGGTACATCTAGTGGCCTGGGATGAGGTTACTAGGGCCAAGCGGGATGGTGGCCTGGGTGTGCGGAGGCTGGAGGTTGTTAACGATGCTCTTTTACTCAAATGGGTGAGTAGAATTTGGGGTCAGGAGGATAACTTCTTCATTAAGGTTCTCAGGGAGTTCCTGGGTGATGCGAGATGGGGGTGATGCGGGGGGGTGATATCGGGCCCCATTCTCCATTCTGGCGTAATGTGTTGGGTGTTTTTGTTAGGAATGTTTCCCTCTTTAGGTCGGTTCTGGGGAAGGGGGACTCTTTCAAATTTTGGCTTGACGATTGGTCGGGAAGGGGTTCTTTGATGGAGCGCTTTCCCCGGCTGTTTGCTTTGGCGGATGACAAAGAGGCTACGGTTGCTTCTTGCTGGTTGGATGGCTGTTGGTGTCCGCGCTTTCTTGCGAATTTCTCGAACCAGCGGCTTGATGATTTTGTTTCTCTATTGAACGTCCTCTATGACTATGAACGGCCTAATGATGGGCGGGATCACTGGACGTGGAAGGACGGCACTTTCTCCACGCGTAAGGCGTATCGGGCGCTGGCTCCCCATCCTCCGGTCGGGGCTGATCTCCTCTTGCGCGATTGTTGGTTCCTTTGGGGCTTGAGGCTTCCCGAGCGCATTGGCGTCTTCCTTTGGCTTCTTCGCAGAGGGAGGCTTTTAACGCGTGATCGCTGCGTCAGATTCTTTGTTAACGTCGGTTCTAATTGTGTCCTTTGTGATGCGGAGGTGGAAACTATTGATCATTTATTCTTCGGCTGCCAAGTGGTCCGGGGGATCTGGGTGGAGTGGGTGAGATCGGATGATCTGATTGCCTTCTGCGAGCTTTTGTTCTGCAACAGGACCAGGGAAAGGAGGGACATTTTGGCCCCGCTTGCAAGGTTGTGGTGCATCTGGCTGGGTAGGAATGAGGCCCTCTTCTCCGGCCAACGCTTCTACCGGGATAACGTTCTTATCCATTGTTCGCGTCTTCTGGATGACTGGTGTGCGGTGTAGCCCGCAGGTGGTTTTCTTGGGGGTGATGATATTCTGTAGCTTATTCGGTTCTCTTTTAAGGGTGTAGTACTGGATTTTTTAATTCTCCTTTTTTGTAACATTCTTTTACTACTTTTTTAATATATTGGGGCGAACACCGTTGAGTGTCTCCCCCTCTTTTTTGAGCCTCAAAAAAAAGCGATGCAGGGGCTTCGCCGAGCTTCCCCAAAACTTTCGGGAGAGGATGCTTTCGTTGTGGCTCCCTCTCGCATTGGGCGCGGCAGTGCAAAGAGCCGATCAGGTGCTTTCGATGTCGTCATCACTCGCACAGAGCTCGCACCTGTCCCCTGCGGCTGGGTGCAAACCTGGGGGAGAGAAAGTCTGTAGTGCTCGTGAGCGAAGGAGGGGGACCTGGTGAAGCAATTTTCCGCGGTCATCGGACGTCGGCTTCGTGTCGGCAGTGCAATTCAAAGGGGACGTGGTGCAACTGTCGCCAAGGCAGGTGATGGCGAGAGGGTTGACGGTAATGGAGGCCAGGGAATTGATTCCTTGGTCAAGTGAGGGATGGTCGCAGCTTAAGTGGCGTTGGCCGAGGGATTCGGATGGTTTGGCGCGACCAAAGTCGGTCACCCGCCTTCACGTATCCGATGTGCAGATACCTTTGAGTGATCAGGAAGAACTCTAGGCATTGCTCAATGATGTGGTTGGGGGGCGTCCGTGGAAAGCACGGGGGTCTTCTGAAGGGAACCGTTGGATCCGGTGGTTGTGGTAAAGGGGTTCTCTGAGGAGTCGCTTGGATGAAGGAAGCTCTTTGTCAGGGGGAAACATATCAGTGTGCACCTCACTGCTCTCGAGGTTGCGCCTCAGATCGGTTTGGGGGGAGCACTACCGCGAACGGGGAGGCCTTCTTTCTGGACGAAGGTAGCCAGCGCGGGCGAAGGAGTCCAGGGGTGCAGGCGGATTCCAAGCACAATTCGGCTCGTCGATTGGAACCAGTGTGCTTTTCTCACCAAGGTGCGACTCTTCCAACGGGAGCAGAGGAGCGGAGGGTGCGGTTCCGGAAGGCGTCGGAGGAGCGAAGGGAGCGGTGGAAACCGAAACGTTGGATCCTGAAGCGTCTCGGGGAGCGAAATCGTCTCATCTTGCGACGCGAGGGTGTGGGAAGTCGAGGAGTCGGGAGGACAAGGGTTGGAGGGGAATGAGATCAGCTTCGGGACTTTTGTCATCTGTGGTTTGACGAAAGGGGGCCAGCGTTTCCTGATTGTTCACATATATTCGGCTCATCAGGTTTGTCGGACCCGCCATTTTCGAAACCATTGATCCTATTCGGATCCGTGAATCATCCTGTTGTGAATTGCGCACAGCTCCTGGGGGCTCGCAGCTCGTGAGCCCTCCTTCTTCCGGGGTTGTCCTCAGTCGACCTCGTACTTGTCTTTCGAATCAAAGGGAGGGGGCAATGAAGCGACCTACCCCAAAGTCCCCCCGAGAACATAGAGAACTGGAGACTGATCACCAACTTGCGAGCGGCGGTAATCCGGGCGAAGATAGGAGAAAGCTCAACACGACGGCCAGTTCGAAAGTCAAGAATGGCGAAGATAGGAGCAGGCCTCCGGTTCTGGGGCCTGAGCCAATTATGTCCGTTGGAGCCAGCAAAGTGACGCAAGGGGATCTGCTCCCGACAAGCCGCTCCATGTAGGTCGCCTCGGAGTCCTTGATCACTAGGGCGACAGCGGTGGACCCATCGTCGGTCTCAGAGTGCCTAGTGGTGACGCGGCGGGAGGGATCCTCAGGGAACTCCACTGAGGAGGCGATGGAGTGGGCATGAATAGGTTTGGAGCTCGTTACTCTAGACGAGCGATCTGCAGGCGGGAGAGAAGATTCTTTCTAGCAGAGAGTACCATGGGGGCGAGCCCAGGGGAGGCTGCGCAGAATAATAAATCTGTAGGAGCGCCGATCATGGCTTCATCGAACCGGTTCAAGATCCTTAACAAGGCAGTAGCAGAAAGGCTGGGTCTCATCCCACCAAGGAGCTCTTCGGGTGGTCCAAGCAGATGAAGATCCTATCTTGGAACGTTAGAGGCTTAGGGAGGCCGGAGAAGAGGTTGGCAGTGAAAAATCTTGTGCTGGATGCGGGGGCTGGCGTGTTCCTTCATCAGGAAACAAAGCTCGTCGCGGAAAGGGAGGATGCTTCCAGGGACCTGCGAGGGCAGGACCATTTTGCTATGGTGCAGTTATCGGCTAGTGGGGCTTCCAGGGGCCTAATGACCGGGTGGAAGAAAGATCTCTTCGAAATGGTGGAGGTGTCCAGATTGCGACTCAGTGTCACGGTGCGTCTTAAGCGGCTGATAATGGGGAATGTGTACGGATCTCGAATGTCTACGGGCAGACGGGGGGAGAGGGTGAATCTTTAGCGGCGGAGTTGAGGGAACTTGGCTCGGTCGGCGTGGGTGAGGTGTGGATAATTGGCGGGGATCTTAACGTCACCCTTCTACCGGAAGATCGGCCTCAGGGAGGGGGGTGTCCGAGATCCGGGTGCAGAGGCCTTTTGGAGGGTGGTGCACTCCATGGGGTTGTCGATCATTGATGCGGCTGGCTGCAAGTACACTTGGCAGAATGCGAGGTCCAGATCCAGGTTGGACCGATTCATGATTTCTCAGTCGTCCTCTGAGATCTTCCCTCTCGCGCGGGCATGGGCTCTCTCGCGGGCTCATTCAGATCATACACCGATCCTGTGGTCCTCTAGCGAGGGAGGAGGTGGAAGGTTCTTCTTCCGGTTTGAGCGAAATTGCCTGCTTGAAGAAGGCTTCAGAGAGATGATCAGGGAACACTGGAGGAGCAGACCAGAGGGTTCTGCGGTTGTTAGATTTGCGGCTAAGCTCAGGGAGTTGAGGTCCTCTCTTTTCTCTTATGGGAGGGATGCTAGGGTGAGAAGGAGAGCGAGAAGGCTGGAGGTGCAGGCTCAAGTGAACAGATTGGATTCAGTAGACGATGATAGGGACCTTACTCAGGATGAGATCACAAAAAGGCAGGGGCTAATGGAGGAAATCTTACTGGAAGATAAAAAGGAAGAGGTGGAGTGGCACCAAAGGTCGTGGCAAAAGTGGTTGAGGGAGGGCGACGCCAACACGAGGTTCTTCCGCTACATGGCAGCCGGCATAAGGCAAAGAAACTTCATACATGATGTGGAGGGGGGTCGCGTGGCTGGTGAGGCGGCGATTGGGACCGCCCTGAGGGAGCACTTCGTGGGGGTCACGTGGAGGAGGAGGAGTGGTTGAGGCTGGCTTGGGAGAGGGGTTTGTCCTCTTTCAAAGGACCAGGCGGAGGGCCTGATTTCGCCTTTTTCGGAGGAGGAGGTTAGGCGGGTTGTGTGGAGCTTAAATGCGGATGGGACCCCTGGGCCTGATGGATTCTCGGTCTTCTTCCGGGAATTCTGGGACACCCTGAAGGACGATCTTTCGGAGATGATTAATGAGTTCAGGGAGAACAACAGAGGTTTTGATGTGATCAATAAGGCATTGCTATTCCTTTTGCCGAAGAATGACTCTCCCACAAGCGTGGATGACTACAGGCCCATTGCCCTCTCTAATGCAGCGTACTTGATCCTGGCCAAGCTGTTGGCTAACCGGCTGAGGAGCGTGTTGGGCTCCGTTTTCTTGGAGGGGCAGTCGGCGTTCATCCCCGGAAGGCATATGGCGGATGGGCTTGTGATGGCGTCCGAGATTTGCCTAGACTGGAAGAGGTCTCGGGCGACGGGGGTGCTTTGGAAGATCGACTATGCAAAGGCGTACGATAAGGTCGATTGGAGGTTTCTTTGGACATCCTTACGTAGGAGGGGCTTCCCGGAGAAGTGGGTCGACTGGATGAAGAGATGCGTCACTACGGCTTCGTATTCGGTTCTCGACAATGGGAAGCCTGAAGGGGAATTCTTCCAGCCGCAAAGGGGGGTTAGATAGGGGTGCCCGCTGGCACCTATGATGTTCGTACTGGTAGCTGACGCTTTAGACGTCTTGTTTGCACAAGTTGTGGACGCTGGATGGTGCGAGGGCTACAGAAGAGAAGACATTTCTATACATGTTCTCTCCAGTACGCTCATGACACTGTTATATTCCTTGGAGGCACTCAAGAACAAATCAGGAATGCGGCGCATTTAGTGGATATTTTTGGTGATCTGGCGTGGTTAGAGATAAACAAGGGCAAGTCAGTGGTGATAACAATTGGGATGAATGAGGTGGAACGCGGCGGGGTTGCGGAGGCTACGGAGTGCCGAATAGGGAATTTCCCAATTCCCTACCTAGGTCTCCCACTCACCACAGGAAAGCTTGAAAACACGGACTGGGAGGGCATCGTCCAAAGGATGGAAAGAAGACTGGCGGGTTGGAAATCTTTTACTTTGTCGAAAGGTTGGAAGCTGGTCTTATTAAAGCATGTCCTCTCTGTTATACCGGTGTTCTTTTTTTCCACCAGATTGTTATCGGTCAGGGTCAGAAGGAAAATCGAAGCACTGATGAAGACGTTCTTCTCGTCGGATTGGAGGCAACAGAGCCATGGAAGGCACCTGGTCAGCTGGGAGGAGATGACTAGAGGTCGCAAGGACGGGGGGCTAGGAATCTGCGACGTGGGAAACATGAACAGGGCACTTCTCTCGAAATGGGCGCTCCGCATCTGGGGTCCGTCGGCTTCGCTGGTTGAAAGACTGCTGAGGAGTATATATCAGGTCACGAGATATTTTTCCGTTGGTAGAACACAGTTTGAGTCCCCGCTCTGGGCCGGGATTCGAGAGGTCCTTCCTCGGCTCTCTAGTAAGATTGTACGAAATATCGGCGATGGCAACCTTTTTAGATTCTGGAGAGACGATTGGACGGGGGAGGGTAAGCTCGAGGATCGTTTCCCTCTCTTTGCACTCGCTTCCATTAAGGAAGCAACCTTGACCCAGAATGCGATTTCGGGCATGTGGATGCCAGTGTTCTGTTCACCTTTGATGGAGCGGCACATGGACGAGTTTCTGAGAATGCAGATGGATCTCCCTCGGACGGATATGATTGGCACGGGCAGAGATCACTTTGCTTGGGCGGGGATTAGGTTCTTCGTCAAAGCGGCGTACGAAGATTTCAACAGGAGGGCGCAAGAGCAGGACCAGGAGCTGAAGGAAGACATCAAAATTATATGGACAGCAAAGAATCCTAGCAGAATAAAATTTTTCCTTTGGTGCTTAACGAGGGGGCGCATCCTTGATAAAAGCCACAGAGGGAGATTGATGGCGCAGGCCGACACTTGGTGTGAGAGATGCAATGAGGCGGAGGACGCGGCCCACCTTTTCTTGGGATGCCCGGTCTCGGCCAGGGTATGGAGGGAGATGGCATCTCATGGATCTGCACAGATGATCTCTCCACGCTTTGGGCCTCTGTGCGACGGATGGGGGGGTGGGCCCGGTCTCGGCTAGGGTATGGAGGGAGGTTGGCATCACGTGGATCTGCACAGATGATCTCTCCACGCTTTGGGCCTTTGTGTGACGGATGGGGGATGGGTCCACGGACGATTGCGCGTGGCCGTTCGCGGTTTTGTGGGCCATTTGGCTTAGGCGTAACGAGGCGATATTTAAGGGTCAGAGATGTTATAGGGAAAATGTAGTCTCTTATTGCACCGCACTATACAATATCTGGTTAACGTGGTGATGTAATTCCTACACTTTTGACGAGCAGGAGCAAGAATCATTTTTTTAATTTAATTTAGACACAAGAAAAAGGGTGAAAATCCTTTTTCTTGTGTCAAATAAAAGATTATATAGACTAGTAATCTCCTCTAGAAAGATTTGTTTCTTTCATTTATCCTTTTCGTTGTATTCCATTTGCCTCTCATACCTATTATCAATTACTAGGAATGGGGTACAAGTAACTAATTCTAGACATCACGCAAAACTAATTGTTTCCGCGAGACCAACATATTTTCCCGGAGAGCCCGTAAATACTTCTGCTACGAAGAAGGGTTGTGATAAGAAACATTCAATTTTTCGTGCTCTTGCCACGGTTAAACGATCCTCTTCGGATAATTCGTCCAATCCAAGGATAGCTATAATGTCCTGAAGTTCTTTATAACGCTGTGAAGTTTGCTTAACTCTTTGCGCAGTTTCATAATGTTCCTCGCCCAACGATCCCAGGTTGGAGCACTTATTAATTTCACCTGGCGGTGACCCCCACGACGGGAGTTCACCCACTCTTTACTCAAAAAAAAAAACCTCCGCCTAAAAAAACATGGCAGGGTGGATTCATATAGTATAGTGCAAGTGCATTCTTGTAGTGTGTGATTCTTGTGTTTGATTCAATGTTCCGAGGTGCTATTCTAGGTGCTGAAAATTCATGCTTGATCCCAACCTCTATACAGTATTATGAGAATTCATTATTCTTAAGATAACCTCCATGACCATTTCTTAACTTAGTGATTGTGGTTGGGTACTTTTTCAAACTATGAGAAAGCTGATTTTTTACTTGTAAAAAATAAAATCCAAGTATATCGTGAATAATTGTGAATAACTAAAAAGCAATAATGTCTTCCTCTCAAGCTTTCATATTTTGTAGGTTTAAATAAATGTAGGTGTAACAATTTTATAGGTCGAGTAGTGTTAATGATTTTTTTGCTCTTAAAGGAGGCTTTGTGCAGCTTTCCTAATTCATATGCTAAACACATATCTTCCTTCTCATAGGATAGTTTGGGAAGTCCCTTAATTAGATTGTAATTACTAAGCTTATTAGTTATGTTTTTAAGAACTTAGTTAAGTTTCTTTTTAGAGGACAAAATCTTCTTTGTAAGAGTAGGAAGGTTTTTAGAAAAACATGGGGAAACAAGCAAAATTGCCCGCCCCAAAATTGAACCATGGACTTTTAGGTGGTAAGCACACTGCACTACCAACAGACCATTTAAGTAAAGGAGGTCCTTCTTGTGAAGCTAATAAGAAGTGTAATGATGATCATCAAATCTAAGTGTTTCGATGCTTTTGCGGAAAAACTTCTTATATGTCCTCTTATATTACTTCAAAATAGTTTTTAAAAAAAGAGACTTAAAAACACGTCTCACATATTAAGAAACACTTAGCAAGTTATGATTCAAGCCTTTCAGCAAAAGTAGGGAGTTGCCAATCGTAATTTTGCCAATGATCATACTTGTATGGTTGTTGCCAAAAGTAATTATCCCACCTTCTTTATGTTATATATTGATAAGCATGTTGGCATATCCAAACATGCGCTTGGAGCATCCATTGTCCATAATCCACTTACCTCTTTTGGTGAGCTTGATATCATGTGAAAGAATGTCTGACCATGTATTGGTTGTCTCCAGCTATGGTTGAATTTGGTAACTGAATGCATTTTCTCTTCTCTGTAAAACAACAATTAAGAGAGTTTGTTTGGTACCAATTTATTGTGGGTCCTTGAAGTTATAGCTCAGTTCCGATGATGAATCCAAAGTTTCTTACTATTGTCCTTGACCTAAAATTACTTTAACAGAATTCTTAGTGTGTGAAGTTATGTCAATTTTTTTTATTACAAGGATCATAACCAATTACAAACTTAGTTTTTTATTGATAAGGGGATCTTAGAAATTTATTAAATCCTTCTTTTCCTCTACTGAGCGTGGCTAAATCGTGTATAACAATTCCAATCTTAGTTTTCAGTTCTTCTATGTTACTCTAGATATTCCATGTTATTATGCTGACTAATTTACAATTTATGCTCTTGTTGTTTTGTGTGAGCATCTGATCTAAGTTGCACTTAGTTATCCTTAAGCTAACTAACTTTAGATTCATGCTCTTCATGTGTTGTCTGTGCATTAGCCTCAAGCAGATTTAGTTCCTTATTCACTTTAACGGCTAAGTCATGGATTATATTTAAAGCATTTCTAAGTTCGTTAATAGTAAGTTCATCGGATTTACATCATCATTGATTGCAATCAATCCGAGCAGTACTTCCCCATTGTCAATCAAGGCCTTAAATATGGATTTCGATCACCATAATCGGTAGCCCTGAAGGCTGAAATTTTACCGATTTTGGAAAAATATCGATGACATCGAAATCAGAATTTAATCGAATTTCAGTAAAAGTAAAATTTGATGCCATATTGCCATGTTGTCAATGATTTCAGACTGGCTTTCCCTTGATTCAGACATTTGGAAACTTGTGGCGATGTATTAATGATATTTTGGTTGTTTATTGTCATCTTCCCTCTTATTGCATGCTTCATGATGTTTCCCATGACTCTTCTCCACTGGAAATCACTTATCGTTTTGAAAAGTGACCATGTCATTACTCTTCTTGCTCCATCGGCAAACCTTTTAATCTTCATCTCTTGCAAGCACACATCTACTTGCCAAGCTCCAAGCAAACACCCCCATCACTAACCCTATTTTGTTGCGAGATTGGAAGTCTAAAGTAAAGGATTCTAAGAAAATAAGCTCAAAGGAGTAAAACTACATAAATTCAAATGCATTATACGAACCTAAGCACAAGCAATGAAAAAGAACTTTTTTCATGAAATCAAAATAGTCCTTGCATAATATTTAATAATCTCGTATAGAATAAAAATGGTCAATTGCAATCATTAAAAGCTCCTTTATTTATAACCATACATAATTCCTATGCAACGTGAATCTCAAGTACTTGCCTAAGTCGCTAAAGTAGTAATAAACCCTATCAAAGCACGAGGAGGCTCATGTCTAGAATTAAAAGAATCTTCAGAATTTTCCGAAAGTTGCTTCAAACTCTAAAGTCCTCAGCAAAGATAGATCCAGAAACATTTGAGAGTTCAAAGGCATATAGATGCCTAGACATCGAACGATGTCCCCTCACATTCACAACCGCAAACACTATTCATAGTAGTCTAATACAAAGGACAATTTCAATGTTGAATATTAATATATACTATCTTAAAAAAACTAACCAATTCTAATGCAAATGCACTTTTTTTCCCTTCCTTCCATCTCGCACTCAGGGTAACATGTTACATAAGAAGATCTTTTTTATGCAAAAAAGGCGAAAACATGCTAAGGTCTCTATCCCAAGTAAATTAGTTAGGAAGGTTACCATAGTTACAAAAGTGGGGACTCGAGGAGAGTATTAACCCAACAAATACTAGTTTCCCCATAAATGTGCTTTAAACTAAAATAACACCATTACAAGATACCAATCACCAAGATCATAGCCGCTAATAAAACATCTCTCTATTTGGACGAAAACGAGCTATGAAAACTGATTCCCGAAATTCTTGAGATTGCTAGTCCACCCAGTTGAACGTCCAACTCCAACCAAGTAGCCTTAGCCTTCTCACATGCAAAAAAAGATAGTAAATCATCTCCACCTCCATTTCTCATAGAGAACACGTGTTGTCATTGCCCAACAAGTGTCTTGACCATCATCTCTAGCCATGATTCTCCCAAGCCACATCAACATACAAAAGACTTTGATATGAGATAGGCCTTTAATTCCCAAGAAGATATGTAATCCCGAACCGGTTCTGCATGCATGTCCTAGAAGTCTAACGATAGTTTTTTAAGCCCATCAAACCGTGAAGTCTCAATCTCCCCAATGGTTGCTATCATCTATGGGATCTTCCATATTGCAAATAGCTTTAAAAAGTCCCATGAATTCCTATAAATGTTGATGAGAGAAATCCAAGTTGAAGGTATGCAGCAGTGTGCCACCCACCCAAGTTTCAGAAAGAAAATAAAGCAAACAGTCATGGCAATCGTGTTGTTAACATCCGTTCATCAGTCAGTCGTCCGTCCAGAAAGCAAATGAGCAATTTCCCCCTAAAATTGGGCGAAAGAGAAGAGAATGTTAAGGCTATAGTACATTGGAAGATCCTTAATACCATACCCACTAGCACCACCTTTGTTTGCAAGAGAAAAATCAGTGTATCAAAGAGATGCGTAGTGTCGATGGCTTCCAATAGTCACATGGATCAGAGTTTCCATCGATCCAACGGTCTCCGCCATTCACGGGACCTTACATACTGCTAACGGCTTCCAATAGTCCCATGAATTCATGTAAATGTTGATCAAAAAAATCCGAGAGGAAGGTGTGCAGCCATGTGTCATCCACCCAAGTCTCAGAAAGCAACTCAAGCAAAATAATTGTGGGAATTGTGAAAGCAAATGAGCAGTTGTCCCCTAAAATAAGGTAGAAGAGCAAAGATAGTTAAGGCAGTATAGTAGATTGGAAGATCCTTAGTATCGTAGCCACTAGCACTACCTCCATTTACAAGATAAAAATCCATGTATCCTCGAACTTCTTGACAATGCTTGAATTTGTACAAACATTTTGTGATTGAGAATTTTCTTTGTATCATAGTGGTTATTTCATCCCAACTTGACAAACCTTCTTCATTTCTTCAAATCATCTTTTTTGTAATCCTTAATTGACAAATAGTATTTCATTTCTCGTCTTTAGAACAAGTTTCACATTTTATTGTACCCTTGCAAGATGATCTTTTTTGGACTTGTAAGCCCTTGGCGACTCATTAATGCAATCAAAGTTATTGTTTTATCATGTTAATCTGAAATGAATATTTGTGAATGCACTTAATAGTAAGGTCCCTTTGTATAATTAGGGTTATGTACCATAGCCATATTGAATATGCAGTTATGAGGACACAACAGTCCTTTACATTTGATATTCAATAAAGATCTCCAATCTAAGAAAGAGATGGCAGTCTTTCTCTAAAGACTAATTTCTGACTGACTTGTGATGCATGTCCTCTACATAGGAATAGTGATTCAGAGGTGTTGGAATAATCAAGTCAAAGCGTTGATTTGATAAGATCAAGGTAAACCAAGACATGAATTGTAGCTATCATGATCAGGCAGACATTCTTTTACTGGAGATAGATATACATCTATATGCCTTAGTGTGCACATTTGGCAGACCATTGAGTTGGTGGCCTGACCAAGGTCCATATAACGACGAGTTGGTGTGCATATGAAGACATATAAAATTATGATCTCTCAAGGGAATCATACACATTCATATTCGATGACGAGTACGAACCGGGAGACAGAGCTCACTCATGAGATAATTTGGAGACAATAAATGAATTTCATACGTGGTCGTCTTATTTACAAAATAAGACACGAATTAAGGATATTATGCTTTTGGAAATCATATGATTAATATTGTCACCCAATTATCGAATGAGAAATCTATTGATATGTTTCGAAGAAAACGGTCGAACTGGGGCTTGAACTTCGGATATATCAAAGTCTTCCAGTATGAAGGATGAACGAGTATTAGGATACTCAGGGTTAAATCTATCTTAATAGATCATCATCCATGACTCTTTTATTCCTAGGATATGATGAAACCAGATGGATTTTAGTGGCTTCACTTCTTAGCGTAATGATTTGAGAGTTAATTTGATTAATTCTCATCTCATTTGAATCTAATGTCAAATTCCAATCTATTTGTTGGACATGCAAGCCCACGGCGAGCCATTATGCAATAAATGTTATTGCAAATATCATTCCCTGATCTGAATGATGAATAACTTATTTGCATAATAGGTCCCTTAGTACAATTAGGGTTATGTATCATGGCCATCTTAATGATCATACAGCTGTTGACTCAATTATTGAATCATAGAGGCTGGTGCTTGGATGAATAGCTAAAGAGTTAGATTGAGGACTCAACAACCACCATCAAATGATTGTTAAGAGATGATCTCCAGCCTGAGTAGGAGATGGCAATCCTTTCTCATTTGATTGATATATGACCGCCCTCTTCATGCAGGTCCTCTGCATGGGAATAGAGATTCGGAGGTGTCAGATTAGTTAGGTCAAATAGTTGACTTAACGAGATCGAGATAAACAAAGACATATGTCGTATGCTGTCACGATATAGGCACGCATCCTCTGACCGGAAACAGATGCGTTACTATATGTTTGAGAATGTACATTTGGCAGACCAATAGGTTGATGACCTAACCAAGGTCCATACACCGACGCGCTGGTGTGCATGCAAGGGCATATGAGTAATGTGATCTCTCAAAGGGATCATACAGGTTCATTGCTGAACCAGAAGATATGAGCTCACTCATGAGATATTGGGAAGAATCAAATTCCACGCATGGTCGTCTCGCTTTGGAAGCTTGACTGAATTTGTAAGGTTTGATATATGCTTTTGGAAACTATATGATCAACACCTAGGTATGATATGTGATTTTGAAAAGTATATGATCGATACCGACTCCCAATGATCGAATGAGAACCTTAATGATAAAACCCTGAAGGAGACGGTCTAAAAGAGATCTAAAACGTCGTGTTTGTTCTGGGTCTTCCAGTATGCAGGATGTACAGGTATTAGGAATGCCTAAGGGTGATGTGATCATAAACGATTGTATAATCATGACGCTTCCATTCTGAGGGAGTGATGAAACAGGTCTGGATTTTAGTGATTCCTCTCATAGAGAAGTAATCTGATCTTAGTCCAACTTATGCACATTGATCTAAATGTGATTCAGATGTAATGAGAAGATTAGATTTGCGGTCTTGATTTAATTAAGCATCGATAGGAGGTCTACAAGATATGGATTTGAGATGTGATCTCAATATCCAAGTCACTATACGTGGAACAATACAATCGCGTCGTCCTTATCTCCATGTATCCGCGGAGAAAGCGCATTAGCTTTGAAAGAGTTCATGGATAATTTCATTATTGATATATGTATATGAGCATTGAGAAAGTGGATAAATAAATGTGATCTAATTATCATGAACAATATGAATTTGATTCATATTATAAGGAGAGTTGTCTGAGATAATTAAATGTGATTTAATTATCAAAGATGTGAATAATGTGAATGTAATTCATGTTATTTGGGCACATGAGAAAAGAGATCCAAGATGATTAAATGTAATTTAGATATCTTGAATATGAATAATGTGGATACCGTTATCCATATTAATCAGGTATATTATAAATGTGATTTATAATATGTTGAAGAGAGCATATTGTGATTTATATTTGTTAATTAATTATTGATATGAATTAAATTCACATTGGATGATTAATTGAAAATATAATTTACATTTTATATTAAAATGTGAATGTAATTCACATTTTTCCAATGGCATGATTGTAATGTTCACAACATAATTATGAATTATTCTTGTGAAATAATTTACAACAAGTATTGTTGTAAATCTCGAAGATATCATGAGATATGAGATCTCATGAGATAATGAGATCTCGTGAGATATTGAGGAGATAGACCCATTCTCCCCTTTGTTTAGGGATAAGGTCAATCTTCTCATTATCTCCAAGATTAATTAATTAACTTGATTTGAAATTAATTATATTGATTCATCGATATATATTAATTTAAATTAAATTAATTTTTGTTGTGTTTTTACAACAACATTATGGTCATTGAAAGAAACACAAATAAATCTCAACTATTGATTGTGTGTTGTCCATGGATTGAGATCCATGGACCCCGAAAACCCTATATAAGAAGAGGCACCCCTTCCTCTTCGAGTTACGCGATTACAAAATCAAGTAATGCTCTCTCTCCCCCTCTCTCTCTATACGCCAAGACTCTCTCCTTTTCTCTCATTGTGGCCATCCACCATGGAGCCCTTGAGAGAGTCGTCATCATCGCAGCATCGTCGTTATGCTGCCGGAGTATTTGCTCGTGGATCTTCGTCTCATTCAGTGCGACTCGCTCGTGAAGAAGACGTCATGTGACGAGATCAGCAGATTCATCGCTTGAATCATCAACATGGATTGCGAGAAGGACGTGTCTCATCAACGCGCTCGCAAGTGTCTCCTCCGTCTTAAAACAGGAGGTCTCTTCGTTTAGATACTCGATTGCAACCACGCTTCAAGAGGTAACCTTAATACCTAGTTGTGGTCTAGATGAAACGATCCGAGAAGTGTTCTTGGATCATGTGGTTTCATCACATTAAAATTTTTTAAATTCCTCTGCCTCGAGCTACTAGTACGACTAGTCGCTCCCGATCGCATACAATGCGATCCTCACGCTTCCGTGATGCGCTTAAGGATCTTCCCATATCCTTCACTATGTTCGGAAATACAGTCCATGCGGCCGCATATGTGTATTTGGTCACTTGACCAAAGTGCATATGCCATATGCGTTAATACGCAGTCAAAACGCATATGCAATCCGACTACGAGGCATATACGGACGCATATCTGAACAAGAGACTTGCATATAGGATTCATGTGTCTTTTTTATTTAATCTGTAATATGTTGATGACACATTAGCTCGATTTTTTTCGAGCAACTCTTATATCATCATTTACATTGATGCATCTTTTCATTATTCTCATATATGTCGCATTTGTGAATATAATCTAAGGTATTTTTCTTATATCCATATCTTTCCATTGTTAATAACACTTATTAATGAATTGTTTACTATCTTTTCAATTTTCTATCTAATGAAATTCATTCTATTTCTTCAAACAAAACATGAAATAATTGACTAAAAGTCTGGCACTTTATATTTTTGTACTTCTAATAAATTTTATATACAAATACAATTTTCTCCTATATTTTGTGTCGACAAGTTGTCCCATAGAGATCCATATATATGTATAATTTTAGGTGTATGATTTGTACACCTATGATTATTCTCTAGCTTGTGTAATCTATAGGATCTATATATGCATTGAAGGTTTTCTTATATAATTAACGTGTTCTATGTTGAATCCAAATTTGTATGTGTATATATATGCATTAAATTTAAAATATACACTAAAAATATTTAATTTATAATATCATGCTTAATTATTGATTATATTATCTTATTTGAAATTTTAAATTTTGAATTTTATTATATCATCTAATTTTTAATATAATCATATTTTATTATAGTATTTTTTTAATATTTTAAATTAAAATAATATAAACCACATATACATCCGTATACACCCCCGCATATTTGCTTACTCGCTTTAGACCGCGTGATCGAACGAATACCGCATACCGCATTTTTGAACCTTTATTCCAATTTCAATATCCAAATGTTGGAAAGTGAAATAGTGATGTCAATGGAAGTAACTACAATCTTTGAGCTCATTTTTAAACTCCAAATAGTATGGACTTTGATTGAAAATAGTCAAGGAAGTTGCATTCAGCTCACTGATACTTTCTCCAGCACACACAGAGTGTGATGCGTTTCGTTGAGCTCACTTAGATTGTGAATTGTTCAGCTCGAGCTCACAGATATGAGTGTATTACATTTCGCTAGAAGTGGTATAAACCCTTAAATCAGATAGTTATCCAAATTTCAAGTCATTATATGTGGACAGTATTATCTCCTCGACTAAGTAACGGCATTTGTATCTAATGAGTCCTAATTGGATTAGAACTCTACTATATTATATCAATATTAAGACAATAATTGTTATTGTTATATTCAATTTTCTATAAAGATGTTTTTGTGAATATGATTAATCAATATAATTCATTGATTAGTGTGAATAATAATACATAATAATTAATATTTACATGAATGTGATTCATATAATTATTTCAATGCACATATGTGAATATGATTCATATTGGAATTTAAATGTAAATTGAATTTACAATTTTGTTTGGATTTATGAATAGAATATGGTTCATAAGTTGTGAGGGTTCTCTCATAAAATTACCAATTATGATAAATAGATTATCTTGAGGAAAAATAAACAACAAATTCAACAACCACCTTTTAGAATAAGGTGGGCGTTCATGCTTGGAGAAGCATAGAGGTCTACCAAGTTCTAATTGATGTTGGTTGATTTATTTATTTATTTATACTTTATTTGTTGCTTGATTTAATTGGTAATTAAAAGGAGATAACTCAAGCCCTATTTGTTGTTAAATAAGGACTAAATCATAGCTATTGATAATCAATCATATGGACCAAATGGAGGACGTCTACTATGAGAAGAGGACTCCTCATAAACGCCCATCATAGTTATAAAAGAGAGGGTCGTGCCTCTCTTTTAAAGCATGTGTGTTCCTCTCAAATTATTTTATTTCCTTGACAATTAAAAGAAGAGAAGAGTCTTAAAGAAGTTGGTTCTTATATACATCTCCTCTTATTCACCCTACACGTCCACATTGTCAAGCCTTTACTCTTCTCTCCATTGGTGTGGACTAGTGAAGGAGAAGATCCTCTCCTTCCCCGTACTCCTCGTGCGTGAAGGATTGATTTCGTACAACAAAATCAGGAGCTTGATCATTCTTGCATAGACAAGATCAAGAAGTCGACATCGAAGTTCGTGGGAAGGTACGTGACTCATCATCGTGCCCACGAGAGAAGCAAGCACATATCAGACTTGATTCGAGAGGTCTCTTGCTTTAGAGATTCACGCTTCAAGATGTAATCCTGATCTCTCCCGAATATTCATTAGAATATAAGAAACCAATTTAGGAAAATCATTTCCTTAAATTTGGTTCTGTAAAGTACAAACGTCATTGTGTCGAAATTGCTTGTTCATGTGATGAACGATCAAACTTTCGCAAATTGTTTCCTATATTTCCGGTGTTTCCATGATGCAAAGTTTATTTACTTCCTTCACTTTTAGTCTTTTAATCCCACAGTAATCCTCGTCCGATAAAATTTACGTTGTACATGTGCATATCCACCCCCTTTTTAATCGTTTAGCTCAAGTTCAATACAATAATTCTATCTAGGATCATTCCTACTCCCTTCTGTTTTTCCTAGCCTTTTAAGCATTCCTTATAATCCAAAACCAACTATTATATAAAATGTAATTATTAGTATTTAGTGTTAATAAATTATCTGTAATGAGTATAACTCTATACCAACCTAGAAACTAAATTATATAACTTGGTATAATTGATTTTTCTTCAACGAACAATCCAAAGAAAATTGAACTATGATAATAATATGTTCATGATAACGAACTCCATAATAGTCACATTCTATCAAAGACTTTATAGGCTTTTGAAGGAAATATACACATCATAAGGAATCGAAAAATTTCTATTACGAGATGACTATAAAAATAATCCAAAAGCCAAATGACCTAAAATATCTATAATAATCAAAAAGCTAAATGACCTAAAATATCCAAGTAAAATGATTTAGCATCAAAGCAACTAAACAAATAGACTAATTGCGGAAAACTAGAATACGGAAGCATAATATCAGAGATAAAGAAATATAGAACATATAAAGAACACCGGAATTTAACGTGCAACCCTACTCCATGAGGGGCGAGATGAAACCACGGGAGAACCGTCTCAAAGGGTTGATGTTTTATTCATCTTTCTCAATTAATACAATGGGTGTGGGGATTCTTATATAGCCCCACTGACTGACCAGAGTCCCATTAATAATAGATGTGGGACTAAACATATGGATGTGATAATTGGACGCTGAAGGGATCCAATTACCCATCCCTACAATGACACATACTCCAATACTCACCCTCAAGCTGGAGCATACAAAGTTCAGCTTGGACAAATAGAAAGAAATCACTCTCTCACGCAATACAAGATACTACGAACAATATCAACTCAACACAAACTCTGATTGTTGCATGCTAAGGACGTTGCTTCTCATGCCATGCTAGTAAGGAGAAATTGAAGGGCTGGAGTGTGAACTAAATTGGGTCTCCTCATCGGAGAATGTGTGCTCTGCACTACATCTCTCAGAGTCACTGGAACTGGAATGAGTCTCCTCGTCGAAGTACTCTAGCCCACAACTGCTCCATCTCTCTAAAGGGTCAAACTGGATAAAGTTGCGGAAACACCCTCGTCGGAATCCACAGCTGATAGAGAATGGAGTCTGAAAGTTTTGTCGTCGGAGAACTGTGTCTCTCTCATACTGGCTCAGAAAATGGGATCTCTACTCCGGAGTTCCTATGAAACCACATGAAAACCCTAAGACGACAATGCTCAGAGAAAGTGATCTCTACTCTGGAGTCCCTATGGATTACACGAAAACTCTGAATTCAAATCAAAGATGGTGACCTCTCAAATAATGATCGCATATTTATGTGTTTTAAACTGTAGACTATGAAACAATCTGTAGAGTCTGAATCTGACAATCTATAGAGTCTGAAATCTGACTTGTAGAACTCTACATGATACTCCCCTTTTCTCCCATATTAGTCGAAGTAGATGACATCGACCAAGTTGCGAGAAGACATAAATATGGCGAAAAGGAAACCAATCTCAGAAGAATTTTTTGCGCCCATTTCCCTTTTTATAACCGTCTCAATTTTTCCAGCTTTTCTATTCTCCTTTTCTAAAATCGTTTTTCCTTTTGCACATGGCTTTTCTTTTCTTTTTTTGCACGTGTCGTTTCCAAAAAAACTCATCTTTTCTTTTTTCAATCATCATATTTTTTTGAAATCACGACCCAATTGGGCAAAAAATACGCATCCCTTTTCTTTGAGAACATGGCCTAGTTGGGTTGTACAGGAGGAGTTTCTGTTTGCAACAATGGCCCATTAGGCCCAAATGAAACAGTAATAGAATTTAAATGGCTCAGTAGGCCCAGAATGATGCTTGACGCTCCTTTTTTGTTTGTGATCCATGCCCTTTTTGTAGACCCCTGATTTTTTTATATTGCAGCCCTCCCCCTTGTAAATACTCCAGCAAACAGGACTTGTTGGGCCTAAATAAATGGAAAAATAATGAGGCTCATTAGAGAGATATGACTGGGAAAAATGAAAAGGCACGCTTGGGGCATCCTTTACTTATTCATATTTAGGTCTCCCGATGGAGGAAGAACTCATCTCAATGCCGCCTCCAGCATTAGGATTTCCTTGTTGAAACCCATCTTGTGCGGCATCCAACGACATGACATTTAAATCTGAAGCATTCTGGAGAGATTCTGACCTTGGAAAAGGAGATTTTTCGAACATGTCTTGGGGTTAGAATCATTAAGAGCTTGGTATCGAACTACAGTACATTCTCCTTCTTGCTCTTTTTCTATGAGATGCCTACCCCAAATTCAGGTTATCCGTTTACATATCACTCGCGGTATTACGTTTGCTATTGATCGCATTAGGTTACAGAAAATGAGGGAAAAATTTTCACGCTTTGAATAACATTCACAATAATGATAATTACCACATAATCTAACAAGTGCCACCAATTCTTATTTGCATTAACTTGCATATAAAGTTACATGTCTCAAAAGAAAATGACATTATGTACATGTATCACAACATGTAACAGAAGAGAAAGAAATAAGCACATGAGAGTTACATATATCCTGAACAAAAGCTATGATGTGTACTGTAAAACAAAAATTTTCTGAATCGCGGAAGCTCAAGGTCCAGTTGTCAATCTACTGAGCCACAGGCGCATTGCCTGCCATTCATGTTAGGAAGAAAAGAATGTCAATAAAGGTTGAGTAAAATCTAATTTATTAAAAATAAAACAAGTATTTCAGTGGTTTTCAAAAAGAAACAAGTAAATAGGTATTGTCATGTAAATTTAATAAGCTACTTATGTGGAAATTGACATTCAAACTGTTTTATATATGAATCCTCTTGTTCACTCACCACCTTACTATTCCCATAAGATACGTGTTTATATAAACATCATTTTATCATTTATAAGACATTAACAGATCTTAGAAGATATAGATGAAGTGTTTCATGTTCTGATATTAGTCTTTGTCTAATTCCTTAAGCTCAGTGGATAGTTTGTGGTCTTGGTCCGGGTGAGACCTCACACTATGACTCTAAGGCAGGAAGAACGCCTTGGGGTTGGGGTGCCTCTGTAGGCATGTGGTGGAGTGTAATGCATCCTAACAAGGTTCCCAACACGTCCACTAGCTTCACTTAACAACCTGCAGTAGTAGCTCTCATTCTAGTGCAGAAGATTTCTGTATCACGATTCTTTGTTCCTTTCTATTATTGTGAGATATCAAATGTGATGACGGATCTTATTAGACATTAATGATTGATGATTGATAATTTCCACGATCTAATCTCTTTTCTTGCCAGCACCTACAAGTGGAACAGTAACGACAACTCAACTCCATCTGATAATGATCTTTTCTTCGCCAGGACCTACCGGCGAAACAGTAATAAAAAACTCAACCAGTAAGAAAACCTCCTAAGAGACTCGTTCATCTCGCCTTCCCAGTGGAAGTACGGTCTAGGAGAGGGTTAAGCACACTCCAAAACTACGTCCCTGAGATAGGTGAGAGAAACTCTCCGGTCCGAATCACTAAAAAAATCGGCCCGACCGGTACGGGCAAAACGAGCTCGAAAAATAAAACTAAGGGTCCTCCAGCCTAGGCACCCTTCTGAAAACAGGGTCAGTGGAACTGATCAACTAAAGCATCAGGATCCCAACAAAGTGTAAAAACATGGTGAGCTCGTGAAAAACCATATAGAGACTAGGATCCTAGATCTGGGCACTAGGCGGTCAATGCCCTAACTGAGCTTCCTATCTCCACCCCATCTGAGGTTCACCGCACCCTCGCGCAGTTAGGTTTAAGGATCACCGCGACCGACACAGTTAATTGTCATCATAGATTCATAACAATCAAATATCTTACAGATTTCACAATAATGTATATTACTTAGTTCATTGATCTGATAAAGCACTGAGATTCATGGTTTATAATGATTTGGCCTGGAACTTAAAGTCAAGTTTATGCAACATCATCAATGTTATCATTTTTAAAAATCATGAGATTAGAAGTTGTTCACTGGATCTGGATATAAGTTCATATTGATGCAAGATTTCCCAATTCTTACCTTTAATAATGAGATTTAAGGCCATTCATTAGATATGAATTTAAATTCAAAAATATACAAAATTCTCTGATCTTGAATTGGGCCTAATTTGCATGTTAATCACCCTCCAAGAATTTTAATATGAAATCAATGGTTAATTAATGATCTAAATTAGGTCTTAATTGTAACCAAATCATCCAAGATTCTTTCATTGTTCAACATGATATTAGTGCATAACAGTGGACTGATTTTAGGCACTAAAATGGATGCAATTTACATAAAATTCCTTCATTGTTCAACACGGTATTACTGCTTAACACTGGATTGATTTTAGGCACTAAAATGGATGCAATTCACCCAAAATTCTTTAATTGTTCAACATGGTAATAGTGCATAATAGTGGATTAATTTTAGGTCCCAATCCACGCAAATTTTTCTCAAAATCTCATCATTTAAGCATGCAAATCACCATCATATCCTCACATTTTATCATGAAATTAGATCCTAAACAGTGATCTGAATTTTTGATCTAACTACATACAAAATACCCCCTAAATTTCATCTTTCAAATGCTAAAAACTGTATCTGAACTTAAATTAATTTGCATGCTAATCACCTAAAATCAGGAACATACAATTGTGACATATTTAATGGTCTGAACTTAGACAAACGTATGCAAATTACCCCCAAACTATCATCATTTAAGCATGCAAATTGCAGCATGTGATGGTCTGATTTTGGGTCTAATAGCATGCAATTCACCACCAAAACTTTCAATTTTAAACACTAAAACAGTGGTTAAATAAGAGATTTTGTATTTGGTTTGGATCTTAGATTACATGAAAGGCAACAAGAGGAGGGGGTTTGTACCTTTGATCTCCAAGATTTGGAGATCAATTGACTTGAAATTAGGGCATGCAGCAGCACCTGGGAAGGTCTTCCATTAGCAGAAAAAGAGCTTCTTGGGAGAGGGAAGCAGCAGCTCCAAGCTGCTTGAAGAGGACAGCAGCTAAGGTGGTTGTTCATGCAGCAGTAGCAGTCAGCTGCTGGCTCAAGCAGTAGCCTCCAAGAGCAGCAGAAGATCTAGGAGCAAGAACAGCAGGTATGGCAGCTATAGGGGGAGTTCCAGCAGCAGATTGGGCAGCAGCACGGGCCCCAAGAGCAGCAGATGCTGTTGTTGGACAGTGGGCAGCAGCAGCTGTTGATAGCAGCTACCCTCCAGTTGTTGTGTAGCAAAGAGGAGGAAGAACGGTGGGAAGGGTTGGGCTCCCTTCGGCTGGAACTTGAAAGAAATTGGGTATAAAGAGGGATTTGGCGGTGCTATAAATAAGGGAATGAGAAGACTTGGGTGTTGCCAAGCCGAATGAAGATAAGGCCACCTGTGTTAACTGTTGTTCTCCTAGAATTTTTTTTAAATTTTATTTTTTAAACCTTCCTCTTTCTCTTATCTGGAATACCAAAGTCATCCGTATTCGCACCATGAATCTTCGATTCTGATGATCAATAGCTCGTTTCGACCATCTCTGGATGATGATCAAAATGAATATAATATTCATATACTTCTGATCTGAGTTCATAAATTGGCGAAATACAGACTTTATTTGCGGTTAAATTTTGTGATTTTAAATGGTCAACTGACCTCCGATCGATGAACGATCGATTTCCTTGATCTCTTATATTGTTGAATCAAATTTTATGGTGGTCTTGGATTATTTTTACGATTTCTGACGGCGTTACGGCTGGAACGCATTACGATGCAATCGATTTTTGATCGATTGACCCCAAATGAATTTTGATTTACTATCTATGGATTGATTCAGAGCATTTAATACCGATCGATAGTTTTATCGAATCAAATGGATCATAATCGGGTCGGGTTCAGTTTCGGATTCGGGTGATTTGGATCTGGATGTCACATTTTCCTTTGTATCTCTGAAAACCATCGTCACCATTGAGGAGATTGCAACAATCGCATCGCTACTATTGGAGGATCTACATTTTTGCATGTGTTAGGATCGAGATAAATGGCAGAGCTTCCTCGAGCGAGCGATCATCATCTCTTGAGAGGAGATAATGTCTCAAGCCACTGTCCTAGATCGTTCCCCACATAGAGCAGAATTGGAGTCATTAGGGCATCGAACCCTTTTCCCCTCGAAGCTATTCACCGCAGATCTGATAGACGAAGAAGATGTTGAGAGGGTGATGTATGGTTGTTGGAGATGCAGCTTTTCGCAGTTGCAGCGCTCTCGTACTTCGTTTTCTTCTTCGAACAATAAGACAATGGTAACACAGAAAAGTTAGGGTTCCGAGAATCGCACCAGAGGACGTGCACTAATACCTGATCTGCGGATGCATCTTGACGGATGAATCTTGAAACTCCGCTACGATCATTGTTGGCGTCGGCGTAAAATTAGGGTTTCAGAAGAAACCCTAAACTTGATCTTGAACGAATTGCAAATATGAATGAATAATAATAATCTTCAATCTAAAATCGTATGATAATCGAACGGAATCTTTAACAATAAATCCTCAAGAACATTTAGAATCGTACCAGCTATGATACCATGTGAAAACTAGAACGTGGAAGCATAATATCAGAGATAAGAACTATAAAACATGGAAAGAACATCGAGATTTAACGCGGAAACCTACTCCATGAGGAGCGGGATGAAATCACGGGAGAACTGCCTCAAAGGGATGATGCTTTACTCATCTTCCTCAACTGATACAATGGGTATAGGGCTTCTTATATAGCCCCACCGACTGACCAGAGTCCCATTAACAGTAGATGTGGGACTAAACATGTGGATGTGGTATTACCATCTCTACAATGACGCATACTCCAACAGATAAAAATAAATGATGAAGCCTTCTCCCAATATAAGTAGGGTCAGCTACATGGATTCTCGCTCAAATCCACGTTGAACGATACGACTATTTTTTACGCCGATTGTCGACTACCTAACGCAACCCCCCACAATGGGGGGATTTGAACTCTAGTCTTTTGAGTGGTAGGCACACTGCACTACCACCAGAATATTTAAGTAGGGTCTGGCTAATGCAAACATCGAAAAGGGAGGTGCATAGCAGGGTTATCAAAAATAATATGAAGTGTAAATGATAAACCAATGTAATAGCCCTTGTTACAAAGGAGGTGAGAGATCTGATAATAAAGTTACCCGTAAGTATTTCTAAGCCCTGAACCTTAAATCAACTTTCTATCTGATTCCCTTAACATAAGTAACAATTAAAATTTGTAAAACTATGTGTTTCTAAGATTGTCTGACTATTGTAGGAAACATCATAGGTATATTTAGATTCAACAATGTGACGTGTTATTCCTTAATACTTGTATGATTCTTATACTTCTAAGAATGCAACAATGAAAGCTTAGAGTTTCTCATATTGTTATCATATAATTAAACGAAAAATTCTCTTGAGTCCAAAACTCTTAGTGATGAAACACGTGTTATGGTAATGATTCCACGTCGCAGGGTTCATTCAATTACTCTATCCAATACACCATTTGTGTGAATCATCTTGTTTTATATACAATAGTAAGGATGTCAGCGGGTCGGGTTTGGGAGGAGGGGGTGTTAGTACTCCCAAACTCATACCCATTTACAAAATCACTGCCCAAACTAACTCATTTATTTTTTAAAGTGAAAAAGATGCTCACCGCAAGGGTACGCGCCCAAGAATTTCTTAGAGCAGGACGCTCAGCACAAGGGCATACTCCAACAGTAATCAACTAAAAATCTAAAACTCAAGGTATCCAGAATCTTAAAGCAAAAATATGAATTAAACTTTATCAAAAAAACATGGATTAAACTCTGTGAAAAAACAGGGACTAAAAGGATAGTCAGATATAGATGGATGCTTACTAGGAACATGCTACAACTTATGTACAGAGGCTGCGGAGGTGGAATGGAGGCAGCATCTTGATGAAGTTGCAGATATCTGGTAAAGGCAACTTTCACGAATAAGGTGATGCTTGAGGGCAAATGTGCCTCAAAAAAAGAGAAGGCAGTAGAGGTCGGGTTAGTCCACGGTTCAAGCCCTTTGAGGCAAGCAGCAATCACGTCCAAAGAACATGGGCTCACTTATGTCGGGTCCAATGAGGTATGCCTTGATTCCGCCCCAATGTTTAGGCATCGCCTCGAAATGGCAAGGGACTTGCTTAGTAGCAAAGGAATGAAACCGACGCCTCCAGGAACCATTTTTTAAAACGATGCAATAAATTAATTAAGAGGATTAAGATCTCTAATTATGATAGTGGATAAGTTGATTCTTTTAAATTAAGAGTCCATTTAGAAGTCAATTAAGACTTGATTCATTGTTTCTGTTGAAATCTGAGAAGTGGAAGCGGAATCGATAAATCAAGAAACATAAACATGAAGAACAAAGATTTACGTGGAACCCTACTCCCTAAGGAGCGGGATGAAACCACGGGAGAAGCCCTCAAAGGGATGGATATTATATTAGAATTCTCAATAAGTACAGGGTGGGGCTCCTTATATAGCCTCACAGACAGTCTGGAGTCCCACCGCTCATCTATGTAGGACTAAACATGAGTGGGGTAATTGGATCATGGTGAGATCCAATTACCCACCTATTACATTATCTAACACTCCCCCTCAAGCTGGAGCTGAGAAAGCTACAACTTGCAACAAAAAGAAAGTATACAACACATCTTCACACGATACATCACAAGAACACATATCCGCTGCTTGTAGAAGACCACGCACGAGGACGGGTCTGCGGCTTTCAGGTCATCGGAACGTATCTCGATAATGCATGTAGAACCGTTGCGATATCAGGTCATTGGAACATATCTCTGTCGTGCCTGGAGAAGAATCGCTGCAGAAGAAGTCCAACGCGGGGAACTGATCGGGTCGTAGACGAAGAAGTATACGCCTCGACGAAGAAGTTTATGCTCGGTGAAGACGGATGATCTGTAGAAAGCTGGAGTGATGGTTTGTCAGTCGTGGACGTGTAGAGACCCTGAAGAATATAGCTATGACTCCCCCTTTCTCCTATACTTGATAGACTAAGAATCATGGATCAAGTTGGGAGAAACAAAAGATGCATTTTTTATCTCTCTTTTTTATGTCTCTTTTTTTTCTTCTCTCTTTTTTTTAAAGCCGTTCAACCATTTTTTTGGCTTTTGCCAATCATTCATTTTTTTTGAAATTTGCGCACGGTTTTTTTTACGCACCTTTTTTAAAAGTTTTTTAACTAGGAATTGTGGTCCAATTGGACCAAAAACTGCAGCCTCCTCTTCTTCTTCTTTTAAACTCTCTTTTCTTTTTCTTTTTTTTTTACATCAGCCCACTTGAGTTTTTAAAAAAATATCGCAGCTCACCTTTTCCTTTTTTTCTCTTTTTTTACAACTATTTTTTTAAAAGGGCATGCTTCCCTTACTAGGGTTCCCAACACGGGACCCCAATGAAACCCCGCCGCCCCCGATGGGGAAAAATCATGCCGCCGCTACTGGGGTACTCCCAGATCAGGAGCAGCAAAGCACGAAGGAGGGAGGAGGGGCATATGCATACTGGTTTGCATGACGGAGGGAGGAGCACCTCGATCTGTAGATGGTGTCGCCTGGATTCTGGAGAAAAACGCCGCCAAGGAGCGGCGAGGACTGCTGGTGCGCGAGGCGATCTGGGTCTGAACTCGCACGCGTTGGGAAATCTCCTGGAGATGGGGGTTGCACAATCATGCACAAGGAGGGAAGAAGAGCACGCAACCTGCGTGCTCGGAGGCGAGCTTGAATCGGCCTGGAGCTAGGGCTAAGACGCCTGGATCTCGCGCCTGCAGTTGATGTCGGGGTCACTGGAGAGCCGCCAGCTAGTGCTGCAACCACTGGCATTTCTCGTGAAGGAGATGTACGCCTGGATGGTGGAAGGGTGCGCGCGCCTGAAGCTTGGGCTCGCCGTCATTGGGAAGTGAGAGGCGATGAGGTGCTTGGTTGCTTGAAGGGGCACGAAGGTTTTGTGCTCTTGTCGTGTCTGCATTTCTCGGCTAACACATAACGATACACCAAGGGCTCACAGGAAGGCAACTGTAAATAGAACATGCCCCACATGAGATCTGGATGACGACCCATTAGGGTTCCTGTTCGAGAACCCTTTGCCTGAAGAAGATACCTGCCTGGAGAGTAGCCACCATGGAGATGGGGTCTGAAGATTTCTTCTCTCGGACATGCATGTTGTAGTTACAAAAATAAAATCTCCCATGATCTTGATTAGGGTTTGTGAAAACCCTAGCATTTGGACAAACTATGAACATGAACTCCATAAACGAAACTCGAAAAATAAATCTTCAAACACAAATACTCGAGAATTGACCCGCTCTGATACCATGTTGAAATCTGAGAAGCAGAAGCGGAATCGATAAATCAAGAAACATAAACATGAAGAACAAAGATTTACGTGGAATCCTACTCCCTAAGGAGCGGGATGAAATCACGGGAGAAGCCCTCAAAGGGGCGGATATTCTATTAGAATTCTCAATAAGTATAGGGGGTGTGGGGCTCCTTATATAGCCTCACAGACAGTCCGGAATCCCACCGCTCATCCATGTGGGACTAAACATGAGTGGGGTAATTGGATCTTGGTGAGATCCAATTACCCACCTATTACATTCTCTAACAGTTTCAAAAAAATAAAACTTGATTTAATTATGTGTTACCCCTTTCGTAATTACACCCTCTTCTAAATACACGGGTAGCTTGGTTTTCAAAACAAGTAACAAGTTATAACGGAATAAAATTGGAATAGCTTTCATCTACCCATCCCTCAGTCTTTTCTTGTGGAATCCAATACTACTATCCCATTCTCTTCTCAACCAAGGAATCATGTTAAAAGTATCAAAATTTATGTTGAGTACAAGCTTACCTTAACTTTTATTTTAAATTAAAAAGAAAAAAAGAAACTGAACAAAATTGTACATTCCATGCATATTCCCCTGCATACAACACTCTCTCGATAATGTGATCTATCCGAACTAATCTGCATACTGCATTTCTGAACCTTGCCCAAGAGGAGAAGTCACCACAACAAAGAGATGGGAGAAAAGGCTACATGGAGCATACAGCCACCACTATTATTGAGAATAAGTGATGGTACATATCAAATGTTCAAATCAACTGTCACTACAGGCTGGACTAACATGCCCATGTTCGCAGTATAATAGCGAAGCATTAAAGGTGCCAACTGAAGGAAAACGATGCATGCAATTACACTGCACATAATTTGTATTAACGCATGTTACAAGTACATGAACCAATAAATGAATACAACTGTTACCAAGCAAAATCTATTTTGGAAAAACACGAATATGTGGGAAGTAGAAGTGGATTTCCTAAACTAGTAACAAACCTTGCCTGACTTGTCATCAGGTATCTTAAAACTCAGCATTGCCTTCATCCCGGGTACAAGTTCGTTAACAGTAACTGTAGTTGCTACCTGTCAAAATTAGAATGTATTGCAATATCACGAAAGTGATGATTATTACAGGCAAAGTACAAAATGCAATTCCAATGTAAACATATTGACACAAAAACAGAACAAAAAAGGAGCGTCTCACATTAGATTTTGTATCAAGTTTGACATCTACAATTGTGTTGCCACTCTTATACTGAGAAATAATATCCCCAGTGAATACTTGGTCCACTTTCATGCCATTTGCAGTAAGGCCCTGACATAACGTAATGCGAAATACATTAAAAATGGAAGAAAATACCTTCCGTAAAAATGCAACATTACATAAAAAAACTTTTAGATGAAAAGGATTCAGAATTAATATGGTAAGCCTATACTTCTATGTATAAAATACGAAAAAGAAACTGCAAATAATTTTTTCTCGTCTAAAATAGTTAGAAGGCTTTTTAGTGGCTCGCGTCCGGAATAGAAAAGAGAGTGCACTAACAAAGTAACACATCCCAATATTCTTTCTACAAACTGACAGGATGAGTGTCACATCCCCACATTTTTTCTCTAAAATGGAATTGTTGACGTTAGCAAGTCCATTGAGTTAATAGTTAGCATCCTACGCAATATTTACCAACTTTATATAGCTTCCCAGCTTCCCTACATATTATCACATAGGATCTCTTTCTACTAAAAACATCAAAGGCACTCTCTGGGCAGAAGAAACTTATGTCTAGCATCGTGTAAACTTAAATAGTAAGTAAATAAAAGACGTTCATCAACAGAATGTAAGCTGAGTTCACATACTCCCAAAAAATCATCAACATAATCTGCGTTAAATTCATACCATCTGCCCTAACCAACGGGACATGAAGAACAGGTGCTCTATCATACCCTCCTTGAGAGGTGATCCATAACACATATACACCAGGAAGCTTACAAGATCTGTGTTGAGTATTCACATATATTTCTCGTCACGAACAAAACAATCATCACGTGCATAGTAGTTTTTTGGAAACCTTAATAGGTGAAAACCACGACCCAAGTCTCCCTAACACAGGTCACTATCCGAGTTATCTACATGCAATTACTCAACCATTTACAACTGTGATTCGGTCAACACCAAAAACTTTTCACAATATGGATCATACACCAAGCGTCTAGTACAATAATGCAAGTGATTCAATCTACACTAAAGACTTTAGACAACTCGAATGGTGCACCAAGTGTCTTGTGCAACAGTACAAGTGAAAATAAAGAGGTATCGGAAATCTATCACTTAATAAGTCCACAAAGACTATTCTATGCAATGTATTTATCAGAGTGAGAAACAAAATAGCAATAGACAAGGAGTTAGAATGCTCAATCAGTGATTACCAATATGAAGATGAGATTCGATGACATTTAGAGATGATCGTGTAAGAAACATGTCTCTAACAAGTAGTTGAAAATCGAAGAGCAAGCAGCAATGTGATCAGGACGGAGAACTTTTGAGAGCTTTCTGGAAGTATTTTTGTCCCTTAGGGCATGTGGTGCACAAGAATCTCTCTTAATATATATGGTAATACACACGAACTAGAAAGAGAGGTAAACCATATATCTCAATAGACCTGGAAAGTGGGCCGTGGGGCCACCCATACAACCCGCTCATGGGTAGGGTTGGGCCAAGATATTTAGAGAAGGGGCCGATCCGACCCGATCTTTGGTCTACCTACCAAATGGGCGGGCCATGAACATGTACCAAAAAACTGGCCTGGTCTAGCCCGCAAAAATAAAAAAAAGTGTATAAAATAGTTTTTATATACATTTAACGTAATATACTTTAAGTTTTTTGGTTTAGTTCACATTGCAAGTAACACATAACATTTACTTAGATTTCGAAAGTTTATGCGATGCTATTTTTTTTTAATTTATCAATATAAATAGTGTACCCACTTAATGGTCTAGTGGTAGTACAGTGTGTCTACCACACAAAAGACCAGGGTTCAAATCCCACTCTTGCAGAGGTTGCGTTAGGTAGTCGACGGCCAGCGTAAAAAATAGTCGAATCTTTCAACATGGATTTGAGCAAGAATCCATGTAGCCGACCCTACTTATAGTGGGAAAAGGCTTAGTACATTTTTTATCAATATAAATAGTATAAAAAAGAGGTAAAAACTTAAACTTGGCC
Organism: Ottelia alismoides; assembly: GCA_037367405.1. NCBI lineage: Eukaryota > Viridiplantae > Streptophyta > Magnoliopsida > Alismatales > Hydrocharitaceae > Ottelia > Ottelia alismoides. Next base: position 543,008 of record JAZKJV010003576.1, on the reverse strand, counting down.
CATGGGCCGACCTGACCGGGCCCAAACTTGAGCTGGGCTTGGGCCTTGAGGTATGGCCCATGGTCGGGCCGGACCTTGGATATGAGGTTTAGGAATCTCGGAATGTTCAGCCCAGACCATGGCTCGACCTGACCCGTAGTTTGATCAAGTCTATATATCAAAAGCATTGGAGCTCAATACAGTTGTCGCTAATCAAATTAGGGAAAAATCAATGTCCAAATTTCCAAAAAAATCAAGGGATAGATCGATCAAAGTAGAGAGATCGATCAAATTAACAAGTAAACATAAGTCATATGTTAATAGTCAATCAGACCAGTAACCCTTATTAAATTAAGAAGCAATGTTAAAAAGTGATCGACCAGATCATTCAAATGATCGATCAATATTTAGGAAGTAATAATAAGTAATCGATTAAATTATCTTAGATAGACAATCAGTGACTAACCAATGATAGAAAGTGATATAATAAAATAAAACTACAAATCCAATTCTATGAAATTATATATAGGAAATATAAAATGAAGAAAAGATTATAAATAGAATGTATAAAAATAGAAAGATGAAACTATAATAGAAAACTTATAATATATAAAAGAATTATTTCAACTAATTAATTGAATTTCATTGTGCATCATATTAAATGTGTATCTGTATGTAAATATATATATATATATAAAGAATCAAATATAATGGAATCATTATATTTTTTTATTTTTATCATTTGTGCCCCTCTGAGATATCGCAATTTCAGTTATGCCCCTGTCTTTTTGGTAATATCAGTTATGCCCCTCACTTCTTTCTCCGTTATCACTTGTGCCCTTCCGTCAGATTGACTGTCAAAAAAATAAAATAACCATGGTTTATTCAAACCATGATGTGGTTAAGAAGGGTATTATGGTCAGAATAAAATCAGAGGAGAGGTTGGGCCAGGAAAGTGTGGCGGAGGAGGAGCTTGGGGCGGAACTCGAGGTTGGAGGGGACCGGGTCAGGTAGGAGGGGTGGGTTAGGGAGGAGGTGCGAGGCTGGGAGGAGGTGCGGGCTGGGGAGGAGGTGCGAGCTGGGGAGGAGGTGCGGGGTTGGGGCGGGGGCGGCGAGGCAGGGGGAGGTGCAGCAGGAGGAGGTGCAGGCTGGGGCGAGGGCGGAGGGGGCCGGGGGAGGTGCTGCGAGAGGAGGTGCGAGCTGGGGCGGGGGCGGCAGGGGCAGGGGGAGGTGCTGCGGGAGGAGGTGTGGGCTGGGGCGAGGGCGGCGGGGGCAGGGGGAGGTGTTGCGGGAGGAGGTGTGGGCTGGGGCGAGGGCGACGGGGGCTGGGGGAGGTGTGTGGCTGCGGCGTGGCGTGCAGGCGGCAGTGATGGAAGAGGGGAGCAGGCTGGAGAGCGCTCCTGGTGGAGAAGGGCGGCGGTCGGCTGCTATGTGTGCAGCTAGGGGGAAGGATGGCGGTGGCGGCCATGGAGGAGCCGGGGCGGAGGTGCGAGGGCCGGGGAGGAGCTTGGGGCGGAGGGATGGGCTGAGAGCGGTCGAGAGGAACCGCTGGAGGAGCAGGTGGTTGGGAGAAGAAAGAGAGGGGGGAGGAAGAGGACGGGGGAGGAAGAAGAAGAAGAGTTGGACATTTCAGTCCATTTTTTCAATTAATTCCACTTGTTTCCTTGAAATTAACGTCCGCTTGTATTATGGATGGATGGAAACTAACTCGAGGGGCACAAGTGATAGAATGAGAAGAAGTGAGGGGCACGACTGATATTACCAAAAAGATAGGGGCATAACTGAAATTGTGATATCTCAGAGGGGCACAAATGATAAAAACCCTAGATTTTTAACTCCCTTAGAGAAAGTAGTTCTACTTTCTTCCTTAATTTCTACTTTTTCTTAATTTAATTGATTCGTTAAATTGTGAGAAAATGTTACATCAATTTGAACTTACTCAATATGTTCAACTGCGACCTTATATATAATGCAATCGCATTTTTTGTCCAATTATTATTTTTGTTTATGTATTCTTAACTCTCGATCAATCAACAAAAAATGATTGATTAGTCAGTCCACCATCCACACTAAGTGATCGATCAGTGTATGAAAAGTGATTGATCGGGCCAAATGGGGTATATCTGTAAATCACGAATTTGAGTGGGAATTTGACATGCTTAATAACACATATGCATGCTTATATTTTTTTAGCCTTTGCAAATATTATTACAAGCAAAAGAATATTATACAAGAGGCTCTTTTTATCAAAACTTGAGTTCATCACTTAAACTTGAACGACTGCGCAAGATTCCCGGAAGGATTGCGTGAGTCCGCATGATTTGCGGGCAAAGCCTCCGAATATTGGGACAGTGAACCATGTTTTGAACATGCGCCCCTTGAGTCTGTTATGGGGAGAGATTTGTTTGGTGGAGGTGCGGCTTGCTTCTCGATCATGTGTAAAGATGTGGGTGTGAGTGGCTTTTCATATCCTTGTTCTTTTCGAACTCCAGCTTTGGAAGGGAGAGGTTGCAGGTCCATTTAGTTCGGGCCCACGACTTACACTCAATGGGAGCAGTGTTGGGGATGAGATCCCCCCCCCCACCAGAGCTGCTCTGCATCTTGAAGAGGGGTCAGTAGGGTGAGAGTAATTGAGGGTGAGGGGGAGATGATTGAAGAGGGCAGGTTTTTGGAGTTAGAGGTGGCGGAGGCTGCTTCCTTGGCATGAAGTCATAAAACCTCCGGATGTTAGGACAATGAACCAATGTTTTGAACATACGACCGTTTAGTCAATTTATGGGGCGAGATCTGTTCGGTGGATGTGCAGCTCGACTCTCGAGCTCAGGTAAAGATATGGGGTGAGTGGCCTTTCATATACAGGTCACTTGTTCTTTTCGAACCCAACTTTGGAAGGGAGAGGCTGCAGACGCAATTCGGTTCGGGTCCACGACTTACACTCAGTGGGGGTAGTGTTGGGGTTGAACTCCCCCCACCAAGGTTGCCCCACGTCTTGAAGAGGGGTCAGTGGACGTGAGTGTAATTAAGGGTGAGGATGAGAAGATTGAAGAGGGTAGGTTTTTGGAGCCAGAGGTGGAGGGGGTTGCTTCCTTAGCACGAAGTCGTGAGGATGAAAGCATATTTCGATGGCTGAGAGAGCTTGCAGGGAGAGGAGGTTGGCATTGGGGGAAGGCAGTCGGAGAGCTCGGGGAGATCCAATTCTCTCGTTCTCAAGCAAGCAGCGAAAATCGGAGGCGCGGAGATGGTTAGAGCGGAGTTAGATGATCATAGTGTGAGGATTTTGTGCACGGGTAGGAGTGTGGACAAGCCGAACAAGTTGGTGGTGTTGGAGAAATAGGTGGGGGTCCTTGGGGCAGAATGACGATGACTTGATTACTGCAGTTGACATTCATGTGCGAGTTGCGGAGTGTCTTGGGGTTGTAATACCCATCGTTAACCCTTCAAGTGGGGTCATGAAGATTGCCAACTGGAACATGCGGGGTTTAAGGGATCGGGAGAAGAGAAGTGCTATCGAAAGTCTTCTTTTTTCTTGACATGCTGATGTGGTGTTTCTGTAGGAGTCGAAGATTGTGAATTGGGATTTGTTTCTTTGGAGTTCATTGGGGTGTCGCCCTCTATCGGATTATAGAGCAGCCCCGACGACAAGGACCACGGGTGGTGTGGTTCTTGCTTTTGATGGAGATGTTCTATGGATCTTAGAGGAGAGGATGGGTAGTAAATCTGTTTCTGTTTTATTAGAGCACAAGTCTGGGGGAGGTCGTCCACTTCTGAGTTCGTCGTATGGTGCCTCTAGGGGTGTCAATGACCCAATCATGTGGGAGGAATTGAAGACGGCAAGGAGGGGTTTCCCAAGCATCCCTAGGCATGTTATTGGGGACTATAATATGTGTTGATTACCGCTGACCACCCAAGTGACTGTTGATTACCGCTGACCGAGATGCGAGCTCTGAGGACTTCATAGAGTTTATTCGATGTCTTGTCTAGACCACTTCCTGGCATTTGTGGAGTTGTTGAAGATGTTCCATCTGTCCGTGGTAAAGGTACTCCCAAGATCGAGGTCGGATCACACACCAATTTGTTAGGAATCAAGGGAAGGGAGAACTCCTATATCATTGTTTAAGTTCGAAAGAGCCTGGTTGTTGGATGAGGAGTTCAAAGAGATGATTGCGGACTCTTTAAGATCCATGTAGGTAGAGGGATCAGATGTATAGTGACTGGCAAAGAAGATTGCTGGTTTGTGTGAAGTACCGATGAAACATAGGAGAGGTGCGTCAGAGACGCAATGAGTGATGTGGTAGTGTTGTGAAGGAGATTACTAGGCTAGATGGTGTGGCGATAAGCGTGACCTTAACCTGGAGGAACTGCAGGCAAGAGGCGAGCACCAACGAGTCATGGTTGAGGATGGCAGGGGAAAGGCGTTGTAGTGTCATCAAAGATCTAGACAGAAATGGATAAACGAGGGTGATACGAACACACCATGTTGTGGCTAGTGGGAGGAGGAGAAATCTAAACATGACTTGCAGGTATAGGACAGAGGATTCAGGGAGATGGGGAGATAGGTGCGGTAATTGTGAGGCACTTCCAAGATTTCAGTAGGAGGGTGTCATCCTCTAGGGCCAGATGGCTAGGAAGGGGAGCCAGGTGTTCGCAGCCTAATTAGCAGGAGTTGCTTGTTTCTAAGTTCACAAAGGAAGAGGTGTATAGTGCAGTCTTTGATCTCAACGCAGATGGTTACCCTTGACATGATGGCCTGTCGTTCTTTTTTTAAAGAGAGTTCTGGGATGTGGTTGAAGAGGACGTCATGGGGATGATCTTGGAGTTTAGGTATGTGAACATGGTTTGGAGATGCTCAACAGATTCATGTTCTTCTTGCTCCCAAAGAAGAAAGGTGTTGAACACATTGACGAGTTTAGACCCATCGCTTTGTCTAATGTGGTTTACTGTATCGTGGATAAGGTGTTGGCCAACCGACTGAGGGGTGTCTTGGATGCTCTTATTTTGCCAGCTCAGACAGCTTTTATCCAGGGGCGGCAATTGTTGGAGGGAGTGGTTGTGGCGTCAGAAATAGTGTCAGATAGGAAGAGAAGAGGGGTAGTTGGCTTCCTCTGAAAGGTTGATTTTTCAAAAGCACTTGATTGCATGAGCTGGGATTTTATCCGAGCTTCATTGGTCCGGAGGGGATTCCCGACCATCATGATTGATTGGATAAAGATGTACACTATCACGTCTTTGCTTTCGATACTAATTAATGGTAAGCAGGAGGGGGGGGTCTTTCAACAGCACAGAGAGGTGAGGGAGTGGTTGTGGTGTCAGAGATAGTGTCAGATTGGACGAGAAGAGAGGTAATTGGCTTCCTCTGTAAGGTTGATTTTTCAAAGGCATGTGATTGCATGAGCTGGATGTTTATCTGGGCCTCATCGATCCAAAGGGGATTCCTAAAGGTTTGGAGTGAGTTGGATGAAGAAGTGAACTATCGTGTCATCGCTTTCGATGCTGGTTAATGGTAAGCAAGAGGCGGGTTCTTTCAGTCGCACGGGGGGTGAGGCAGGGGTGTTCTTTGCCCCCCCTCTTGATGTAGTTCATGCTCAATTTGAGAAGTCAAACAGAATTTTACCATGAAAGAAAGAATCATAGGGGTCCTCTTACAATTTATCTTTATTTATTATGTAATTTCCTTTTTTGAGTCCATAGTATAGGGATTGCTGCCCATTGGTATAAAAGGAGGCTTTGGAGGAAGCAGCTTTTGGAATACACAAAAAAAAACCCTACGGGCATTACCTCTCCTCTCCACCTCTCTCCCTCTCTCCCCTAAACCCATTCATTCTCCCACCGTTCTCCCCATCCAACCCTCACCTTCTGTCTTTATTTATTATGTAATTTCCTTTTTTGAGCCCATAGTCTAGGGATTTGTTTATTGCTGCCCATTGGTATAAAAGGAGGCTTTGGAGGAAGAGGCAGCAGCTTTTGGAATACACAAAAAAACCTTACAGGCCCTACCTCTCTTTCTCTCCACTTCCCTCCCTATCTCCCCCTAAACCCATTCCCCTTCTCCCACCGTTCTCCCCATCCAACCCTAACCTTCTTCTTCGTCATCCCCTCCTCTCTACCGCCGCCAACCACACCATCACCACCTCCACATATTAACACCGCCCACAGTCCTGCGCCGACTCCGCCGCCAACTACCCCGCCACCACCAACTTATGCCGCCCCCAGCCCCTCCATCACAGTAGAATCACCATCCTATTCTCCCTGCCATTTCCAGCCAACGTTGCCGCCACCTAGCCTTCTGCACTCATCCTTACCACCGTCAATCTCTTGGGGGAAAACCCGCAATCAGGTCAACCGCAGCAGCAGCAAATCTAGTCACCGGTGCCTCTTCCTGCTTCACAGTCCCTTGCATTACTTTTGGGTTTTTTTTCTTATTCATGAGTGTCCTGTTGGGCTCCAGTTTTGTCCCGAGTCTGCTACGGTTCAAATCAACAGACTAAGTTGTCATTATTTACCCAGTCTGATTCATTCATTTAAATACTATTTTTCCAGTCTGATTCATTTATTTTAATAGTTCCCACGATGCATAATTTAATAGTCCCGTAATTGGTTTCTGGTTATTCAATCGATATATCTATTCCATAAATCTGGTTATGGACACTTGCTGTTAAAACTTCATATCTGTGAACAATCTTGTCCTCTGTATTTTCTGTGCGCGCAGCAATTAAACCCAGCAGCATTCTGTTTTATAATTTTGTTTGGACATTCAAAGGGCTGGTGGCTTCCCCCTCCTGTGACAGGACATTTCAATTGCATGAATATTCATTTAGTTGGTTCAATGCAACAGTAATACTTGTTTGCATTCATAGACAGCAGTTTGGTAGCCTCAGAGCTTATTGAATTGCATCATCTCTTGTTCGTCTTGGTCGCATATGCATTGGTTGTGATGAGAGAGGTCTTGCTGAAGACGGGAGTTTCTTTACGGGCTATTCAAGGGAGGATCTTTCGGTCCAGGTGCTGCAGTACGCGGATGACACCATTTTCTTCATTGAGAGAAAGAATGGTTGAATGCATGGCGGTCAAGGCGGTGCTAGATATTTTCGGTGAGTTGTCAAGGTTGAAGGTTAACGGGGCAAAGTTTGTCTTTGTCCCCTTTAACCTTGTTATTGAGGAGATGAGCTATGTAGAGATTCTGGGTACAGCTCAAAAGAGCATGCCTATCAGTTATCTAGACATGTCATTGATGTGTGGGAGACTCAAGCAGATTTACCGGTTGTTGAGAAGATGGAGAAGAAGTTGGCCGGTTAGAAGGCGTCATACCTCTCAATGGGTGGGAGGCTAGTTCAAATGAAGGTTGTTCCGGCGACTCATGTTTTCTTCCTTTCCAAGAGAACCTTGACAATGGGCATTCGCAAGAGGTTGGCATCAATGATGAGACACTTCTTTTGGTCGTCATTGGGACTATCAGAAAAATCTCAAGTTCGATATTCTCTTAGATTCAGCTCGCTAAAAGTTCATTAGATTCGGTTGGAAAATAAACAAACTGAACCTCAACACAACTTTACGCTCAATTAAATAAATGAACCGAAATTAATAATCATAGGTTCACTCAGGTTCGATTTGTTAAAAGTCCGATATAAACATATTTACACATTCTTATCCGGATAAGTGGGTCATATTTCAGGATAAGTGGATTTTGTCCCGAGAAATGTGAATATTTATAGGCTAGGTATTCTTTATATTTGTATAAACTATCCCAAGATAAATGATCACATCATAGTTACGATATCCATTATTTATATGTCTAGTACTTTTCTCCCTAATCCCCCAAATCAACTGAATATGTCTAAAGAAAAAATTTGAATGAATATTTATTCGAAATATATATCTATCCGTTTCTTTTCATTTCAACCCTCTCATCTGAAAATTCTCAAATTCGATATTTGCTTAGATTCAGTTCGATTAAATAAAGGTTCGATTCAAGTTCGGTTCGAAAATAAATGAATCGAACCTGAACACAAGTTTAAGCTCGATTAAATAAATGAACCGAACCTAAAAATTGTAAGTCCGTTCACATTCAGTCCGTTTACATGCTTAGTCATCGTCCCATGATGGTAAGGGGGTTGGCTTTAGTAGATTGGACGTTGGTGACGACTCCAATCAAGGAGCGAGGACTTGAAGTGCGACGAAATGATGATATGAATAAGGCATTGCTTGCAAAGTGGATGTCGAGAATCTGCAGTGATGGAAGTGATCTGTTGTCTAGACTGGTGAGAACTATCTATGGTGTGTCGCCCAGTCTTAGCGCCCGTGTTGATATTGTGACCTCGCCGACCACTTTCTGTAGGGGTGTGTGCTCTGTCATACAGATGATGGTTGACTCGTTACGGTCGATTTTAGGGGATGGTTGTGGTGTCCACTTCTAGTTGGATGACTGGACCGAGGAAGGGGCCATATGTGATATGTATCACTGACTTTTCGTTGTTGTAGTGGACGGGGGGGCAAGAGTTGACGATGTTTGGTCCGAAGGTTCTTGGTCACCTACTTTCAAATCATAGCGCGGAGGAGATTCTTGATCTCTCAAAAAGGTTGGCGGCACTGGAGGCGCCTTCTGATGGGAGAGATGGGTGTTCACAATCAAGAAAGCATACAATGTGATTTCCGCTCCGACTATATCTAAGAAAATGGAGACTGCTCGGGATTGTGCCATGATCCGGGGTTGGAAGATCCAAACGAGGGTTAGGGTGTTCTTGTGATTGTTGAGAAGAGAGCGAGTTATGACAGGCACAAGGCACGCCAAGTTTTTTCACGGAGCCGATGATAGATGTAGAAGGTGCGGTGGAGTAGCAGAGGACATGGACCACCTTTTTTCCAATGCCATGGTTATGTGGACACTTGGCAAAATGTGAATATACTATACATCTAGCGGAGGGATAAGGATTATTTTTGGACCTCGCTTGGTAGAAGTCAGTCGGGTTCAGCGGACAGGTGGGTGAAAGTTAGCACACTGATATGGGTAATCTAGTTAGCCAGAAATTGTATTGTTTTGGGGGAGGGAGATTTTATGTCAAGAATGTTCTTAAGCATGCCAACGTCGTTTACAAAAGTTGGTGGTTGTAACTATTTTATAAGTTTTATTTATAATATTTTTTTGGATGGGCCTCTAATGGAAGTTCATCCCACATGTTCTCAAAAAAACACTAGAACCTCGAAACGTGTATCTTTGATCAATCATGCAAACAGTAACACAAGTTGTAAAGACAAATAATCACTAGTGTCTATCGATACTTGTCAATAAATGGTTTCTTGAGGTATATTTTGCTCATATTCACCTGTTTTTAATTATGATAATACAATTTGATTAAGGAATTTTGAAAAATATTTTAAAGCCAAGTTTGTTTGATAGACCTTCATATTTCAATACCCCCCCCAACACCAAAGTGAGAGATTTTAACAAGAACTTTTAACAACTTAAACTTTCCCACAACTTCAACTTTTTCACCTTCTCCTTTTGTGATCTAGAAAAGGAGGTTAATAAACTTAAAAGATCACATAATAAGATTAAACAAATGAAAATTGCAAATTTGAGTTGATATTACTAAGACATCAGCGATGGTCCATAATATTACATATCAAGCAAAAGAAAGAAATGGAAAAAATGGAAAACTAGATAGAGAGCCTAGTCAATGAAGGAAAAAAATCTTCATATGTGTCACGAGGAGAAGCAAAATGCTTATTTATTCTCATGAATGTTTTCAATAGCTTCATCAGCATAGGCATTGTTGTCGAAGTCAGTTTCATCGTCATCTTCTTCTTCTTCATCTACCATCAGACCATTGCTACTGGAACTACTCATCAAAGAAGTATCCTGAGCCAAAGGAGACGCTCGAGATGCAGGATAGGCATGGCAAGTTGGAGAAAGAACATAAGTAGGAGGAGGCGGAGGAAGATTTCAAGAGACGCATTTCTTTTCGTAAGGGAGCATCTTCTTGACATCAAGTGGGAGGTTACATGAAGTCCCCCTTTGATTGTTGATAAAGATGGCTTACTCATTTGTGAAATCGAGCCATTTAAATGTTGCGGCATTCTGTAGACAATTGAAGAAGCGGGATAAGCCACCATCACGGCTCACTAATGGAGGGCTTCATAAGGATAAAGAATGTAGTCTTGGTAGAGCTAATCCAAGTCAAAAGCGGGGGGCTTGGACAAAAAATGACTCGGAAAGAATGCAAAACATTACAGTAAGTGAAGGCAGGGTATTAGCCCTCGCGCATCACGGAAGCGTGAAAATCGCATCATATGCGATCTTGGTCAACTAGTCATACTAGTTGGTATGGTAGCAGGAAAAATTAAAAATTAAGATGAAACCACATGGCATGGGAACTTTTCCCATACCGTTTCATCGAGACCACACGGATATTAAGGTTACCTCTTGAAGTGTCGTAATCCTCGATGCTTCTAAAATAAGAAGCCTCCTGACTCAAGTCCAATCTGACGAGAGTGTACTTGCGAGCATGATGATGAATCACGTGATTTCCGCAACCCAAAGCGACGATATCTCATGATTTGATCCCACGAAATCACTTGTCTTCGTCATGTGCATGAAGCACAAAAGAGGACGGAATTCCTCAAGCAATCGATCCGACAACACGACAACAACACAGCGATGATCGCGATCTCCACCAACCTTGGGTAGGGGGACAACGGCCTAGGGTTGTAGAGAGGCAGAGGTTGAACGCGTATGGGGGGAGAGAGAGAGAGAGAGAGAGAGTTTCGTCTATGCAACCATTGCATATGACTTGTTCTTTTTGAGGTCTAAGGTTAGTCCTCCTTTTGTAGGAATTTGGAAGTATATGGATCCCAATCCATGTGCTATTAAGATCAACAATTTAGATTCATTTGTGTTTCTCAAAAAACATGAGTAATTATTAGAAGAATAATTTTGAACAACAATATCCAAAATTATCTCTTTCAACTAACTCAGACATCAACTCAACAACAACAGCAAAGCCTTTCCCACAATTAAGTAGGGTCGGCTACATGGATTCTTCGCCTCCATTCAGATCTAGGGTCAACCTCGGACTTATATCCAAAAAACTAAGATCCCTTCGTATAGTCTCTTTCCAACACTTCTTGAGCCGTCCTCGCCCTCTCTTAACCGGCTCAACATCCCAACAATCACATCTCCTAACTGATGCATCCGTTGATCTTCTTTGCAAATGACCAAACCATCTTAAGCGGTTTTCTCGCATCTTATCCTCGATCGGAGCTACACCAACTTTCTTTCTGATTGCATCATTCTGAATTCAATCTTTACGTATGTGTGTGTATCCACACATCCACCTTAGCATTTTCATTTCTGATTGCATCATTCAGACATCAACTCATTAATAAAAAAATAAAAATAAAGAAATATTCCACATTCTGAAAATAGGGTGGACGTCTACCATGGTGATACCTCACCATGGGCGTCCACCCTTGAGAAGGGAATGAGTCAACTTTATTGTTTATTTATTTATTATTATTTCGAATATTTGAATTAATTGCATTTATCACCAAATAACCATATTTGCGATAATTGCAACAAAACCATTGATAAATACGAATTAATTTCTTCCACCCTATATTTAATGTAAATCATATTTATATTAAATTATGCAATGTGAATCTAATTCACATTAAGATATAAATTATGAATCGCATTCATAATTGACTCTCTATAGGACATTGTGGATCATATCAACATTATCCATAATTATTATGGATAATGTTATCCACATTAATCCTATCCATGTTAATTAAATCCAATTTATTATCATGGATATTTCTATCCACATTTCAGTTGTGATAATTAAATCCCATAGAATTATCTAATTTCCAAATGCTTAGATAATGTTTTTCATGGAACAATTCTTAAACTCCTAAGAATTGTGTGTCTTCTCTTCAGATACTTGGAGATAAGGCCAGGGTGATTGTATATGATATATATAGTGACTTGGATAATGAGATCTAATCTCATATCCTGATCTAAAAGATCGCTCAGAGGTGTCTGATCATGTCAGACATAATATCCTATCTTCTCATTGCATCTGAATCTTATTCAGATCAATATCCAACAATTGGACCAAGATTGGGTATCAAGTCCACTGAGAGGAGTCACTAAAATCCAAACTTGTTTCATCACTCCCTCAGAATGGAAGCACTATGGTATACAATTGTTTAGGATCACATCACCCTCGAGTATTCCTAACACCCGTACATCCTGCATATTGGAATGCCTAGAATAAATCTGAAATTCTAATCTTATTTGAAATATCTCCTTCAAGGTTTTATTATTAAGTTTCTCATTCGATCTTTGAGAGTTAGTATCGATCATATGCCTTCGAAAACCATATATCATACATTCAAATCATGTCTTGTTTCCAAAACAAGATGATCAACGTTGGAATTTGGTTTATCCCAATATCTCATGAGTGAGCTCATATCTTCCGCTTCAATAGTGAACTTGTATGACCCCTTGAGAGAACGTATTACTCATATACCCTCGTATGCACACCAGCTCGCTAGTATATAGTCTTTGATTAGGTCATCAACCTAATGGTCTACCTAATGTACATACTTAGACATATAGTAATACATATCTCTGATCAGAGGATGTGTGCATATACGTGACAGCATATGACATAGGTCGTAGTTATCTCGATCTCGTTAAGTCAACTCTTTGCCTTAACACATCCAACACCTCTAAATCTCTATTCATGTGCAGAGGACCTGCATCAAGAAGTCGGTCAGATATGATTAAGAATTGTCATATCCTTCTCAAGCTAGAGATCCTTCTTGATAATCACTTGACAGTGTGGTTGAGTCCTCAATCTAACTCTTTAGATATTCAACCATACACTAGCCTATATGATCCAACTATTGAATCAACAGTTGTATGATTATCAAGATGGCCATGGTACATAATCCTAATTATACTAAGGGGCCTATTATAGAAATTAGTTATTCTCCATTTCAGATTAAGGAGTGAATTGCAATAATTTTTAGGGTTTTTATCAGTTGTGCCCCTCCGAGATATCGCAATATCAGTTATGCCCCTATCTTTTTGGTAATATCAGTTGTGCCCCTCACTTCTTTCGCCGTTATCACTTGTGCCCTTCCGTCAGATTGACCGTAAATGAGTTGACTTAACCATGGTTTTTTCAAACCATTGTGCAGTTAAGAGGGTTATAATTGTCCATACTTCATGATCATTTTCTTCTTCCTCCATTTGTTGTTCTTCCTTTCTCTTCATAATTTCTCTCTTAATTACACCTTCATGTATCCATTAAATTGCTAAAATTTTTACATTTTTACAGATATATCACTGATTGCAAATCAAATGGTGAATTTTATTGAATTTTTCAGCGAGTTTGTATGAATCAATTAATCAAAAATAGTGAATTTACATGATGTATGGCCACTCAGGAAGCTCTTGTAACCTTGCTTCACACTTCCAGGTTCTCCATGGCATTCGACGTTCCCGGTGACCGGATCGTATGCCTGAACTCAAACAGCTAAATTTCATCACATATCAAGATGAACACATCACAGATAAAGAATGTAAAACCCGCCTCGCTACCGTCGGGAAAACACCGCCAGAAGAAGTGCGGTCGAGGCCGTCCGACCGCATCCTTCAGGACGTCGGTCACGATGGCTGATAGCACTATAGAGAACAGAAGACCTGCAGTAAGATCAGCATAAACAACCTTATTAAAATCCCTATCCGTGTAAGAAATTAACTATTGTAAGATTGGTACCAAGTATGGCGTGATGCAGGTCATAAGCATCTCTCCTTCGCTGATAGAAAATAAGGAAAACGACGATCGGGAAGAGAACTACTACCACCTGCATGTGTTAATTTTTCTCAACCCAAAAGAAAATATACTCATCTTTTTCTGAAGAACCAAGATATTACTATAAGATAAGGAGATTAATTAGTGAGATGGATGCACACAGGTACTGCCCACTTTGGGAAGGTGACGCCGTGAAGAGGGTACTTGAGATCATTGATATCGATCCTTCCGGCGTAGCGATGGAAAGGGTTGATGAGATTAAGAACGCCCACTAGTGCAAAGAGCAGTACAAGTGTGATCCAGTCGCCTCCGTGGGACTTTGCAATTTCCGAGCCCTTGGCTTCTCATGGTGTCCTGCATTAAGATCCAAATCCATGAGAAGAATAGTACTCACTGTATTGATATGAAATTTAGCCCGCTGACCCAGCTTGTTACGATATCCTGAGACCTCGAGTACCCATTCAAAGGGGGCGGAATGGCTGGTAGAGGTGGCCACCGGGGCGGGGGTTTGTGGGGAAGGGGGAGAGGAGGTCCTCGGGGGCGGAGGAGCTAGCGCGGAGGATCTGGGGGCGGCACAGGAGGGGAGCTCGGGGTGGAGGTGACGTGGGGTAGGAGTTGGGTCTGGTGGAGGAGGAGCAAGGGCTAGGGAGGAGGAAGAGAAGGGGAGATGAGGAATGAGGTCGTCGGGGGAGGAGCTACGGGTGGAGGGCGACCAACCAGGGGTGGGGGAGGAGTTTCAGGCGGAGAGGGAGGAGGAGGAGGTTGGAGGAGGAAGAGGATGGGGGAAGAGGAGGAAGAAAAAGAGGATGAGGGTAACAAATGACCATTGAATCTTTTTTTTTATGTCCTCAAAGTTAATGTCCGTTTGCACTGTGGGTGGACGGCAACTAACCCAACGGGTACAACTGATAAAAGGGCAAGAAGTTAGGGGTACAACTGATATTATCAAAAAGATAGGGGCATAACTGATATTGCGATATCTCAGAGGGGCACAATTGATAAAAACCCTAATTTTTATTGCATAATGGCCCGCAGTGGACTCGCATGTCCAACAATAAGAAGCAAGGGAAATGAGGAAGATTCCAAGTTAGGTTCTTCATGGCAGAGGAGGATGGTTGTCATCAATGGAGCGCATGGTCCACAATTCCTTATTCGATTTCTTCTTGGTAATCTTATTATGATCTTCGTACTGGGAAATACATATGTGGTGAAGGAAGCGGGGTACAAGAACATATAAAGAAGGCATTGGATGGTTTGGTGACGAAAAAGGAGAATAGGAAGTGGCTCTAATTAATCAGGTAACCATGTTGGACATGCAAGCCCACGGCGAGTCATTATGCAATAAATGTTATTGCAATTCAATCCTTGGTATGAAATGAAGAATAACTAATTTGCATAATAGGTCTCTTAATACAATTAGAGTTATGTACCTTGGCCATCTTAATGATCATACAGCTATTGATTCAATGGTTGAATCATAGAGGTTGGTGCTTGGATGATATCTAAAGAATTAGATTGATGACTCATCAAGCACCTTCAAATGATTGTTATGAGATGATCTTCAGTCTGAGAAGGAGATGGCAATCCTTCTCTAAAGGTTGATATCTGAGCGACCTCTTGATGCAGGACCTCTGTAGAGGAATAAAGATTCAGAGGTGTCAGATAAGTTAGGTCAAAGAGTTGGCATAACGAGATCAATAACCAAGACCTATGTCGTATGTTGTCACGATATAGGATTGCATCTTCTGACCGGAGACAGATGTCTTACTATATGTCTGAGTACGTACATTTGGCAAACCGATAGGTTGATGACCTATTCAAGGTCTATACGCTGACGATCTGGTGTGCATATGAGGGCATATGAGTAATACGATCTCTCAAAGGGATCATACAGGTTCACCACTGAACCGGAAGACATGAACTCATTCATGAGGTCTTGGGACTGATCAAATTCCATACATGATCGTCTTGCTTTATAAGCATGACATGAATTTGTAGGTATGATATATGCTTTTGGAAAGCATATGATCGATACCAACTCCCAATGACCGAATGAGAAACTTAATGATAAAACCCTGAAGAAGACAGTCTAAAAGAGATATAAAACTTCGGGTTTATTCTAGGTTTGCCAATATGCAGGATGTACGAGTATTAGAAATACTCGAGGGTGATGTGATCATCAACGATTATATAACCATGACGCTTCTATTTCCGAGGGAGTGATGAAACATGTTTGGATTTTAGTGACTCCACTCAGTAGAGAAGTAATCTAATCTTAGTTCAAATGTTGGACATTGATCTGGATATGATTTAAATACAATGAAAAGATTAAATTTACGGTTTTGATTTAATAAAACAACTATGAGAGGTCCTCGAGATCTGGATTTGAGATATAATCTCAATATCCAAGTAATTATACGTGGATGTACAATCGTACTGTCCTTATCTCCAAGTATAAGCGAAGAAAGCGCATTATTCTTTAAAGAGTTCAAGAATAATCTTACCAGTCCTTTTATTTGTGCATCCATGACTAACAAGCGATAATGGGTTATCAAACTCCCTCCTACGATTACTTTGCAGTCTTTGCAACACAATCGATCTCTTCTCCTCAACGCAAAGTAATATATATGTGTTCTAGTCGGGTCACTCTTAGAAGTAATTAAATGCTGCTCCCTCTTCTTGAAGAGAGTGTTTGCAATGAAAAAGATCATAAGCCGTTGCAAAATCCATAATGACTTTTCACTCTTCATTTTTATCCCTGAAGTCATAATCTTAAAGAATACTAGCATACCATGAAGCATCCTATCACACATGTCTATTAAGATCTCCACCTAAGCAAATCATATCTTCTTGTGGGATTTCTTGCATAATCTTATCCAAATCCTCCCAAACAGCTTGTTTAATCTATTCATCTAAACCAATTTACAGTGCATAAACTGAGATCGTATTAAGAATTTCTTCTTCGAGTACCAATATTAGTAAAATAATTCAATCCTCAAATCTTTGCACCTCAACCGCATTATCCTTCAAATCCCTTTTTTTACTAAAAATCCTTCAAATCCTTATGAACAACCACTTCAATATCATTTCTGCTCTTATCTTTACTTGAATGCCAAAGTTTAAAGCATGCCTTCTCGATCTCCCTTGCTTTCTCTTCAACTTATTTAGTCTCTTGAAGACATAGTATCTGAATCTTCCTTCCTTCCATTGTATCTACAATCTCCATCGATTTGTCAGTCAAAGTATCAATATTCCAACTACCTATCTGCAACTTCCCTTGCAACATGTTTTAGACTAACTTCTTTACTCGCATGCGTCCATCAAGCGAGAACCCTTGCAAATTTTGGATTGCATCCGAGCCGCGATGCAGCGGAACTAGCTTAGTTACGTGCATATGTTCATCATGCGAGAGCCCTTGCAAATCTTGAACTACATCCGGACAACGATGTAGCCGCCCCTTGCCATATTCTCATTGCATTCGGGCGATGCAACGCGTCAATAGTAGGCAACGCCCCAACCAAGGAAGGACGTATCGATCGACATCGTTTCGGTCCGCCCGGAAATGGATATACGGGGATATGTCATCGATAAATCGACGATATCGGTCGAAATGTCGGAAATGGCTCAAAAAAACTGTTTTTTCTCGTTTTTTCGGAAATTAAAATCATCCAAGATATTAAAACAACAAATAACCTGCAAATACACACTTACGTCACATATATCGGTCATTTATAGCCCATATATCACACATATCTGTCATATCAAACATATCGTTGTTAATGTTTATTCCTGACCTATAGATATTGGAAATGGATTCCATTCAAGTTCTTATAACAATAAATAACTTACAAATCTAAACTTAGATGGCACATATAGATCATTTGTGAAGACTATGATCCTTATATTACACATATTGGTCATATCAAACATATCGTTGGTGTTGTTAGTTGTTGACCTATATATATTGAAAATGGAGTTCATCCAAGTTCTTAGATCACTAAATAACTTACAAATATACGCTTAGATCACACATATCGATCATCTATGAAGCTTATATCGCATGATATCGATCATTTCAAACATATCGATATTAATGTTGATTCTTGACTTATAGATATCTTTTTTGAAGAATTGACTTATAGATATTGAAAATGGATCTCATTCAAGTTCTTACAACATGAAATAACTTGCAAATATACACTTAGATACTCATAACACATAATTATAAATCATCTATGATCTTTATATCACTCGCTCATATCGGTCATATTAGTCACATGACATAGTGAATGGTATTGACATGAGTCATTTGATTCAAAAAATATACATAATGATTAAGGAGACAATGTTTCTTTGGTATAAAGATTTATCTATTACAAAAATGAATGAAAAATATTTAAATCAATGTAATATTGTAAAAGGACTCAAGATCGAGGTTTAAAAAAGCGTGAGGCGGTCCGAGGCGTTTTTCCTCTAATTGAGGCGAGGCGTAAGCCTCGAGGCGGTCGAGGCGTAAGCCTCAATTTTTTGGAAAAAAATAAAATTAGAGCAAAATACATTGAAAAAAGTATATGATAATATTAAGTTTTCCCAAAAACACATTTAAGAATAGTTTAACACTAGTAAAAGATACAATACATAAGCGACGAAGGCATTGTAGTTCAAAAAAACTAATACTAAGCTACTAATATATGGAATATCAAGTTCCAACTCCAACTTCAATAATTCTATATGAGTATTGAATTAAAGTCTATACTTAATACTAAAGTATAATAAAAACCATATTTTTTTGTGTTCGAAGTAAAAAAATACCAACATACCTTGAATCCCAACCATTTGTCTTTCTGGACGTTGTTGGAGAACCGTATGCATCCCCTCCTGCCATATGATACCCCAACAAGACCGTTGTTGGAGAACCGTGCGCTCCCCCCTGCGGGGGTGTGGGGGCAGCACCCCCGGCGAAATTTTTTACTAACAATGTTATTTTTATTTTTCTATTCACAATAAAATGAAATAATTATTTTACTTCACGTGTTTATTTTCAAGCTTTCTTCTTCATATATACGATAATTAATCTAACATTCAGAACTTATATAACCAAATAACAACATCAAGTTGAAAACTTGCAACTAATATAAAATATTTATTACAATTCAAACTCAAATCTGTGTGCAATAGAAATAGCATGTGTAGGTGCATGATAAATGGAACATGATGTATACAAGATCATGGAGCTTCACTTATTTGAAGCGATCAATTCTCTTTGAATGCCCCCCTCCCCCCGACCCTTTGATTTTACAAAAAAAAGTCACGTGCTTTGAGTCGAAATTTAAAAAAAAATACGATTTTTTGAGGCTTACGCCCCAGCCTCGCCTCGAGCGCCTCGCGCCTCGAGCGCCTCAGGCGAGGCTGAGGCGTACGCCTCTTATGATGTACCTGAGGCGTGCGCCTCGGGGCGTTTTGGGCCCGCCTCGCCTCGAGGCGCCGCCTTTTAAAACCATGCTCAAGATAGATCTGAATGGAGGCGAAGAATCCATGTAGCCGACCCTACTTAATTGTGGGAAAAGGCTTTGTTGTTGTTGTTGTTGTTGCAATGTAATATTGTAAAAGAGATTACCTAAAACCAAGAATTCCGTGGAAGATCTGAATCGGCCCCCTGCCATGTTGTCTCTCATAGCGGATATAGCATTTTTAAGAGACATAATTCATAATAATATTCTCGAGGGGGGAGGAAGAAGATGAATTAAAATTGATAGGACACCCCCAAGTTGAAGAACCATTGTATGCACCCTCATGTCGCACCATACCCGAAACAAAATATATAAATCATTGTGTGTTTTAATACTAGGTGTAGCTAGATGTGTTTTAATACTGAGTGTAGCTAGATAAGTAGTGGAATCAATCTGGCATGAATAATAGCATTGACATATAGAGATATCGATGAAACATCGGCAATATCGATTGATATCCGGGATTTTTTATACCGAGTCCAGTCATTTTTGACCGATATGAGCCGATATGGTAATCTAGCCGATATATCGTCGATATATCACTAATATATCGTCGATATCCCTGTAAAAGGATATACTGGGTGATATCAAAACCCCTTCCCTGTCGAAACCGATATGTCGCCGATATATTGCCGATACGGCCTTCTATGGCCCCAACGAAATATAAATGTTTGCTTAAATCCATGTTAAAAAGATCTCAAATATTTTGAGATAAATTCCTTAGGAATTTGTTCTCTTACGCTGGATGTTGGCTATCTAACGCGCAACCCTCCTCAATTTACCCAGGCTTGGATCCGAAACGGATATAGACATCCATATGGCGAAGAAAATTAACCTTTTTCTTCTTTATTTATTCCATTTATAATTCATTTTCAAGTAGGACTTGGTCCATGATTGTTTTGAAATTAAATAAAATATTTACTTATTTAAGTTCCACCAATCATCATAGCATATATATAAAACCATCCTACCAAATAATGAATCTAATTCATAAGTTCATTTTTGAAATAAAAAAGGACCTCTATCGTATAGGTTTATGCCCAAAAATCAATTCGTAAGTTCATAATAAAATGTAAATCTAATTAATTTAATTAATGGAGAACGTGAATCTAATTCACATCAAGATTAACTAATTATGTTCCAATTAATTAAATTTGATGCAAGTGGTGGCCCCCGCGACGGGGGGCACCCATTTTCAATCAAAAAAATGTGAGTCGGCTAAGAGAAGGTGAGACGGCCCAAAAAGTGTTGGAATGAGACTATATGAAGGGATCTTAGTTTTTTGGATATAAGCCCGAGATTGACCCAAGATAGATCTGAATGGAGGCAAAGAATCCATGTAGCCGACCCTACTTAATTGTGGGAAAAGGCTTTGTTGTTGTTATATTTTTTTGAAGTCAAACGAGGGGGTAACATGCTAAGATGTCCGCTCCAATATATTAAAACTAAAAGAAAAAAGTACAAAATTACGGCCACAAGACCTTATAGAAGCCAGGACTCGAGAAGGATCATAGAATGGATACCGACATTCTCACGATAGAACCATTGAGATGAAAAAAGGACAGCATTTCTAGTAAGCCAAACCGCTCATAATATAGTCACATGTCTAAGCAGGTCCTCCCTTCGTCGTCGCCTCGCATCATACACAGAAGATCATAACACTTCAATGTCATGGGTATTAACCCAAGAGGGACCGATCTCACCCCAGATGAGCGAAGAAACCGGGTAACAGAAGAAAAGGTGTTCCAATGTCTCAATGCCATTCTCGCATAGGAGGCATCTGTCGGACATCACAGCAAACAATCTGGCGCAGCGATCTCTAGTCATAACACGCTTTCTTTTGAGGAGCCAAAGAAAAAACCAACCCTCTCTGGGAGCCCAAGTTCCCAGATTAAGTTGCAATCTCGAATCAAATCGTCCGTTCGAGCAGGAAGCGGTCTACATATAGCGTCATATGCCGTCCTAACCGATAAGGAGGTGCCCTTCCACACCCAGTGGTCACGGCCATCAGAGGGCCTATTATCTGTCTAAGAGAGTACAGAAGAAGAATTAAGTCCTCCAAGTGTTGATCTGAAAAGTTCAACCAGAAAGTAAGCATCCAATTCATGTTATCCCAGCAATCCACAACGCACGCTTCAGAATCTGCATCCAATGCAAATAGACAAGGGAAGCGTGCACAAAACGGGCCTTCACACGTCTAATTGTCTGTCCAGAACGCAAAGGAGGCATCATTCCCCAAGACAGGGCGGAAAAGATCCTGAAACCGCGGCATCACCTTCAAAATTCCCTTCCAAAAGACCGAGGCAAGCGGCCTCGAACGCAAATCCAGAGAGTCCGGATGAGAGACGGCATAGAGGCGACGGATGAGCTTGCAGCAGATGTCCTTACTCTTCCCCCATATTCTTCTCACACACTTAAGTAACATAGCCTCCTTTAAGAACTCCAGACGCCTGATCCCAAGCTCCCCCGTCCCTTTAGGCAGGGTAATCGTATCTCAGTCCAATAGGTGAATACAGTGACCCGCGTGTCCATATTTGCTCCACAGTAACCTCCGCATCAACCGCTCAAAGCGTTTTCTGATACCAGTAGGTAAAAGACAGGAGGAAATTAAGAAAACAAGAATAGCAGAGAGCGCCGCCTTCACTAGCACAAGACGACCACCTCGAGAAATAATAGATGCCTTCCAATCAGATAACTTTCTTTCTAACTTCTCCACCACATGTAACCAATCTGCCACTTTCAGTCTTACGGACGTCAGAGGTAGCCCCAGATATCGAATAAGGAGGGAACCACATCACGCTGCACATGCAAGACTCCTCATCTGAAAGACAGAAAGGAATAACCAAAGATTTGCCATGGTTCAGAACTAGCCCAGACATCTCCCCAAAGATCTCCAACGTGATAGCCTTACGGCCAGCTTCCTCATTCCCATCCTCAATAAAGATGACTGTGTCGTCTTTATTGAAGAAAAGGAATATGCAAATCTCCAGAAGAGTAACCCATCGTGATACCACTGCTCTGAACCCGGTCCACCATGCAAGCAAAAACATCAGAAGCAATTACGAATTACATAGGTGCGAGAGGGCACCCTTGCCTAACCCCTCTCTGGACGACCGTTAACAAGAACTAAGAAAGAGATCGTGGTGACACATCACTTCATCCAAGAGACCCAAACATCTGGAAAACCTCTCTTATAAAGAGTCGCCCAGAGAAATCGTCAGTCCACCGTTGTAGGCCTTGGCAAAATCAATTTTCCAAAGCAGAGCCTTCTTTGCATTTCTCTTCCAATCGGCAATAATCTCTGAAGCCATAACCAAACTATCTGTAATCTGCCTCACATGAACAAAGGCCGAGTGCAACGGAGAAACAATGTATTCAAGAACAATGTTAAGCGTAACTGCAAAAACTTTCGCTACAATCAGGTAAATAGTATTCGAGAGGGCAATCAACCTGTAGTCGTCGATTCTGTCATCCGCTTCCTGTTTTGGGAGGAAAAAATCAGAGTCTTGTTCAATTTCCCAAAGCCCACATTGCACTGACAGCATACCACCTCCAGTACCTCCTTACCTACAAGATCCCAAAATTCCTTGTAAAAAAACACAGGGAAGCCGGAAAGTTTTACAGAGTAGTAGTGAGACCTGTTATGCTCTATGGATATGAATGTTGACCTGTGAACCATAGATATGTGCAAAGAATGGCAGTAGTAGAAATGAAAATGCTAAGGTGGATCTATGGACACACACGTAAAGATCGGATTGAGAATGATGCAATCAGAAGGAAAGTTGGTCTAGCTCCGATCAAGGCTAAGATGCGAGAAAACCGCTTAAGGTGGTTTAGCCATTTGCAAAGAAGGTCAGTTGATGCACCAATTATGAGATGTGAATTTTAGGATGTATAGACGGTTAACAGCGGGCATGAAAAACTCAAGAAGTGTTAATTAAGACTATACAAAGGGATCTTAGTTTTTTGGATCTAAGCTTGAGATTGACACAAGATAGATCTGAATGGAGGCAAAGAATCCACGTAGCCGACCCTACTTAATGTGGGAAAAGGCTTTGTTGTTGTTGATTCACATATACAAATCATATTCATATTAATAACAATTATAATGGATCAATATAAATATTAATTAAATTGCTAAATAATGTGAATCATATTCGCATATTCCCATATCTTTATATTAATTAAATTGCTAATAATGTGAATCATATTCGCATATTCCCATATCAGTTAATCAATGATAATAACAATTATTATTTTGATATTTGATATCTCAATGTATGAATCCTAATCGGATCACGATTCCTATGCAACGTTCGCAGATACTTGCAGATAATGTCAGGGAAACTATTTAGATTATGTATGGTAACTTGATAATTAGATTTACATTTAATATCAATGTTTAAGCCACTTTGGGCAATTCAATCGGATACTTTCAAACAATTTCTCCAATTGACTCCGATCTCTATCGGATCAATTTCCAACTCTCTTTAATCTAAGGTTGGTTGAGTTGGCTGATCGTGCTGCTGCTCAATCGAAGGTTGCGGTGGAGGATAAAAAACGCGTCGTGGAGTGGAGGCAGCGGTCGAGAAGTTCGTGGCTCCGGGAGGGAGATGCGAATACCTCTTTCTTCCATCGTGTCGCTAGCGAGAGGCGCAGCTTCAACGCGCTGCGGTCCATTTGCGTTGATGGGGATCGCGTGGAGGGGAACAAGGTGATGGGGAGGGCTATTGCGGGCCATTTCAGGAACGTGTCGTCCAGAACCATTCCGAGGGTATGGAGGTGGCTGGGCCTTGACACCCGCGTGGTGGCGGACTCCTGACTTGACGGGCTCGTTCGTGATGTTACTTTGGAAGAGATTAAGGATGTTGTGTGGGATTTGAACGCCGACGTCGCTCCGGGTCCTGATGACTTCCCGGTGTCGTTCTACAAGAATTTTGGGACCTGTTGGGGCTGGAGGTGTTGGAGGTGGTCTCCGAATTTTGTCGGGGGAACGCTGGGTTTGATAAGATCAACCGTGCTCTCGTCATTTTGTTGCCCAAGACGGGGGCATCGGTTTCCATTGATGACTATCGACCAATTGCGGTGTCAAATTCTATTTATCTTATTATCGCAAAGGTCCTCGCTTCCCGGTTGGCCGACGTTCTTGGCTCTATTGTCTCGCCGTCGCAGTTGGCTTTTGTCCCTGGGAGGCAAATTGTGGATTGCCTTACGCTTGCGTCTAAGATCATTGCGGAATGGAAGAGGAGGGGCACATGTGGCATCTTGTGGAAGGTGGACTTTGCAAAGGCCTACGATAGCCTGGATTGGAGATTTCTTTGGTCGGTGCTTAGGAGAAAGGGTTTTCCGGAGGTTTGGATTTCTTGGGTGAGGAGGTGTGTCACCACTGCCTCTTTTTTGATCATGGTTAATGGACGTCCGGAGGGGGGTCTGATTCAACCAAGGAGGAGGTGCGCCAGGGATGCCCTCTTGCGCCCATGCTTTTTATCCTTGCGGCGGATGTCCTTTCTGATATTGCCACTCGGGTGGTCAATAGGGGCATGTCGAATGGGTTTTCCAGAGAGGGTGTGCCGGTCCATGTTTTGCAATACGCCGATGATACGCTTTTTTTCATTGAGGGGGGACCGGAGGAGGCTAGGGGCATGGCTATGGCCCTGGAGATTTTTGGTGAACTGTCGGGTATGGTTAAGAATGACAGCAAATCAAAGTTAGTCCCTTTCAGCCTTGCGGATGTGGAGGCCAATGCGTGTGAAATGATGTTGGGTCCGACGTGCTCTTCTCTACCGATGGAGTATTTGGGGATGCCCTTGAACTTGGGCCAAACGCGGACGAGAGATTGGCTGAGGGTGGCGGAGAGGGTGGAGGAAAGGTTGGCGGGGTGGAAGTCCGCGGTCTTGTCGAGAGGAGGCCGGCTGGTTCTTCTAAAGGCGGTCATTGCGTCCATCCCGATCTATTTTTTATGTAATCGTCGAATGCCTGAGGGGATCAGAACCCGGATTGAGAAAAGGATGCGGGCTTTTCTGTGGGGAAAGCAGAAGGGTGGGTCCAGAGGGGTCCACCTGGTAGGGTGGGAGGACCTTACTTGCAGGAAAGATCAGGGAGGGTTGGGGTGAAGTCGCTGGAGCAAATGAATGATGCTTTGCTTCTTAAGTGGGCTAGTAGGATATGGGGGTCGGGGGAGGATCTTTGTTGTGATGTGGTTCGGCGGATCTATGGCGTGGGAGGGACGTTACCGTCACAGGTCCCCTGTGTTGCCTCGCCCACGAGGTTTTGGAGGGAAGTTGTGGAGATCTTCTTGAAGAATCTTGCACTCTTTAGACCGGTTCTCGGTGGGGGAGTCTCTTTCTCCTTTTGGACGGACGACTGGACGAGGGGGGGGCCTCTGCTCGCGCTTCCCCCGGCTGTACGCCTTGGCTGACGACAAATTTTGCTCGGTTGCAGACTGTTGGGTTGATGGTAATTGGTGCCCCACCTTCTCGGCGAATTTTTCTGACCAGAGACCGGAGGAGTTCTTGGTTTTCTCGAAGCGTTGAGGGAGGTGGGGAGTCCTTCGGGGGGACGGGACCACAGGTCTTGGAGGGGGGGTCCTTTCTCAGTCAAGAAGGCTTTCGGGGCTATCTCTCGGCCACCACCGTCGCTCTCGGAAATGCTTAGCCGGGATTGTGCTTTTCTATGGGCTCTCGGTCTTCCGGAGCGGATTGGTTTCTTCCTTTGGCTGTTTAGAAGGCAGAGGTTGATGACGAGGGACCATTGTGCGAGGCTTCTACGCTCCATATCGGACAGGTGTTTGCTTTGCAATGGTTCGATTGAGTCCGTGGAACATCTATTTTTCCTTTACCTCGTGATGTCTCAAGTATGGCAGGGGGCTGGCGTGGATTGGTGTCGTACGGACGGCTTTTACGCCTTCTGGGAAGCGTTACAGGCAAACAAGGTTAGACCGAAGGTGGAGATTCTTCACCCGGTGGCCATTCTGTGGGCGATCTAGAGGGGCAGGAACGACTTGCTTTTCGCGGGACAGATTCTATAAGGAAAACGTGTGGTTCTTTGCAGTGTTCAGGAAATCGGCCGAGTATGCCGCATACTCGGCCGCATACTCGGCCGCGGAAGCTCTACCGCACCGAGTGTGAATAGTTCGGCCTTTAGGCGGGCATGGCCGCATACTCGGCCGAGTATGCCGTATAGGCGGCCGGGTATGCGGCCGATTTTCGAATAGAAAATTTATTAAAAATTTAACCTAAACCCCGGCCCCCTCGCACTTATCCAGCCTAAAACATTGACGTTTCGAAACCCCGGCCCCTCCCATACCCCTTTCGAAACCCCGATCCCCCTGCAGTCCCCCGACATGCCCTAGAACTTCGCCGCCACCAGACCTTGGCCCTGCTCCAGCACTTCGCCGACGAAACCCCGATTCCCTCGCAGACCTTGGCCCCGCTCCAGCCGAGCCTTTCCGCTGCAGTCAAGCCCCGCCGCCAATAGCCCCGCCGCTGCAGTCGAGCCTCGCCGCCGCCTAGTAAACCCCGATTTACTAGGAGTTTTTTGCAGGTGATTCCTTATCATACTAACTATGACATCTCGTCTCTTTGTTCATCTCGTCATTCCTGAATATGACATCTCGCCATTAGGTTACTTGCACATTTTTTGTTGATTGTTGGTGCGCATGGATTAGGTTACTTGCACATTTTTTGTTGATTGTTGCTGCGGCAGCCAAAATATAAGGTTACAGACTTACAATATTTATGCTATGTTATTCTCCTCTTCTTGTAAAGATTTGCTAAACATTATTATTGTATAGGATCAACCAAACAAACTCTACATGCAACTTTACATATGTAGATCAGTGATGATATAACTGTAAATTTACACCGTCTACAGCAAATGTAGTGCTTTGTGCTCAATAATAATCGTCCATATTAGAAAATTATTCCTTTACATACTCATATTCACAATAATTTATATATTTATTTATTCCACACTTTAATTCTTTCCATAATTATCGTTCAATTTTCCCTCATATTTATAATATTTAGAGGATATTAACATAATAATAAATATTTATTTATACTTTTAATAATAAAAAATACCAAACCGCATAAAACCGCATACTCCCCGCATACTCTCCCGCATACCGCATACTCTCTATTCAGTGACCCCTCCGACTGAATACCGCATACCGCCTTCCTGAACATTGGTTCTTTGCAAGATGTTTGGTGGAGGATTGGGTGTTGTAATGGGCCTTTTTTAACGACGCCTGGTTGTAACTTCCTCTTTCTTCTTTTTTGTCTCTTTCTTCTTTTTTTAATAAAGTTTGGGGCGTGCACCACCGAGTGTATCCCCCTCTTTTGGATTCCAAAAAAAACTATCTTTAATCTAGAAATTAGTTCTACGAATTGATTTAATCTAATTAATTCGCAACATTTAGCCTCAAAGCGGAATCACTAAACCCACACGGTTTCATCATTCCCTCGAAACAGAAGTATCATGATATATAACTCTACGCTCCCCCTCAAGATAGAGCATAGATGTCAATCATGCTCAGCTTGGATGAGAATTTCTGAAAAGGTCCTCTGAACAAGGCCATAGTGAAGATATCTGCAGTTTTCCCCAGAGCTGACATGAGAAGTAGAGATAAAACCTTTTGAAATCATATCCCTTGTATAGTAGCACTCCACTTCAATATGTTTGGTTCTCTCATGAAATGCAGGATTGTTCGCAATGAATAAGGCAGACTGATTATCAGATTGAAGCCGCATAGGAATAGGTACACCTATATGTAAATCTGCTAGTATTGCTCGAACCCGCATCATTTATGTACTAGCATGTGCCATAGCCTATACTCATACGCAGCGCTGGACCCGGCAACCACATTTTGCTTCTTACTCTTCCAGGAAACGAGAGAGCTACCAACAAAAACCGCAAAGCTCGAAGTGGACTTTCTATCCTTTGGGCATCCTGCATAGTCGGCATCAGTGCATGCAGACACTGTAAGTGTAGTCCCTTTTTTGAGTAATAATCCTGCATCTGGAGAAGACGTTAGGTACCTCAAAATCATATATACAGCATCCATGTGTCTGGGTTGATCCATGAATTGACTCATCCGACCGACTGCAAATGAGATATCCGACCTAGTTATAGTAACACAAAGAAGCTTCCCCACTATTTCTCTGAATCTTCTCTTGTCCACCCTCATTCGTATCATCATCATATAACCCCATACTAGGGTCCATAGGAGTGGTAGCATATCGACATCCAATCATTCCCGTCTCAACCAGCACATCTGTCACATACTTCCGTTGGGTCATTACAAGACCCTGTTGATTTCTGGCAAACTCTAACCCTAAGAAATACCGTAAGGTGTCAAGATCCTTGGTAACAAACTGTCGGTCCAGAAATTCCTTAGCTCTTTTTATCCCTTGCATGTCACATGTAACAAGTATGTCATCAACGTACACCATAATAGCCATCGTACCTTTAAGAGTTCTCTGTACAAACAATGAATGATTTGCATTCGACCTCTGAAACCCCTACTTCTCAATTAAATCCGAGAGCTTCTGAAACCAAGCCCTTGGACTCTGTTTAAGGACATATATTGCCTTATGAATTCGGCAAACATACGGATACTCCCCCTCAGCAGCAAAACCAAGAGGTTGCTGCATGTATACTTCTTCTTGTAGGTCTCCATACAGAAAGACATTTTTAACATCAAGTAGAAAGAGAGGCCAGTCGTGTACTACAGCAACAAAAAGAAGAATACATAGAGTAGAATGGTGAGCCACTGGGGAGAATGTATCTAGATAATCCACCCCATATGTCTGAGTAAAGCCACGAGCAACCAGTACCAATCCAGACTCCCATCTGCATGGTGTTTAACAGTAAACACCCACTTACAACTAACAACAGATGCTCCATCAGGAGCAGGAACCAAGCTCCAGGTACCACGCAACTGTAGGGCAACCATCTCTTCTTCCATAGCTAGTCGTCACCAACTATCCTTCAAAGCTTCCTGACAATTCCGTGGAATTTCCACGGTAAACAATGAAACAGCAAATTTTCTGAATTCCCCAGTCAAGCGAGCAAAGGAGACCATGGATGCTAAATGATACGAGGCACAGCTACGCTTATGTTTCCAAAGCACAATAGGTAAGTCCAGGTCATCAGCTTGTATACACGTCCCCTATAAAGTACCCTGCCCGAGCAAATCATCAAACCCATTGTTAGGAACTATGTATTCAGAACATACCTGATTCGTGCTAGATGACGAGTGGTGACCATGAGCAGAAGCAGGCCAATGTGTACAATAATGCGGCAATGGTGGGACAGGGACAATGGGAGATGTGGTAATAGGGGAAGGTGATGATGATGGTGATAATGGTGGTGGAGGTGGTGATGATGGTGGTGGTGGCATGTAGATTTCATCATCGGAGTCTGAGGAAGTCAACCTATCCCCTGTAGGAGAAAAGTATATCACCGACTCGAAAAAGGTGACATCATCACTAACATAATATTTCTTACGCGGTGGATCATAGCATCTATACCCTTTTGTGTCCTGGAGTAGCCAACAAAGACACACTTGACTGCTTTAGGAGAGCTTGTCAAGACCAAGAGGCAACTGGTGAACAAAGGCAACCGATACGAAAACACGAGAAGTAAGAGAGAACAATTCTTTCTCAGGAAACGCCAGTCAAAAAGGAATTTTCTCACCCAAGACAGACGAGGGTGGGGCTGGCTATCGAGCTCAACGAGCCGAGCCAGACCCTGGCTCGGGCTCGGGCTCGAGCTCGGTTGGCTCGAGCCTCCTATCGAGCCAGCTCGGGCTCGATAAGCCTCGAGTCGAGCCCGTTATCGAGCTTGAGTCCCTTATCGAGCCTGATCTGGGCTCGAGCCCGGTTTGGGCTCGTGAAGGAAAATAGCCATTTTTTGGTGGAAAAATGTTGCTACCTGGGCTCGAACTCGCAACCTCCTCTTTGAAGACTGCCTTCCTTACCAGTAAGTCACCATCCGAGTTGTATATAAAAGTTAAATTATAATATATATTGTAACATTCTATTTGCTAATAAAAAAAGAAAAATTACTAATTATAACCCAGATTAACATAGATAAGTGTAGAAAATCCAAGTCTACAACATAATCTACCAAATATTGTCGTTATATAAACCACATAGACACATAGTCCACCTCCATCATTCACAATGTTGCAAAACTAATACAAATAAAAATAAACATCATTACAATTTCACAAATACAATATATATATATTCATTATCGAGCCCCTTATTGAGTTATCGGGCCGAGCAGGACTCGGCTCGAGTTCGGTTCGTTAAGTTATCGAGCCCAAAAATCTGGCTCAAGCTCGGCTCAATAGCTTAATGAGCCAAGCTAACGGGCCCTTATCGAGCCGAGCCCGAGCCTGGCTCATCGAGCCGCGACTCAATAGCCATCCCTAGACGAGGGCATGCAACTCACAAGATAGCATGTCGTAAGAACAGCATCACCCCAAAAGGAATGCGGAGCACTAGTAACATCAATCAAATGGTGATGCTTCCTCTCTGCAACACCATCTTGCTGGGAAGTATAGGCGTACGATGTTTGATGAATAATACCCCGAGCTAAAAAATAATTGGAAAGAGCATGAGTGTAGAATTCCAAAGCATTATCAGTTCTCGCAAATTTCACAGAAGAAGAAAACACATTCTGCACTTCATTGATAAAGTTTTTGATAACAACTCCAGCTTCAGAATTATTCTTTAATAATAAAACCAATGACAGACGAGAGAAATCATCTACAGCTACAAGATAAAAATGTATCCTCGATGATCGGGAACACGACTTGGACCACAAATATCAATATGAAATAACTCAAAAATGGAGTTATTGCTCCGACTATGATGATTAGGGAAGACAGATTGATGATGCTTTCCCAACTGACATGCCTCACATTGAAAGAATGAGTGAGGAGAAATCTGAAGTAGAACACGACATGTCTTCTGGAGCAGGAGATGACCAAAGCGCAGGTGCAACGTAAAGGGTGAGACAGGACCAGCAGAATGAGAGGAAATGTCAACATAAGGTGTTCGAACCAAGAGATAGAGACCGCCCTTCTCACGGACAGAACCGATCACATTGCCCGTAAGGATATCCTGAAATACAAGAGAAGATGGGTCAAAAATAGCTCAACAATGTAGATCCTTCGTAATCTGACTAATAGAAAGCAAGTTCATAGAGAAATCATGCGTATGCAACACATTCTGCAGACGCATAGAGGGGTGTCAAGCTAATCTCCCCGTGTCCAATGATCGGGGAATGGGTCCTATCTGTTATAACCACAATACGTTTTGGAGGAACTTGTCTATATACTATAAGTTAACCTCTGTCACCACACAAGTGATGTGTAGCACCGGAGTCCATAAACCATTCTATAACATCAGATCCACTACAGCTAGTAAGTGCATAAGCTCAACAATGTAGATCCTTCGTAATCTGACTAATAGAAAGCAAGTTCATAGAGAAATCATGCGTATGCAACACATTCTGCAGACGCGTAGAGGGGTGTCAAACTAATCTCCCCATGTCCAGTGATCGAGGAATGAGTCCTATCTGTTATAACCACAATATGTTTTGGAGGAACTTGTCTATATACTATAAGTTAACATTTGTCACCACACAAGTGATGTGTAGCACCGGAGTCCATAAACCATTCGATAACATCAGATCCACTACAGTTGGTAAGTGCATAAGTACTACCTGGAAACTGGAAGATGTCGAAGCAACCACATATGAGTGACTTCCCGTGGCTGATGAAGAAGCAATGGGACTGACAGGAAGCATAATGTCCCTCAATCGTGCTACAAATTCATCAAATCTCTGATCTGAAGAGGAGGCAACTGGGGTCTCAACTTGCTCAGCTACTCGGGTAGAAACAGGAAATCCATGCTTACACTAGCATGTGTCCTCTATATGTCCAGGGCGAAGGCAGTAGGGGCCGATGAATACAATCTCCTCTGCCACGAGGTCCGCGTCCACGAAACTGGGAAGAGCCTCCTCGACCTCAGGAGGCAGCCATCGCTGAAGATGTCTGATTGGTAGCAGTGGATGGGACTGTAATCCTACTGAGCCTGCGAAAAGCTTCCTCCATGGGTGGAATAGTGGCATCTGCAAGAATATGGGAACGAACAACCTCATACTCAGGATGGCTGCCAGGAATACACCAACCATGGTGGCATTCCTATAAGTCTTCTATTGTTCAGGAGTGGATGTGAGGGGCATGAAGATATGGAGCTTCTCGAACATCCCACGCAAGGATGTATATAACGAATGAAGAGTCCGTCCATTCTGCTTAATAGTAAAAATAGCATGCTGGAGTTGCAGAATCTTAGTCTCATTACTCGTCTAAGAATAGGTGGTTGCGAGGATATCCCACATTGCCTTAGAGGTAGGTTGATGTAAAACATCATTGGCAATCTCTATCGTCAATGTACCTGAAAGCCAAACCTTGGCATATGCATCATCCGCCTCCCATGAGGCGTTAACCCCAGTTTTCTCAGTCGGCTCCTCCTAGGTAAGAATATGTTTCTTACCCGTAGACATCATAAGGCTCATGAACTGCATAGACCAGAGCTCATAGTTCGTCCTATCCATCTTAACAATCGGCGCTGGACCCAAGGTTCAGGAAAGCGGTATGCGTATGCGTTCGGACAGGTCACTAATTAGCGATTAAGCGGTATGCGGGGGCATATGCGAGGTATATGCGGTTCTACGCGGTTTCCTTAATTTTTTATTTAAAAATAAATAAATATATGCAAAAGTGACTACAACTGAACAAAAATTATGTATAATTGTGGTCCAACAGAAGTTCTAAGAAAATGACTTTCATATATAGCTCAAAACAGTCTCTATCAACAAATATTAATACTTCAATAGAAAAGTTAGCAGACATAATAATTGACAACAATCACCAAAATATTTAAGTTTCCAAAAGAAAACTGAAATTTAACACAAATAGCATTTGTAGAGTACTCGGATTCGCTAGAAAAGCATACTTCCATCCCGGATCATTGGATCCAGGAGGAACAAAAAAATCTGATGTATCACTCCTCTGAATAGGAGCCTCACTTCCGCTTCCAGCTCCAGGTGTAGGAGAAGAAGCGTTGTCAGATGTTAGTCTGGAGGCCATAATTTTCCTAACATTCAATCATAATCAAAAAACATCAACATAAAAGATTTAATATGCATGTACGAATCAGAATTTTAGGAAAATATTTGTTTAAATAATGATATTCTCATATAATATTATAGATACATGCTAGAACATGCATTCACAATCAAAATCCTTGGTGAGAACATTTTTAAGAACATTTTTGGTGAGAAATATTCTATAATGATATGAAATCCACAATGAATGCATTCACAATGAATACATTCAAGAACATTTTTTAAGAACATTTTTAAGAACGTGCATTCACAATGAATACATTCACAATCCATATCAGGCTCAGCTAATATTCTATAATGATATGAAATCCAACATTCGATCAATGAATAGTGACTACATTACTTCTCAAATTATAAATCAAATATGCAAAAAAATCTAATTTTCCATTAAATATGGTAAAAAAGTAATTCAATAGAAACTGGATACCTTCCTACGACTAGTGGGCGGAGGAAGCTCCTGCAAACTGGAAGGCGGAGGCGAGCTAGGAGGAGGCGGAGGAGGCGCGGAAACTGGGCGGAGGACTGGAGGCGATGGAGGCAGCAGCTACGAGGAGGCGGAGGTGGCGGAGTTCACAGGACACGGAGGAGGCGGAGGAGCTTGGAGGAGGAGGCGGAGGAGGCGCACAAACTGGGAGGCGATGGAGGACTGGGAGGAGGAGGCGGAGTAGGCGGAGGAGCTTGGAGGAGGCGGCGGAGGAGCTTGGAGGAGGAGGCGGAGGAGCTTGGAGGAGGAGGCGATGGAGGCACAACCGCAGGGAGGAGGCGATGGTGGGTTAGGGTATCGGGATGGGATTTTGGGGGTATCGGGGTAGGAGGGTTAGGGATTAGGATAATCGGGTATTGGGTATCGGGTTGGGGCAAATGGGGTATCGGGTAATCGAGTCAGACAAACCGCCAAACCTCGATGCGGCGCTTGGTCCGCATATGCGGCTGCACAGCCCGCATATGCGGGCCGCATATGCGCCAGACCCGCATAGTGACGGGCTTCATGAATGCGGTGCGCCTTAAGGCCCGTACACGCATATGCGGCCGCTCCGACCGATTTCGTGAACCTTGGCTGGACCTCTGAAAGCGTATGTGGCGAGAACATCGACCTTGTTATCTGATATATTGCCGGGTGAAGAAAACTTATGGTTTTGTAAACCAAGAGATGAGCGCCTACATAGACATATGAGGAGTTGAATGCAGATGTAGACTTATCCAATCAAATCCATCAATCCGTGATGGATGTCGATGCACGAAAAGAAGGTCTCGAAGCCCACGACTGGTCGTAGGCGATGGCTAGTCGCGACGACAAAAGAGACGATGGCTACTGGAGAAGCTGAGGGTGGCGGTCAGTGGGGAGATCGGCGATGGCCGGGCTTATAGGCGACGGTAGCAGCCGGATAGGCCGGCTGGCGGCGACGGGTCCCGAGGTAGAGAGGGCAGCGACGGTGGCAGTACCCGAGCTAGAGAGAGGGCGGCATCGGCGGCGGAACCCGACGACGAGGAGAGTAGGTGGCGGGTGTGGTTAGGGTTAGGATACGAGAGCTCCGGCTTAGGACCACCGCTCCGATACCATGTTGAGAAAAAGTGAGTTGTTTATTCCTTGAACCCTAGGCTCTCTTATATAGAGGAGAGACCTATGGGTAAACTACATAAAATAGACAAGAGAAAATAAAAATAGGAAAGAAGTACATAAATATAACTCTACATGTATGATTCCTTCAAAAGATCACGCATCTCGTATTTCATTATTTGCATACTAGTTTGTCGCTTTTTAGAGAAAATTACCATCTCTTCTCAAACTGAAGATCCTCCATGAGTATCACTGGACGATGTCGATTGTGTCATCAATCTAACTCTTGATATCTACAACCCACATTAGCATCTATGATCCAAATCTTTCGATCAACAATTGTATGATATCAAGATGGTCATGACACATTACTCTGATTGTACTAGGGAACCATATAAATGCAAACGCATTTTATCCTTTAATTCAGATGAAGGAATGAAATAACTCGCAACAACTTTTATTGCATAATGGCTCGCCATGGACTTACATGTCTAATAGATATGATTGCCTTCTTGAAATGGATATATTGCACTTACTCTTCAAAATATCTGTAGTTACACAACATTATATTGTGTTGAGTATGGTATAATTTAATTATAATGGAGTATATGGAAATTTTATTTTTTGTGGGTGGGGGGGGGGGTGTTGCTATGAGGATAAGATATAAGTGTAAACCCAAGATGTGGCTCTATACCTATATGGTAAATCCAATTAAGTGTGAATCAAACTTAAATTGGGTACATATATGAATCTATTAAGGTTGTCTACATGAGGATGAGATTTAAACTTATGGGGTATAGCTACAAGTTAGATGTAAGATAAGAGAGAGAATGTGTTCTCCAAAATTAGCAAACCTATAGATGTATATCCTTGCCTGGAATATAAGGGGACCGAATCCCCCCCCCAATGAATCCCCCCCCTAATGAATCCCCTTGAAGATGATGTAGGAGTGGCTCCTTTTTTGTAATAGGAGTTAGGCTGCCTACATCTTTGAGAGTTTCATAGATTACTGTGGTATATGTTTTTTTTCTCTGGATAGAATATGGATGGCTTCCCACAATGGATCATCATCCTTTGGCTTTCGCAAAAAAATGATCCTATGACAAAAATGAACATTCACTTGGATAGTCATCTAACATAGAAAAATATGATGAGAAGATGAACATCATATATTGATGAATGTAAGCTCAAACATGTAAAAATGCGTAGCTATTAGAAAGAAATATAATGATCTTCAACATTAGCTAAGCATCTTTGAGTTTAAGATTGTATACAATTATTCATTAAGAAATGTATATGAGAACGCTTTAAAAATTAATATATAGAATGTTTTAGGGATCGATCTGCTATTAGTTACTAAACAAAATATGTATCTAGCATGCTCTTACAAGACCAGCCCCAGACGTCATTGAAAGTGTAAACTTCTGGTGGAAGTTGTAATCTTTTGTCAGAAGATCTGCAAGTCCAAAAATATGAATTATACCGTGCTCAACAAGCAACAATGTATAAAATATTACAAGACAAGAGAATATCAGATAGAAAAGAGGATCAAGCGCATCAATTCAAGAAATAGCCTCAAGAACATGTCAAATGAAGAGACAAAATCGTAAGTATCTCAGCAAGGTCAATAGCATTCATGATCAACAAAAATATAGATCAAATAGCAAGACGAGTTAATACATATAGGTACATGCGTATTATGTGTCTGCTAATGGCCTATCTGAGGTAGCAAGTAGATGATAGATGTGAATTACTCAGTAACAAAAGGGAAGCAGCCATTAAGCTGTTCTCTCAATGGTTTGAAATGCCAAGAGCTAAAGTCAGATTTTGATTTTAGTATCCTGAATGGACTGCAAGGCCAGCCTAGCATATAATTAAAATCATAATATGGCTAAGGAAGTACAAACAATTTAACATCGAGAAAAAACCATAGTAAAACTAACAGCAATGAGATGATGCGACATTGAGCTGTGGGAATTGCCACCT
Source organism: Ottelia alismoides (assembly GCA_037367405.1). Lineage (NCBI taxonomy): Eukaryota > Viridiplantae > Streptophyta > Magnoliopsida > Alismatales > Hydrocharitaceae > Ottelia > Ottelia alismoides. The sequence goes on along the minus strand of JAZKJV010003576.1, from coordinate 505,950 downwards.
CAACAGCTGGAAGGGAGGAGCATGGTGCAAAGCGAGGATCGAAAACTTGAAGGACTTGATGCAGAGATCGCAACAGGTGTGACTGCAGGAGAGAAACATAAACACCAGTTTTTTTACAAGGTGCCCCCCTAAAATAGAGAGGGCTGAAGACAGACAAGTTATTGGTATAAGTGGACAGCTGACAGAGATGGACATTAGTAGAAACTGGGCAGATCGCTTCAGGATATACACCACAAAAGGCCCTGAAGGAGGTTGGAGGTGGAGAGGTAGGACGAGGCCGAGGCTGGGGGCTGGCTAGCAAGAGCAATTGATTAGACCAGTGATGGATATGGAGATAAAAACTGGATTAAAGCAGTTTGATAAAGGATTTTTATCAATTGTGCTCCTCTAAGATATAGCAATATCAGTTATGCCCCTCCAAAGTTTCGTTGTTATCAGTTGTGCCCCTCCATAACATTGCCATTATTGGGAATGGATTAACTATAACATAGACGTGATTCAATCGTGTGGATTGGGGAAATTAAGCAATCCACGTGGCCCGACACTCGAAGTGGTGGGAGAAGAAGTCTTAGTAACATTTTTCCCCCAGATTCTCGGCATCCATTGTCTCCCTCCTAAAGAACCTCACCATCGTCTCTACTCCACTCCTTCCCTTTCCCACCGTCATCACCCTTATTTCTTCTGCAGCAGGGCACAGAACTCCGCAGATTGGATGAATCCTCGCACGTGTAATACCCTCTCCACTGCCTGCATGTAGAAACTACGCCATTGCATTCTCTATGCTATTCAGGGTTTTTGAATTTTCATTTTTACGACTTTAATGGAGGTTTTTTTATGCTTCTGGGGTTTCCCCTAGTCTATGGGATATCTTCCGAGTAATTCTTCTCGAATTGAGGGTTTACGCATAATGATCAATTTTAGAGTTTTCAGGTTTGATGTTTTAGTGTTTCGATCTCGCGGTTCTGATTTCATGGGTGCAAGGGTATTTGGCTCCTTTAACACCTAATTCCTTGTTCTTGAATGTAGGATGAGTTGGTACAGTGGAAAGCAAGGTGAGCTCACAGTCCGTGTGAGACGTAGTGGGTGGTTTAAGGACACGAGGGATGTCGGTTAGAGAAATATGTGGACTTTGTGGAGGAGGCGGTTGGACCGGATCCGGATCGAAAACTTGAAGGACTTGATGCAGAGATCGCAACAGGTGTGACTGCAGGAGAGAAACATAAACACCAGTTTTTTTACAAGGTGCCCCCTAAAATAGAGAGGGCTGAAGACAGACAAGTTATTGGTATAAGTGGACAGCTGACAGAGATGGACATTAGTAGAAACTGGGCAGATCGCTTCAGGATATACACCACAAAAGGCCCTGAAGGAGGTTGGAGGTGGAGAGGTAGGACGAGGCCGAGGCTGGGGGCTGGCTAGCAAGAGCAATTGATTAGACCAGTGATGGATATGGAGATAAAAACTGGATTAAAGCAGTTTGATAAAGGATTTTTATCAATTGTGCTCCTCTAAGATATAGCAATATCAGTTATGCCCCTCCAAAGTTTCGTTGTTATCAGTTGTGCCCCTCCATAACATTGCCATTATTGGGAATGGGTTAACTATAACATAGACGTGATTCAATCGTGTGGATTGGGGAAATTAAGCAATCCACGTGGCCCGACACTCAAAGTGGCGGGAGGAGAAGTCTTAGTAACATTTTCCCCCCAGATTCTCGGCATCCATTGTCTCCCTCCTAAAGAACCTCACCATCGTCTCTACTCCACTCCTTCCCTTTCCCACCATCATCACCCTTATTTCTTCTGCAGCAGGGCACAGAACTCCGCAGATTGGATGAATCCTCGCACGTGTAATACCCTCTCCACTGCCTGCATGTAGAAACTACGCCATTGCATTCTCTATGCTATTCATGGTTTTTGAATTTTCATTTTTACGACTTTAATGGAGGTTTTTTTATGCTTCTGGGGTTTCCCCTGGTCTATGGGATATCTTCCGAGTAATTCTTCTCAAATTGAGGGTTTACGCATATTGATCAATTTTAGAGTTTTCAGGTTTGATGTGTTTAGTGTTTCGATCTCGCGGTTCTGATTTCATGGGTGCAAGGGTATTTGGCTCCTTTAACACCTAATTCCTTGTTCTTGAATGTAGGATGAGTTGGTACAGTGGAAAGCAAGGTGAGCTCACAGTCCGTGTGAGACGTAGTGGGTGGTTTAAGGACACGAGGGATGTCGGTTAGAGAAATATGTGGACTTTGTGGAGGAGGTGGTTGGACCGGATCCGGATTTCACTTGTTGGTTCAACCTGATCGATACTCTGTCGAAGATTGTTCCTTGGGACAGTTCTTGTGTCTTATCAATGTGATACAAAGATCCAAAGGCAAAAGCAAGCACCTTTGTAGAGCTCGCCAATGAAGCAGACATGATGCGTTTGTTCGATGCCCGCGTGGATGGAAGAGATGTGAACTAGTTGTTGATTTCATCGACATCAGTGCTCTCTCATATTATCAAGCCAAGGAGGCAGAGAAAGTGGCAAAGATCAATTTAAAGGAGCGTGGGAGCAAGATATCGATGCACCCATGGCAGAAACACCCACAGCAGCAGAAGTTGAGGTAGCAGAAGTTAAGGCTCCTGAAGTTGAGGCTGCTGAAGTTGGGGATAGTGGTACAGTTGATGATGGAACACCTGCAGCTACTGAAAAACAAAGGAAACCAAGAATGCTCTACAAAACAATGGTTATGAGAACACCAACGTATGCAAGACACAAGGCCCGAAGGCAAGAAATAGCATACGAGGAAACCATACAACGCCAATCGCCGAGAACATCGAAAAGCGGTGGTGATCGAGCTTCCCCTGCCACTGGGAGGTTACCACTATCTACTGTTAAGAACATAAGACATAGCACTTCATACAAATCACAAGGTGTTGATGAAGTAGCTTCCACTGCCACTGGGATTCCACTACTCTCAGTGGCGATCTTTGAATCCATCTCCTCCACCGCTTCCTCGATCATCATCGACCATCCTCGATAAGATTAAGGCACACATGTACAAGAACTCAAAGTTGCACCATCTGGAGGAATTTCGACTCTTCCCTGGTCCTTTCACTGACGAACCCCATCTCTGATCAGCAGCCTACCTCCATCACCTAGAGATGAACAAACAAAGACCGAAACCCGTCTCCAGGTTACATAGATGAAAGACACATAAGGGAATTAGACAGATGGGATTCAACATAATGATCTAATCTCAATCGTAGATCTCAACCAGTGCAGGAATTGCGCCCAGACCCTCCAAGGATCTTTTATTCGTAAACAAGTCCTTTTGCTCAGTATTACACGCGTGCACCCAACTAAATCATTTGAGTTGCTTGAAACAATTGCAGGTGTACCCCAGAGAGCTTCTGAGTTTGCAGAACATCAGAAACTTTCCGATATTACAATTCAGTCCTTATGTGGGGATGAACTAAGAGGACTTTATACTCTTCTATTCGGTTGTACCCCTGGACCTGGACACTTGTTTAGACATCATAAACCTTCCCTTTCTCACTTTAAAAACCCGCAAAAATATATAACATAATCATTAGAACTCACAAAATAAAACAACAACAAAGCCTTTTCCCACATTAAGTAGAGTCGGTTACATGGATTCTTTGCCTCCATTCAGATCTATCTTGGGTAATTCTCGGGTTTAGATCCAAAAAACTAAGATCCCTTTATATAGTCTCATTCCAACACTTCTTGGGCCTTCCTTGCCCTCTCTTAGCCGGCTCAACATCCCAAAACTCGCATCTCCTAACCAGTGCATCAACTAACCCCCTTTGCTCAAATCCATGTTGAAAGATTCGACTAATTTTTACACTGGCTATCGACTACCTAACGCAACCCCCACAAGGAGGGATTTGAACCTTGGTCTTTTGGGTGGTAGGCACACTGCACAACCACCAGACCATTTAGATGGTCAGTGTGCCTACCAACCAAAAGACCAAGGTTATAACCACCCCCCCTTGTGGGAGGTTGCGTTAAGTAGTCGACAGCCAGCGTAAAAAAATTAGTCGAATCTTTCAACATGGATTTGAGCAAGAATCCATACGGTCGACCCTACTTGTAGTGGGAGAAGGCTTCGCTGCTCACAAAAGAAAAATTAAAGAAAAATTTAAAACACCGAAAAGACATAAAACCGACCAAATCTCGCAAAAATAAAACCAACTACACTTTGAAAAATAATTCACAACCCAAACCTCTTCAATTTTGACACTCCGAACTTCACCATATATGATTAAACCAAGGAATATAAATAAGATAAAATTTGTTTGAAAAACTCATTCACTTGTTGCAATGAGAGTATAAAAAGTTCAATAATTAAAGCATTTTGGAGCGCTTTCAAAATGGTGCCATTGACAGGGAGAATGATTTTGTAATCGCTTGAGTCGATCAACTTTTAATTTTGTCAAATAATTTGGCATCGCTTAGAATCTCAATTTTTATGGTAGATAATTTTAATCATGGCCTCAAATTTCAGCAAAATTCAGTCGAATTTCTGTCGAATATCGATATCCAGTCGAAATCGAAATTCGACCGAAATTACCGAAATATGGGGGTCCTAATACAAAAAATGACCGAAATGATCGAAATTTCGACCGAAATTTGACCAAAATCCCATCGAAATTCTGTTTTGGTCGTCACCGAAATGGCGACCGAAACCGACATTTAAGGCCTTGATTTTAATTAGAGACAATGTAGGAGCCAATTAAGGTTTGGTTGGTGGTTATTTTAATTTTCCTTTTTTTTTAAAATTCACTCCTAATATAAGGGTTAATAGGCTATTGTAAGAAAAGAAGTTATAAAATTATGAATTAAGTTGTGGTCTGAAGAGTGCCTCCACCATTATCCCCCCCCCCCTCAATTTTCTACGGTTCCATCTCTCATCCTTGTTCACCTCATCATGCATCCTTTCTTTCTCTCCTAACCCTCTAATTTATCAGATGCATCAAGTAGTATCTGAGCATGGCCAAATCAATTCATCCCTATGATTTTAAGATCCTATCGAGTACATAAAAAAAGATAATCCGAGAATGCAAGTCATCGTCGCTCAAGCACAAGATAGAACATATCAATCAATGTATTAGGGAAAGGAAAAACTGCTTGGAAGAGCATTATAAGATGGAAAAATACATTCTACAACATCCAAAGCATGCTGGAATAGGTACAAGAAGAGCTTGAAGCACTCAAAGAAAAAAAACATCTATAGCAAGAATACCACTCAAGACGACTCTGAAATCCCCCAACCATCGTGGTTGGTGGTTCTTTGTCCAAATAGCATCAGAAATTTCCCGAGTGATTGCTAATGTAACAGCAGCACCATGCATCTTCAATCGCATGCATCTTGTGGAATATCCTGAGATGGAGTCCCGATACATGTCGTCCAATCATCATCTCCAAGCCAAACTCCGAAAAAGATTCCACCCAGAGCTGATGCTGCAACTACCCCCAATGACGCCTTCCATCCTTGTGGGTGGTATTTGCTACCTCCAGAAAGGGGCCCCTCCGACGTTGTACCTATAATTTCTCACATCGTGCTACACCGCCATATCTTGCACCATGCATCAATGCCATCGTTGGCATCTCCTTGGGTATCCTCATGTCAAGCTTGCAAAAAAAACAACCAACTCAACCATTTAGTATGTTTGTTTAGTCAAGTCAGTGGGTGTCCAACTTGACTAAGAGTAGACGGTCGATTAGTCAGACATTTTCTTCAACTAAATCGTGTTCTTTTGTTCTCCTTTTTTGTTTTTTCATAAAAATGACTTAATGATGCTTAATGTTCACTTGGAGTTCATTTATTTCTTTTATTTCATTATGATAGCAGAGAAAATATACAAATTTATGTAAATATATGGGAGCATATGTACAAAAAAAGATGTGTATACTTGAAATAATTAAAAAATACAAAACTAAATCTGCTTAGTCACATGACTGGCGATTAATCCTTAGTAAGTGACCCGACCAACCAAGTACCGACTATCGTCTTTTGCAACCTCACCCCACATTATCTAGGCACCCGACGCCTCCACTGGAGAGATTGATTCTAGCATAGGAATCAACCCCACAGCCGACCTTGAAGCTCCTTCGATATGGCTCCCACTACTAGCATTACAAGCTACTCCAAGCCACTTTACCCCCATATTATTTTTATTTTCCTTATTTATTTTATAATTAACCCTTCATATATAAAGAGGTAAATAGGCTATTGTAGGAAAACAAGTTGTGAAATTATGAATAAAGTTTTGGTTTGGAAGTGTCGCGACCATTATCTTCTCATCCCCTATAATTTTCTAGTTTCCAACTCATTCCTCTCTCGTCTAGCGAGCCTCCTCGCGCTTCTTTTCTTTCTCTCCTAAACATCTAATTTCTAGATTGAATCAGATGGCAAGGTTAACGATACGATACCTAGCACATTGAAGCAAATGGGATGAAAATCTTGTTGGTGTTAAGAGCACCAATACCTACACGTGGCAAGGCATTGTTCCACGAGGAGGGAGACGAGGCTACTAGATCCGATAGGACAATCCTTTCCCATTCTCCTATTATAATTGAGAAAATAAATTACCTTCATGTTGCATCTATTTTAATTTCATTATTTTGTTGGCTTAATTTTATATGTAGCATTAAGCAATTATATTAAGTCTCTTTGGAATTGTCATTTATTACACTGTAACTAATGACAATAATCATAGTATTCACTTCAAAGTAAAATTAACAATAAAATTATTTTCCCAACAACTACTACTAACAAGTGCAATTATTTTCCAACTTACTCCTCAGTTTCCCACTTTATTAAGCCAAACTAAAAAATAACGAAAAACAGTTTACTCCTCTATCTAACCAGCTATTTCAATCAGATAGGATAACACGACATTGTCACCATTCCCCTCGAAGTCAAGACCTCCAACCGATCCAGCCCTCATGCTCATAGGGAGTCGTTGATAACTGTCTAGAATTTCTTAAAACCTGTCTCGCCAACATGATGCATGAAACTAGATAGGAATGCACCAATATATTGTATGGGGTTATAGAATGAAATGACCATGAACGAAACAAATAAGTAGGGAAACAAGAAAGAAAAGAAAGGATGAAAGCGTGATGCCGGAACTAGAAACCATCTTGTTTGTCTTAATCCTTTCAGATCATTTATAACCATTTAGAAAATTACATAAACCAAAAACCTCATTGATTACAAGTCTTTAAAAGACTGCACAAACAAAAAAAGACGATGGGCTAAAAGCCTCTAAAATCCACTAAGTCGTATATAGTCCTCTTTGTAAGTCAACAAGTAATTGTACTGACGAAACTAAATGACTGTTTATGCAAATCAAGACCACCAATTAATGCACCAAACAAAAAATGTAGGGTAATGCAATACTACAAGTTTTGATTAACTATCACATGAAAAGGCCACTACTATGCTAGTTAATATCCCGTATACAGTAGACAGACAACTATTTGATATCACAATGAGCACTAGGTCATATCAACTATCAACATATACAAAAGTGGCACGATATTCTGTTCTATAGAAATTGTATAATTGGCATCGCAAACTGTGAACCTTGGACAAATTGAAAGAGCCACAACAAGTATACGCACGTCGACACTTGAAAGCCTAAATACCCGCATCTATGTCTACCCTGTGATTCAAACATTACGAGTTAAGCTTCTAGGGTGGAAGAACCTAACGGGATTGCTCAAAACAAAGTTCTTGTATGATAAAACATGTCAAAAAGCAGGACCGATGTGATACGCCGTGATACAAAGAACTGTTGAAAGCGGGGTTGGACTTGCCTCTTGCCCTCTTGCCAATGTCGGAGAACAGCGCCGGACCGTTACTCATCTTGAACGATCCCAGCCGTCCGCCCGACAAGACAGTAGAATGAGTGATGCGAGAGACGGGGATGGACGACTGAAGTAGATACTCGGAGTTGTAAGGTTTTAGGGCCGATTAGGGCTTATTTTCTGCCCTTCTGGGTAGATTGTATTTGTACCATTGTAGTTTATATGTCTCCAACAATTGGGCCCGATTATGTGGTATCATTCGACCGTTGGCAATCGGCCGTGGCACAACTAAAATCTTTGATAACTCGAGCCAATTTATCAAAGATTCAGACCACATGAGTTGCCCTTGGACCTCTACCGCGGGTAGGAGAACACATGCGACTTGATAAGTGTATACTCAATTATTATTATTCAGGGATTTTTACCCTGCACCCTATAAACTTTACCAATCACCTCCACGACCTTTGAAACAACCTAATTCCCTCATCGACCCCGGAAACTTGCCAACTCTTACCCCATGAACCTTCCGAGTAATATGTTTTAAGCCCGTAGGGGTTTTGGGGGTAATTTACAGGGCCGATGTGGTAATTACGTTGTACAAAAGGTCGTAGAGGCATTTTAAAACGTTTATAGGGTTTGTTGGGTAAAAATCCCTATTATTAACGTTTTTGCACCTGTACCATTTTTAACTTATGCAACATAAGTTATGTCTCTCCCTTTTTTCTACAATATCGGTTGTGCGCATGACTTCTTGCTCCATTATCGCTTGTGTCCTTCCATCAGATTGGTTGTCAAAGAGTTGAACTGAACCAGATAAACCATGGTGTGATTAATAATGGCATAATGGCCAAAACAAACCCTTCCCCTCTTCCGACCCCAGCCCGTCAAACCCAACCTCCTCCTCCGCCGACCACCTTGACCACATCAGCTCCAAGCATTGAACCTGTCGTCTCCAAGAGATCAACGTGCACGACAGAGATCGGTACCAGATCTTATTCCTCACTTGAAAACCTTCACGCATGGAAGAGCTAATGGAGGAAATCCATCACCAGCATAGACGTCCAAGAACCGGAAGCAATTCGCCCTTACGAGCACCGTACCACCTAGAACCATCGCATGCGCAAGCATATCCCTCTTCTGATCATAACGCATAGCAACTATCCCATTCATTCAACTTGTGAAGAATCTCTGATTGATCATCACTATTTTCTCTTTTTATCCTTGAGAATAAGAACTTCATTGCTAATCTTCATTAATTCCACATCTTTAGCAATAATCCTTCTCTTTGTAATTAACCTTGATTACTAATTATTATATATTTAATATTAATATTTTTCCTTATTTTTTATTTATTAAAATCCGAAAAAATAGATATATAATGTAGATATTTATCTTGGATTTAAAAAGAAAATGAAATTGCAAAAAAAAAGAACAAGACCATCAAATACAATGTTTTTATCTATTAACAGTACAACCAGAATAATTTCTTTGTACAAATGATCTCTTTTTTACTTTTGGTCAACGTGAAATGTCTAGATCTCATTGAGATTTACAATTTTCATGTTTTGACTTTTTGTTAATTTGATCTCATTCTAGTTCTTTTTTATTTTTCTTTTATTTTCTAATTTTCTAATAATTTCATTGGTCGCATGGTGCTCTCTGGAGCTGCCACGTGGCCCTTTGTCCTTGCACCACCCGCAGATCTCCTCTGTCCTTGGATCACCCCTTCCCCGCCTCTATCCCCACCGTCCATCTCCAGATCTCCCCCAGCCCTTAGATCATCCCCCTGATGGATATGAGCCGCTCACTTCCGCCTCAACCACTGTCGTTGGATGGCTTAGCATCCAATGGACAATCTGTCACATCACCTTTTTCACCCCACCGTAAGATGAAGATCCCGCCTTCATCTCAGCCACTCATCAACGCCTCACTTTCCATCATTGGATCAGATCCCCATATCTGATCCAACCCTAGTCTTGCGCCCCTATCCAAACCCTTGGATCTTGCTCCAAATTCCATCATAGCCGGTCCCATCCGCCCATCGTTCCACCATTGGAAATACCCTCCAGATCTGATCTGCACCCTTTGCTCGTACCTCTATCTCGACCGTTGGATCATGAGATCCAACGATCCTCGTCCATCGTCTACCTCCTGTAACTCCCCTCCCCGTCTGTTACACTACGAAACTCTCCGCCCCTTCCATTTTTAGTGTCATCGCCCTCCTCCCCCGTCTCTTCTCACCGTCGCCATGCAGCCGTTACGACCCTCGTCTTCATGCGCCCATCAACACCTCCAGCCTTCATTCTAGATCTTCATTACCAGTATTACAAACCACGACCGTAACCGCCCTCCTCCTCCTATAAAACGCTCGCTCCGCCTTCGTCCCACACCGTCCACCACTGGAGCCATGGAGCCCTAGCCTTCCCCCCCCCCTCCTGTGACAGAGGAGGGCCGATTCGAAGAGCGATAATGGAGCTCCTAGCCGGTGTTGACCCACGACCACCATGGCCATGTCACAATGCTCGTGGTAGCTGTTGAGCGGCGTGAGCCCCCTCATCCGGTCAGCATGGTTGAGCAATGACCGGAGGGTCGATTCAACCCACAACATAAACCAATTCCTCCACCGATACTCTTCTCTGATCTCCAGGTAAATCTCTTCGTAATTTTCCTTTGTTCTTCTATGATTTAATTCGCACCTCATCAGACACCTTCGTATCAATCAGACCCCACCTTCACCTTCGTCGCGCAACGCTCATCTTCGCACCACCCATAGATCTACCTCTTCCCTTCTCCAGAATCCCCTTTGCTCCGGCCATCTTCCTCCTCCTGTAAGTAGGAGGAGCCTATTAGGGCACCACCTCCCTCCACTTGTAGCCCTTCGACAAACCTTACACAAAAAGACCATGCACGCACTACTTCGGCTATCGCTAACGTTTTGCAGGTCCTCGTTTCATCAATGGTCGGACTTTGTACCTCAGCTCCCTTCTCGAGCAGCTCCTCCGACGACATGCCACCATCCTGCTGTGGATAGACGCTCCATCGCTCCTACTGACCATCAGGATCTTTGTTAGCGCTTCACGAAGATGTCGAAACCTTCCAGGCAGTATATAGAGGCTGGCGGAGGAAATAGAGCCTAGTCGAAGCCCATCATCGCCGTCGTGCGAGGAACGGAGGAGGAGGTGCCAACACGTATAGGTACCGTCCGATGCCCACGATCAGATGGCCAAGATGTCGCCCGAGCCTCCACCTCAATCCTATAAGCTTGGTGGACCAACCCACCTTCCGAAGCTCGGAGGCCCCTCCACATGGCCTCCAACCCTATGGACCGCCAAGCCTAGGTCTTAACCTAGCCCCACATGCCTGGAGGGGGGGGGGGGGTTATTTGCAGATACACCCCCAGATTTCCCCAAAATTACATATAGGTCCTCAAATGCGTGCCTTACATGTGTGTCTGATGTATTTTATAGGGAGGCCCCTCCACATTTTGATTTTTATAAATATGTCCCTCTATGGGCATATTTGTCCATTTATTTTCATGTTTTTATTGCATTTATACCCCTACACTCTTTCTTTAATATCTTAAGCATTTGGACTCAAGCTTAGTTGGTTTCAATTTTATTTGGCGTTTATTTTATTCTCTGCCTAATGGCATGTTTTATTCACTGATTTGACACTAAATTGAATATGTTGTCGTTCGAGATTTATAATATCAATTGCTCATCATTAATTGATGCTATCAATCCATTTTATTGCTCAATTTGTCTCTGAAATTAACCATTTATTTGATTGCTCATGGATCTGATAATTTATGATACATTATCATCTGCTTGCATATCATTGTGTTGCATCTGATTTTAATTGTAGAAAACCAAAGAAAAATGCATGCATTAAATTACTTTTTCTCTGCATCATTTTGTGTGCATAATGTGTCTGCATAGCATTATGTATTGTGCATCGCATTTGCATATGAAGACCTAGATTTAGAATTTAATCACTCAAATTTTAATCAATAATTTTCGATGAATAGTCGAGGAGGATTGTGTCCCTATGTTCGACCTTGGTATCTTGCCAAGTAAGATAATTACCACATATTCGAAGGTGTGGTGTTTGCATGGATTATTTTCGATGCATGTACTACGATAAAATACACGACTATTAAAGCGATGAAACCACGGTTCATCAGGTGGCGCCGTTACTGGGACACTGCTCATCCTTATTTGTTTATCGAAAATTATTGTAAGATTTTTATGTGATTAGTTTCAAAAGCTAAAGGTATTCACACTGTGTCCATTTGTACATCATTTCTTGATTAAATTTCTTGATTTTTTTCCCGACTTTTTTCCTTTGTGGTAGGGCCCATGAAGATGGAGGAGTTTGATCTACATGGAGGCGTGGAGTTGGGATCTCTCGTTGCAAGAGCCACAGAGGAAACTCAAGAGAGTTAGAGGAATTCAATCATCATTTTGTTCATGCATTTGTTGTAAAAAAGAAAAAAGGTGTATCATTTGCATTTCTAGTGGTCCTCGTTTGAGGGCTCGTGTGTGTAAATCTAAACTTGAACCGTGCATGTGGTGTGTGAAGTCTCACCCCAGTCCGAGTGAAGCTCCACTTGAGTGTCGACCAAGGGCCAGGCACACGACTCCCCGAGCTCTCTTATTTTTCTATCATTTGTGTCTGCCTCGTAGGTGAAGACACACATTAAACTACAAGACGTACATGCATCGCTTCAATTAGCCAAAATAATTGAACTCTTTCCCGCTAAAGAAGCATGTGTTAGGGTGCAGTTTCTTCGGCTTGCATGCACATAGTGTAAAATTTTCAATACAGCCTGTCATATGCATGAAGATTGCTGGAGGCACTGTAAGTTCTCTTTTTCACGCATGCGTCATGGATTTTCACGAATGCACTAGCTTTTCTCGATCTTCCCCTTATCTATCACATAGGATATTAAATGAAACTGGGAATGGTCGATTAGATGATGCTTGTTTGACTTGAATTCACATTAATTTTAGTGACAAACTCAAATTAAAATTAGGACTATGATGCAAGTCGATGAAATAAATAGGAATAAAATACGCTCTTGGTTTATGGGAGAGCAACCCCCGCCATTGTACGTAGGATGTTTGATTGTTGAAAGGTGAGGACGTATCCCTAGGATAATGCCTGAAACCCAGTCTTTAATCATGCGTAATGAACTTCAATTCTAAATGATCACCAATAAAAATGAAAAGATAAATGACCAACCTTTGTTGGTCTTCATGTGTGTGTTGGTGAATCAGGGGGTATTGTCTGCTTGGTTGAGCTTGAATATGTCTTACCCCAACCCGCCCATAACCCTAGATGATCTACCCCTCCCCCCTTCTTCACCAATTCATCTGTGTAAATCCACTCCACCATCTAACCCTAGCTGATCGTAGGATCCCCATCCTTAATTGCATATCCTAATACTCAGGTTACTCTTCAGCTTAAGTATAGGGGGAATCTTGTATCGTCATTGATCACTCACCGCAGGTCCCTCCATCCTTATTGCATATCCAATACTTAGGTTATTTTCAGTCCAAGTATAGGGGGGACCCGATTCATTCTTCCCTCTTATTGTCTTCTTATAATTATGTCTTTTTGACCTAAGTATGGGGGGCATCTAAGCAAGTTCTGCCATATCACCTTGTATTTTGACCTGAGCTATGGCGTCATATCACTTCGTGCTATGAGGACATGGCAAAAGTTAAGTATAGGGGGGGGGCGATTCTACTCATGATTAGATTCCATCCTTGACTAATCCATCTTCTTCCCAAGTTCTTGCCAAACTATGTGAAGATCAAACCACATTTGAGACTAATGACCGACTGAGACAACAAATCCACCCGTCTACAGTCTCTCCTCATCATGTTGGGATAGGTCACTTCATAGATGCATATCCAGACTGGACCTTAGGGGATGACACGATGGACCGATAAAACCGAAAGGAGAGAACCACACATCCTGGTCGTGCATACTAGATTGACTCTAATGATCATACTCTTTATGAAAATCCTGCATATCATTCTTTCAGACAGGACACTCATACAAGGAATTGTACTGATGATATCAACAAACATGAACCCTATATGACGACTTCACTATATGAGGGACCGATCAATTATCAAGAAAACATGTTCTACTCAAACCAACTGTACATATATGAATCACACCATGTTGAGTATGAAACCTATAGCTGCCCTCCAATCGAACAGACTCCTTCCATGATTTTTGAGGAGAAATTTTCGAAAGATAAGGATCATATAATGGTTATTCCAAGAGGATATTCTCCCAGCTCATACATGAAAATGGAAGATGAAATGACTGGATCTCAAGTTGAAAAACAAGAGAAGACTCAGGAACTCACACAGACCGCTCACATGATTGATCTTGAAAATTCTTTGGAGGATGACATTTCGAGGATAAGTAAGAGATATGAATTAATGGAGGAAAAATTCAGAAATTTCGCTGACCGACTAATTTCATTTTATGGTAGCTCGGGTATGAAAGTGGAAGATAAAATCATTGGATCTAATGTTGAAAACCCCGAGAATACTTAGAAACCCTTAAAATCTATTCACCCTAAGGATGACTATGATAGCGACAATTCTGCATATTATTCCCTTAGGGATGACTCTGACCCCACATATCTAAGCACCTCATCTACACACCACACCGAAAACACCAAAAAATGAAATGTTCAAAAACACTCAAAAAATCGAAAAACCAGATAAAATCATAAAAATTGAAAGTGAGGAGGATTTGAAGAATTTGGATCCTGCTCTAAGGGAAGAACTGGAGAAAAAAATGATTTTTGAACTTCCCTTGATACAAGCCATTGAACACTTCACCGACCTTAAAGGCTCTGTAACGAGCAAATTAATGATGAAAAAGTCAGACAGGACGAGAACAAACACTGAAATACATATCTTGTCAATGGCCACCTCCTTGGTGTTGAGGAGAAAGACCAAGAGCCGCAGAGTAAAGCGGTTGCCCTGATTTGACTGTGGAATCAAAGACACAACATGTACCCATGCTCGAATCGATGACGACTCCCCAATTAATATCCTCCCTACCTCTGTATTTGACAAGCTCAAACTTGGACCTATCAAGAAGATAAGAGAGGCCGTTCAACTGGCTGATCGATCGATAAAGCGGCCGAGAGGAACCATTCCGATCATCGTTACATTCCAAGGTGCTACACTCAAGGCGAACTTCACGATCATTGATATTTAGCATCAAGGAGAACTCACCCAGTCTTCAATCATTCTCGGAAAGCCATTCTTAGCCTTATCTAAGGCAATTATAGAGTGTGAAACTCGGGAAATTAATTTTACAGTGTTGCGAGCACTTCGATCTCATCCAGTCTTTGAGGAACCATGATATTCTGAGACGACCCATGAAGCCCTAACAGTTGCAATCATCAAGCAATAGAATAGCTCTACCCCGCTATAACACCTGAGATAGCTGCTGTTGAATTGACCTGTGGTTCAGAGATTCTCCCAACTGTTCCATTTCCCGCTGCTCTCACCATGGAACATAGAATATATGACTTCTTATATGATCCTGAAACATGTGCATGGGCTCATCCTGAGTCGACCGAAATCTTCTCTGACCACTTTGATCAAATCGACCTGACACAAGAATGCATCAACATTAAGACAACTAAGAACAAATGCGTGGGACGTACACCAACCAAGGAAGAAAATTTCGATGGTTATTCATCCGGAGACTCGATTGTTAACCCCTCACTCACAGGATCAACACCTTCACAAACAACAAGAACTAAAATGCCCATTCTGGTTGCTTCTTCATCTAGAAAGAAAGTTGCCTTCGACTTTCTGGAAAAGGAATCGTCCGATGATTCCTCATCAGGTCCGGACAAGGTGATCTTTATGAGTGACATCAGTTCGGTAGCTTTAAAACCCTATCTACGCAAGGATCCAAATACCGATTCCCGTTGGACGACACTCATTCCTTACTATTATTCGTCCAGAGCTAACTCTCCTGGTCTCATTAAATATACTGGAATAATTTCTTATCAGCTGATTGAGACTGGAGCTTCAGAGTATTCATCATATGAGGATGAATCACTTGATCCCAAGAAAAACAACTGAAGCAACTAAAGAACAAGGATATCTGGAGTGCTTCCACTTTCAAAAACTATTCCTATGAGGGTAACTCCGACGATGGTTGGATATCATATGATTCATACGCTTCATCTACTCTCTAGCATGATTATTGAGAGAACAACACTGATGATGGTTGGGACTCATATGCTTCTTCTTTTCTTATCATTACAATCTCCCACCTCAGGCTCACAAAAAGTTCGATTGAAAACCGCCTTAATCATCGGTACCCTCTCTCCCTCCCTCCCGACCCCATCGGTCCCCTTGTACATCTTCTTCCTCTATTTAGGCCAAGGCCTACGTATAGGGGGGAACCGATGCCATATGTATATACCACTCTCTTCATCCAATCCTGTTATCGATCGCTCCATTTCCACCTTGTACTTAGGTTGCCAGAGCCTAAGTTTAGGGGACCCGATGCCCACTGTATATAATATTCTCATTCACATTCCACATCCTCGCCCGCCTCATTTTTTTCACCCTTCTTCTATGCTTAGATTTCTTGTAGCCTAAGTACATGGGGCAGGCTAACTTCTATTTTTATTCTTTCATTCTTTTCCACTCTCTTACTCTTAGCCCGAGCTATGTCTTCTCTACGCTTCTTGTGCTCTGAGGACATAACACTCGTTAAGTATAGGGGGTGTGTATATATACTATGTATATATTTTATCCATAGCTCGTACTTTTGCGTAAGTCTGTATGTATTTACGAGATGGGAAACTAACTTCTAAAAAAAGGGAGAATTTTGCAACTACCACCGACTGTGTCAAACCAAAATTTTTTGAAAAAAAACGGCTTCTTATTCATTTTTTCAAAAAAAATACTTGCATTAAAAAAATATGTATCTTAAAAAAATAAAAAAATATGTCTGCATTTCACATACCTACACTTCATCCAACATTACATACATTTGCATTTGTGAAAAGTGCTTAGGTTCTGAACCAAGTTATGAGCAGAAATCGAGAGTGGTCTGGACTTGACCTTAATTCACCTAATTTCAGAGGAACTTCACCGAGAAAAAGTATTTTAGAAGCTTCAGGTCTATGACTTAATTCTTCGAGTTCCACATGACAATGTGCAACATTTGACTCTCAGTGTCTAACCTGATCTCTTCATTCTGGGTACGACTCTGGAATAGGGAATTAATTTGTACTATCGCTCTATGCACTTAGCTCAACTCAGATGGGATGTTGGAAGACAATGTGAGTTTCTTTTTTAGTAGCGTGGAAATCTAAAGGCTGGAGTACAAGTTGAAATAAAGCTTCGGAAAAGGGATGGGCGACTGAGCTCAATTTTTCCTAAGACACCAAAACATGTACATAAAAAATATTCCATATCCGTAGGGGCACAACAATATCCATGTAGAGCTACCAAAAATCCAAACACAAAGAAGCCTCTACTAAATAATTATTTGACCAAAAAGGTCCAAGCTTCAAGAAAACCTGCAAATCTTGGTGGAGACTTGGCTAAACTGGTTGGTTTCACAAGAAGAGGTGACTACATTGGTCACCCTCCAGTTCTTTTCCCTTTCTTCTAATTTCTCCCCCTCTTCGATTGTGAATACAGCTCGACAGACCTTAGAAGGAAATACCTGACTCCCCGAGGACGAGTCACTGGAGAGGAGGTGTGCATGGTGTTCCAGTGTACTAGATGGGAAGATCTAAAACCTTTCACACACTTGAGTCAATTGTTCAATGTTCATAGGGTATGCTTTGGGAAGGGGATTGATCTAAGATGACTTCTCAGCCGAAACTGTGACAATGATGTGTAGAACTTAAAGGCTATGATTTTAAAATTCTAATTCTTACAGAGTTTTGCCAAACTAATAATTCAAAAGTCGGGTCTAGCTCCATTTTCAACTTCTGCTCATGGTCTTGGTATGGAACCCAATTTCATTTCACCTCATTGCATTTCTTTAGATCCTCGAGGACGAGGATGGTTTAAGTATAGGGGGTGATGAATCTCAGATTCATCACTCTAAAAATGACTATTCATTTATATTACGTAATTATAAAATATAGGCGAAAAATTCATTGGCGTTTATTCATTTATATTACGTAATTAGCATTCATGCATGTATAAATAATAATTGCATTTTATCACTCATTATTGCACATAATAAGAAGCCAAAAATCCCAGCCCAATTGACCTATAAAATAACTTAACTTATCTGATTTTTAATTAGTTCATGCTAACTCCAAAATCACCTGAACCACCTCCATTGTGTACATATTACTAACAAGAAGAAGTGAAAAATATAAAAAAAAACACCAGCATAAATAAGTGGACCAGAAACTCAAAACCTAATTCCTGGATATCCGGACTAATACACTGATGCCTTCCTCAAACAGTGTCTGATTTTATCCTACTCACTTTTGAACTAATTTACATTCAATTACCTCCAAAATAAGATCAAGTTCAAGTGAATCGGAGCTCATATGTAAAAGTTGGGTTTTTGGCCTCTTTTGTACATTTTGTATTGTAGCAGTTTTTGACCTATTATTTTATGTACATAAATAACTCATTTTATTTTATTTCTTTTTCATTTTTTTCTTTGATGAAAGTTTTATTAAAATGCATAAAAATCCAATTCCAAAATGATATTGAAATCAAAGAAATTAACAGAGTTCGAGTCTTCACCGACTGTTTATACAGAAGTTATCTTTTTCGTATTTTATTCTATTTCTTCATTTTCCGTATCAATAAAAATCCAAAAAATATATTAATGTATAACTATTTATCTTTGATTTTATTGTAATTTGTCCCAATTTTTTTCTTATTTAAAAATAGTAAAAAATTACAAAACCCTAAAAATAAGAATTTCTATGTATATAGAATACCCCAAAAATTCACTTTGTGAAAATGATCGATTTTAGTTTTGGCCTCTTCATAAAAATTGTAGATCTCATCGAGATGAGCAACTTTTATTTTTGACCTATTATTTTATGTACATAAATAATATTAATGTGATTGGAGCTCATATGTAATCGAGACGAGCAACTTTCGTTTTTGACCTCTTCATAAAAGTTGTAGATCTCATTTTGGAATTGAAATAATACACATCCAATTACCTTCAAACTAAGACCAAGTTCAAGTGAATCGGAGCTCATATGTAAACGTTGGATTTTGGGCCTCTTTTGTACATTTTTTATTGTAGCAGTTTTTGACCTATTATTGGATGTACGTAAATAACCCATTTTATTTTATTTTTTTCATTTATTTTCTTTGATGAAATTTTTATTAAAATGCATAAAAATCCAATTCCAAAATGAGCTTGAAATCAAAGAAATTAACATAGTCCAAGTCTTCACTAACTGTTTATACAAAACTTGTCTTTTTCGTATTTATTCTATTTTCTTCATTTTCCCGATTACTAAAAATCCAAAAAATATTGATGTGTAACTATTTATCTTTGATTTATTGTAACTTGTCCTGATTTTTTATCTTATTTAATAACAAAAATTACAAACCCCCCAAAAATAAGATTTTCTATGTACATAAAATACCCCCAAAAAATCACTTTGTGAAAATAACCGATTTTAGTTTTGGCCTCTTCATAAAAGTTGTAGATCTCATCGAGACGAGCAACTTTTGAGAAGAAAATTTTTCGATATGATGTCATTTTTTATTTCTATTTGGTTTATCTTTTATTTTTTTTATTTTCAAATTTTCTGGTGATGACAGATGGCTGCTCTTGGAGCCGCCACGTGTCACTCATTTTTTGCATATATTTCATATTTATTTTATAAAAGTTAAAAATAAAAATAAAAATAATATAATAAAAATAATAAAAATTAAATGCCACGTGTCGTGATATGGGCCGCCGGATCTCGATCGATCGGACGGTCCAGATCCCTCCGCTTCCTCCGTCTCCTTCCCCTTCGCAAGCTCCATCGTTGCTCATCTCTCTGCTACCTTCCAAATCGAGCACCGCCATCCCCAAAATCGCACGTTCGTGTTTCCCGACCACCACCTTCTTACTTTGGCCGCCACTTCCCGCGAATCCCTCCGCCTCCATCCAGATATGGAATCCACACCCCGTACCCTTCCATCTACAACCAATCATGCGATCTCCTTCTTTCCCCCGTTTTCCCAAATCAACGCCGGTCACCCTACGTATCTCGCATCACCTTCCTCTTCCGCGTGATCTCCTACCATCTTCGTCACCTCCATCTAGTCCTATTTGACGCAAACCCATCGACACTTCTAAGCATCCACCGATTACCGTATATATAGGGGGAACGGCGGTGACAACGCCACCTCTCCACCTTCAACCCAGTGTGGTCCGACCATCATGACCATTGCAACGCCTCCGCGCAAGCTACTCCTATCTCCAACTTTGGGTCGTTGAGCCACTGACGCCACCTTCACCCAAGTCCATCATCCACCTGCTCCTCTTCGCTATTCACTGTCATCGTTTATCCTCTGCCCGTGTTCTGATGTGCCTGAAGTCAACATCAACGCTCCATCGCTGAGCTTCTTTCCCGACGCATCCTCTGCTCCAGGTCGAAGACACCTCCAACATCGACTCTCGTCTTCCTCGATAATCCAGCAGGGCTCCGCGACAGCTCTAGTCGCACGTCATCACCTCGCCTTCGACTCTCTACCTCCCACCATCCTCGCCAGCCGCCTGGGACCTCGAAGCCTTCGCCCTCCACGCTGGCCATCGCAGACCACCGGGCATAAAGCTCGAGACCCTCCCATATGTGCTCGCGTGGGAGGGAACATTTGCAACCATGCCCATGGAGATCTGATAAATTCTGAGAAGACCCCTCGATACGTGACACACACGTGTGGGGAGGAACAATTGCATCGATGCCCTTGGAGTTCAGCCAAAATGACGAAGAGACCCTTGTCGACCAGGGGGCACGTGCGACGCACGTGCCACCTGAACATTTTGCAACCTTGTCCCCTGAGATTAAGGTAATTACAATTTATCCCATGTTCTGCACTTCTATTTCATTAGTTATCGTAATATTGCGAACAGATGCTTGACATTATTTGTAATTTTAAGCCTCTTTTTAACATTATTTTATCATTTAAAATAATCATTTTTTTCTTCAATTAATTATATACATTATGGCATGCTCGTCATATTTTGATTACTTGTGGTTAATTAATAATTAATTTTCTTGCGAAAAATTGCATATTTTACCCAGTTTGTGCTTAGAAATTCATAGATAATTAACTATTGCTCAAAAAATAGCCAAAACTCATGGATCGCATAATTAATTACTAAAAAAAGAAATGCATTTGCATGCATAGTTTGCTCTATAAAAATCAATTTGTAGATTTCAATCTTTAATTTTTAATATGTATTAAATCTCGTATTTTTAAGGTTTAGGATTTTTCTGAGATAAATCATCTAGTGGTAGATCTTGAATAATTTTATTCCTTGAAAAAATAGGTTTAATATTCATTATATTTAATTATTGAAATTCACTCTATTTGCATTCATAGATTCATTAAATATTCATCTTGCATCCGAAAATTTTAAAAAAATACAGAGCATTTATTTCATCATAATTGACATCTTCGCTAAGATTCATAATTTTTTGACATCATTTAACTGATATTTATTTTCTATGCCTTAAAATCGACCGCATTTTGCATTTTGCATTCCAATATTGCATAAAAAATACCAAAAATATCCCGCCTTAAAAACCGCGTACGAAATTCGATAGACATTATTTATAGGTTGTTCCTTTGCCTCATTGAGTTTGACCTTGGGACTTGCCCATGTAAAACAAACATAAAACCACTCTGATTAAAATTGAATAAGTTAATTGTGGTTATTTCTTGATCGATTCCGATTACCCGATGTGATTACAATGACACGCTGATATTTGAAATAATAATTCACATCATTTAAAGAGGGCATTCTTGGAGTCGTCAATGAGCTTGGGCAAGGCACTATTACTCTTGAGATTAAAAAAAGATTGAAAAAATTCATAAAAATGTGCAAAAACTCAAAAATCCCAAAAATTCACTAACTCCGGAGTTGGTATATTCATGACAATTCACTATCACTCAAGGCTTTAGGAGTTGAGGAACTTGGCTTCTGAGATCTTGAGAGTTTGAGTTAACCATCCTTATTCATTAACATTTGAATCTTAATAATCCACCCTTCCCTAGTTTGAAAGATTTGAGCCCGATATTGCACTCTTCATCTCGACCTTCTAAAGAATATGATCATCGCATCACTTTCACAACTACAATGTTGATGAGATGTATTGAGCTATCACTTGAGGAACTAGGACTGGAGATTTGAGTCTAGACCCGATTTAATGATACTTGAGAATGGGATAAAGTCAAAGAAGGATTCAAGAAATGTGTGTGTCAGCAAACCCTGGTCAGTTTGAGAATAAGTTCTCATGCCATCTCTTGATGAAAACATATGTGTCTGGGTGTGATGAAATTAAGTAATTGTTGATTAATGTGCGCCAACTCTTGATAAAATTAGTGGAGCTAGCCAACCAATGAAATAAAATTAGAGAGAAGTTCTCTCTAGGAAAAGCTCTCTCATTACAAATATAAATTCACAAATCTTCCACCAAAGGAGAGCGCTCTCAAATATTTCAAAGTATCCACTTCATCCAAAGCTATTAGGACCAAGGAGTCAGGCTAGCACCCCAAAAGGGCTCTGCGTCGTATAATGATACAAGTCTGGGTGTCGAAGGTACCTTAGATACTCAAAAAAGACACACCCCGGTGTACTCCCGGAAAAACCAGTGCAGATGACTCCAAGTTCTCTTGACAGACACACCGGTCAACAAATAAAAATATACATGTGTTGAGCAATAAGGCAGTCGAGAGGATCCTTGTTCCCATGAAAAGGAGAGAAGAATTGACACAATTCTATGCCCTCTATCATCTGGCCTTCCGTCTAAACGTTCAAGTCTGATAAACTAATGAGACGATGGATTGAATGCAAGAACCGACTTATTCCCTAGTGTTGAGGATTAGGTCTAGAGTAGAGTCTCCTGTACCGGAACCTTGGGTGACATCTCAACTCGACTCTCACGAATGCAGTACACTAAATATCATATCCTTATATTATATGTACAAACAAAGGGTCTGATAATTAGAGAAGTTGGATTCCTTTTGACTAAAGCATGGTTGAGCCTAGAATTTTAGGATCACTTAAATTGAGGGTCTTTGATGAATTAAACCATGAAATTTCACATGCACTGTTAGAAATTAATCCGACTCCTTCATTCTTTAGATGCTCGAGGACAAGCATAGTTTAAGTATAGGGATGTGATGAATCTCTCATTGATCATCACTATTCTACCTCTTTATTTTCAAAGAATAATAACTTCATTGCAAATCTTCATTAGTTCTGCATCCTTGGCAATAATGCTTCTCCTTGTAATTTACCCTAATTATCAATTAATGTATATTTAATACTAACATTTTCCTTATTTTTATTAAAAATCCCCAAAAAATAGATAAATATTGTAGGTATTTCTCTTGGCTTCAAAAAGAAATTAAAATTACAAAAAAACATTAGATACAATGTTTTTATCTATTAAAAGCACCACCTAAAATATTTCTTTGTATAAATGACCTCTTGACTTTTTGGTCAACATGAAATGTGTAGACCGACGCGCTGGTGTGCATATAAGGGCATATGAGTAATACAATCTCTCAAAGGGATCATACAGGTTCACTACTGAATCGGAAGACATGAGCTCACTCATGAGATATTGGAAAGAATCAAATTCCGTGCACGGTCATCTCGCTTTGGAAGCTTGACTGAATTTGTAGGTTTGATATATACTTTTGGAAAGTATATAATCAAGACCTAGGTACGATATATGCTTTTGGAAAGCATATGATCGATACCAACTCCCAATGATCAAATGAGAAACTTAGTGATAAAATCCTGAAGTAGACAGTATAAAGTTGATCTAATACTTTGGGTTTATTCTGAGTCTTCCAGTATGCAGGATGTACATGTGTTGGGAATACCTGAGGGTGATGTGATCATAAACGATTGTTAACCATGACGCTTCCATTCCTAGGGAGTGATGAAACGGGTCTGGATTTTAGTGACTCCTCTCGTAGAGAAGTGGTCTAATCTTAGTCCAAATGTTGGACATTGATCTGAATGTGATTCAAATACAATGAGAAGATTAGATCTACGGTCTTGATTTAATCAAGCATCTATGGGAGGTCCGTAAGATCTGGATTTGAGATTTGATCTCAATGTCCAAGTCACTATACGTGGAACAATACAATCGCCCTATCCTTATCTCCAAGTATCCCTGGAGAAAGCGCATTATCCTTGAAAGAGTTCATGGATAATTTCATTGTTGATATATGTATCCAAGCATCGAGAAAATTGATAATTAAATGTGATTTAATTATCATAGATAATATGAATTTGATTCATATTATAAGGAGAGATATCTAACATAATTAATTATGATTTAATTATCAAAATGTGAATGCGATTCATGTTATTTGGGCACATGAGAATAGAGAACCAAGATGATTAAATGTGATTTAATTATCATGAATATGAATAATGTGGATAGCACTATCTGTATTAATCATATATATTATGAATGTGATTTATAATATATTAAAGAGAGCATATTGTGATTTATATTTGTTGATTAATTGTTAATGTGAATTGGATTCATATTGAATGATTAATTGAAAATATAATTATATTTAGTTTTGGGTTATGAATAAGATTCACATAATTTCAATGGCATGGTTGATATTTTCCGTAAGATAATTTGGAATTATTTTTTGGTGAAAATATTGTCGACAAGAGATGATGATATATACCATGAGATAATGAGATCTCATGATAATTAGAAAAGATGGACCAAGTCCACCATAGAGAAGTGGACGGCTACAACTCTCCATGAGGAGAAGAGTAGTCGTCCCCTTTTTTGAGGAAATTGGTTTATTCTCTCCATTATCTTTTCTCTTATCAAAGACAATTTAATTTGAAATTATTTTTATTGGTTTATCAATGAAAATTAATTTCAATTAAATCATTAATTGTTGTGTTTTTACAACAATATCTTAGCCATTGAAAGAAACACAAATCAATCTCAATCATTGATTGTGTGTTGTCCATGGATTGGAATCCATGGACTCCCAAAATCCTATATAAAAAGAGACACCCCTTGCTCTTCAAGAGACACATCAATGAATGCTCTCTCTGTCTCTCTCTCTTTCTCTCTACACACCCACTCTCTTTATCTCTCATGTGACCGTCCACCATGGATGCCCTAGAGAGATCCTCCATCGCCGCAGCGTGGTCGTTATGTTGCCCGATCGTTTGCTCGTGGATATCCATCTACTTCGGCGTGCCTTGCTCATGAAGAAGACGTCGTATCTCATTTGTCGAGATCGGGAGATCCGTGGCTTGGATCATCAATATGGATTGCGAGAAGCACGCGTCTCATCCACGCGCTCGCAAACGTCTCCTCCGTCGGATCGGACTTGAGACAGGAGGTCTCTTTGTTTAGAGACTCGATCGCAACCATGCTTCAAGAGGTAATCCTATTACTTGTTTGTGGTTTAGACGAAACAATCCGAGAAGTGTTCTTGGATCATGTGGTTTCGTCACATAGAAAATTTTTAATTTCCGCTACATCGAGCGACTAGTGCGACTAGTCGCTCCCGATCGCATACGATGCGATCCTCACGCGTCTGTGATGTGCTTGAGGATTTTCCCCATATCCATCAAGTGGTATCAGAGCCAGGTTCTCGAAGGTTTTGGATGAGATCCATGAACCTATGAAGATTTGGGCTCGTTTGGGTTCGTGAAGATTTTAGCATTTCAATTTTCGCAGCCCTATCTTGTGATAATTTTTCGGCCCTATTTAAAAAATTTAAACTTGAATTTATTACTTAGATAATGTTCCCCTTTTAAATAAGGAAAATGTGGAATTTGAGTTTGCGTAATTTGGATTCCGTTTGCTCAATATATGATCGTTTTATTGACCATATGTCCATTATTTCAGGGATGGCGATTAGAGACGTAATTAAGATATTAATTACGATTTTAAAATTCCTGAAAATGCGTGTTTATCACATGGTTTGTTTTTAAATCAAGTTATCAATCTCTGGAAATTGATTTTGCTTAATTTGGATTTAAAATGAATGAGATATGCTATTTTTACTTAGTGAGGGTCACTGCTGGAAATTGCATCATTATCCAAAACCTTGTGATTGTCGTTTAAAAAAATTGCGAAATAATAGTTAATTTCCTGGAATAATTGTGAATAATATTTGAGAAATATTAGAACAATAATTATTCTTTTAAATGACATTGCCTCAACCAATATGATTAGATTAGATCTAGATCACCAATTGGTTGCTTGATACACTTTAAAAAACTTGTTACTTGAATAGACTTTGGGAATTTGTCAAGCAAAATTCCTTATAATCAAAATGGTTTTGATCATTACTATATGGTATAATTTAAGTTGAAAAATCGATGATCATCTCAAGTGCAAAGTGATCTATTTTGCATTATCCTTTCCCGAGGTGGATATGGTGTCTAGTCGGGGAGCGTTGGGGTAGCAGGTTGCACCGTGTGTGGTCTGTCCCACTCCCGTCGGTACTGGCCATGACAGCGGGTAGGGTTGGTTAAATGCTTAAGAAATCATAATGTATTTTTAATTATTAAAATTCGAAATAATACGTATTTGAGATAATACCATAATTCAAGTAACAATTAAGAATGCTTGTTATTTATTAATTGGATCATTAATTTAATATGAGTATATTAATTGGAATCCAATTAAAATTAAGACACTCTATTACAAATAGATGTGTTATTTCTCTTGGAAGAATTAATCATAATGAATATGATTCATAATGATTAATTAGAATTTGATTATGATATGGAGGATCACATAAGTGACATCCATGGTCTCCCATCAAGGCGAAGGGTTCTGTCGCCAGATATTGTATGTAGGAGACGCCTGTCCGAAGTGATAGCTCCTGCATACAATCCATTTGGATCGGGATCTTCACTTCTCGAAAGAGTAAGGTCGTATACGTAGTAACCCTAATATCGAGTCCTCATATTATTGGAGCGATATTGGATTGCGTGTAGTGAGTATTAAGCCTGTTGATGATTGGTTCAATTCATGACGGGTCAACATCACCTTAGGGTTGGTGGGCCCATGTGTTAAAGACAGAATTGGAAGATGCAAGTTGGACTTGCAAGGTGGAATGTGTTCCCGCTTATTTTTATTGGAGTCACAAGTTCTCATATTATTGGGATGTGACAAAGATAAGGAAGGAGATCCCAGATCTTGCTTGAGATATAATGGTAAGTATATCTCTTACATTGAAAGTGATTAAGGGAATGAACTTTCAGTGTTGACAAAGCAAGACAACTTTTATATAAAAACTCCTAAATCAAAGTAAAATATGTATATATATATATAAATATATATACACTTATGCAAATTTCTTATTTCAGACAATCCTTCATTAAACCCACTCAATGTTATACTCAATAATAACCAGTAAAATATCATGGATTGGACTCATGATCTAGATATTGTACTTGCAATTGGACACATATTGTATGTGATTGCAATGTGCAAGTTTCCTCATAATAATGAGGAATGACAATTAAATAGACAATCGATCTACAACCTTAGGGTTTGTATGTCTCTGCAGTCTTGATCTCATCGAATGTACTTTGGAAGTGACATGTTGATGATGATCGCAATTGTCAAATTAATCCTTATAAAACTCTAAGAAGATATTTTGGCATACATATGTGCTCTAGATATTTAATCATGAATGACATGGTTCACTACATCATGCAGAATGGTAGCTCTATAAGAGATGATGTATTTAAAGTGTTTGAATACCTACCTGAACTAATGTTTTGAGAGTCTAGATGGATGTGGACATGATGAGTGTCATCATTCTACTGTCTATACTCTAGTCATTCATGAAGCTTCATAATATTCATATTGTATGAATTTAATGAAGCATGTATAAATGTTGAAATGCTCTTACATTAAATTCTTTTGAATTTAACATAAGAGATCCTTAGTCTTAAGCAATGGTTGTTTATAGACAAAGGGAGCGCAGTGGAAGCATGGGTCAGACCCACGATGAGAAGGATAGTCAAAGAGTTGACCGTACTTCTATATCTTCCATATGACATCCATAGAGTTGGATGAATTCCAATACTGCAATAACTTGATGTGTTGACAGTATGACTATCAAGTCTGTCTAAAATCCTTAGTGAAGGACTCAGATAGAGCATCAGAATAATCTACATATAATCATTGACTTTGACTTACTTATTTCATAAGATAAAGTCTTATAATTGTATCTCAATCTTCTAACAACACCTGCAATGGGTTGCATACGTTTTAGAAGACTGGAGAATTTGATCTTCAGGTTTAATAGTCATCTACATGGATTTTGATACAATTGTTGCAACAATCTCTATTGGATAGATGGACTTCATATTCTCAATGGGAGAGCCCTTAGTCTTAGAGAATGTCTCTATGACCTAGATATTAGAATACACTCATTGTTTGTTTCTAAGTGTTGGAAAAAAATATGAATTCTTAAATAAACCTATTATAAAGAGTTATGATGGATATATTTCAGATAGTAATCTAACATCTACAAAATTAGAAAATTAATGAATGGTTCATTGAGATTTCTAAAGCTGAAAATTAAACCTCTAAAAGATCAATAGGAGGATGAAGATCATTTGACAATGATCTATCATCAAGTTTTGGACATATGTCTGTTGATGAGATCAATGGACTAGTAAGATATAAAACTTTAGAATGTCTAAAATTTTAAATCTTACATACTTGTGAATATAGTATTCAAAGTAAAAATGTCCAATACACCCTTCTCTGGGAATGGTGTTAGATGTCAAGGTATTCAGGATCTCATACATATTGATGTATGCGGATCATCTATATCATAATGAACATTGATGATATGTAATATCATTTAATGATTATTTATGATATGAGATTTCTCCTCTTCACTTTAGAAAGCTTTGAAATGTTCAAATATTTCACAATTTTGGTTTAGAACCAAAGTTTGAAGGAAGATGGAATGAATTTGATCTAATTTAGATAGCAAGTACATGTTAGATGAATTCAAATAATACCTTATGGAGATATGAACTTCATTCCTATCTCAATTCTCCTAATGCACCTAAACCCAATAGAGTTATAGGAAGATACAATTGATCATGTGTGACATGATTTGATCAATGATTAATATTAGCATAATTACCTCTTAGTTTCCAAGGTATATATGTAGTAGAGACTACAATATATATCCTCATAAGGTTCCATGCTGGTAAACTGGAATCTAGCACCAGAGAGTGCTACTTCATTAGGAAAATAAAGGATGGTATTTGATACCTACTTTAAGACCTTGAGATTCTTAAAAGATCTCATCTCTAAGGATGTGATTCTTAGAGGATGACTCTCTTGAGAATCAAGATAAAAATGAAGTAAAAGAAACTCATTTAATCTTGAGATAATAATGAGGCTCCTGAAATCGGAAACTAAAAGGATAATTAAAGATGAAGCACTAATACTTCTTCAAATAAGTTTGAGGATGTATTCCGTGTGTGTCAGTTAAGTCTGACGATGATCGGACTTCATGTGATGAAGCTCCTAAGGGTCATGACATGGAAAGATGGATGTTAGCAATAAAAGTCTAAGGTAGACTTCATATACAAGTGTTGTATATGGACCCTCGAGGATCCACCTATAAGGGTTAGACCCATTAAGGTGTAAATGGATCTTCAAGAGAAAGAGGGAACCTGATGAGAAGGTAGAGACCTTCAAAGCACGGCTTGTAGCCATGAGCTACACACCGAAGAGAAGACATCGCTTGTGATGAAACTTGCTCTTCAGTGACCATGCTTAGACCCATCAGAATATTGCTAACTATAGCTGCACAACTTGACTTCGACATCTTCAAGATGGAAGTCAAGATTGCATTCCTCTATGAATGCCTCTCCAAGGATATTCATAAATCGTAGCTCCAGGGCTTCATGGTTGAGGAAAGCAAGGTGTGCAAGTTGAATAACTCCATCTATGGACTCAAATAAGCTTCTTGTAGTTGGAACATAAGATTTGATGAAATTATAAATGTTATGATTTCAAATAGAATCTTGATGAACCATGTGAAGCTTAGTGGGAATACCAATGTGTTCATCGTGCTAAATGTAGATAATATCCAAATCATTTGGAATGATATAAGGATGATAATAAGTGTTTTATAGGCTGGCTATTCCATATCTTGAAATATGATTTCAAGGATATCTCTTAGATCTTAGTTCTGAAGTTGTTCAGAAGCAAAGAGAAGAGGATATTGGGACTGTCACATTTGTAGTACACCTTGGACATATTCCATTCTTAGAAATTCTACGAAAGGGTTCCATCCCTTAAGATATGGTGCTGACCTATCTAAAAGGGATAACACCTCAAAGAGTTGAGGAAGTAAATGCTAGAACTGCTTGCACTTGTGCATCAGTTACGAGAAGCTAAGTGTATGCTAGATGTGTACAAAAGCCAGATATCTGCCATGCAATGGGAGTAGTAAAGTGTTGCTAATCCTACTATGGAGAGAAAACACCTGATTACAGTAATAACAAAATCTTCATAGATGACAAGATTTTTTGAGATAGTGATATCAAAGTCTTATCTTCAAAAACTTAAGACTTTATAGATAGAGATCTAAAAAGGTCTTAACTATGGATACCTTAAGAGATAGTGATCTCCAGGAATAAGGGTATTCTAATAAGGATTATGGAAATACTAGTTGTGATAATTATTAAGCTATAGTGTCAAGGACATTATAATTAATAAGATTGAGTATTGGTTGCATGAGATGCAACATTCGCATTAGATGCGAGCACTGTTACTCGGGATATGCAAGTGCCGTAAAAGGACTTGGCGTAGTCTCACGGGAACAGAGTGACTGATCAGCTTACCTAGCTATTTTCTAAACATCCTATGATTGTCACATGAGTGTGGGTTTAAATGATTAGCCCATTAATGGCTCTTTGGGCTAGTAGGAGATTGTTGAACATGCAAGCCCACGGCGAGCCATTATGCAATAAATGTTATTGCGAATATTATTCCCTGATCTGAAATGAAGAATAAATAATTTGCATAATAGGTCCCTTAGTACAATTAGGGTTATGTACCATGGCTATCTTAATAATCATACAACTGTTGATTCAATAATTGAATCATAGAGGCTGGTGCTTGGATGAATATCTAAAGGGTTAGATTGAGGACTCATCAAGTACCATCAAATGATTGTTAAGATGTGATCTCCAGCCTGAGTAGGAGATGGCAATCCTTTCTCACATAGGCTGACATCTGACCGACCTCTTGATGTAGGTCCTCTGCATAGGAATAGAGATTCAGAGATGTCAGATTAGTTAAGTCAAAGGGCTGACTTAATGAGATTGAGATAACCAAAGTCCTATGTCGTATGATGTCACAATATAGGCACGCATCCTATGACTAGAGACAGATGTGTTACTATATGTATGAGTGTGTACATTTGGCAGACCAATAGGTCGATGACCTAATCAATGTCTATACACCGGCGCGCTGGTGTGCATATAAGGGCATGAGTAATGCGATCTCTCAAAGGGATCATACAGGTTCACTACTGAACCGGAAGACATGAGCTCACTCATGAGATATTGGGAAGAATCAAATTTCGTGCACGGTCATCTCGCTTTGGAAGCTTGACTGAATTCGTTGGTTTGATATATACTTTTGGAAAGTATATGATCAAGACCTATGTATGATATATGCTTTTGGAAAGTATATGATAGATACCAACTCCCAATGATCAAATGAGAAACTTACTGATAAAACCCTGAAGTATTCAGTATAAAGTTTATCTAATACTTTGGGTTTATTCTATTTCTTCCAGTATGTAGGATGTACAGGTGTTGGGAATACCTAAGGGTGATGTGATCATAAACGATTGTATAAACATGACGCTTCCATTCCTAGGGAGTGATGAAACGGGTCTGGATTTTAGTGACTCCTCTCGTTGAGAAGTGATATAATCTTAGTGCAAATGTTGGACATTGATCTGAATGTGATTCAGATACAATGAGAAGATTAGATCTACGGTCTTGATTTAATCAAGCATCTTTGGGAGGTCCGTAAGATATGGATTTGAGATTTGATCTCAATGTGCAAGTCACTATACATGGAATAATACAATCGCCCTGTCCTTATCTCCAAGTATCCGTGGAGAAAGCGCATTATCCTTGAAAGAGTTCATGGGTAATTTCATTGTTGATACATGTATCCAAGCATCGAGAAAATTGATAATTAAATGTGATTTAATTATCATAGATAATATGAATTTGATTCATATTATAAGGAGAGATATCTAACATAATTAAATATGATTTAATTATCAAAGATGTGAATAATGTGAATGTGATTCATGTTATTTGGGCACATGAGAATAGAGATCCAAGATGATTAAATGTGATTTAATTATCATGGATATGAATAATATGGATATCACTATCCATATTAATCATATATATTATGAATGTGATTTATAATATATTAAAGAGAGCATATTGTGATTTATTTTTGTTGATTAATTGTTAATGTGAATTGGATTCACATTGAATGATTAATTGAATATATAATTATATTTAGTTTTGGGTTATGAATGAGATTCACATAATTTCAATGGCATGGTTGATATTTTCCATAAGGTAATTTGGAATTATTTTTTGGTGAAAATATTGCCGACAAGAGATGATGATATATATCATGAGATAATGAGATCTCATGATAATTAGAAGAAATGGACCAAGTCCACCATAGAGAAGTGGACGACTACACCATGAGGAAAGAGTAGCCGTCCCCTTTTTTTGAGGAGATTGGTTTATTCTCTTCATTATCTATTCTCTTATCAAAGATGATTTAATTTGAAATTAATTTTGTTGATTTATTAATGAAAATTAATTTAAATTAAATCATTTGTTGTTGCGTTTTTACAACGACATCTTAGCCACTGAAAGAAACACAAATCAATCTCAACCATTGATTGTGTGTTGTCCATGGATTGGGATCCATGGACTCCCAAAACCCTATATAAGAAGAGACAACCCTTTCTCTTCAAGAGACACATCAATGAATGCTCTCTCTCTCTCTCCCTTTTCTCTCTACACACCCACTCTCTTTATATCTCATGTGGCCGTCCACCATGGATGCCATAGAGAGATCCTCCATCGCCGCAGCGTGGTCATTATGCTGCCTAATCGTTTGCTCGTGGATCTCCGTCTACTTCGGCGTGCCTTTCTCGTGAAGAAGACGTCGTATCTCGTTTGTCGAGATCAGGAGATCCGTTGCTTGGATCATCAACATGGATTGCGAGAAGCACGTGTCTCATCCACACGCTCGCAAGCATCTCCTCCGTTGGATCGGACTTGAGACAGGAGGTCTCTTTGTTTAGAGAATAGATTGCAACCACGCTTTAAGAGGTAATCCTATTACTTGTTTGTGGTTTAGATGAAATGATCTGAGAAGTGTTCTTGGATCATGTTGTTTCGTCACATAGAAAATTTTTAATTTACGCTGCATCGAGCAACTAGTGCGACTAGTCGCTCCCGATCGCATACGATGCCATCCTCACGCTTCTGTGATGCGCTTGAGGATTTTCCCTATATCTTTCACCGCCATGCGACCCTTTTTCCTCGTGCCACCCGCAACCCTCCTCTGCCCTTGGATCACCCCTTCCCTGCCTCTACCCCTGCCGTCCATCTCCATATCTTCCTCAACCCTCAGATCATCCCCCTGATGGATCTGAGCCGCTCACTTTCGCCTCAACCACCGTCGTTGGATGTCTTAGCATAAAATGGCCAATTTGCCTCCACATCACCTGTTTCACCCCACAGTAGGATGAAGATCCCGCCTTCATCTCAACCACTCACTTGCACCTCGCTTTCCACTGTTGAATAAGATCCCCTGATCTGATC
The DNA here is from genome assembly GCA_037367405.1 of Ottelia alismoides. NCBI lineage: Eukaryota > Viridiplantae > Streptophyta > Magnoliopsida > Alismatales > Hydrocharitaceae > Ottelia > Ottelia alismoides. Next base: position 471,954 of record JAZKJV010003576.1, on the reverse strand, counting down.
CAACCCTCATATTGCGTCTCTATCCTAACCCTTAGATCTCTCTCCAAAATCCGTCATAGTCGTTCCCATCACCCATCGTTCCACCTTGTGATCTACCCTCCATATTTGATATGCACCCTTCGTCTGCACCTCTATCTCGACAGTTCGATCTTGAGATCCAACATTCCTCGTCCAACATCTACCTCATGTAACTCCCCTCCACGTTTGTTACACTAAGAAACTCTAAGCCCCCTTCCATTTTTAGTGCCGCCACCCAACCTATCACCGTCTCTTCTCACCATCGTCGTGCAGTCGTTACGACCCTCTTCTTCGTGCGTTCATCAATTCCTCCAGCCTTCACTCCAGATCTTCATCACCAACATTGCTAACCATGCCCGTAACGACCCTCCTCTGCCTATAAGCTCGCTCCGCCTCCGTCCCACTTCGTCCACCATTGGAGACATGGAGCCCTCGCCTTCCTCCACCCTCATGTGATAGAGGAGGGCCGAGTTGAAGAGAGATAATGGAGCTCCTAGTCGGTGTCGACCCACGTCCACAAAGGCCATGTCACGGTGCGCCTAGCAGCCGTTGAGCCCTCTGGTCCAGTCGACCAGGTTGAGTGACGATCGGAGGGACGATCCAACCCTCAACATTGGCCAATTCATCCAATGATACTCTTCTCCGGTCTCTTTATAAATATTTTCGTAGTTTTTCTTTGTTCTTCTCTGATTTACTTCGCACCCAATCAAACACCTCAGATCAATCAGACTCTGCCTTCACCTTCGTCATGCAACACTCATCTTCGTGCCACCCATAGATCCACCTTTTCCCTTCTCCAGAATCCCCTCCGCTCCAACCATCTTCCTCCTCCTGTAAGGAGGAGGATCCCATTAGGGCTCCACTTCCCTCCATCTATAGCCCTTCGACCACCTCACACAAAAAAAATCACACAAACACTGATTCGGCTAGCGCTAACATTTTGCAGGTCCGCGTTTCATCAATGGCGGGAGTTTGCACCTCAGCTCCGTTCTCGAGCAGATCCTCCGACAACATGCCACCATCCCACTACAGAGAGACATTCCATCGCTCCTCTTGGCCATCATGATCTTCGCCAGCGCTTTGCGAAGGTGTCGGGACCTTCTAGGTAGCAGATAGAGGCCGGTGGATGAAATGAAGCCTCGTTGGAACCCACCATTGCCGCCATGGGAGGAATGGATGAGGAGCCAGCATGTACAGGTACCATCTGATACCCACGATCGGATGACCCAGATGCCGTAAGAGCCTCCACCTCGATCATATGGGCTCGGTGGATCGACCCACCTTCCGAAGCTCGGAGTCCCCTCCACGTGGTCTCCAACCCTGTGGGCCATTGAGCCTAGGTCCAAACCTTGCCCCACATGCCTCACACGTGAGGGGGGTTATTTGCAAATACACCCCCCAAAATTAAATCTAGGCCCTCAAGCGTGTGTCTCACATGTGCGCCTGGGTTATTTTATAGGGAGGCCCCTCCGAATTTTGATTATGATAAATATATCCCTCCAGGGCATATTTGTGATTATTTATCCATTTATTTTCATGTTTTATTACATTTATGCCCTTATACTCTTTCTTTAATATATTGAGCATCTGGACTCCAATTTAGTTGAATTCAGTTTCATTTTGATGCTTTTTTATTCTATATCTAATGGCTTATTTTATTCACTGATTTGACACTAAATTGAACATGCCCTCTTTTGAGATGTATAATATCAATTACTCTTCATTACTTGATGTTATTAATTCATTTTATTGTTCAATTTGTCTATGAAATTAACCATTATTTAATTGCTCATGGATCTGATAATTTTAGGGCACATCATCATCTGTCTGCATATCATTGCATTGCATCTCATTTTAATTGTAGAAAACCAAACAAAAATGCATGCATCATATTGCTTTGTCTATGCATCATTTTGCGTGCATAATGTGTTCGCATAGCATTCTGTATTGTGCATTGGATCTGCATACTTAGATTTAGAATTTAACCACTCAAATTTTAATCAATAATTTTCGATGAATAGACGAGGATGCTCGTGTCCCTGTGTTTGACCTTGGTATCTTGCCAAGTAAAATAATTGCCACATTTTCGAAGGTGTGGTCTTTGCATGGATCATTTTCACCGCCTGTTACTACGACAAAATACATGACTATTAAAGCGGTGAAAATGTGGTTCATCATATGACATCGTTGCCGGGGTCACGACTCATCCTTATTTGTTTATTGAATTTTATTATACGATTTTGATGAGATTATTTTCAAAAGCAAAAGGTGTTAAAACCGTGTCCATTTGTACATCATTTCTTGATTAAAATTTTTGATGTTTGTCTTGACTTTTTTTCATTTGTAGCATGGACCGTGAAGATGAAGGACGCTCAGTCTACATGGAGGTGTGGGACTTGGGAGCTCCCGTTGCAAGGAGCCACAGAGGAAACTCATGAGAGTTCGAGGAGTTCAGTCATCATTTTATTCATGCAATTGTTGTAAAAAAGAAAAAAAGGTATCATTTGCATTTCTAGCGGTCGTCTTTTGAGGGCTTGCGTGTGTAAATATAAACTTGAACCTTGCATGTGGTGTGTGAAGTCTCACCCCTGTCTGGATGAGGCTCCACTCGAGGGTCGACCTAGGGCTAGGCGGACGGCTCTCCGAGTTCTCTTATTTTTCTATCATTTGTGCTTGCCTCTTAGGTGAAGACACACATAAAATCACAAGACGCACACACGTCACTTCACTTAATCAAAATAAATGGACTCTTTCCCGCTAATAGAAGCATCTTTAGGGTGCAGTTTCTTCGACTTGCAAGCATGTAATGTAAAATTTTCAGTACAGTCTGGCGTATGCATGAAGATTGCTTGAGGTGCTGTAAGTTCTCTTTCTCAAGCATGCATCATGGATTTTCACGAATGCACATGCTTTTCTCGATCTTCCCATGATTTATCACGCAGGATATTAAAAGAAATTAGGAATGGCCAATTAGACAATGCTTGTTTGACTAGAATCCACATTAACTTCAGTGACAACCTCAAATTAAAATTAGGATTGTAATGTAAGTCGATGAAATAAACTGGAACCAAATTCACGCTTGGTTTATGGGAGAGCTACCCCAGCCATTGTACGCAGGATGTTTGATTGTTGAGAGCTGAGGACAAACACATAGGATAATGCCCGAAACATAGCCTTTAATCCTGCGTAATGAACTTCAATGTTAAAAGATCACCAATAAAAATGAAAAGATAAATGACCAAACTTATTGGTCTTCATGTGTGTGTTGGTGAATCATGGAAAATTAGGTGCTTGGTTGAGCCTGAATGTGTCTTATCCCAACCCTCCCCTAACCCTAGATAATCTACCCTCACGTCCCCTCTTCACATATTCATCTGTGTAAATCCACTCCACCCTCTAACCTTAGCGGATCATAGGTTCCCCATCTTTAATTTAATATCCTAATACTTAGGATACTCTCTAGCCTAAGTATAGGGGGAACCTTTGAATTATCACTGATCACTCACCGCAGGTCCTTCCATCCTTATTGCATATCCAATACTTATGCTATTTTCAACCTAAGTATAGGGGGACCCGATTCATTCTTCCTGTTCTTGTCTCCTTATAATTATGTCATTTTGATCTAAGCATAGGGGGGGCATCTGAGTCGGTTCTGCTATATCACCTTGTATTTGACCTGAGCTATGGCTTTATATCACTTTGTGCTATGAGGACAACAAAAGTTATGTATAGGGGGTATACCATATTTATTGTATATATACTTTAGCCATAGCTCATATTTTGAAAATTTTGAAACTTCTTCGGGGCTAAGGTATAAGTATCTTGTGAAATGATTTTTGTAAAAATGTTTGCGAAATGTTTTGAGAAATTTTCTAATTGTGTTACATTGTTTTGAAAATGTTTATATATTATGTGACTTGGTTTTGAAAATCTTTTCAAAAATGAGGGAATAACTTCTTGTTTTGTAAATAAAATTATTTTACAAAGATCGCATAAAAATCTGAAAAATTAAAATCTTTTCTTGAGCACTGATTATGATTACCGAGCTTAGAAATGAGTAGTTATTTCTCAATGAGGGAACTACGGTCTACGGTCTCCCTTAGCTGAGTAGGTGGTTAAAAGACAATGCGAATGACATCATCTTGAAGTAACATGATTAGCCGTCCAATGGTCCGTACTTCTACCCATACTAGCTGGAAATAGGCGTAACTATTCATATGATCTTGGGCCAGTCACTTTTACTCTCGAGATTAAAAAAAGATTAAAAAAATTCATAAAAAAATGCATAACTCAAAAATCCCCCAAAATTCACCAACTCAGAAATTGTAGTATTCATGACACATTCACTATCACTCAAGGCTTGAGGAGTTGAGGACACTTGGCTTTTGAGATCTCGAGAGTCTGAATTAACCTGTCTTAGTCATTAGGGTTTGAAAATTAATAATCCACCCTTCCCTAGTTCGAAAGATTTGAGCGCTATATTACACTCGTCATCTCTACCTTCTAAAGAATATGCTAATCACATCACTTACACAACTGCATGATTGATGAGATGAGTTGAGTTATCACTTGAGGAACTGGGACTGGAGATTTGAGTCTAGATTCGATTTAATGATGCTTGAGAATAAGATAAAGTCAATGAAGGCTTCAAGAAACCTGAGGGTCAGCAAACCCTGGCCAGTTTGAGAACAAGTTCTCATGCTATCTCTTGATGAAAAACTATGTGACAGGGTGTGATGAAATTAAATAATTGTTGATTAGTGTGCGCAAACTCTTGGTAAAAGCAGTGGAGCCAACCAACCAATGGAATACAATTCAAGAGAAGTTCTCTCAAGGAAAAAGCTATCTTATTACAAATACAAATTCACAGAGCTTCCACCAAAGGTGAACGCTCCCAAATGTTTCAAAGTGTCCACTTGGACCAAAGCTATTAGGACCAAGGAGTCGGGCCAGCACCCAAAAAGGGTTATGCATCGTATAATGATAAAAGCCTGGTGTCGAAGGTACCTTAGATACTCAAAAGAGACACATCCCGATGTACTCCCGAGAAAACAAGTGCAGACGACTCTAAGCTCTCTTGACGGACACATTGATCAACAAACAAAAATATACATGTGTTGAGTAATAAGGCACTCGAGAGGATCCTTGTTCCAATGAAAGGGAGAGAAGAATTGACACAATCCTATGCCCTCTATCATCTAGCCTTCCATCTATACATTCAAGTCCGACAAACTAACGAGACAGTGGATTGAATGCAAGAACCGACTTATTCCCTAATGTTGAGGACTAGGTCTAGAGGAGAATCTCCTGGACCAAAACCTTGGGTGACATCTCGACTTGACTCTCATGAATGCATTACACTAAATGTCTTATCCTTATATTATATGTACAAACAGAGAGTCTGATAATTAGAGAAGTTGGATTCCTTTTGACTCAAGCATGGTTGAGCCCGGAATTTTAGGATCACTAAAATTGAGGGTCTTTGGTGAATTAAGCCTTGAAATTTCACATGCACAGTTAGGAACTAATCCGACTCTTTCATTCTTTAGATGCTCGAGGATGAGCATAGTTTAAGTATAGGGGTTTGATGAATCTCTGATTGATCATCACTATTCTCTCTTTTTAGCCTCGAAGAATAAGAACTTGTAAATCTTCATTAATTCCACATCCTTAGAAATAATGCTTCTCCTTGTAATTAACCCTAATCACCAATTATTGTATAGTTAATACTAACATTTTCCTTTTTTATTTATAAAAAATCTAAAAAAATTGATAAATATTGTAGATATTTATTTCAGATTTAAAAAACATTAAAATTTCAAAAAAAACTAAACCAATAAATATAATGTTTTTATCTATTAGAAGTACCACATAAAAATATTTCTTTGTATAAATGACATCTTTTGACTTTTGGCCAACACGAAACATATAGATCTCATTGAGATCAACAACTTTCATGTTTTGATTTTTTTATTTCGACTTCCTTCTAATTCTTTTTTATTTTTCTTTTATTTTCTTATTTTCTAATAATTTCATTGGGCCATGTGGCACTCTCTGGAGCCGCCAAGCGGCCCTTTGTCCTTACGCCACCCGCAACCCTCCTTTGCCCTTGGATCACCCCTTCCCCGCCTCTATCCACACTGTCTCTAGATCTCCCTCAGCCCTTAGATCGTCCCTCAGATGAATCTGAGCCACTCACTTCCGCCTCGACCACTATCGTTAGATGGCTTAACATCCAATGGCCGATCTACCTCCATGTCACCCATTTCAACCCACTGTAGGATGAAGATCCCGCCTTCATCTCAACCACTCACCAACGCCTCGCTTTCTACAATTGGATCAGATCCCCTAATCTGATCCAACTTTCATCGTGCGCCTCTATCCTAACCCTTGGATCTTGCTCCATAATCCATCATAGTCGTTCCCTTCCACCCATCGTTCCACCATTGTATCTACCCTCCAGATCTGATCTGCACACTTCACTTGCGCCATTATCTCGATCGTTGGATCACACGATCCAATGGTCCTCGTCCATCGTCTGCCTCTCGTAACTCCCCTCCCCATCCGTTACACTAAGAAACACTCTGCCCCCATCCATTTTTAGCGCAACCGCCCGACCTTCTTTCTGTCTCTTCTCACCGTCGCCATGCAGTCGTTACGACCCTCATCTTCGCGCGTCGTCAACACCTCTAGCCTTCATTCCAGATCTTCATTATCAGCATTACAAAACTGCGCTCGTAACCACCCTCCTCCACTTATAAAATGCTCGCTCTTCCTCCGTCCCACTCCGTCCACCATTGGAGGCATGGAGCCATAGCCTTCCTCAACCCTCTTGTGACAGAGGAGGGCCGAGTTGAAGAGCGATAATGGAGATCCTAGCCGGTGTTGACCCACGACCACCATGGTCGTGTCTCGGTGCTCCTGTTAGCCGTTGAACCCCCTGGTCCAATCAGCCAGGTTGAGCGATGACTGGAGTGTCGATTCATCCCTTAGCATAGATCAATTCCTCCTCTGATACTGTTCTCCGATCCTTAGGTTTATCTCTTGGTAAATTTTCTTTGTTCTTCTCCGATTTAATTTGCACCCTATCGGACACCTCACATCAATCAGATCCCACCTTTACCATCATCATGAAACACTCATCTTCGCGCCATCCTTAGATCCGCCTCTTCCTTTCTCCAGAATCCCCTTCGCTCCGGCCATCGTCCTCCTCCTTACAGGAGGAGGAAACCATTAGGGCTCCACCTCCCTCCACTTGTAGCCCTCCAACCACCATACACACAAAAAAAACTACGCATGCGCTACTTCAACTATCGCTAACGTTTTGCAGGTCCTCATTTCATCATTGGTGGAAGTTCGTACCTCAGCTCCGTTCTCGAGCAGCTCCTCCGATGACGTGCTATAATCCCGTTGCAGAGTGCCATTCCATCGCCCCTCCGGGTCATCAGGATCTTCACTAGCGCTTCACGAAGTTGTCGGACCTTTCAGGAGGTAGATAGAAGCTGATGGAGCAAATGGAGCCTCGTCGTAGCCCACCATCACCATCGTACGAGGAGAGCCGTTCCATCGCCCCTCCGGGTCATCAGGATCTTCACTAGCGCTTCACGAAGTTGTCGGACCTTTCAGGAGGTAGATAGAAGCTGATGGAGGAAATGGAGCCTCGTCGTAGCCCACCATCACCATCGTACGAGGAACAAAGGCGGAGGAGCCAGCATGTACAAGTATTGTCCGATGCTCACGATCGGATGAACCAGATGCTGCCCGAGCCTCCACCTCGATCTTATAGGCTCGGTGGACCGACCCACCTTCCGAAGCTCGGAGGCCCCTCCACGTGGCCTCCAACCTTGTGGACCGTCGAGCCTAGGTCCGATCCTCGCTTTTGGGGGGGATATTTGCAGATACACCCCTGTATTCCCCAAAATTACATCTAGGTCCTCAGGTGCATGCCTCACATGCGCGCTTGGGGTATTTTACAGGGAGGCCCCTTTGGGTTTTGATTATTACAAATATGCCCCTCCAGAGGCATACTTGTGATTATTTATCCATTTATTTTCATCTTTTTATAACATTTATGTCATAGACTCTTTCTTTAATATCTTGAGCATCCAGAATCCAATCTAGTTGAATTCAATTTCATTTTGACGTTTGTTTTATTCTCCACCTAATGACATATTTTATTCAATTATTTGATACTAAATTGAACATGCTATCTTTTTAGATTTATAGTGTCATTGCTCTTCATTACTGATGAATCGTGTATTCCATGATAAAATTGACATATTAAACTCCCTGCTTAAATAATCCAATAAAAATCGCTGATAATTAGTTCATTTTATCCTGTATTATATGGTACAAAAGCTTTTTAATTAACACTATATTTATTATATTTAATTACCATTATTTTTTGTTTTTAATTCTCATTAAAAACCCATAAAAATTAGATTAATCAATTATCTACAATTTCCCAAACCTTTAATTGATAAAAAAACAAAAACATCTCAAACCCAAAAAGGTTGTGTTTTTATCACCTTAAAAACACCGGTTATAATACTCTTTTGTACAAATGACCTCTTTTGGCTTTTTGTCCAAAATGAAACTTGTAGATCTCATTGCGATCTACAACTTTTATGTTTTGACATTTTCTTAATTTTGTGTTTAACTATTTCTTTAAGTTTTTCTTTATTTTTGTATTTTTTTATTTTTTCTGGAGCCACCACTTGGCGCTCTCTGGAGCTGCCACACGATCGCTCCCTCCTTCTGCCACTGACACCTCTCTTGACCACTGGATCCCTCTTCCCCACCTTCATCCTAACCGTCCATCGTCGCCTATATATGAGCCATTAGATCTGATCTCTGATCAGATCTCAGCTACTCTTCTCCGCCTTGCTCATAGTCGCCCGATTCCGCTTGTATCCTATGGTTCCCCTCATGCCACGTCACCCATTCACCCCTCACCGTTGGATGGGACCTTAACTCCCATCTGGACCGCCTACCTCTGTGCGAATTCCAGCCACTCAATCAGATCAAGGGATATAATCTCCTTCCTTCCCTTGCACCCAAATCTTAACTGTTGGATCGCATGATCCAACGGTCAAGGCTTCGTCCCTACCTCAATCGTCCCTCCCTCAACCATTTCACCTCGCATCCGCTCCGCCTCCTTCTTATTTTGGAAGGCACCTCTGATCATCTCTTGACACACTTAACGACCCTCCATGTAATCCGTTCCTCCTACATCCTCGCGTAACCCCCATCATTTTCAGCCTTCACCCCCAGCCTTCATTACAATTGTTCAAAATCTTGCCAACAACATGCAACCTCCGAGATCCGCTGCCTATAAATCCGTTCGCCCCGCCCTCTGTTAGCCTCATCCACCATTCTAGGGTTCAGCCTTGACATCCTCTGCCTCCTTATGACAGGCGGAGGCGGGTGGACCGGTGACAATGGCCAGATACCTCGGTGTTGACCCATGGTCAATTAGACCATGATTGCGGTTGCCTCCGTGCGCCACTGAGCTCTGAGGCCCGGCTGACCTCGCTAGGAAATGACCCCGAGCTCTAACGGAGCTCAACCCAAGCCTCCCCGACCGCCTTCTTCCTCCTAGCTCCGGCCAGGTACTCCTCTCATTATTTTTCTCAAATTTTCTCCTATTTATTCCACCCTTCACAACCATCTTCACCACACATTCTCCATCCACTTAACTTCGTCCTACCACCCTCATCTTTACCGACAACTCCTACCACACTCTCCCTTCTCCAGGACCCTCCCCCGCTCCGATCCACCTCCTCCGTCATCAAGGCTGATGGAGCCCAAGGCCGCCACCCTCTCAGTCTTGACACCAGCCTCCATTCTCCCCACTTCTCCCACGTATGCACCCATAATGCTTCGGCTATCATTTAACTTCTACATGTGCGTCAATGGTCGAAAAACGTGTGTCCACTCCAATCTCGTGCTCTTACTCCGATGACCTTCCTCTGCCTTGTTTCTCCAGACGACGATGAAGCTCCACCTTATCTTCAGCATCTTCGCCAGGACCTCAACCACCTTCCTCGACCATGAGGCTGTTTCTCGGGGCATGGAGGAGCTAGAAGAAGCTCGTCGGATCCCTGCCTCCTCCGACGGCCAACAACAGAAAACGAGGAGCAGGCACCGTCCAATCATCTGGATCGAACGACCCTTGTGATGCCACGTGGCACGACCGAACCTCACGCCTAGCCTCAGGCTCGGGTCCATCGAGCCTTACACCGAGCGACCTCAACACGACACACGGCCTAAATCTGCGATGCCTCCCAAGCCTGGCTCCTCACGTGCCCCATGTGAGGTGCTGAGTAAATTGCACGAAGGACCTTGAAGGTTTTTGAAATTACATTTTGGTCCCTATGTGCATGCCTCACATGCGCCCTTGGGTATTTTGCAAGGAGGACCTCTAAACTTTTTGAATTTACATTATGGTCCCTGTGTGCATATGAATAAATTGTAAAGGACCCCTGCTGGTTTTGCAAAATTGCAAATAGGTCCCTCTAGGCTCCTATTTATAATTAATTATCCTTTATTTCTCACATTTTTATTGCATTCATGCCCATGCATTCTTTCTTTCATAACTTGAGCATCATAAATCCAAATTGCATGATTTCAGTGTCATTTTATTGCTTATTTAATTCTCTATCTAATGGCTTATCTGATTTGACACTAATTGAAATATGGAATTTTTGATATCTATAGTGTCCATTGGTCCTTAAGCCTTTGCCATTACTAGACATTTGCTTTAATTGTGACACTTAATTTGACTCTGATTTTTAATTCATAATTTGTGCTCATTTTCTCAAGGGCATATTTGTAATTCATCTTTTGCATGTTTTCCTTTGCATTCATTCATACATTCTTAGCATGCATCATCTCATAATTGCATCTTAAATCAAACAAAAATATATGCATCATTATTTGCATTATTTGACTTGTATTCTGCATCCGCATGAAGACCTCAAATAAACCTGGAAATAATCACACATTAAATTAATTGACAAATTCGACAAATAGATTAAAGAGGCTCGTATCCCTATGTTCGACCTAGGTAGACTTGCCAAGTTAAAATATTCCATAACATTCAAAGATTGTAGTTTTTGTTGAATAATTTTTCATCCTACATACTAAAATTTATTATTATTAAAGAGGCAAAATCCGAGCTCATCCAATGGCGCCATTGTCGGGAATTTGTTGATTACTTTTTTGCTATTTTTTCAACATTTTCCTTTTACGGCATGGCTCATGAAGATTAAGGATGCTTGATTTCCATAGATGCGTGGAGTTGGGAGCATCAGATGAGAAGGCCACAAAAGAAAGGATGAAGAATTCAAGGAATATTAGTCAGCTCCTCATGCATTTTCATGTTGTAAAAAAATTGTATCATGCACATTTATTTTTCACGGTCCTTATTTGAGGGATCGTATGTGTAAAAAAAGAAAGAAAGAAAAAAGCAGATCACTAGATGATCTACCCCCCCCCCCACACACACACGCATACACATACCTCATACCTGTACATCCACTCCCCCCTCTCACTATCTATGTATTTTCACATAATGCACATACACACACCCCCTCCCGCTCTTCATAATCATCTGTAAAAATCCTCACCCCTGGCTCTATTTCCAGATCCCTTACCTAGGCTACTTCCAGCCTAAGTATAGGGGGGAGCCCAACTCATGCATCCATCCCTCCGTCTATCTTCTTATACTTAGGTCATTTTTGACCTAAGTATAGGTGGACCCTCCTCCTCAGTTCCACTATATCACCCTATATTTAACCAGAGTTATGGCTTCATATCACTTCTGCTATGAGGACATAGCAAAAGTTAAGTATAGGGGGTATACCGTATATTACTGAATATATACTTTAGCCATAGCTCGTTTTTTTTTAAATTTTTGAAAAATCTTTTTGAGCTTTGTTTAAGTTGACTTGTGAAATTGAGTTTTGTAAAAATTATTGTAAAAATCTTTTTAAAATTTAGGGATTAACTTTTTGTAAAAATTAACTTTTTGTAATTAAATCAACCCTTTTTCAAAAACTCTATAAAAATCTGAAAAATTAAAAACTTTTTCCTTGGTAAAGACACTGACTACTAGGATTAAAAATGAGTAGCTACTCTCAGTGAGGGAACTTCGGTCTCCCTTACCAGAATGAGTGGTTTAGAAGACACTGTATATGGCTCTGTCTTCAAGTAATACGAGTCCATCTAACAGTCCGTACTTACACCCATACTGGCTGGGAGTGAATGCAACTTTTCATATAAACCTGGGCCAGTCATCGTCTCTTAAAGAAATTAAAAAATGAAAAATTAAAAATTGAAATCCATAGAAATTTGCAAAAATAAAAATCACAAAAATTTCACTAACCAAGGAGTTGGTGTATTCCTGACACATTCACATTCACTCGAGGCTTGAGGATTTGAGGACACTAAATTTCTAAGATCTTGAGCGTCTGAGTTAGCCAGCCTTAGTCATTGGGGTTTTAGAACTTCATTATCCACACTTCCCTAGTTTGAAAGTTTTGAGTGCTATTTTGCACTCTTCATCTCTACCTTCTAAAGAATACGATCAGCACTACACAATCACAACTGCATGATTGATGAGATGAGTTGAGTTATCACTTGAGGAACTAGGACTAGAGATTTGAGTTTAGACCGGATCTAATGATGCTCGAGGATGGGATAAAGTTAATGAAGGCTTCAAGAAACCTGAGTCTCATCAAAAACCTAGCCAGTATATGAACAAGTTCACGTGCTATCTCTTTGATATTTACCTATGTGCCAGGGTGTGATGAAACCTAAATAATTGTTGATTAGTGTGCGCCATCTTTTGGTAAAAGCAGTGGAGCGAGCCAAAAAGAAAAGAAAAGAAAAAAAATGAAATATATTCAAAGAAAAGCTCTATCCTTTAAAGTCAATTTTTTAAAAGAGATTCCACCAATGGCGAGCGCTCCCAACCATTTTTCAAAGTGTCCACTTGGACCAAATGCTATTAGGGCCAAGGAGTCAGGCTAGCACCATAAAAGGGCTCTGCATCGTATAGTGATACAAGTCTGGGTGTTGAATGTATCTTAGATACTCAAAAGAGACACACCCCGGTGTACTCCCAGAAAAACAAGCGCAGACGACTCCGAATTCTCTTAACAGACACATTGATCAACAAAACAAAAATATACATGTGTTGAGTAATAAGGCATCTGAGAGGCCCCTTGTTCCAATGTGAGGGAGAGAAAAATAGACACAATCCTATGCCCTCCATCATCTGGCCGTCCATATACACTTTCAATTCTGACGAACTAATGAGACAGTTGACTGAAGCAAGAATAGACTTATTCCCTAGTGTTGAGGAATTAGGTCTAGAAGAGAGTCTCTTGGAATGGAACTTTGGGTGATGTCTCGACTTGACTCTCATGCTTGCAGTATACTAAAGTTCATGTCCTTATATTTTATGTACAAAAAGAGAGTCTGATAATAGCATGGTTGAGCCCAGAATCTTTGGATAACTTAAAATAAGGGTATTCGAAAGAACTGAGCCTTGGAAATTTACATGCGTAGGAATTCATTCGACCCCTTCATTCTTTAGATGCTCGAGGACGAGCATAGTTTAAGTATAGCGGTACGATGAATCTCGTACTCATCATGATAAAATTGACATATTAAACTCCTTCATATAATCCAATAAAAATCACTAACAATTCATTCATTTTATCTTGTATTATGTGGCACATAAACTGTGTAACTAACACTATATTTATTGTATTTAATTATTATTATTTTATTTGTTTTTAAGTCCCATTAAAAATCCATAAAAATCAGATTAATTAATTGTCTATAATATCCCTAACCTTTAAAATAGATAAAAAATAGAAAAACATTTCAAAACCAAAAAGGCTGTGTTTTTATCCCCTTAAAAACACCCCCAAAAATACTCTTGTGTACAACTGACATTTTTTGGCTTTTGTCCAACATGAAACTTGTAGATCTTATCGATATCTACAACGTTCATGTTTTTGACTTTTTCCTAATTTGGCCTCTAACTATTACTTTTAGAGTTTTTTTATATTTTGTATTTTTTGTTTTTTCTGGAGCCGCAACGTGGCGCTCTCTGGAGCTGCCATTCGATCGCTCCCTCCTTCTGCCACCCGATAAAAATCCAAAAAAATATATTATTGTGTAACTATTTATCTTTGATTTTATTGTAATTTGTCTCGATTTGTTTCTTATTTAAAAATAGCAAAAAATTACAAAACCCCAAAAATAAGAATTTCTATGTATATAGAATACCCAAAAAATTCACTTTGTGAAAATGATCGATTTTAGTTTTGGCCTCTTCATAAAAATTGTAGATCTCATCGAGATGAGCAACTTTTATTTTTGACCTATTATTTTATGTACATAAATAATATTAATGTGATCGGAGCTCATATGTAATCGAGACGAGCAACTTTCGTTTTTGACCTCTTCATAAAAGTTGTAGATCTCATTTTGAAATTGAAATAATACACATCCAATTACCTTCAAACTAAGACCAAGTTCAAGTGAATCGGAGCTCATATGTAAACGTTGGATTTTGGGCCTCTTTTGTACATTTTGTATTGTAGCAGTCGTGACCTATTATTTGATGTACATAAATAACTCATTTTATTTATTTTTTTCATTTATTTTCTTTGATGAATTTTTTTATTAAAATGCATAAAAATCCAATTCCAAAATGAGCTTGAAATCAAAGAAATTAACAGAGTCCAAGTCTTCACTATCTGTTTATACAAAAGTTGTCTTTTTCGTATTTATTCTATTTCTTCATTTTCCTGATTACTAAAAATCCAAAAAAAATATATTGATGTGTAACTATTTATCTTTTATTTATTGTAACTTGTCCCGATTTTTTTATCTTATTTAATAACAAAAAATTACAAACCACCAAAAATAAGATTTTCTATGTACATAAAATACCCCCGAAAAATTGCTTTGTGAAAATAACCGATTTTAGTTTTGGCCTCTTCATAAAAGTTGTAGATCTCATCGAGAAGAGCAACTTTCGAGAAGAAAATTTTTCGATATGATGTCATTTTTTATTTCTGTTTGATTTATCTTTTATTTTTTTATTTTCAAATTTTCTGGTGATGACATGTAGCTGCTCTTGGAGCCGCCACGTGTCACTCATTTTTCGCCTATATTTTATATTTATTTTATAAAAGTTAAAAATAATAATATAATAATAAAAATAATAAAAATTAAATGCCACGTGTCGTGATCTGGGCTGCTGGATCTCGGTCGATCGGACGGTCCAGATCCCTCCCCTTCCTCCGTGTCCTTCCCCTTCGCAAGCTCTGTCGTTGCTCATCTCTCTGCCAACTTCCAAATCGAGCACCGCCATCCCCAAAATCGCACGGTCGTGATTCCCGACCACCGCCTTCCTACTTTGGCCGCCACTTCCCGCGAATCCCTCTGCCTCCATCCAGATCTGGAATCCACACCCCGTACCCTTCCATCTACAACCTATCACGCGATCTCATTCTTTCCCCCATTTTCCCAAATTGAGTCACCCTACGTATCTCGCATCACCTTCCTCTTCCGCGCGATCTCCTACCATCTTCGTCGCCTCCGTCTAGTCCTATTTAACCCAAACCCATCAACACTTCTAAGCATCCACCGATTACCGTACATATAGGGGGAACGACGTAGACAACGCCACTTCTCCACCTTTAACCCAGTGTGGTCCGGCCATCATGGCCATTGCAACGCCTCCGCGCAAGCTACTCCTATCTCCAACTTTGGGTCGTTGAGCCACTGACGCCACCTTCACCCAAGTCCATCGTCCACCTGCTCCTCTTCGCTATTCACTGTCATCGTTTGTCCTCTGCCCGTGTTCTAATGTGCCTGAAGTCAACATCAATGCTCCACCGCTGAGCTTCTTCCCCGATGCATCCTCTGCTCCAGGTCGAAGACACCGCCAACATCGACTCTCGTCTTCCTCGATAAGCCAGCAGGGGCTCCGCGACATCTCTAGTCGCACGTCATCACCTCGCCTTGGACTCTCCACCTCCCACCATCCTCGCCAGCCGCCTGGGGCCTCGAAGCCTTCGCCCTCCATGCTGGCCATCGCAGATCACCGGGCACGAAGCTCGAGACCCTCCCATATGTGCTCGTGTGGGAGGGAACATTTGCAGCCATGCCCACGGAGATCTGATAAATTCTGAGAAGACCCCTCCAAAAGTGACACACATGTGGGGGGAGGAACAATTGCATCGATGCCGTTGGAGTTCAGCCAAAATGACGAAGAGACCCCTATCGACCAGGGGGCACGTGCGACGCACGTGCCCCTTGGACATTTTGCAACCTTGTCCCCTGAGATTAAGGTAATTACAATTTAGCCCATGTTCTGCACTTCTATTTCATTAGTTATTGTAATATTGCGAACAGACGCTTGACATTATTTATAATTTTAAGCCTCTTTTTAACATTATTTTATCATTTAAAATAATCATTTTTTCTTCAATTAATTATATACATCGTGGCATGCTCGTCATATTTTGATTACTTGTGGTTAACTAATAATTAGGTTTTTTCCGAAAAATTGCATATTTTACCCAATTTATGCTTAGAAATTCATAGATAATTAACTATTGCTCGAAAAATTGCCAAAACTCATGGATCACAGAATTAATTGCTAAAAAAAGAAATGCATTTGCATGCATAGTTTGCTCTATAAAAATCAATTTGTAGATTTCAATATTTAATTTTTAATATGTATTAAATCTCGTATTTTTAAGGTTTAGGATTTTTCTGAGATAAATCATCTAGTGGTAGATCTTGAATAATTTTATTCCTTGAAAAATATTAGGTTTAATATTCATTATATTTAGTTATTAAAATTCACTCTATTTGCATTCATAAATTCATTAAATATTCATCTTGCATCTGAAAATTTAAAAAAATACAGAGCATTTATTTCATCATAATTGACATCTTCGCCAAGATTCATAATTTGTTGACATCAATTGATTGATATTTATTTTCTATGCCTTAAAATCGATCGCATTTTGCATTTTGCATTCTAATATTGCATAAAAAATACCAAAAATATCCCACCTTAAAAACCGCGTACGATTTATAGGTTGTTCCTTTGCCTCATTGAGTTCAACCTTGGGACTTGCCCATGTAAAACAAACATAAAACCACTCTAATTAAAATTGAATAAGTTAATTGTGGTTATTTCTTGATCGATTTCGATAACCCGACATGATTACAATGACACGTTGATATTTGAAACAATAATTCACATCATTTAAAGAGAGTATTCTTGGAGTCGTCAATGAGCTTGGGCAAGGCACTATTACTCTCGAGATTAAAAAAAGATTGAAAAAATTCATAAAAATTTGCAAAAACTCAAAAATCCCAAAAATTCACTAACTCCGGAGTTGGTATATTCATGACACATTCACTATCACTCAAGGCTTTAGGAGTTGAGGAACTTGGCTTCTGAGATCTTGAGAGTTTGAGTTAACCATCCTTATTTATTAACATTTGAAACTTAATAATCCGCCCTTTCCTAGTTTGGAAGAATTGAGCCCGATATTGCACTCTTCATCTCTACCTTCTAAAGAATATGATCAACGCATCACTTTCACAACTGCAATGTTGATGAGATGTATTGAGCTATCACTTGAGGAACTAGGACTAGAGATTTGAGTCTAGACCCAATTTAATGATACTTGAGAATGGGATAAAGTCAAAGAAGGATTCAAGAAACGTGTGTGTCAGCAAACCCTGGTCAGTTTGAGAATAAGTTCTCATGCCATCTCTTGATGAAAACATATGTGCATGGGTGTGATAAAATTAAGTAATTGTTGATTAATGCGCGCCAACTCTTGATAAAATTAGTGGAGCTAGCCAACCAATGAAATAAAATTAGAGAGAAGTTCTCTCTAGGAAAAGCTCTCTCACAACAAATATAAATTCACAAATCTTCCACCAAAGGCGAGCGCTCTCAAACATTTCAAAGTGTCCACTTCATCCAAAGCTATTAGTACCAAGGAGTCAGGCTAGCACCCCAAAAGGGCTCTGCGTCGTATAATGATACAAGTCTGGGTGTCGAAGGTACCTTAGATACTCAAAAGAGACACACCCCGGTGTACTCCTGGAAAAACCAGTGCATATGACTCCAAGTTCTCTTGACAGACACACCGATCAACAAATAAAAATATACATGTGTTGAGCAATAAGGCAGTCGAGAGGATCCTTGTTCCCATGAAAAGGAGAGAAGAATTGACACAATTCTACGCCATCTATCATCTGGCCTTCCATCTAAACATTTAAGTCTGACAAACTAATGAGACGATGGATTGAATGCAAGAACCGACTTATTCCCTAGTGTTGAGGATTAGGTCTAGAGTAGAGTCTCATGTACCAGAACCTTGGGTGACATCTCGACTCGACTCTCACGAATGCAGTACACTAAATGTCATATCCTTATATTATATGTACAAACAAAGGGTCTGATAATTAGAGAAGTTGGATTCCTTTTGACTAAAGCATGGTTGAGCCTATAATTTTAGGATCACTTAAATTGAGGGTCTTTGATGAATTAAACCATGAAATTTCACATGCACTGTTAGAAATTAATCCGACTCCTTCATTCTTTAGATGCTCGAGGACGAGCATAGTTTAAGTATAGGGATGTGATGAATCTCTCATTGATCATCACTATTCTACCTTTTTATTTTCAAAGAATAATAACTTCATTGCAAATCTTCATTAGTTCCGCATCCTTGGCAATAATGCTTCTCCTTATAATTTACCCTAATTATCAATTAATGTATATTTAATACTAACATTTTCCTTATTTTTTTATTAAAAATCCCCAAAAAATAGATAAATATTGTAGGTATTTATCTTGGCTTCAAAAAGAAATTAAAATTACAAAAAAACGTTAGATACAATGTTTTTATCTATTAAAAGCACCACCTAAAATATTTCTTTGTATAAATGACCTCTTAACTTTTTGGTCAACATGGAATGTGTAGACCGGCGCGCTGGTGTGCATATAAGGGCATATGAGTACTACGATCTCTCAAAGGGATCATACAGGTTCACTACTGAACCGGAAGACATGAGCTCACTCATGAGATATTGGGAAGAATCAAATTCCGTGCACGGTCATCTCGCATTGGAAGCTTGACTGAATTTGTAGGTTTGATATATACTTTTGGAAAGTATATGATCAAGACCTAGGTATGATATATGCTTTTGGAAAGTATATGATCGATACCAACTCCCAATGATCAAATGAGAAACTTAGTGATAAAACCCTGAAGTAGACAGTATAAAGTTGATCTAATACTTTGGGTTTATTCTGAGTCTTCCAGTATGCAGGATGTACATGTGTTGGGAATACCTGAGGGTGATGTGATCATAAACGATTGTATAACCATGACGCTTCCATTCCTAGGGAGTGATGAAACGGGTCTGGATTTTAGTGACTCCTCTCGTAGAGAAGTGATCTAATCTTAGTCCAAATGTTGGACATTGATCTGAATGTGATCCAGATACAATGAGAAGATTAGATCTACGGTCTTGATTTAATCAACCATATATGGGAGGTCCGTAAAAACTGGATTTGAGATTTGATCTCAATGTCCAAGTCACTATACGTGGAACAATACAATCGCCCTGTCCATATCTCCAAGTATCCACGGAGAAAGCACATTATCCTTGAAAGAGTTCATGTATAATTTCATTGTTGATATATGTATCCAAGCATCGAGAAAATTGATAATTAAATGTGATTTAATTATCATAGATAATATGAATTTGATTCATATTATAAGGAGAGATATCTAACATAATTAATTATGATTTAATTATCAAAATGTGAATGTGATTCATGTTATTTGGGCACATGAGAATAGAGAACCAAGATGATTAAATGTGATTTAATTATCATGAATATGAATAATGTGGATAACACTATCCGTATTAATCATATATAGTATGAATGTGATTTATAATATATTAAAGAGGGCGTATTGTGATTTATATTTGTTGATTAATTGTTAATGTGAATTGGATTCACGTTGAATGATTAATTGAAAATATAATTATATTTAGTTGTGGGTTATGAATGAGATTCACATAATTTCAATGGCATGGTTGATATTTTCCATAAGATAATTTGGAATTATTTTTTGGTGAAAATATTGTCGACAAGAGATGATGATATATATCATGAGATAATGAGATCTCATGATAATTAGAAAAGATGGACCAAGTCCACCATAGAGAAGTGGACGGCTACAACTTTTCATGAGGAGAAGAGTAGCCGTACCCTTTTTTAGGAGATTGGTTTATTCTCTTCATTATCTTTTCTCTTATCAAAGACGATTTAATTTGAAATTATTTTTGTTGATTTATCAATGAAAATTAATTTAAATTAAATCATTAGTTTTTGTGTTTTTACAACAACATCTTAGCCATTGAAAGAAACACAAATCAATCTCAATCATTGATTGTGTGTTGTCCATGGATTGGAATCCATGGACTCCCAAAACCCTATATAAGAAGAGACACCCCTAGCTCTTCAAGAGACACATCAATGAATGCTCTCTCTGTCTCTCTCTCTTTCTCTCTACACGCCCACTCTCTTTATCTCTCATGTGGCCGTCCACCATGGATGCCCTAGAGAGATCCTCCATCGCCGCAGCGTGGTCGTTTTGTTGCCTGTTCGTTTGCTCGTGGATCTCCATCTACTTCGACGTGCCTTGCTCATGAAGAAGATGTCGTATCTCGTTTGTCGAAATCGAGAGATCCGTGGCTTGGATCATCATCATGGATTGCGAGAAGCACGCGTCTCATCCACGCACTCGCAAACGTCTCCTCCGTCGGATCGGACTTGAGACAGGAGGTCTCTTTTTTAGAGACTCGATCACAACCACGCTTCAAGAGGTAATCCTATTACTTGTTTGTGGTTTAGACGAAACGATCCGAGAAGCGTTCTTGGATCATGTGGTTTCGTCACATAGAAAATTTTTAATTTCCGCTACATCGAGCAACTAGTGCGACTAGTTGCTCCCGATCGCATACAATGCGATCCTCACGCGTCTGTGATGTGCTTGAGGATTTTCCCTATATCCTTCAAGTGGTATCAGAGCTAGGTTCTTGAAGTTTTTGGATGAGATCCATGAACCTATGAAGATTTGGGCTCGTTTGGGTTCGTGAAGATTTGAGCATTTCAATTTTCGCAGCCCTGTCTTGTGATAATTTTTCGGCCCTGTTTGAAATATTTAAACTTGAATTTATCACTTTGATAATGTTCCCCCTTTTAAATAAGGAAAATATGGAATTTGAGTTTGCGTAATTTGGATTCCGTTTGCTCAATATATGATCGTTTTATTGACCATATGTCCATTGTTTCGGGGATGACGATTAGAGACGTAATTAAGATGTTAATTACGATTTTAAAATGCCTGAAAATGCGTGTTTATCACATGGTTTCGTTTTTAAATCAAGTTCTCAATCTCTGGAAATTGATTTTGCTTAATTTGTATTTAAAATGAATGAGATATGCTATTTTTACTTAGTGAGGGTCACTGCTGGAAATTGCATCATTATCCAAAACCTTGTGATTGTCGTTTAAAAAAATTACGAAATTAATAGTTAATTTCCTGGAATAATTGTGAATAATATTTGATAAATATTAGAACAATAATTATTCTTTTAAATGACACTGCCTCAATCAATATGATTAGATTAGATCTAGGTCACCAATTGGTTGCTTGATACACTTTAACAAACTTGTTACTTGAATAGACTTTGGGAATTTGTCAAGCAAAATTCCTTATAATCAAAATGGTTTTGGTTATTACTATATGGTATAATTTAGGTTGAAAAATCGATGATCATCTCAAGTGCAAAGTGATATATTTTGCATTATCCTTTCCCGAGGTGGATATGGTGTCTAGTCGGGGAGCGTTGGTATAGCAGGTTGCACCGTGTGTGGTCTGTCCCACTCCCGTCGATACTGGCCATGACAACGGGTAGGGTTGGTATAATGCTTAAGAAATCATGATGTATTTCTAATTATTAAAATTCGAAATAATACGTATTTGAGATAATACCATAATTCAAGTAACAATTAAGAATGTTTGCTGGATATTAATTGGATCAATATGATTAGATTAATTGGAATCCAATTAAAATTAAGACACTCTATTATAAATAGATGTGTTATTTCCCTTGGATGAATTAATCGTAATGAATATGATTCATAATGATTAATTAGAATTTGAATATGATATGGAGGATCACATAAGTGACATCCATGGTCTCCCATCAAGGCGAAGGGTTCCGTCGCCAGATATTGTATGTAGGAGACGCCTGTCCGAAGTGACAGCTCCTGCATACAATCCATTTGGATCGGGATCTTCACTTCTCGAAAGAGTAAGGCCGTATACGTAGTGACCCTAATATCGATTCCTCATATTATTGGGGTGATATTGGATTGCGTATAGTGAGTATTAAGCCTGTTGACGATTGGTTCAATTCATGATGGGTCAACATCACCTTAGGGGTGGTGGGCCCGGGTGTTAAAGACAGAATTGGGAGATGCAAGTTGGACTTGCAAGGTGGAATGTGTTACCGCTTCTTTTTATCGGAGTCACAAGTTCTCATATTATTTGGATGTGACAAAGATAAGGAAGGAGATCCCAGATCTTGCTTGAGATATAATGGTAAGTATATCTCTTACATTGAAAGTGATGAAGGGAATGAACTTTCAGTGTTGACAAGGCAAGACAACTTTGATATAAAAACTCCTAAATCAAAGTAAAATATGTATATATATAAATATATATACACTTATGCAAATTTCTTATTTCAGATAATCCTTCATTAAACCCACTCAATGTTATACTCAATAATAACCAGTAAAATATCATAGATTGGACTCATGATCCAGATATTGTACTGGCAATTGGACACATATTGTATGTGGTTGCAATGTGCAAGTTTCCTCAAAATAATGAGGAATGACAATTAAATAGACAATAGATCTACAACCTTAGGGTTTATATGTCTCTGCAGTCTTGATCTCATCGAATGTACTTTGGAAGTGACATGTTAATCGCAATTTTCAAATTAATCCTTAAAAAACCCTAAGAAGATATTTTGGCATACATATGTGCTCTAGACATTTAATCATGAATGACATGGTTCACTGCATCATGCAGAATGGTAGCTCTATAAGAGATGATGTATTCAAAATGTTTGAATACCTACCTGAACCAATGTTTTGCGAGTCTAGATGGATGTAGACATGATGAGTGTCATCATTCTACTGTCTATACTCTAGTCATTCATGAAGCTTCATAATATTCATATTGTATGAATTTAATGAAGCATGTATAAATGTTGAAATGCTCTTACATTGAATTCTTTTGAATTTAACATAAGAGATCCTTAGTCTTAAGCAATGGTTGTTTATAGATAAAGGGAGCGCAGTGGAAGCATGGGTCAGACCCAAGATGAGAAGGATAGTCAAAGAGTTGACCGTACTTCTATATCTTCCATATGACATCCAAAGAGTTGGATGAATGCCAATACTGCAATAAGTTGATGTGTTGATAGTATGACTATCAAGTCTGTCTAAAATCCTTAGTGAAGGACTCAGATAGAGCATCAGAATAATCTACATATAATCATTGACTTTGACTTACTTATATCATAAGATAAAGTCTTATAATTATATCTCAATCTTCTAACAACACTTGCAATGGGTTGCATATGTTTTAGAAGACTGGAGAATTTGATCTTCAGGTTTAATAGTCATCTACATGGATTTTGATGCAATTGTTGCAACAATCTCTATTGGATAGATGACTTCATATTCTCAGTGGGAGAGCCCTTAGTCTTAGAGAATGTCTCTATGACCTAGATATTAGAATACACTCATTGTTTGTTTCTAAGTGTTGGAAATAAACATGAATTCTTGAATAAACCTATTATAAAGAGTTATGATGGATATATTTTAGATAGTAATCTAACATCTACAAAATTAGAAAATTAATGAATGGTTCATTGAGATTTCTAAAGCTGAAAATTAAACCTTTAAAATATCAATAGGAGGATGAAGATCATTTGACAATGATCTATCATCAAGTTTTGGACATATGTCTGTTGATGAGATCAATGGGCTAGTAAGATATAAAACTTTAGAATGTCTAAAATTTCAAATCTTACATACTTGTGAATATAGTATTCAAAGTAAAAATGTCCAATACACCCTTCTCTGGGAATGGTATTAGATGTCAAGGTATTCAGGATCTCATACATATTGATGTATGTGGATCATCTATATCATAATGAACATTGATGATATGTAATATCATTTAATGATTATTTATGATATGAGATTTCTCCTCTTCACTTTAGAAAGCTTTGAAATGTTCAAAGATTTCACAATTTTGGTTTAGAACCAAAGTTTGAAGGAAGATGGAATGAATTTGATCTAATTTAGGTAGCAAGTACATGTTAGATGAATTCAAATAATACCTTATGGAGATATGAACTTCATTCCTATCTCAATTATCCTAATGCACCTAAACTCAATAGAGTTATAGGAAGATACAATTGATCATGTGTGACATGATTTGATCAATGATTAATATTAGCATAATTACCTCTTAGTTTTCAAGGTATATGTAGTAGATACTACAATATATATCCTCATAAGGTTCCATGCTGGTAAACTGGAATCTAGCACCAGAGAGTGCTACTTCATTAGGAAAATAAAGGATGGTATTTGATACCCACTTTATGCCCTTGAGATTGTTAAAAGATCTCATCTCTAAGGATGTGATTCTTAGAGGATGACTCTCTTGAGAATCAAGAAAAATGAAGTAAAAGAAACTCATTTAGTATTGAGATAATAATGAGGCTCCTAAAATCGGAAACTAAAAGGATAATTAAAGTTGAAGCACTAATACTTCTTCAAATAAGTTTGAGGATGTATTCCATGTGTCAGTTAAGTCTGACAATGATCGGACTTCATGTGATGAAGCTCCTGAGGATTATGACATGGAAAGATGGATGTTAGCAATAAAAGTCTAAGGTAGATTTCATATACAAGTGTTGTATATGGACCCTCGAGGATCCACATATAAGGGTTAGACCCATTAAGGTGTAAATGGATCTTCAAGAGAAAGAGGGAACCTGATGAGAAGGTAGAGACCTTCAAAGCACGGCTTGTTGCCATGAGCTACACACCGAAAAGAAGACATCGCTTGTGATGAAACTTGCTCTTCAGTGACCATGCTTAGACCCATCAGAATATTGCTAACTATAGCTGCACAACTTGACTTCGACATCTTCAAGATGGAAGTCAAGATTGCATTCCTCTATGAATGCCTCTCCAAGGATATTCATAAGTCGTAGCCCCAGGGCTTCATGGTTGAGGAAAGCAAGGTGTGCAAGTTGAATAACTCCATCTATGGACTCAAATAAGCTTCTTGTAGTTGGAACATAAGATTTGATGAAATTATAAATGTTATGATTTCAAATAGAATCTTGATGAACCATGTGAAGCTTAGTGGGAATACCAATGTGTTCATCGTGCTAAATGTAGATAATATCCTAATCATTTGGAATGATATAAGGATGATAATAAGTGTTTTATAGACTGGCTATTCCATATCTTGAAATATGATTTCAAGGATATCTCTTAGATCTTAGTTCTGAAGTTGTTCAGAAGCAGAGAGAAGAGGATATTGGGACTGTCACATTTATAGTACACCTTGGACATATTCCATTCTTAGAAATTCTAAGAAAGGATTCCATCCCTTAAGATTTGGTACTGGCCTATCTAAAGGGATAACACCTCAAAGAGTTGAGGAAGTGAATGCGAGAACTGCTTGCACTTGTGCATCAGTTACGAGAAGCTAAGTGTATGGTAGATGTGTACAAAAGCCAGATATCTGCCATGCAATGGGAGTAGTAAAGTGTTGCTAATCCTACTATGGAGAGAAAACACCTGATTGCAGTAATAACAAAATCTTCATAGATGACAAGATTTTTTGAGATAGTGATCACAAAGTCTTATCTTTAAAAACTTAAGACTTTATAGATAGAGATCTAAAAAGGTCTTAACTGTGGATACCTTAAGAGATAGTGATCTCCAGGAATAAGGGTATTCTGATAAGGATTATGGAAATACTAGTTATGATAATTATTAAGCCGTAGTGTCAATGACATTATAACTAACAAGATTGAGTATTGGTTGCATGAGATGCAACATTCGCATTAGATGCGAGTACTGTTACTCGGGATATGCAAGTGCCGTAAAAGGACTTGGCGTAGTCTCGCGGGAACATAGTGACTGATTAACTTACCTAGCTATTTTCTAAACAACCTATGATTGTCACATGGGTGTGGGTTTAAATGATTAGCCCATTAATGGCTCTTTGGGCTAGTGGGAGATTGTTGGACATGCGAGCCCATGACGAGCCATTATGCAATAAATGTTATTGCGAATATCATTCCCTGATCTGAAATGAAGAATAAATAATTTGCATAATAGGTCCCTTAGTACAATTAGGGTTATGTACCATGGCCATCTTAATAATCATACAGCTGTTGATTCAATAATTGAATCATAGAGGCTAGTGCTTGGATGAATATCTAAAGGGTTAGATTGAGGACTCATCAAGCACCGTCAAATGATTGTTAAGATG
This sequence comes from Ottelia alismoides, assembly GCA_037367405.1. Taxonomy (NCBI): domain Eukaryota; kingdom Viridiplantae; phylum Streptophyta; class Magnoliopsida; order Alismatales; family Hydrocharitaceae; genus Ottelia; species Ottelia alismoides. The sequence goes on along the minus strand of JAZKJV010003576.1, from coordinate 445,192 downwards.
TGATCTCCAGCCTGAGTAGGAGATGGAAATCCTTTCTCACATAGGATGATATCTGACTGACCTCTTGATGTAGGTCCTCTGCATAGGAATAGAGATTTAGAGGTGTCAGATTAGTTAAGTCAAAGGGTTGACTTAATGAGATCGAGATAACCAAAGTCCTATGTCGTATGATGTCACAATATAGGCACGCATCCTCTGACTGGAGATAGATGTGTTACTATATTATGAGTGTGTACATTTGGCAGACCAATAGGTCGATGACCTAATCAAGGTCTATACACCGGCGCGCTGGTGTGCATATAAGGGCATGAGTAATACGATCTCTCAAAGGGATCATACAGGTTCACTACTGAACCGGAAGACATGAGCTCACTCATGAGATATTGGGAAGAATCAAATTCCGTGCACGGTCATCTCGCTTTGGAAGCTTGACTGAATTTGTAGGTTTGATATATACTTTTGGAAAGTATATGATCAAGATCTAGGTATGATATATGCTTTTGGAAAGTATATGATCGATACCAACTCCCAATGATCAAATGAGAAACTTACTGATAAAACCCTGAAGTAGTCAGTATAAAGTTTATCTAATACTTTGGGTTTATTCTGAGTCTTTCAGTATGCAGGATGTACATGTGTTGGGAATACCTGAGGGTGATGTGATCATAAACGATTGTATAACCATGACGCTTCCATTCCTAGGGAGTGATGAAACGGGTCCGGATTTTAGTGACTCCTCTCATAGAGAAGTGATCTAATCTTAGTCCAAATGTTGAACATTGATCTTAATGTGATTCAGATACAATGAGAAGATTAGATCTACGGTCTTGATTTAATCAAGCATCTATGGGAGGTACGTAAGATATGGATTTGAGATTTGATCTCAATGTCCAAGTCACTATACGTGGAATAATACAATCTCCCTGTCCTTATCTCCAAGTATCCGCGGAGAAAGCGCATTACCCTTGAAAGAGTTCATGGATAATTTCATTGTTGATATATGTATCCAAGCATCGAGAAAATTGATAACTAAATGTGATTTAATTATCATAGATAATACGAATTTGATTCATATTATAAGGAGAGATATCTAACATAATTAAATATGATTTAATTATCAAAGATGTGAATAATGTGAATGTGATTCATGTTATTTGGGCAAATGAGAATAAAGATCCAAGATAATTAAATGTGATTTAATTATCATGGATATGAATAATGTGGATATCACTATCCATATTAATCATATATATTATGAATGTGATTTATAATATATTAAAGAGAGCATATTGTGATTTATATTTGTTGATTAATTGTTAATGTGAATTGGATTCACATTGAATGATTAATTGAAAATATAATTATATTTAGTTTTGGGTTATGAATGAGATTCACATAATTTCAATGGCATGGTTGATATTTTCCATAAGATAATTTGGAATTATTTTTTTGGTGAAAATATTGCCTATAAGAGATGATGATATATATCATGAGATAATGAGATCTCATGATAATTAGAAGAGATGGACCAAGTCCACCATAGAGAAGTGGACGACTACACCATGAGGAAAGAGTAGCCGTCCCCTTTTTTTGAGGAGATTGGTTTATTCTCTTCGTTATCTTTTCTCTTATCAAAGATGATTTAATTTGAAATTAATTTTGTTGATTTATCAATGAAAATTAATTTAAATTAAATTATTTATTGTTGTGTTTTTACAACAACATCTTAGCCACTGAAAGAAACACAAATAAATCTCAACCATTGATTGTGTGTTGTCCGTGGATTGGGATCCATCGACTCCCAAAACCCTATATAAGAAGAGACAACCCTTGCTCTTCAAGAGACACATCAATGAATGCTCTCTCTCTCCCTTTTCTCTCTACACGCCCACTCTCTTTATATCTCATGTGGCCGTCCACCATGGATGCCATAGAGAGATCCTCCATCTTCGCAGCGTGGTCATTATGCTGCCCAATCGTTTGCTCGTGGATCTCCGTCTACTTCGGTGTGCCTTTCTCATGAAGAAGACGTCGTATCTCGTTTGTCGAGATCAGGAGATCCGTGGCTTGGATCATCAACATGGATTGCGAGAAGCACGTGTCTCATCCACGCGCTCGTAAGCATCTCCTCCGTCTTTTTGTTTAGAGACTCGATCGCAACCACGCTTTAAGAGGTAATCCTATTACTTGTTTGTGGTTTAGACGAAATGATCCGAGAAGTGTTCTTGGATCATGTTGTTTTGTCACATAGACAATTTTTAATTTACACTGCATCGACAACTAGTGCGACTAGTCGCTCTCGATCGCGTACGATGCGATCCTCACGCTTCTGTGATGCGCTTGAGGATTTTCCCTATATCCTTCACTGCCATGCGACCCTTTGTCCTCGTGCCACCCGCAACCCTCCTCTGCCCTTGGATCACCCCTTCCCTGCCTCTACCCCTGCCGTCCATCTCCATATCTTCCTCAACCCTTAGATCATCCCCCTGATGGATCTGAGCAGCTCACTTTCCCCTCAACCATCGTCGTTGGATGGCTTAACATAAAATGGCCAATTTGCCTCCACGTCACCTGTTTCACCCCACAGTAGGATGAAGATCCCGCCTTCATCTCAACCACTCACTTGCGCCTCGCTTTCCACTGTTGAATCAAATCCCCTGATCTGATCCAACCCTCATATTGCGTCTCTATCCTAACCCTTAGATGTCTCTCCAAAATCCATCATAGTCGTTCCCATCACCCATCATTCCACCTTGTGATCTACCCTCCATATTTGATATGCACCCTTCGTCTGCGCCTCTATCTCGACAGTTCGATCTTGAGATCCAACGTTCCTCGTCCAACATCTACCTCATGTAACTCCCATCCATGTTTGTTACACTAAGAAACACTAAGCCCCTTCCATTTTTAGTGCCGCCACCCAACCTATCTCCGTCTCTTCACACCATCGTCGTGCAGTTATTACGACCCTCATCTTCGTGCGTTCATCAACACCTCCAGCCTTCACTCCAGATCTTCATCACCATCATTACTAACCATGCCCGTAACGACCCTCCTCCTCCTATAAGCTCGCTCCGCCTCCGTCCCACTTCGTCCACCATTGGAGGCATGGAGCCCTAGCCTTCCTCCACCCTCATGTGATAGAGGAGGGCCAAGTCGAAGAGAGATAATGGAGCTCCTAGTCGGTGTCGACCCACATCCACAAAGGCCATGTCACGGTGCTCCTAGCAGCCGTTGAGCCCTCTGGTCCAGTCGACCAGGTTGAGCGACGATCAGAGGGTCGATCCAACCCTCAACATTGGCCAATTCATCCAATGATACTCTTCTCCGATCTCTTAGTAAATATTTTCGTAGTTTTTCTTTGTTCTTCTCTGATTTACTTCGCACCCCATCAAACACCTCAGATCAATCAGACCCTGCCTTCACCTTCGTCATGCAACACTCATCTTCGCGCCACCCATAGATCCACCTTTTCCCTTCTCTAGAATCCCCTCCGCTCCAACCATCTTCCTCCTCCTGTAAGGAGGAGGAACCCATTAGGGCTCCACTTCCCTCCATCTATAGCCCTCCGATCACCTCACACAAAAAAAATCACACAAACACTGCTTCGGCTATCGCTAACATTTTGCAGGTCCTCGTTTCATCAATGGCGGGAGTTTGTACCTCAGCTCCGTTCTCGAGCAGATCCTCCGACAACATGCCACCATCCCACTACAGAGAGACATTCCATCGCTCCTCTTGGCCATCATGATCTTCGCCAGCGCTTCGTGAAGGTGTTAGGACCTTCTAGGTAGCAGATAGAGGCAGGTGGATGAAATGGAGCCTCGTTGGAACCCACCATTGCCGCCATGGGAGGAATAGATGAGGAGCCAGCATGTACAAGTACCATCTGATACCCGCGATCGGACGACCCAGATGTCGTAAGAGCCTCCACCTCGATCATATAGGCTCAGTGGATGGACCCACCTTCCGAAGCTCGGAGGCCCCTCCACGTGGTCTCCAACCCTGTGGGCCATTGAGCCTAGGTCCAAACCTTGCCCCGCATGCCTCACACGTGAGGGGGGTTATTTGCAAATACACCCCCCAAAATTACATCTAGGCCCTCAAGCGTGTCTCACATATGCGCCTGGGTTATTTTATAGGGAGGCCCCTCCGAATTTTGATTATGACAAATATATCCCTCCAGGGGCAAATTTGTGATTATTTATCCATTTATTTTCATGTTTTATTACATTTATGCCCTTATACTCTTTCTTTAATATATTGAGCATATGGACTCCAATTTAGTTGAATTCAGTTTCATTTTGATGCTGGTTTTATTCTCTACCTAATGGCTTATTTTATTCACTGATTTGACACTAAATTGAACATGTCATCTTTTGAGATTTATAATATCAATTACTCTTCATTACTTGATGTTATTAATTCATTTTATTGTTCAATTTGTCTATGAAATTTACCATTATTTAATTGCTCATGGATCTGATAATTTTAGGGCACATCATCATCTGTCTGCGTATCATTACGTTGCATCTCATTTTAATTGTAGAAAACCAAACAAAAATGCATGCATCCTATTGCTTTGTCTATGCATCATTTTGCGTGCATAATGTGTTCGCATAGCATTCTGTATTGTGCATTGCATCTGCATACTTAGATTTAGAATTTAACCACTCAAATTTTAATCAATAATTTTCAATGAATAGACGAGGAGGCTCGTGTCCCTGTGTTCGACCTTGGTATCTTGCCAAGTAAAATAATTGCCACATATTCGAAGGTGTGGTCTTTGCATGGATCATTTTCACCGCCTGTTACTATGACAAAATACATGACTATTAAAGTGGTGAAAATGTGGTTCATCATATGACATCGTTGCCGGGGACACGACTCATCCTTATTTGTTTATTGAATTTTATTATACGATTTTGATGAGATTATTTTCAGAAGCAAAAGGTGTTAAAACCGTGTCCATTTGTACATCATTTCTTGATTAAAATTTTTGATATTTATCTTGACTTTTTTTCATTTGTAGCATGGACCGTGAAGATGAAGGACGCTCAGTCTACATGGAGGTGTGGACTTGGGAGCTCCCGTTGCAAGGAGCCACAGAGGAAACTCATGAGAGTTCGAGGAGTTCAGTCATCATTTTATTCATGCAATTGTTGTAAAAAAGAAAAAAAGGTATCATTTGCATTTCTAGTGGTCGTCTTTTGAGGGCTTGCGTGTGTAAATATAAACTTGAACCTTGCATGTGGTGTGTGAAGTCTCACTCCTGTCTGGATGAGGCTCCACTCGAGGGTCGACCTAGGGCTAGGCAGACGGCTCTCCGAGCTCTCTTATTTTTCTATCATTTGTGCTTGCCTCTTAGGTGAGAACACACATAAAATCACAAGACGCACACACGTCACTTCACTTAATCAAAATAAATGGACTCTTTCCCGCTAATAGAAGCATCTTTAGGGTGCAGTTTCTTCGAGTTGCAAGCATGTACTGTAAAATTTTCAATACAGTCTAGCGTATGCATGAAGATTGCTTAAGGCACTGTAAGTTCTCTTTCTCAAGCATGCATCATGGATTTTCACGAATGCACATGATTTTCTCGATTTTCCCATGATTTATCACATAGGATATTAAAGGAAATTAGGAATGGCCAATTAGACAATGCTTGTTTGACTTGAATCCACATTAACTTCTGTGACAACCTCAAATTAAAATTAGGATTGTAATGTAAATCGATGAAATAAACTGGAACAAAATTCACGCTTGGTTTATGGGAGAGCTACCCCAGCCATTGTACGCAGGATGTTTGATTGTTGAGAGCTGAGGACATATACATAGGATAATGCTCGAAACATAGCCCTTAATCCTGCGTAATGAACTTCAATGTTAAAAGATCACCAATAAAAATGAAAAGATAAATGACCAAACTTATTGGTCTTCATGTGTATGTTGGTGAATCATGGAAAATTAGGTGCTTGGTTGAGCCTGAACGTGTCTTATCCCAACCCCCCTAACCCTAGATAATCTACCCTCACGTCCCCTCTTCACATATTCATCTGTGTAAATCCACTCCACCCTCTAACCTTAGCAGATCATAGGTTCCCCATCTTTAATTTCATATCCTAATACTCTGGATACTCTCCATCCTAAGTATAGGGGGAACCTTTGTATAGTCACTGATCACTCACCGCTAGTCCTTCCATCCTTATTGCATATCCAATACTTCGGCTATTTGAGCCTAAGTATAGGGGGACCCTATTCATTCTTCCTCTTCTTGTCTCCTTATAATTATGTCATTTTGATCTAAGCATAGGGGGGCATCTGAGTCGGTTCTGCTATATCACCTTGTATTTGACCTGAGCTATGGCTTTATATCACTTTGTGCTATGAGGACAACAAAAGTTATGTATAGGGGGTATACCATATATATTGTATATATACTTTAGCCATAGCTCATATTTTGAAAATTTTGAAACTTCTTCGGGGCTAAGGTATAAGTATCTTGTGAAATGATTTTTGTAAAAATGTCTGCAAAATGTTTTGAGAAATTTTCTAATTGTGTTACATTGTTTTGAAAATGTTTATATATTATGTGACTTGGTTTGGAAAATCTTTTCAAAAATGAGGGAATAACTTCTTGTTTTGTAAATAAAATTATTTTACAAAGATCGCATAAAAATCTGAAAAATTAAAATATTTTCGTGAGCACTGATTATGATTACCGAGATTAGAAACGAGTAGTTATTTCTCAATGAGGGAACTACGGTCTACGGTCTCCCTTAGCTGAGTAGATGTTTAAAAGACAATGCGAACGACATCATCTTGAAGTAACATGATTAGCCGTCCAATGGTCCGTACTTCTACCCATACTAGATGGAAATAGGCGTAACTATTCATATGATCTTGGGCCAGTCACTTTTACTCTCGAGATTAAAAAAAGATTAAAAAATTCATAAAAATGCATAACTCAAAAATCCCAAAAATTCACCAACTCAGAAATTGTAGTATTCATGACACATTCACTATCACTTATGGCTTGAGGAGTTGAGGACACTTGGCTTTTGAGATCTCGAGAGTCTGATTTAACCTGTCTTAGTCATTAGGGTTTGAAAATTAATAATCCACCCTTCCCTAGTTCGAAAGATTTGAGCGCTATATTGCACTCATCATCTCTACCTTCTAAAGAATATGCCAATCACATCACTTACACAACTGCATGATTGATGAGATGAGTTGAGTTATCACTTGAGGAACTAGGACTGGAGATTTGAGTCTAGATTCGATTTAATGATGCTTGACAATGGGATAAAGTCAATGAAGGCTTCAAGAAACCTGAGGGTCAGCAAACCCTAGCCAGTTTGAGAGCAAGTTCTCATGCTATCTCTTGATGAAAAACTATGTGACAGGGTGTGATGAAATTAAATAATTGTTGATTAGTGTGCGCAAACTCTTGGTAAAAGCAGTGGAGCCAACCAACCAATGGAATACAATTCAAGAGAAGTTCTCTCAAGGAAAAAGCTATCTTATTACAAATACAAATTCACAGAGCTTCCACCAAAGGTGAGCGCTCCCAAACATTTCAAAGTGTCCATTTGGACCAAAGCTATTAGGACCAAGGAGTCGGGACAACACCCAAAAAGGGCTATGCATCGTATAATGATAAAAGCCTGGTGTCGAAGGTACCTTAGATACTCAAAAGAGACACATCCCGGTGTACTCCCGAGAAAACAAGTGCAGACGACTCTAAGCTCTCTTGACGGACACATTGATCAACAAACAAAAATATACATGTGTTGAGTAATAAGGCACTCGAGAGGATCCTTGTTCCAATGAAAGGGAGAGAAGAGTTGACACAATCCTATGTCCTCTATCATCTAGCCTTCCATCTACACATTCAAGTCCGACAAACTAATGAGACAGTGGATTGAATGCAAGAACCGACTTATTCCCTAATGTTGAGGACTAGGTCTAGAGGAGAGTCTCCTGGACCGAAACCTTGGGTGACATCTCGACTTGACTCTCATGAATGCAGTACACTAAATGTCTTATCCTTATATTATATGTACAAACAGAGAATCTGATAATTAGAGAAGTTGGATTCCTTTTGACTCAAGCATGGTTGAGCCCGGAATTTTAGGATCACTAAAATTGAGGGTCTTTGTGAATTAAGCCTTGAAATTTCACATGCACAGTTAGGAACTAATCCGACTCTTTCATTCTTTAGATGCTCAAGGATGAGCATAGTTTATGTATAGGGGTTTGATGAATCTCTGATTGATCATCACTATTCTCTCTTTTTAGCCTCGAAGAATAAGAACATGCAAATCTTCATTAATTCCGCATCCTTAGCAATAATGCTTCTCCTTGTAATTAACCCTAATCAGCAATTATTGTATAGTTAATATTACCATTTTCCTTTTTTATTTATAAAAAAATCTAAAAAAATTGATAAATATTGTAGATATTTATCTTGGATTTAAAAAACATTAAAATTTCAAAAAAAATTAAACCAATAAATATATTGTTTTTTCTATTAGAAGTACCACAAAAAATATTTCTTTGTATAAATGACCTCTTTTGACTTTTGGCCAACACGAAACATATAGATCTCATTGAGATCAACAACTTTCATGTTTTGATTTTTTTTATTTCGACTCCTTCTAATTCTTTTTTATATTTCTTTTATTTTCTTATTTTCTAATAATTTCATTGGGCCATGTGGCACTCTCTGGAGCCGCCAAGCGGCCCTTTGTCCTTGCGCCACCCGCAACACTCCTTTGCCCTTGGATCACCCCTTCCCTGCCTCTATCCACACTATCTCTAGATCTCCCTCAGCCCTTAGATCGTCCCTCAGATGGATCTGAGCCGCTCACTTCCGCCTCGACCACTATCGTTAGATGGCTTAGCATCCAATGACCAATCTACCTCCATGACATCCGTTTCAACCCACCGTAGGATGAAGATCCCGCCTTCATCTCAACCACTCACCAACACCTCGCTTTCCACCATTGGATCAGATCCCCTAATCTGATCCAACTTTCATCGTGCGCCTCTATCCTAACCCTTGGATCTTGCTCCATAATCCATCAAAGTCGTTCCCTTCCGCCCATCGTTCCACCATTGTATCTACCCTCCAGATCTGATCTGCACACTTCACTTGCGCCATTATCTCGATCGTTGGATCACGCGATCCAATGGCCCTCGTCCATCGTCTGCCTCTCGTAACTCCCCTCCCCATCCGTTACACTAAGGAACACTCCGCTCCCATCCATTTTTAGCGCAACCACCCGACCTCCTTTCTGTATATTCTCACCATCTCCATGCAGCCGTTACGACCCTCATCTTCGCGCGTCGTCAACACCTCTAGCCTTCATTCCAGATCTTCATTATCAGCATTACAAACTGCGCTCGTAACCACCCTCCTCCACTTATAAAACGCTCGCTCTGCCTCCGTCCCACTCCGTCCACCATTGGAGGTATGGTGCCCTAGCCTTCCTCAACCCTCTTGTGACAGAGGAGGGCCGAGTTGAAGAGCGATAATGGAGATCCTAGCCGGTGTTGACCCACGACCACCATGGCCGTGTCTTGGTGCTCCTGGTAGCCGTTGAACCCCCTGGTCCAATCAGCCACGTTGAGCGATGACTGGAGTGCCGATTCATCCCTTAGCATAGATCAATTCCTTCTCTGATACTGTTCTCCGATCCTTAGGTTTATCTCTTGGTAAATTTTCTTTATTCTTCTCCGATTTAATCTGCACCCTATCAGACACCTCACATCAATCAGATCCCACCTCTACCATCATCATGCAACACTCATCTTCACGCCACCCATAGATCCTCCTCTTCCTTTCTCCAGAATCCCCTCCGCTCCGGCCATCGTCCTCCTCCTTACAGGAGGAGAAAACCATTAGGGCTCCGCCTCCCTCCACTTGTAGCCCTCCAACCACCATACACACACAAAAAAACTACGCATGCACCACTTCAACTATCGCTAACGTTTTGCAGGTCCTCATTTCATCATTGGTCGAAGTCCGTACCTCAGCTCCGTTCTCGAGCAGCTCCTCCGATGACGTGCCATAATCCCGTTGCAGAGAGCCGTTCCATCACCCCTCCGGGTCATCAGGATCTTCACCAGCGCTTCACGAAGTTGTCGGGACCTATCAGGAGGTAGATAGAAGCTGATGGAGGAAATTGAACCTCGTCGTAGCCCACCATCACCATCGTACGAGGAACAGAGGAGGAGGAGCCAGCATGTACAAGTATTGTCCGATGCTCACGATCGGATGAACCAGATGCTGCCCGAGCCTCCACCTCGATCTTATAGGCTCGGTGGACCGACCCACCTTCCGAAGCTCGGAGGTCCCTCCACGTGGCCTCCAACCTTGTGGGCCGTCGAGCCTAGGTCCGATCCTCGCTTGTCGGGGGGATATTTGCAGATACACCCCTGTATTCCCCAAAATTACATCTAGGTCCTCAGGTGCATGCCTCACATGCGCGCTTGGGGTATTTTACAGGGAGGCCCCTTTGGGTTTTGATTATTACAAATATGCCCCTCCAGAGGCATACTTGTGATTATTTATCCATTTATTTTCATCTTTTTATAACATTTATGTCATAGACTCTTTCTTTAATATCTTGAGCATCTAGAATCCAATCTAGTTGAATTCAGTTTCATTTTGACGTTTGTTTTATTCTCCACCTAATGACATATTTTATTCAATTATTTGATACTAAATTGAACATGCTATCTTTTTAGATTTATAGTGTCATTGCTCTTCATTACCGATGAATTGTGTATTCCATGATAAAATTGACATATTAAACTCCCTGCTTAAATAATCCAATAAAAATCACTGATAATTAGTTCATTTTATCATGTATTATATGGTAAAAAAGCTTTTTAATTAACACTATATTTATTGTATTTAATTACTATTATTTTTTGTTTTTAATTCTCATTAAAAACCCATAAAAATTAGATTAATCAATTATCTATAATTTCCCAAACCTTTAATTGATAAAAAACAAATAAATCTCAAACCCAAAAAGGTTGTGTTTTTATCACCTTAAAAACACCGGTTATAATACCGTTTTGTACAAATGACCTCTTTTGGCTTTTTGTCCAAAATGAAACTTGTAAATCTCATTGCGATCTACAACTTTTATGTTTTGACATTTTCCTAATTTTGTGTTTAACTATTTCTTTAAGTTTTTTCTTTATTTTTGTATTTTTTTTCTGGTGCCACCACTTAGCGCTCTCTGGAGCTGCCACGCGACCGCTCCCTCCTTCTGCCACTGACACCTCTCCTGACCACTAGATCCTTCTTCCCCGCCTTCATCCTAACCATCCATTGTCGCCTATATATATGAGCCATCAGATCTGATCTCTGATCATATCTCAGCCACTCTTCTCCGCCTTGCTCACAGTCGCCCGATCCCTCTTGTATCCTATGGTTCCCCTCATGCCACGTCACCGGTTCACCCCTCACCATTGGATGGGACCTTAACTCCCATCTGGACCGCCTACCTCTGTGCAAATTCCAACCACTCGATCAGATCAAGGGATATGATCTCCTCCCTTCCCTTGCACCCAAATCTTAACCGTTGGATCGCATGATCCAAAGGTCAAGGCTTCGTCCCCTACCTCAATCGTCCCTCCCTCAACCGTTTCACCTCGCATCCGCTCCGCCTCCTTCCTATTTTGGAAGGCACCTCCGATCATCTTTTGATACAATTAACGACCCTCCATGTCATCCGTTCCTCCTACATCCTCGCGTAACCCCATCATTTTCAGCCTTCATCCCCAGCCTTCATTACAATTGTTCAAAATCTTGCCAACACCACGCGACCTCCGAGATCCGCTGCCTATAAATCCGTTCGCCTCGCCCTCCGTTTGCCTCATCCACCATTCTAGGGTTCAGCCTTGCCATCCTCCGCCTCCCTATGACAGGCGGAGGCGGGTGGACCGGTGATAATGGCCAGATACCTCGGTGTTGACCCATGGTCAATTTGACCATGATTGCGGTCGCCTCCGTGCGCCACTGAGCTCTAAGGCCTGGCTGACCTTGCCAGGCAATGACCCCGAGCTCTAACGGAGCTCAACCCAAGCCTCCCCGACCGCCTTCTTCCTCCTAGCTCCGGCCAGGTACTCCTCTCATTATTTTTCTTAAATTTTCTCCTATTTATTCCACCCTTCACAACCATCTTCACCACACATTCTCCATCCACTTAACTCTGCCCTACCACCCTCATCTTCACCGACAACTCCTACCACCCTCTCCCTTCTCCAGGACCTTCCCCCGCTCTGATCCACCTCCTCCGTCATCAAGGCTGATGGAGCCCAAGGCCGCCACCCTCTCAGTCCTGACACCAGCCTCCATTCTCCCCACTTCTCCCACGTATGAACCCACAATGCTTAGGCTATCATTTAACTTCTACATGTGCGTCAATGGTCAAAAAACGTCTGTCCACTCCAATCTCGTGCTCTTACTCCGATGACCTTCTTCTGTCTTGTTTCTCCAGACGACAATGAAGCTCCACCTTATCTCCAGCATCTTTTCCAGGACCTCAACCACCTTCCTCGACCATGAGGCTGTTTCTCGGGGCATGGAGGAGCTAGAAGAAGCTCGCCGGATCCCTACCTCCTCCGACGGCCAGCAACAGAAAACGAGGAGCAGGCACCGTCCAATCATCTGGATCGAACGACCCTTGTGATGCCACGTGGCATGACCGAACCTCACGCCTAGCCTCCAGGCTCGGGTCCATCGAGCCTCACACCGAGCGACTTCAACACGACACACGACCTAAATCTGCGATGCCTCCCAAGCCTGGCTCCTCACATGACCCATGTGAGGTGCTGAGTAAATTGCACGAAGGACCTTGAAGGTTTTTGAAATTACATTTTGGTCCCCATGTGCATGCCTCACGTGCGCCCCTGGGTATTTTGCAGGGAGGACCTCTAAACTTTTTGAATTTACATTATGGTCCTTGTGTGCATATGAATAAATTGTAAAGGACCCCTGCTGGTTTTGCAAAATTGCAAATAGGTCCTTCCAGGCTCCTATTTATAATTAATTATCTTTTATTTCTCACATTTTTATTGCATTCATGCCCCTGCATTCTTTCTTTCATAACTTGAGCATCATAAATCCAAATTGCATGATTTCAGTGTTGTTTTATTGCTTATTTAATTCTCTATCTAATGGCTTATCTGATTTGACACTAATTTAAATATGATGAATTTTTGATATCTACCGTGTCCATTGGTCCTTAAATCTTTGCCATTACTAGACGTTTGCTTTAATTGTGACACTTAATTTGACTCTGATTTTTAATTCATAATTTATGCTCATTTTCTCAAGGGCATGTTTGTAATTAATCTTTTGCATGTTTTCCCTTGCATTCATTCATACATTCTGAGCATGCATCATCTCATAATTGCATCTTAAATCAAACAAAAATATATGCATCATTATTTGCATTATTTGACTCGTATTCTGCATCCGCATGAAGACCTCAAATAAACCTGGAAATAATCACACGTTAAATTAATTGACAAATTCGACAAATAGATTAAAGAGGCTCGTATCCCTATGTTCGACCTAGGTAGACTTGCCAAGTTAAAATATTCCATAACATTCAAAGATTGTTGTTTTTGTTGAATAATTTTTCGTCGCACATACTAAAATTTATTATTATTAAAGAGGCAAAATCCGAGCTCATCCAATGGCGCCATTACCGGGGATTTGGCTCTCCTTTATTTATCTGTTGAATTTTGAAGCATTTTTTGTTGTAAATATTTTCAAAATTTGCAGGTCTTCTCATCATGCATTTTTCATCAATTTTTGTTGATTACTTTTCTTGCTATTTTTTTAACATTTTCCTTTTGCGGCATGGTTCATGAAGATTAAGGATGCTTGATTTCCATAAAGGCGTGGAGTTGGGAGCATCTGATGAGAAGGCCATAAAAGAAAGGATGAAGAATTAAAGGAATATTAGTCAGCTCCTCATGCATTTTCATGTTGTAAAAAAATTGTATCATGCACATTTATTTTTCATGGTACTTATTTGAGGGCTCGTATGTTTAAAAGAAAGAAAGAAAGAAAAAAGCAGATCACTAGATGATCTACCCCCCCCCCCCCCCCACACGCATACACACACACCTCATACCTGTACATCCACTCCTCCCTCTCACTATCTCTGTATTTTCACACAATGCACATACACACACCCCCTCCCGCTCTTCATAATCATATGTAAAAATCCTCACCCCCATGTATTCTATACAAAAACACTCTCTAACCCTAAAAGCCACGGGTCCCCCAGCTCAATTTCTAGATCCCTTACCTAGGCTACTTCCAGCCTAAGTATAGGGGGGAGCCCAACTCATGCATCCATCCCTCCGTCCATCTTCTTATACTTAGGTCATTTTTGACCTAAGTATAGGTGGACCCTCCTCCTCAGTTCCGCTATATCACCCTATATTTGACCAGAGTTATGGCTTCATATCACTTCTGCTATGAGGACATAGCAAAAGTTAAGTATAGGGGGTATACCGTATATTACTGAATATATACTTCAGCCATAGCTCGTTTTTTTTTAATTTTTGAAAAATCTTTTTGAGCTTTGTTTAAGTTGACTTGTGAAACTGAGTTTTGTAAAAATTATTGTAGAAATCTTTTTAAAATTTAGGGATTAACTTTTTGTAAAAATTAACTTTTTGTAATTAAATCAACCCTTTTTCAAAAACTCTATAAAAATCTGAAAAATTAAAAACTTTTTCCTTGGTAAAGACACCGACTACTAGGCTTAAAATGAGTAGCTACTCTCAGTGAGGGAACTTCGATCTCCCTTAGCAAAATGAGTGGTTTAGAAGACATTGTATATGGCTCCGTCTTCAAGTAATACGGGTCCATCTAACAGTCTGTACTTACACCCATACTGGCTGGGAGTGGATGCAACTTTTCATATGAACCTGGGCCAGTCATCGTCTCTTAAAGGAATTAAAAAAATGAAAAATTAAAAATTAAAATCCATAGAAATTTTCAAAAATAAAAATCACAAAAATTCACTAACCAAGGAGTTGGTGTATTCCTGACACATTCACATTCACTCGAGTCTTGAGGATTTGAGGACACTAAATTTCTAAGATCTTGAGCGTCTGAGTTAGCCAACCTTAGTCATTGGGGTTTTAGAACTTAATTATCCACACTTCCCTAGTTTGAAAGTTTTGAGTGCTATATTGCACTCTTCATCTCTACCTTCTAAAGAATATGATCAGCACAACACAATCACAACTGCATGATTGATGAGATGAGTTGAGTTATCACTTGAGGAACTAGGACTAGATATTTGAGTTTAGACCAGATCTGATGATGCTCGAGGATGGGATAAAGTTAATGAAGGCTTCAAGAAACCTGAGTCTCATCAAAAACCTAGCCAGTATATGAACAAGTTCACGTGCTCTCTTTGATATTTACCTATGTGCCAGGGTGTGATGAAACCTAAATAATTGTTGATTAGTGTGCGCCATCTTTTGATAAAAGTAGTGGAGTGAGCCAAAAAGAAAAGAAAAGAAAATAATGAAATATATTCAAAGAAAAGCTCTATCCTTCAAAGTCAATTTTTTAAAAGAGCTTCCACCAATGGCGAGCGCTCCCAACCATTTTTCAAAGTGTCCACTTGGACCAAACGCTATTAGGGCCAAGGAGTCAGGCTAGCACCATAAAAGGGCTCTGCATCGTATAGTGATACAAGTCTGGGTGTTGAAGGTATCTTAGATACTCAAAAGAGACACACCCCGGTGTACTCCCAGAAAAACAAGTGTAGACGACTCCGAATTCTCTTAACAGACACATTGATCAACAAAACAAAAATATACAAGTGTTGAGTAATAAGGCATCTGAGAGGCCCCTTGTTCCAATGTGAGGGAGAGAAAAATAGACACAATCCTATGCCCTCCATCATCTGGCCGTCCATATACACTTTCAATTCTGACGAACTAATGAGACAGTTGACTGAAGCAAGAATAGACTTATTCCCTAGTGTTGAGGAATTAGGTCTAGAGGAGAGTCTCCTGGAATGGAACTTTAGGTGATGTCTCGACTTGACTCTCATGATTGCAGTATACTAAAGTTCATGTCCTTATATTTTATGTACAAAAAGAGAGTCTGATAACAACATGGTTGAGCCCAGAATTTTAGGATCACTTAAAATAAGGGTCTTCGAAAAAACTGAGCCTTGGAAATTTACATGCGTAGGAATTCATTCGTCCCCTTCATTCTTTAGATGCTCGACGACGAGCATAGTTTAAGTATAGCGGTATGATGAATCTCGTACTCATCATGATAAAATTGACATATTAAACTCCTTGCTTATATAATCCAATAAAAATCACTAACAAATAATTCATTTTATCTTGTATTATATGGCACATAAACTGTGTAATTAACACTATATTTATTGTATTTACTTATTATTATTTTATTTGTTTTTAAGTCCCATTAAAAATCCATAAAAATCATGTTAATTAATTGTCTATAATATCCCTAACCTTTAAAATAGATAAATAATACAAAATGACCTTTTTTGGCTTTTGTCCAACATGAAACTTGTAGATCTTATCGATATCTACAACATTCATGTTTTTAACTTTTTCCTAATTTTTCCTCTAACTATTACTTTTAGAGTTTTTTTTTTATATTTTGTATTTTTGTTTTTTGGAGCCGCAACGTGGCGCTCTTTGGAGCTACCATGTGATCGCTCCCTCCTTCCGCCACCCGACCCCTCTCCTGGACACTGGATCCCACTTCCCCGCCTTCATCCTAACCGTCCATCGTCACCTCTACTTGATCCGTCAGATCTGATCTCTGACCAGATCTCAGCCACTCTTCTCCACTTTGTTCACAGCCGCCCGATCCCGCTTGTATCCTACGGTTCCCCTCACGCCACATCACCCGTTCACCCCTCACCGTTGGATGGGACCTTAACTCCCATCTGAACCGCCCACCTCCGCACAAATTCCAGCTGCTCAATCAAATCAAGGGATCCGATCTCGTCCCTTCACCCGCGCCCAAATCTCAACCATTAGATCGCAATATCCATTGGTCAAGGCTTCGTCTCGTACCTCCAACGTCCCTCCCCCAGCCGTTTCACCTTGCGTCCGCTCTGCCCCTTCCTGTTTTGGAAGGTACCTCCGATCATCTCTTGATTCCCTTAACGACCCTCCACGTCGACCATTCCTCCTACATCCAGTGTAACCCCCATCATCCCTTGCCTTCATCCCCAGCCTTCATTACAACCATTCAAAAACTCGCCAACACCACTTAACCTCCGAGCTCTGCCGCTTATAAATCCCGTCGCCTCGCTCTCCGTTCGCCTCATCCGCCATTCTAGGGTTCATCCTAGCCATCCTCTGCCTCCCTCTGACAGACGGAGGTAGGTGGATCGGTGATAATGGCTAGATATCCCAGTGTTGACCCTTGGTTAATTTGACCATGCGGTCGCCTCCATGTGCCATTAAGCTCTGAGGCCTGGCTGACCTTGCCAGGCGACAACCCCAAGCTCTAACGGATCTCATCCCGAGCCTCCCCGACTGCCTTCTTCCTCCTAGCTCCGGTCAGGTACTCCTGTCGTTATTTTTCTTAAATTTTCGCTATTAAATCCACCCTTCACAACCATATTCACCGCACATTCTCCATCCACTTAGCTCCGCCCTACCACCCTCATCTTCGTGGACAACTCCTACCACCCTCTCCCTTCTCCAGGACCCTCCCCCACTCCGATCCACCTCCTTTGTCATCAAGGTGGAAGGAGCCTAAGGCCACCACCCTCTCCACCTCGACACATGCCTCCATTCACCCCACTTCACTCTCACACACACCCACAATGCTTCGACTATCATTTAACATCTGCAGATGCGTCAATGGTCGAAAAACGCGCGCCCACTCCGATCTCGTACTCCAACTCCGATGACCTTCCTACGCCTTGTTTCTCTAGATGACGATGGAGCTCCACCTTGTCTCCAACATATTCGCCAGACCTCAGCCACCTTCCTCGACCATCGGGTTGTATCTCGGGGAACGGAGGAGCTAGATGAAGCTCGCCGGATCCCCGCCTCCCACGACAGCCTGCGGCTGAAGATGAGAAGCAGGCATCGTCTGATCTTCTGGATCGGATGACCCTTGTGATGCCACGTGGTGCGACCGAGCCTCACGTGTAGCCTCCTGGCTCAGGTCCACCGAGCCTCACACCGAGCACCCTCAACGCGTCACGTGGCCTGAAGCTATGACACCTCCCAAGCCTGGCTCCTCACGTGCCCTGCATGTGAGGTAATGGGCAAATTGCACGAAGGACCTTGAAGGTTTTTGAAATTACATTTTGGTCCCCAAGCCGCGGGCGCACATGGGTATTTACAGGGTGGACCTTGAAACTTTTAGAATTTACATTATGGTCCCTGTGCATAGATGGAGAAATTACAAAGGACCCCTACCGGTTTTGCAAAATTGCAAATAGGCCCCTCCAAGGTCCTATTTCTAATTTATTATCTTTCATTTCTTACATTTTTATTACATTTATGCCCATGTATTATTTCTTTCATAACTTGAGCATCGTAAATCTAAATTGCATGATTTCAGTGTCATTTTGTTGCTTATTTAATTCTCTATCTAATAGCTCAGTTTATTTTCTGATTTGATATTAATTAAAATATGATGAATTTTTGATATCTATAGTGCCCATTGATCCTTAAATCTTTTCCATCACTAGATGTTTGCTCTTAATTGTGACGCTCAAATTAACTCTGATTTTTAATTCATAATTTGTGCTCATTTTTTCTAGGGCATACTTGTAATTCATCTTTTGCATGTTTTCCTTTGCATTCATTCTTACATTCTGAACATGCATCATCTCATAATTGCATCTTAAATCAAACAAAAATACATGCATCATTATTTGCATTATTTGACTCGTATTCTGCATCAGCATGAAGACCTCAAATAAACCTGAAAATAATCACACATTAAATTAATTGACAAATTCGATAAATAGATTAAAGAGACTCATGTCCCTGTGTTCGACCTTGGTAGACTTACCAAGTTAAGATATTCCACAACATTCAAAGATTGTGGTTTTTGTTGAATCATTTTTCGCCTCCTTTACTATAATTTATTATTATTAAAGAGGTGAAATATGAGATCATCTAATGACGTCTTTGTCGGGGATACGACTCACCTTTATTTATTTGTTGAATTTTCAAACTTTTTTGTTGTGAATATTTTTAAAATTTACAGGTCTTCTCACATGCATTGTCATCAATTTTTGTTGATTACTTTTCTTGCTATTTTTCTAACATTTTCCTTTTGTGGTAGGGCCCATCAAGATCGAGGATGCTTGATCTCCATGGAGGCATGGAGTTGGGAGCTTCCGCTAAGAAGGCTGCAAAAGAAAGGATGAAGAATTACAGGGAGTTTAATCAGCTCCTCATGCATTTTCATCTTGTAAAAAATTGTATCATGCTCATTTATTTCTAGCGGTCCTCATTTAGGCCTTATTTGTAAATAAAAGAGTTAAAAGATAGTAGAACATAGTTTATGTATCTTTTATGCAATGTTTAAACCCAGCTCGAGGTCCTCTATAATTTGCCCAAGGGGTGCATATGCACATGTAAATGCCCCATGAGGTCATGTGATGACCGTCCCTAGGACTCAGATACTCAGGAATCCAATCCATGTTTTGCAATCCACATTTGAAGCACATAAAGTAAGTTATAAAGCATAACATAAAAGAAAATAGAAAATTCAATAAACTTTTACATTAACATTCACTATTAACTATGTCCACAAAATACCACATACATGTACACCTGAATGTCCATACATATATGCAAATAGTACCTCTCAAAAAGTTCAAATAAATACATGAGATGAAGGGATATGGGGAATCCTCAAGCACATCACGAAAGCGAGATGATCGCATCTCATGCGATCAGGGCGACTAGTTGCACTAGTCGCTTGGTGCAGCAGAATTTAAAAATTTTAAATCATATGATGAAATTACATGATCACAAGAACATTTCTTAGATTGTTTCATCTAACCACAAAGTATTAGAAATACCTCTCAGAGCGTGGTTGCGATCACTAGATCTCTAAAGCAAGAGATCCTCCTGACTCAAGTCCGATCTACGGAGATGGCACTTGCAGGCGCGATGATGAGACGCGTCCTCCCCGCAATCCTCGATGAAGATCCAAGCCTTGAATCTCCCGATTTCATCCTATGAAATCCGACGTCTCCTTCTAGAGCAAGAAGCTCTAAAGAAGATGAATATCTTCTAGCAATCGAAGCGACATCGCGACTACATAGAGTCAATTGCTATTCCCTCAGACTCACAAGGTGATGGCCACCTTTAGAGAGAGAGAGATGTTGAGAATGAGAGAGAGAGTAGTCGTGTGCTATATGGTGTATCTCCTAAGGGCTAGGGCTGCCCTCTTTATATACTAGTTTGGGAGCCTATGGATCACAATCCATGGCATACAAAATCAACGGTTAGATTGATATATGTATTAATCAACGACCATGATCATTGTTGTTCAAAACAATAATTTATTAATTTAAATTAAACCAAATATATGTTGCATTATCATCAACATAATTTAATTCAATAAAAATTAATTATCACAAGATAATAAGATAATAAAAAAGAGGATAATGACACACCCTAAAAATATGGGGCTTCACCTATGACCAAGTCATTAGTGACGCCGCCTCATCTTTGGTGGTGTATTATCTCATTTTTAATTTTATCCCATTATCTCTTAATAATTTGCAATAACATTTATTTCAAAATTATCAACTAAATTAATTCCAAATTTATTAGTGAATATTTCGATCATGCCATTGAAAATATGTGAATCATATTCACAACCCAAACTAAATTGTAAATTACATTTCCAATTAATTGCTTAATGTGAATCCAATTCACATTAACAATTAACAAATGTTATTTACAAAGCTTCTCTCTCTCTAATATATTACAAATCACATTTATAATATATTCATAGATATTATGGATATCACTATCCACAATATGCACTTCCGTGATAAATAAATCTCATTTAATTATCTTGGATATTCATTCTCACAATATGAATCTTATTCATATTATACTTGATAATTAAATCTCATTTAATCATCAACATCTTGTTGCTTGGATACATAATTCATCATAGGAATTATTCTTGAACTCCTTCAAGAATAATGCGCTTTCTCCACAGATACTTGGAGATAAGGACATGTCGATTGTATTATTTCACGTATAGTGACTTGGATGGTGAGATCTCATCTCAAATACAGATCTCATGGACATCCCATAGATGCTTGATTAAATCAAGACTGCAAATCTAATCTTCTCATTGTATCTGAATCTCATTCAGACCAATGTCCAACACTTGGACCAAGATCAGATTGCTTCTTTACTGAGAGGAGCCACTAAAATCCAAACCTGTTTCATCACTCCCTCAGAATGGAAGTGTCATGGTTATACAATCGTTTATGATCACATCACCCTCAGGTATTCCCAGTACCTGTACATCCTGCATACTGGAAGACCTATGATCAATATGAAGATGTAGATCAATTTTACACTATCTTCTTCAGGGTTTGATCACCAAGTTTCTCAATCTTGGTCATTGGGAATTGGTATCGATCATATGCTTTCCCAAAGCGTATATCATACCTTCAAATTCTTGTCATGCTTCTAAATCACGACGACCATGCATGGAATTTGATCGGTCCCAATACCTCATGAGTGAGCTCATGTCTTCCGGTTCATAAGTGAACATGTATGATCCCTTTGAGAGATCGTATTACTCATATGCCCATACATGCACACCAGCTCGCCGATGTATAGACCTTGGTTAGGTCATCAACCTATTGGTCTACCAAATGTACGCACTCAGACGTATAGTAACACATCTGTCCCTGGTCAGAGGATGTGTGCCTATGCTGTGACATCATTCAACATAGGACTTAGGTTATCTCGATCTTGCTAAGTCAAACCTTTGACCTAACTAATCTGACATCTCCGAATCACTATTCCCAAGCAGAGGACCTGCATCAAGAGGTCGGTCAGATATCAGCCTATGTGAGAAAGGATTGCCATCTCCTACTCAGGCTGGAGACCATCTCTTAATAATCATTTGACAGTGCTTGATGAGTCCTCTATCTAACTCTTTAGATATTCATACAAATACCAGCCTTCATGATTCATTTAATGAATCAAAAGCTATATGATTATCAAGATGGCCATGGTACATAACCCTAATTGTATAGAGGGACCTTATAGTGCATTCATTCATTTAATTTCAGAAAGGGAGTGAAACATCAATAACTTTTATTGATAAACATATTTATTGCAATTACATTTATTGTAAGAATGGTTCGTCTTGGGCTCACATGGCTAACAGGAGAAACTATAAAATATGTACATACCCAAAGTAGACACAACTAACAACAGACGAAGAACTGACAATCTGCTCATCGCTGCAGCTGCTCTTGAAAACTTGTCAAATTCACGAAAGTAGGTACATCATGAATAAAGTTGCTCAGTACAGTGCTAACCAACTAACTAAGAAAGAACTACTAGAATCTAGAAGTATAAAAAAACAAGTAACTGTGTAAAACTCAAACCACATTGTAGTTGATCGGAAAACCTATATCATTATCCTTATACTTGTGATACCAACATCGTGGATAGTATGGGGTCTTGGTTCACATGGAATCTGACATTAACAACCCCGAATCCTTAGGGTTGGGGTGCCTCCATATGCATGCAATAAAGTTGAGCATCCTAACTTAGTTCCCATCAGATCCACTAGTTGCCCTTGATTCAATCATGAAATCACAAACTTTATCATGTGCTAAACCAATTCCTACACTTTACCGTATGTCAAGTCAAACCCCACACTATACCATGTGCCAACCCCCACCACTAGTCTGTAACCAACCCTGGAAATCTAGTCTTCAAACCATCCCAAACCTTCTTCTTCAAATATACCACAACTCCTAGAACTCCTCACTTAGTGATTCCACCCAGAATACCAACCAATGTGACCCACACCATCTAGTATACGAGTGCCAACCCTAAGTGAAAGAAGCAAAGCACAGACAACCAACCATAGCTACCTGGCACCACACATATGAAAACCGAGTCTGTACACCGGGTAAAAAGGACACACCATTGGGCTAAGTAGCATGTCCCATGGCCAACGACTTTTTGGGATTGCAGTCATCTAAGCTTCTACCCAGGGCCCCAAGGGTGCATTCCCCTCCCTTGGCAGTGCTACTCCAAGTTACCCTCATGCCACTGAAATTCAGACATCGTGGCATGAAATCAAAACTACAACGGGAAACCCGACTGATGGTCCTAAGAGATGAAACTCATATCTTGAGATATACATGCTCAAGCTCATCCTCACCGGACCTCACCGAATCCATTAATATCCTTCATTTCAGATTGAGATTAAGATGGAACCATTTTACTAGATTATCTACTTATTTCCATAATCCAATCATTTAACATGTATATTAATGTCTTGTATGGTCTACATCATTTTCAGAATCGATTTTCATAAATTTTAAGGTCTAAATGGGTCCACCAGCATAGAATGATCGATCATACAACTTTAATGTTTGATCAGTATTGATCAATCATAACGCCAACAGTGATCTATCATTTTGGGACAAATGATCGATCAACCCTAAGGGCAAGATCGATCATGCATGATCGATCAACTAAACCGTATGATCAATCATGTACCTGGATAGTAGCCGGAACCACTCTAACGACATCATGCGAAATTGATTTAATCAAAAATCCAATTACACCATCATGTTCCTTCTAACACTCACATCAAGAATATCTACTTGGATCGTGCATGCAGGACAGATATTGGCTGGAAAATTCGAAAATGTGAAGCGGTAAGGTACCTATCGCACCCAAAACCATGGCCAAACACAACAAAAATACCGCTAATGGATAGATCATAACACCCTTAACCCAATGGTATAAAAATATCATGAATGTGGCAGCAAACATAAGGTTAAAACCGTACTTCGAGGTCGTCTCACGCAATGATTTATCGCTTGTAACAGTTGTTCCGCGACGTTTAGTGTAATTCTATGCCTACCATGCAACTCCACTCACCGAGATCTTTGAAATGGCATCGTCATATCTTTTATAGGTCATCAAAAATATGTCTAGCGGCAGAGCTCTAGCTAGTCCAGGCCACTTAGTGCACACCCCCTTATATAGGTTTGGGTTAATCATATCTGGGTTTGTATCCAGGTCCGAAAAACATAAATCGTTCGTATTTTCCACATAAATTCCTCATACAAACTCCGATTATGATGTTTGGAAAGGTCTCGAGGAGCACTCATTTAGTCATTGGATCATGTTTGAAATTTAGAATTAGTAATTTCCTATACTCATAGGTCTTATGGGCAACTCATCTTTGTTGTTCTGAAGAGTGAGTCTCGACTACTATTTATCTATCACGTGTCAGGCACATGATTTGGTCTCTCGGATCAATGGGCACGATGGTTCCTCAAGATGATACAGAGGTTGAGAGTGCATTGTACTTGGATGGTTGCCTCATACATTAACTACGATCAAACGGTGGAGGATTGTAGCGCAAACGATGGTGTGGATTAATCAAGTTATAGATTTGATGATGCATTTAAGGCACTCATTCAATTCTTCGTGCATACTAAGACACGAAGCTTTGATAGTGATGTTCCCATTTCCTTCGTTCTCCTTCAGACCCCAATGGTAGATGATGATCGGTGCTCCCATTGAGGGTACCGTCGATGGCTGGTGATCTTGAACATCGATTTACGAGGGGAAGATGATGCTCGAGTTGTGGCTTGGCATTTGGTATTATGTACAAGGAAAGGTTGGAAGAAGTGCTCCTCTACTATGCATAAAAGAGAGGAGCAAGAAATTCAGTCGTGTTCTCAGCCATAGGTGATGGGGCTTTCATGAGGCAAAAAGGAACGTGAGGAGAAGAAGGATGATATGATCACCGATTTGGAGTTGGTGGTTTAAAGATGATGTGGAGAGGATGTTACGCGCGAATAAAACAAGAAGACAAAGAAGAATACATAGTCATAGAGATGAAGGTTTAGAGGATACCTGAAGTTGTGGATATTGCCTGAAATGTTGGAGTTCCTCGACCATGGGTCTTCATCTCGTCGAGGGTGGATCACAGGAAACTTGGCTGCTTCAGGAAGGTGCAATAGCATGGCGATGTCTTGACGTTGATCATGATTAAACGAGGAGTCCGTCGTCGAAAGCTACAGAGGTTGATGTCACCAACCTTTGAAGCCCATGCTCTCCCCCTCGTTGCTTGTAGATGGCGGTGGTGGATCGTTTGTACTTGGTCGGAGGGTGGTTTTTATAGGAAGAGAGGGAGTTGGGTAGAGGTGGAATTAGGTCACGGTTTGTTACAGGTTTAGTATTAGGACAAAGTTGTTGGCTTTTTGCATTTTGGTGGGGATTAGGGACATGAATGTTGGTTAAGGTTGTTAGTCATCAGAAAAAGGGATTAGGAGTGGGTTGGTTGGGTTTCTAACATGAGAGGGAGAGGGAATGACGTTGCGGGGAGCCGTTAACATGGGGGGTTAACAATTGAGAGGCTTTGATTGGAAAGTTTGAGTGAGTGGTTGTGCGTTTGAATCATGCAAGTGCGAGTTGATCGATGTTGAGGTGGTTGGCGAGTAGCCAATGAGTGAGTGTCATGTGGAAAAGTGCTGACTAGAGGGTTTGACCATGTAGTAAATGAAGAGAAAAGTTAACTTTAAATAGTAGATAAATGCTAATGCAAAATGATCAACAGATGAATTGTGAATTTCTAATATATCTATATTTTACTTGAAAGGCACAAATGCAAATGGGTCCTAGAATGCAAGTTATGAATGTAAATTGAATTTTAGGGTTTTTTAAAACTTTTATTTTGTTTTTTTGTAAATGATATATGCATGTAAAATAAAACAAGATTAAGAATAATGAATTATGCTTGAATGATATTTTTATGGAGATTTATAAGTCCGGTCATGCGCATCACGGAAGTGTGTAGATCGGATCTTATGCAATCTAGGTTGACATATCATACTAGTTGATGGTGTATTAGAAATTAAAAAACATTTGGCTTGGGAACAATTCCCAAACCATTTCATTAAAATCACATGAGTATTAGGGTTACCTCTTGAAGCTTGATCGTGATCAAATAGTCTCTAAGCGAAGAGACTTCCTATCTTAAGTATGATTCGACGAAGAGAGCACTTGTGGGTGTGTAGACAAGACACGTTTTTCCTGCAAATCTGAGGTGACGATCTGATCGAGAACATCCTGATTTCATCGTACAAAATCCACTTCCTTATTCGAGTGCATGAGGTGTCGAAGAAGATGAACGACCTCGAGAGGTCAATCTGGCAATCTGATGCAGCACGATGGCGATCATGATCTCCGCAAACCCTAGGCAGGTGATGATTGTTGGATTTATGGAGAGAGTTGAGATGCGTGGTATGAGAGAGAAAGAAAGTTGCTGTTGTGTTTTGTTTCTTAACCAAAGAAGGCTAGGGTTCCCTTCTCTTTTATAATGAATTAGATGGCTAGGATGCATTCCTAATAGTAATCAATGGCTAAGATTGATTTGCAATCTCCAAGATTACATGTGATCTTCAATATTACAAATTGAAAGTCAATCTCCAACTACTGCAATCAATCACCAACATGTATAATGGGGAAAGGATTAGCATCCTTCTCGTTATAGAGTAGAAGGTCACCATGGTGGGTACCACCATGGTCATCCTCTCCATATCCGGAGAGACAACCTTATACTCCTTTTCCTAATGTGGTGTAATCTCTACTAGCACCAAATTTATACATGTTTTTATAATTGAATTATCACCAAATAATTCCAAATTATTTGTGACAATTGCAAATAATACCATTGATAACTATGAATCATATTCTACTATCCAAAACTAAATCTAAATCACGTTTACATTTTGTTGTATAATGTGAATCCAAATCAGATTAATCTTTCAATTACAAATCCTATCTACTATTAACTCTCTCTATGATGTAATGGGTCTCATCCACATTATCCATGATTATTGTAAATAATATTATCCACATTAATCTCATATATGGTAGTTAAACCAATTTCATTATCTAAGATATCTCTCTAAAGATGTATAAGTAATGTGAATTACATATATATAATTTGTGATGATTTAATCCAAGTCAATAATCATAATGTATCTTTATTTTCTGTTAAGAAATTATCTCTAGTGGAACAATTCTCGAACTCTTTCAAGAATAATATGCCTTCTATGAGGATACTCGGATAAGGACATGACAACTACATATGCCATGCAAAATGATTTGGACTATGAGATCTAATCTCGTATCCAGATCTTAGAGACCTCTCTAAGATGCCTGATCATGTCAGACATAATATCCAATCTTCTCATTGCATCGAATCATATTCAGATCAGTGTCCAGCATTTGTACCAAGATTGGATGATAAATCTACTGAGTGGAGTCACTAAAATCCAGACCTGTTTCATCATTCCCTCAAAATGGAAGTTTCATTGTATACAATCGATTAAAATTGCACCACCCTCGAGTATTCCCAATGACCATACATCTTGCATGCTGGAAGATCTTGATTAAACCTGAAATTCTGATTATATTTGATCTATCTTCTTAGAGTTTTTATTGTTAGGTTTCTAGTTATATCACTCAGAGTTGGCATAATCACATGCTTTCCAAAAGCATATTCCAAACCTACAAATCCTATCGTGCTTCCAAAGCATGATGGTCGTCGATGGAATTTGGTTGGTCCCAATATCTCATGAGCTTGCTCATGTCTTCCAATTCAATAGTGAACATGTATGATCCATTTGAGAGATCATATTACTCATATGCCCTTATATGCACAGAGTTGGACATGTGAGCCTAAGGCGAACCAATACTACAATAAATGTTATTGTAATCTTTTAATATATAAGTAAAAGTTCTTGATTTTCACTTCCTATTAGAGATTAACAAATGAATGCACTTAAAGTCCCTTAGTATAATTAGGGTTATGTAGCATGGCCATGTTGGTAATCATACATCTGTTGATCCCATGGTTGGATAATAGAGACATGTGCTGAGATGATATCTAAAGAGTTATATTGAGGACTCAACCATCACCATTAAATGATTGTTGAGAAAGGATATCGAAGCTAAGAAGGAGATAGCAATCCTTACTCCAAAGACTGATATTCGACCATCCTCTTGATGCATGTCCTTTGCATGGGAATAGAGATTCATAGATGTCGGATAAGTTAAGTCAAAGAGTTGACTTAACAATATCTAGATATCAAAGGCCTGTGTCATATGATGTCATGATATAGGCACACATGCTCTAATCGAAGATACATTTGTTAATATATGTTTTATATGTACATTAGGCAGACCGTTAGGTTGATGACCTAATCAAGATCTATACACCGACGAGCTGGTGTGCATACAAGGGCATATGACTATATGAGTAATACAATCTCTCAAAGGGATCATACATGTTCATTATTGAACCGGAAGACATGAGCTCACTCATGAGATATTGGGACTAACCAAATTCTATCGATGGTCATCTTGCTTTGGAAGCATGACATGATTTGTAGGTATGTGATAGCGAGTCTAATGACCATGGTTAAGTTATGAAATTAAGCGTGTCATTGTCACCTCAGAAACCCGGTTAGAAATCAAGAAAATTATTCAACCTCAAAATGAATTAACCAAGAGAGTAGTCTAAGCTACTTTTATTAACCTTGTATAGTGACCAGGGTCAAACACAATGTGGTAACTGTTATTAAATGAGGGTCAATAAATTCAATGAAAAATCAAAGAAAAGAAAGAAGGAAATCAAAACACACTACTCTTGTTTTTTTATTTTTGTCTTTTATTTGGGGGGGGGGTTCTTATATTTATCTATTTATTTTTTCTGATTTTCAATTTTTTAATGATTTTTAATTTTGCAATTTTTTATATTTTTATTTTTTCAAACAAAGTACAAATAAAAACAATGATATACAAAACACTCAACATTCTTTATGTATTTTTCAAATATGATAGAAATAGATAGAAAAATCACTTAAAAATACTTTTGGGTTTTTGATAATTTTATATTATTTTTATAATTTTCAGAGGGTTTTTTTGATTTTGTAGGATTTTTAAAATGATTAAAAATAGGGAATAAAGCAAACACTGCACAACCACGAGTATTTTCCAAATTAAAAATATAAAATAAGTTCAAAACTCTTAGAAGATATTTTTATAAAAAGTATAGTTAAATATCTACAAATAGAAATAAAGAATACAATTTTTAGGTTTTTAAATAGATTTTGTGTGATTTTTAGGGTGTTTTCAGGGATTTGCAATTTTTTAAAGTTTTATAAAAGCAAATAAGATGGAAATTGGATAGAAAATCAAACAAACAAAAATAAAGCTAACCTACTTTTTTTAGAATTTTGAGACATTTTTCAATTTTTTTATGGATTTTCTAAATAAATCGGAAATTTTGTACTATTTTTGAATTTTTTATAATAACAAATAAAAGAAAAACACCAAACAAAAATTACTGCTTAAAGAAAACACTAGCATGAACTTATCCTAATTGTTAGGGGACTTTTGGATCAATTTTGATATTTATTGCAGCTAATAATAGAGCACAAACTTAAAACATGAAACAACAGAGGTAAATGCAATTATTATGAGTTCTAGGGTCAAACAATAACTAATAATAAAAACACCGAGCCAAAGATGCAAAAAGTCCAACACAATGTGTGCCTTACACATGAAACAGACTCACAGGGGTATATCTGCAATTAACCAAAAGTTGCTCTATTTCCTTAACGCATGAAAGCACATGTAAAAACACACAAATAAACCAAAACGCACATGTACATGCATATGAATGCGGTTCGACATGACTAAAGTGCAATTATAAAAACTATGAGGGCCTTACTACAAATGTTTATAACCAGCTATTACATTTATTGCAATAAAACAAAATGACAGAAAGTGCATAGTGAAAATTGGAATATACCCAACAGGTAGCGTGCTGCGCGTAACTATTCTGATGAAGCATAGGTACATATCTAACGGCTTTGAAGTCTACGCTAAGGTACGACTCTGATCTGCGGTGGTGGCACAGATCCGACATTGCAGATGAAAACATGCGGTACAGATCTGACATGGATCTGATCGAACCGCCAGATTTGGGCGTAAAGGGACGGTCCAGATCAAAACTGTGGTGCACCTCCTGATCAAGGGTGTCTGAAGGGATCCGGACGAACTGCAAAGAAGGCTCTGCTGGGGTTGCTTCGATCGACTATATCTAACACTGCAGGGCTCAGATTGGTCGGCTAAGGGTCTAGGAATGAGATACAATGATTCTGTGTTGGCTTGGATCCTTAGATGGCTCCGGGAACTTCTCGATGAAGATCTGGAAGGTATGGCACCTAGAGCAGCTCAGCTGGGTCAAGTGAGGGTTGAGTCGACCCTATTGTATACACCTGAACCTGCAAGGAAACTCGGGGCTCGGATTCGAAGCTCTGGCCAATGTTATTTGGCAAAAACTACAAGAGAATCGACATGGATGAGTGGTTGTCCTCCGACAAAGATGGAAGAAAGAAGACCGTGCCTAAATCCAATCCGAAGGTTGAGTCTAAGGATGATCAGGTTCTACTGGAAGATGGGGATGATGTGAAGAGTCGATCAGTGCGGATGGATGCGAAAGATGGAGCTTCGACCAGCAGGTCGGAGCGGCGATGATGAACGACAACGATGAGGATAAAATCGAAAATAAATGGTGATAGGAATGAAGATGAAGCTACCTAAGGATTGGTGATGAGAAGGCGAGTGAAGGCAAGAGGGTCGGTGGGGTAATTGCCACAACCAGGCTGTGGAAGGCAAAGGAGGCTAGTCGTGGCTGAGGGGTCTGACCACGAAGTGGCTCGAGTCGATTAGACACCAATCCGAGTCTCAGAAGGTCCGACAGGGTATTATCACTATCCTACATGCTCTAGTGGATGAAAGGAGGAGTGAGGAGCGAGCTAGTGTGTGACGATGGCCAAGGAGATGATTTATATGGTGCCTCGGGTGTCTAGAAGAACCGAGAATGTTCATGCAATCCGAGGGAGATTTGAACCCTCCTAAGTATCCATGAAGGTCACGGATCTTGAGGGACCGCATGGGTTCGCAATATAAGGTGGAGAGATCGGACCCATGTGGAAGAATAGGGAGAAATCCGGTCCGGCGAACCATTGCCCGCATCTGACATGGTAAGGGGAAAGGTTGACCCAGGTCAACAGACGTGGGTTGACTAATCGAAAAATTCGATTTTCAAAATTAAAAGAAAAATCAAACTAAAATAGTAGATAATTTTAAATTTAAAGTAGTACAAATAAAAATGTTAGTTATTTTAAAATATTTTTTTGTGATTTTTAATAAATTTAATCATATATATTTTATGGTATATATAGTATATATTGATATTAACAGGTATAATATACCTACATACAATATTTACATATTTTTATTTTATTATTTTTCCAAAAATACCTTATATCTTATATTTTATTTATTTACAAAATAATTTAGGGCACATAAATATATTTTTATTGGATCTTTTACAAGTTAAATATAAACTCAAACTTCCAATCCCAGATTCCTCAGCGATATCTTGACTCATCTCGATAATGAATGCAATCGTGCATGTGAGTGATATTCAAATTCTTTAAAGGGAGATTAAGCATGAAATATAGCATGCGTATATTCGAACTAGGAGAGTGTGAATTTTTAAATACAAGACCCTAATGATTAATACATGATAACTCTAAGTCTAGGAACTCCATAAATAAAGTGTTAAAGATCATCTCAAGCCTTGAGTGCACAGTGAAAGTGCCAAGGAAAACACCAACTAATAAGTTAATCTTTTTGTGATTTTTTTATTTTTGAATTAAGTTAGAGAGTTAAGCAATTAATTAAACTCAATTACACCCTTAGCTTTGAAAAGTTTTTTGAAAACACTGTCAAATATGGATAGAAATTTTCCAAACATTTTACTAAGATTTTTAAAACAAGTAAAACCCCATTTTTCAAACATAAGTGAAACATTTTTTCAAAACAATGTCAAAAAATTTGTAGGCTTTCAAAACATTTTACAAATCATTTTCCAAACATGTCAAACCATATTTTCGCAAACCATGTAAAACACTTGAAAACCAAGTCAAATATATGTATATACAACTCAAATAATCCCTCAACAAAAATTTTATTTACTTATTAAGGCAAATTAATTATGGAAAATGTAGCAGGAGAAAATTGCTATTTAATTTACCTGTATAACAACATGATCGAACTCAGGGAGGCTACAAATCCCGAGGGTTATTCTGATAATTGAAAAATCAATGAGAAGAATAAGGAATCTCTATGTACACCATGCTTGGTTTTCTTCTTAATATCATTATTTTTTAATTTTTGTTCTTTTTTCTGATTTTATAAGGTTTTTTAATTTTTCAAAAGATATATTTTTAAAACTAGTGAATATGAAATAGAGGAAATAAGATAATGTACACTTTTTGGATTCAAAGATATCAAATATGCATAGAAAATAAAGACAGAATTATTTTCGAGGTTTTGATGATATTTTAATGTTTTTTATTTTTCTAGAATTTTCTTGATTTGAAAAACCTCTAAATAAATCAAAAACATGGAATGAAATAAATATGAAATAAATTGTAAGTTTATGGATTTTTAAAAATAAAAATAATGTTAAAATTGGATGAAAAATATATAGACAGAAAGATTTTTTTATACTTTCCAGAGAGGATTTTATATTTTTTTTTGAAATTTTCTATAATTTTTTAATGTTCTTGGTTGTTTTTAAATTTTTATGGTTTTAATAAATGATAAATGCATAAACATGATACTATAAAGAAAATAATGCAAAATACAAACACATGATTTTTTTGAATTTTTGAAAAGGGTTTTATATTTTTAATTGATTTTTAATTGCAAACATGACATTTTTAGGTTATTTTTGAATTTTAATAAATATTAGAAATAAATAAAATGTGAGATAAAATCTATGTATGTAAGGATGAGTTAACAGGAACCTATCAAAAATTTTATGGAATTTTCTGAGGTGTTTCGATAATTTTTATTTTATTTTAAAGATGCAAAAAATACGTTTGCTGATAGGGACTAATATCCAATTATTTAATGTCTTATGGAACCAAATTATAACAGTAATATAAAATATGGGGCTCAATATGCAAATTTTCAGAAATATTGCGCGCCAAGGCGCGTGTGCCCCGCTGGATTAGACTAAAGTGTGAATATAATAAATCCGAGGTCCAAACAGTAACAGAAAGCTTCAATACATTTATTTCAAAATTTCTAAAATATCACACGACATGCATGTGTAGAGTTCAAATTGGACTTAATTACGAATAATATAAATGCGAGGAATGAAAATGCAATTGTTCAATTAATTATAAAGCTGACACGTGTCCACGAAGGGACCGACCGAGGACTGAGTTACAAACGTGAATGGATGATGTAGATCAGATCTATTGGAAGAATCTCGCGGCTTAGATTTAGGGCTTTTGGATGGCTGGGATCAGAATCGACCCTCTGTTCTTGATCGTGAGACTTTGAAGTGATCTGGGTGAACAGGGAAGAGCGTCGTCCATGGCGAGCTTGATCTGAATGGATCTTTATCGTCTGAGCTCTGCTCCTCTTTAAATTAGTCTAGAATCGAAGCTCATTCGATTCCACATCAAATGTACACCTTGGATATTCGTGACAGCTCTGTGTCAACGATATGTAAGGTGATGAAAATTTGTGCTCCACGAAGCATACGAATCCGGAAAAGCTTCGGTTAATTTGCATGAATTATCATTTCAAATAATTGTGTTTGTCGTTTTGTTGTAGGCGGGTAATAGGAATCAATCAAGAAATAATCACTTAGAAATTTAATTCATTCGAGTGATTTTATGTTTGTTTGATTTAGGCTAGTCCTAAGGTCGAACTCAAGGAGGCAAAGGAACAACTAGATTTATATCTATCGAATTTTGTGCACAGTTTTCAAGGCAAGATTTTTTTTATATTTTTATGTAATTATTGAAATGTAAATGACAATGAGGCCAATTTTAAGGACAAGAAAATTGATATCTATCAAACAATATTTAAAAAATGAAGCTTGGCCAAGGTGTAAATATCGATGAAATAAATGCACTGTATTTTTTTTGGAATTTTTTGGTGCAAAACTAATATTTTATGAATTAAGGAATGCAAATAGTGTGATTTTCAATAACTAATTATAATAAATAGTAAATCTACTTATTTTCATGAAATAATATCTCTAAGATATATCACTAGGTGGTATATCAGAAAAATCCTAAACCCCCAAAGTATTGAATTTATACCTATTAAAAATTAATTACTAGCATACACAAATGATTTTTATAGAGCAAAATATGTATGCAAATTCAATTCTTTTTTGGCACAATGTAAAATACAATTAATTCTAAGATCTATGAATTTTTGGCAATTTTTCGAGCAGTGGTTAATCATCTATGAATTTCAGAACACAGACCGGGCAAAATATACAAATTTTTGCTAGAACAATTATGATTAATTAACCATAGAGGATAAAAATGTCAAAAGCATGCTATAATGTAAAGAAATAATTGTGGAACACATTGTTATTTTTAGAATAATAAAATGATGCAAGAAAGGGATTCAAAATGATAGAAGAATACATGGGTATGTTTACAAATTATAATAATAAATAAAACAAAGAAGATGCAATAGAGGGACTAAATGATAATTACCTAAACACCATTGGGGGCTTCGGTAAAATTTCCTAGAAGACACATGAGAAGAACATGCCCCCAAGGCGACTGGACTTGGGCAAGAATCTCCGGTGATGAAGGGACTTTGATGCAATTTGTCCCTGGAACACGTGTTATGCACATGCAGAAGATGGGCAGGGGTTGATGAGCAAATTGGGGAACTATCAGGGACTTCGATCCACAAATCTCCCCAGGAAGGGGTGCTGGCCACGTGATTAGCCCCCACTTCATGTGGGAGTCTCGTGCTCTCCTAGGAAGGGCCGCCCGGTAGAGGGAGCGTTCCGACAACATTCTAGCATGAATACATGAGTTCCAATGTGTGATATTCGCATCGCTAACTACTGCTTTAGCAGGCATGCTATTAGCCTATTAGGATACCAGGGATACTAAGGTGAACAACGTCTTACTACCCTTGTTAATTTAATCAAATTAATGATCAAATTAATGTGTTGTCGTTCGTTGCAATCGGATAATAAGAGCTAATCAAAACCACTTTTAATTAAAATCGCAAGCAGCAAATTTTTTTTACTTGGGCAAGCCCAAGGTTGAACTCAGGGAGGCAGTTGTCTCCTTAGGTAGATTTTAAGCAAGTTCCAAGGTTTGATTTTTAGGGAATGATTTTTTTTGGTCTTTTTCAATGATTTTATGCAAGAAGGAAAAGACACATGCACAATCAGACCAGTTTACGAGTTAATTCAGAAATATGGTCAAATTAATTCCAAAAGTTATGAAACTTGGCCAGATGATGAAATGCAATGAAATTAAACTACGCTAATGTTTTTTGGATTTTTCTGACTCTAAATAAATTTATTGTGAATTTAAAATGGATGCAAGGTGATTTAACTAAATTAATTTTAATAAATACCAAATCACAATATTTTTAGAAATAAAAATTATCTTAGATAGATCTAAGTGTGAAGAATCCAGGAAAATTAATAAACCTAAATTTCTATGTGAAATGGACCTATTAAAAATTAATTAAGAAATCACTAAATGATTTATTCAGACCTCGGGTTGCGTGCAAATGAGTTGATTTTTTTACACAATGTGAATTTTATTATCCTAGGTCTAATGTGAATTTTTGGTGATTTTTGGAGTTACAGAGAAATTACTACAAATTAAAAGGCATAAATGGGCAAAATATGACAAAATTCCACCAATTAATTAATAATAAAATCCATTGATCTTAGAAAAATGTGCCAAGTGTCACATGAAAGAGGACAAAATATACTACACAATGCAATTTTCAAACTTGAACAAGGATTTAAAATGAATGCTTAAAGATACGTGCAAAGACAGGGGCCTAAATGTAATTACAGAAAATAAAATTGATAAAAATAAAACGTGCTGACAGGGATGTATATACAATTACCTATAATGTTGAGGGGGTGTATGCAAATTTCCCACAAAACACGTGCTCCGCACGTGGGGTTCCTGGCAGGGACTAGAATGCAAATATGAAAACCTCTAGGGGCCTCGTTGCAAATAACCCAGGCCGCACGCGCAGATCACGTGGAGGTCCTAGGCTCGGTGGACTTCGGAGGCTTGGATCGAGGCTCGGGCGCTACGGAGGCTCGGACTTGGCTCGAAGTAGCTTCGGGGGATCCGAGCCTGGTGGTCGGGGAAGAGGCTCGGATCGGGCGACGTGGCTCGATGTGGACCGTGGATCAAGTGAAGATCCAACGGTTAGCGGAATCTGAGGCGTGGCGCGACTGGATCCGTTAGATCTGATGAAGATCAACGGCGCTAGTTCGCTCCTGAGACAAAGGCGTGGACGATCAATGACCGTTGGATCTATATTGATCCAACGACATCTGGAGCACGGGGGAAGCGGTGACGTGGCGTGCTCTGGAGCGTGGGATCCTCCTGATCAGAAGCTGTGGCTGATGGCGACGTGGATGGCTCCGAACCATCTGATCAAGGGGATCAGACAGCTGATGGGCTTCGTCTTCAAGCAGGTCCGCTGCCTCCTGCGGCGGAGAGGGCTGTGCTCCAGCGAAGGGTCTCGAGCTCTGCCTCCTCCTCTGGTCGTCGGTGAAGCTCTCCGGAGGCTCCCAAGTAGCTGGGAAGACTCGTGGAGGTGTCGGGGATCCTTCGGCAATCTCAGGAGCGATTGAGCGGCTCTGGAGAGCAGTGACGGAGAAGCTCGAGGGAAGCTTCTATGAAGTTCTGGCCAGTCAAAGTAGATGTACCTGCAGGGGGTTAGTGGTATAGCTGAGGCGTGCAACGTGTACGGGGAGTGATCGTGAGTGAAGTGCGGGGCCTGAGTGTCCAAGTGGGGGTCCGGTGATCGAGCTCCGCCAAGGTGGCGGAGCTGGCATCGACGTGAGGTGGGGTGCTTCGTCGGAGTGAACGAAATATTGCGCGAAGATCAGAGCTCCCTCGCGGAGCTCGGAGGATGGTTGGTGGAGCGTGAAGAGGGTTGTGGACGGCGAATAAAATGGAAGAAAAATCAAGAAAAATAAGGAGAAGATCGGAAGGGATACAGAGGAGTCTACCTGGGGAATAGAGCGTGATGAAGTGCTCCTGGTCGTCACTCGAAGGACGGTAGGCGGTCCTAAGCTTGTGCAGCTCACAAAGGAGCTATGACACGGTGGTGGAGGGCCGTGGATCTCGCCGGAGGTGGATCTCGGTCTTCGCTCGACGTTTCCTCAACTTGATGTCACCAAGATGAAGATTGGAGCTCGGGGATTCTCTCCGTAATGGCGGATTGGAGTGAAGGTGGCCGGAGGCGGTGTATTTAAAGGATGGAGGTGACAACGTAGATGGCGAAGAGGTGGAGTTGGTGGGCATCGCGGAGCAAAGTGGAGGGTGTTCATGGAGAATGAGGGGGTTGGCGAGGATGAGGGAAGAGTGGGGTGTGTAGTGGTGGTGCGAGGGGGCGGAGATGGTTGTCAGCGTGGCTCAAGAAATAGAAAGGGGTCGGCATGCGCGCGAGGTTGGAGACGTGGGGCACGGGACGTGCGGGAGGTGGAAGACGATGCCCTAGCCGTTGGATCAGGCGATCCAACGACCTAGATGGATGCACGGGTGGACGCTTTGGATTAGATCTAGGGAGCGAAATCGAAGGTGCAGGGTGCACCACGTGGAGGGCTGCAAGCACGGCACTGATGGGCGGTCCAGATGAGGTCTGGGGTCTTGATCGAAAGGTACAGAGGTTGCGCGAGATGCAGGGCCAGGATGCAGTGCTTCTGGCGATGATCGGAGGGCGCGGATATAGCCACGTGGCGTGTTATGGATGCGGCGCGGGCTAACGGTCCAGATTAAGCCCAAGGTCTGATCGAAGGGCTAGGAAGCGTTGCGGCTTGAATGGCCCAGATGGAGAGGGAGAAAAGGCGATCAGACGGAGGGGAAGGCCGGGCGCGTGGCATGCAAAGGAGCAGGCCACATGGCACAATCAGAGGGCGCCACGTGGCCAGCTCTGAGTGGCTGAGAAGAAAAATAAAATTAGCGAGAAAAGGAAGCTGAATTTGGAAAAACTCAAAACATGAAAGTTGTAGATCTCGATGAGATCTACAAGTTTCATGTTGACCAAAAATGGAGATGAGGTCAAATATGATACAAAAATACAAGAGTTTAAATATACAAACATATAGTATACATAGGGGCCCAAAACCCCAAGTTTTGCGTACAAGCTCCAAATTGAATGAAATTAGTCTCATTTTAAAGGTCTTTGGATATGTATTAATCTTAAGGTGAG
This sequence comes from Ottelia alismoides, assembly GCA_037367405.1. Classification (NCBI taxonomy): domain Eukaryota; kingdom Viridiplantae; phylum Streptophyta; class Magnoliopsida; order Alismatales; family Hydrocharitaceae; genus Ottelia; species Ottelia alismoides. Next base: position 406,522 of record JAZKJV010003576.1, on the reverse strand, counting down.
TAGACTTAATTTGGAGTTTGAATGAGAGGGATATTGGCATTCTAAGGTCCAGGCTCTTCAACTGGGTTTGGGGCTTTATTGGGCAATTTACAAGATAGGGATTTTGGCCTTCTTCCTTATATTATTTGCTAGTAATATACAGTGCAAGGAAGGTGTTATTTTATTTTTAAAGGGGATAAAAATACAAATAATTAGGTGAATTATTGGAGGATATTTTACAAGTAATTTTACAAATGATTTGCCTTCTTATTTAATGCAAATATGAATGCTAAAATGCATGTATTGTGGATTTATGCATGAATGCTATTTATGCAGGATAAAGAGAAATATGCTGCTAAATACTCGGTAACAAGGCTCTATTTTCAACTTTAAGAGTGATGAATCACAGATTCATCAACCCCCTATACTTAAACCTTGCTCGTCCCCGAGCAACTAAATGAAATGAAAGAGTGAAATGAGATTGGGTTCCATACTAAGGTCATGAACAAAAGTTGAAAATGGAGCTTGACTCGACCTTTGGATTAATTGTGTGGTGGAACCTTATTGGGATCTGAATTTAAGACCTAACAGACTTCAAGTTCCACAAGTCTTCTATTCAAGACTCCTCAATAGTCAGGTCAGAACAAATCCTCAGACACAACTTTCTGATGACTATGATTCTTACTTGTACTGTGTAAGTGAAATGTAACTCTTCACATCAGAAATGACTCAGAAACAACCTCCTCTAAAAAGGTAACTCAAATAACCTGGTCTAGTAACTCTTTCCTCGAGGAGCAGGGTATTCCCTTCTAAGTTCAAGTGCAACCAGCTCAAGAGGAGGGGGTAGAGAGAAGAATGGACGGTAGCCAGTGTAGCTACCTATCCCGGGATGCTTGACCAGTTTATCCAAGTCATCCGGCTGCATTTCTTTGCTAATATACATACTCCGACAGGTATTTCATTTTCTCTTGGACCTGTCTGATTATTTTGGAGTTTTAGCATTTTTTTCTAACTGTATACAGGGTGCAACATGTACATCAGGAGTTTTTCCTCTTGAGCTAGTAGACTATCCCTCTTTTGAAGCATTATTGCAACCCACATCATCCTATCCTTAGATGTCAACACCACAAGACTAGGTTGAGATGCACTACCCTCCCTAGAGGAGGACAGATATTTCCACCCGTGTGCTACTCCAAGCTAAAGGATTCTACCTCCTCACCACCTCATCAGTGAAGAGCTACATGCATAGTATTTGTCCAAGTTAGGTCATTATCTAAAAGAATCATTCGTGTGCATGAGATATTATACTTAGACTATTCATGATGACATGTGAACATAGACTTGTAGACTCAAAGAATTAAGTTACTTGACCTGAGAAATCTTAACTCCAGTTTCTATAAGGTTCCTCTGAAATTAGGTGGATTAAGGTCAAATCAAGTCCATCCTCAATATCTACTCATAACTTGGTTCATAACCCACTAGCTTTTCACCTTGCATATGCAAGATATGCAGATGACGTGCTATGTAGATGAATGAAATGCAAGACTCTTTTTTCTTTATTTTCTTTTCAGATGCAAAGATGATATGCAAGAGTAAATAAGAAGCCTTTTATTTTTTTTTCAGAATTTGGTATACCTCCTACATTACAACATTTTACAAGTATTATATAGATTATACAAGTGTATTTTACAAAAAAGTTTCTCCAAATTTTACCCAGCCCATAATTACTACATAATATATACAAAGATACATGAAAGTACGAGCTATGGGTAAAGTATATATGTAATATATACACGCCCCCTATACTTAGCGTGTGCTATGTCCTCAGAGCACGGATAGCGAGGAAAAAGACATAGCTCGTGCTAAGCGTAAGAGAGCCAAAAGGACGGAAATGTATAGAAGTCGTCCTGCCCCCCTATACTTAGGCTCTGGCAGCTTAAGTGTAGAAGAAGGTCAAAAAATGAGGTGGACGAGGTCAAGAGGAGAACTGGATGAACATATACAAGGCGGGCATCGGTCCCCCCTATACTTAGGCTCAAGTCAGCCTAAGTACAGGACTGGAGTAAGTATGAGGGCCAATATGATCGAGAGGATGTACAACAGACAGACTCAGGTGACTCATCCACCCTATACTTAGGATCTGGTCGTCCTAAGTATAGTCCTAGATGGAGATAGATGAAGCTGGGCTGAGTTATTAGAGTCACGGGAGGGAGGGGGTAGAATGTACAGGAACGATGGGTATATACAAGGGTGTCGGCCTGAATCTTTCAAGATGCTGCTGATGGCTAGAGCTCATTGCTGCAAGATCCCATGCGTGGCTCGAGGTGTATCTGCTGAATCTGTCTCGTGAATGAATACAATCTCCTCAACATGGACTAACTGCTCATTGGATTTGACGAAGTGCTTCAACAATTTTCCATTCACTAGGAATGTCGGTGCATCATCTACGAGATTTGAGATCTCGACACATCAACTATCATGCACCGCACAGACAATGAATGGCCCCATCCACTTGGACTTCAATTTGCCTTGGAAGATCTTCAACCTTGCATTAAACAACCATACCTTCTGTCCAGGAACAAAGGTCTTTCGTTTGATATATCTATCGTGCCAACGCTTAACCTTGTCCTTGTACACCAAAATGTTGTCGTATGTGCGATTTCTGACTTCCACAAGCTCATTCAGATCCATTTCTCTCTGCTTCTGCCCAAGGTGTGTGTTCCAGTTTACCTTCTTGATTGCCTATTCTAATTTATGCACTAACTCTGCGGGCAAATGGCACGGCTTTCTAAATACCATTCGGAATGGGGAGGTTCCTAATGGTGTCTTGTAAGTTGTCCTATAAGCTCATAGGACCTGATCCAAGATCTGAGACCAGTCCTTCCTGTCTGGGCGGACAAACTTTTGCAATATAGTTTTCACCTCCCTATTCGACACCTCAGCCATACCATTAGTCTGTGGGTGGTAAGGACTAGCGACACGGTGTTCGATGCCGTAGTACTTCAAGAGTTTCTTCACCTCTCGGTTTACAAAGTGGATACCCCTATATGATATCAATACTTTGGGGATCCTGAACCTAGAGATGATATGCTCTGTGATGAATTTACAGACAGTCCTGCTGTCTGCGGCTCGGGTCGGGATAGCCTCCACCCATCTGGACAAGTAATCTACCGCAAGAAGGATGTACTCGAACCCATGGATAACAGGGAATGGGCCCATGAAGTCGATGCCCCAGGCGTCAAAGGCATCACAAATGATGACATGCTGCATCGACATCTCATACTTGGAACCAATGGTTCCTCCCATTCTCTATCATATTGGGCACGACTTCGCAATGATGGTGGCATTGCAAAACAGAGTCGGCCAGTAAAAGCTACACTGTAGTACCTGATGAATCCCCATTCATCACTCTTTATTCTTTTATTTTAGATACAAAACCTTTGCAAAACACCATGTATATATGTGTAAATAGAATAATTTAGCAAAATGCATGCACTATGTAAATATTAATAATTAACATGTTTTTGTGCAAAAATAAAAGAATAAAGAGACAAAGAAAAAGAAGGAGATATTTAGAATAAATATCGAGTGACCCGAACCCAAGGGAGGGCCAAGCATTGGCCTGACCGCAAAAGAACCAAAGTAGAGAGAGATATGGCCATTCCCAATAAAATGCTCCTTCATGTACATATTTTATTTTATTAAAATAAAACAAAAAAATAAAAATAAAAATAGGTATTTGTTAATGTGAAAATAAAATAAAATGGGAAGAATAAAATAAAAAAAAATGAATACTTTCTCTTTCATCAGTGTAAATATACCATATATCTATAAATAAAAGAAGTATTTATTTTACCATTGTAAATAATTAATAAAAAATCCAATAAAGATATTTTTATATTCCATATTTTATGATGTAAATAAATAAAATAAAAATCAGAAAATAAAAATAAAAAGAAAAATAATAAAATTCATTTCCCACCTTGTATATGTACCATGTACATATGTATATAGATCTATTTATTTAACAAATGTAAATAAATCATAAAAATAAAATAAAAATACCTTTTTATTCCAAATTTTATGTTGTAAATAAATAAAATATAAAATTGGAATAATCGTATAAAAATAAACAATTAAAAAAAATAAAAAATCCATATGTAAATAAACCTATATATAATAATAATATTATGCAAATACATAATTTATATTTCAAAAAAATAAATAAAAATCACTAAAAAATACTTTGAAAATAAATTAATATTTTTCATTTTGTAAATATTTTAAAATAAGATCATTATCTATTTTATTTTGAATTTTGAAAATAATTTCCAATGGAATTATCTGATTGGTCCACGGGGATGTTGACCCCCAGTCAACTCCCCCGCTAGGACCACTTTCTTCGCAGACTTGCGCCCCGACCCGATTTCTCAGACTTTTCATGCATTGATCCGCCTTCCATTCGTCCAAACCCTGGGTGCTGATTACACTTGAATCATCCTTGATCCACGCCCGAGCATCTGCTTAGGGATCCGAGCTCCGAATCACTCACCCGACCTCCATCTTGCCGGACCCCTACGAGTATATATCATCTCCTCCGCCGCACTTTTCACTCCATCTTTGGCCTTCCCCCTCGTCGCCAGTGAGCTCCTTTGTCTCACCTGAGTGATAACTGTGTGAGAGAGGGTCGAAGCGAGGCACGGGAAGCCGGGAACCACTGATCCGGCGGCTACACCGTCGTGCTCCGTCGCGAGGCGAGCTCGAGCCTCTGGCCCCGACGAGCCATCGAGGCGAAGACCCCCGGAGGTCCCCGACCTCCAGCCCAGTCGACTGCGCTCCGAGCCAACTTCGTCGCCGGAGCTCTCCAGAGCTCCTCAGCCTCATCGGAGCATCCCAGGAGCTGCGGACCAGCCTAGGCGTTCTATTCCCCATCTCTACAGCTCAGGAGGAGCCCTCCATCGCGTGTACTTGGCCAGCGAACTTCGCCGGCGGCCTGTTCTTGGAGGAGCTGCTGTTGCCGTCCGATCGCATCTCCTCTGCCAGATCAGATCTGAGCCATCCATCCGCGGAGTGCCTCCAGCCGTAGATCCAACTGAGGATCGCATCCAGGCCGTCGATCCAACGAAGAGGCGTCCACCTTCAGCCACCGTCAGATCTCCACGTGGCGTCTCTTCAGCCTTCGATCTTAATAACGAGGGTAATTTGCACTTAGGCCCTCCTTTTGCTTTTTGTCATTTAGTCTTGTAAATATTAGTTTACATTGTTTTTATTTTGGCACATTTGCACTGAGGACCCTATGTTTATATTATTTGCATTTTAGTCCCTGCCTGTGTGAGACACGTGCTCCGTCACATGCAATTTTGGACATTTGCATGTATGGTCTTGGGGTTTGTTTATGTTATGGAATGGAATTTTATTTCTGATATTTGCATTTATACCCATGTGCGTGAATTAATTTGAACACGTGCTGATTGCTTGGGAAATTTACACTTTATACCTTAAGTTTTTCGCACGTGTTACAGTTAGGCCCCTGGAACTATGTTTTCTTATATTTAGGTCCCTGTGTGCTGTAGCTCTTTTATTGGTTGGATAAAATAGCAAATAAACTCCAAACTTGGTGAAATTTGGACACGTGGCTTCTGCCACTGTGTAAAAATTTCTCTAATTTTTGGGGGACATTTTCCTTGCTTTTTGCTATTTTAGAAAAAAATCAAAAACATGCATTTTTGTTACTGTTTGAATTAAAAAATCAAAGAAAAATACAAAAACCTCTCTAAAAATTCTAAAAAAATTAGGGATTGTTAGTCTAGTGGTTTTCTAGCTTTTATCCAATTTTGGTGTTATTTGGATTTATAAAACCTATAAAAATTAAAAACCCTAAAAATCTTAAAAAAAGCATTAAAAAATCTATAAAATCCAAAAAAAGGCAAACTCTTTTTCTGTAGCTTACTTTTTGTATATATTTTTCATAAAAATTGTCTCCAGATTTTTATAAATCAACTAGATATTTTTAATTGGTCTTTCAATTCTGGCTGCATAGTGACCCCCTATTTTCCTTCTTTTTGTTTTTTATAAAATCGTATAAAAATTAGACAAATCTGAAAAATTCACCAAAAACACTTAAAAATATAAAACACACAAAAAATAATTTTATTTGAATTTTTTTGTGTATTTTTGAGTGCTTAAATAAATTGTTGAATTTGCTTGTTTCTTATTTTCTTATATTTTCCTCATTATTTAAAATACAAAAAAAATTGAAAAGAATTAAAAATCCACCAAAAAGATTTTTGTTTATTTTATTTCATTTTTAGACTACTTCGTAGGCTATCTCGGCCATCTCGTGCTTCGTGAGTCCGACCCTGGTCGCTATACCAAGTTAATAAAATAGCGAGGACCGCTCTCATGTTTTCTTGATTGATTTATTTTTTGGTGGTTCCATTATTTTTCTTGTTGAGCTGAGTACCGAGATCTGGGTCGCAACGACCCTTGTTCTATTACCTTCATCCGGGTCTTGGTCATTTTTTAGGCTCATCAGAATGACACCGTTACCTGGGAGCACAACTTAATAGTCTTTGATTTTTCTTTTTGTTCAGTTTTGTTTTTCGCGGCTTTTCCCGTGGCTTTTCTTTCGTCCGCGGCTTTTCGCAGGTTTTTGATTTTATTTATTTTCTTTTTCTTTTTTTATTTTTGTTTGCTTTTATTTTATTTTATTTTTTGTTTGTTTTTATTTTGTGTGCTTTATTTCTATTTTTGCATATATTTTCTTTTATTGCTTCTCTTTTATTTTTATGATAAACTGTGACTGACATACATTTCTGTTTGCTTTCTTGCGAGGGCCTGAGGACCGAGGTGGATTTTTAGGAAGCCGAAGCAACCGCAGGAGTCGGAGGCGGCTCTTTTCTGCATAGAGTCGTAGGAGGATGCAAGGACCCGAGCATGAGTGCGGGAGCCGCGGAATAGCCGCGTAGATAGTCGTAGAGTAGCTTAGATTTATTTTCTGCAGACTATTATTAATTGTAATAATACAGGTACTTGGACTTGAACTTTGGATTGCAGGGTCAGTTTCGCCGAGCACCGGTGTGCTCGGGGGACCCCACCGTTGTTTTGATTTTCTCATTTTTCTTGTTCTTTGATTTCACGTGGATTTCCGTGTTTGGGCCCCTAGACTTAGATTTTTATTTCGTTGAGTCAGGTAGCCTTAGGTCCAAAGCCCTAATAGAATATCTGTTCCCATAGAACATGCTTGGATCTAGACAAATAAACCCATGCTTCACGAGAATAAAAATTTCTCCTTAGGACGGTTCTCGCATTGCATCCATATAGGTAGTTTATATTTATGCGTAGATCATAATTGCATGTAGACTGCTGGAGTCAGGTACGCCTTCTAACTTGTGCATGCATCATTGATTTTGCCGTGCATCGGCTTTTCCGCTTTCCTCCCCCTATTTTTCTAGACTTAGGAATAAAAGAAAATCGGAAAATTCGTTAGATGTTTTTGAAAAATACATAAAAAGAAAAACAATAAAATCGGGACTGCTAATCACACTTGACCTAAAAGACACAACATTTAAAAATCTGTATTGGGGAGAGTAATCCCCTCCTTGTTTAGTTTGGATGAGCGAGAGAGTGACCCGCATCCTAGGCTAGAGCCATATCCGATTTCTTGACTGACTACTGTCCTTTTATTCAGGACACTCGGTTGAGAATATTGGATTCCTATCAGCTCACGTAATCACTCTGAAAGACTGACTTGATTACCTAAATAAAATTGACAACATAATTGATCGATCCCTTATGGTCTTCAGCTCAGTGTTGCGTAGGTGAATCGGGGGTTTGCTTTCTCATCTTGTGTGTTTCCAGATCCCTTCTGCCTTCTTCCCATCTATCTTCTCCATCTTTTCATCTATCTTTCTCCCTCCCACCCTCCCTCCAGTCTTCCATTTCCTCCTCTCCTCTATCCCTGGATGATGGACCCCCTCACTTATCGTCGACTCTTGCGGCTTCTTCACCTTTTTCCCATCAGTCCAGTCCACCTTCGAGGGAGGTCAGATCTCCGACCAACCTCCCGTTCCCTCCCTTCCATCCCTTTCACTACTCTGGGCATGCTGCGCTAGACGTCCGTAGAGATCAGATGGAGCAGATACGAGGCCTGGACGATGCCATTGCTGAGTTGAGAGTACACCTCTTACACGATCAGATTGAGCAGATGCGAGTATCAGATGTCTCCTATACCAGTATGGTGGATGAGCAGATAGGACAGGGAGCTCATCCAGCTTCTACATTAGAACCATTCATTCTGGATTTGGAGCTTATTCAGAGACTGCCGATACTCTCAGGGGAGGAGCACAAGGAGCCCTATCTTCACCTGTCCGAGTTCGAGGAGTTTTGCAGGACACAGATCTATTCAGACATTACTGCAGAGGATATGATGTTGAAGACCTTCCCATTCACACTTCAGGATAGAGCCATGCGATGGCACCGACGATTGGGAAGGAGATTCGCTACGTGGGGAGAGCTACGCCGAGAGTTTCTACAGAGATACTTTCCCCAGCGTAGAGCAGAGATGATGCTATCCTTGATCACAGAGTTTTCATTTGACCCCCAGGAGCCACTGCATGAGGCATGGCCGAGGTTCCTTGACCTCTTAAGGAGATTTCCTGAGCACAGACTTTCATCGACAAACCTTATTGAGATCTCCATGCGGGGGATGACCGCGGATCAGATAGCACTGGTGATTATCTCATGCAGCGGTTCACGCCCAGTTCTGACATTGAGTTGCTAGATACCATCTCGAGGTTTCTTTCACAGAGACCATCTTTACGAGATGCCGTGGTACGGGACAACACATGAGGATGTTGCAGTACCAGTGGGGTGTGTCGCACGACACGAGGATACAGTTTCTACACACCAGCCTGAGGACGTGGATGATGCAACACCATAGATGACAGAGGAGATGACTACTACAGTGGAGATTCTGACTCAGAGTCTACTCGAGTTCTCATTGGTCTTCCAGCTAGAGTTCGAGTCAGCCCCAGAGTTCTCAGTTGACATTTCTTGGATATCAGATCTTCTAATACTCCAAGAAATGGAGGAGCCCCACTACTATAGCCATCGATCCAGCCATTACAGATTCCAATCCACGGTGATTTATCCTCTTTTCTGCAGAGACACTTCTCGGAGTCCGACAGATACCATGACTCAGCCAAGCAGCCACAGCTCGAAATGGGATACCACTTTGAGAAGCCAGACATAGAGAGTCCTATATTCGAGCCTTTTGTCCTCCACTTTGACGAGACAGATACCTTTGCTGAGGACGAGATGGTAGCCAACATTGCCGCAGAGTGAGGATCAGCCACAACCACATTTCCAGCCTCCGCGGTGTTGACCAGTACCTTCTCCTGCTTCAAGATTGCCGAGAGCCCCACTCCCGATGATGATGCAGCCTGGTGCACCGAGTGGGTACTTGACAGCAGCACAGATGCCCTTCTATATCTTGATCCTCTATTTCTCACTGATAATCTTGCATTTCTCCCCGAGGGTTATCTGCGGGAGGATGCCACACACGCTGTGTACTCGGTTTCACCTTTTGAGAGTGTATCTAATCTGGCGGATCACAAAATTGAGTCTTCTGATCCTTCTGATTCTGAGTCATCTCACCTCGACGACCCTTTCGAGGATGAGCCAATCCTGGAGATATTCGATGATCTGCCCAATTTGTCTTTATTATGTGCATCGGATATCAATTTTCCTTAGAGAGTCTCCTGATCTTCACTTTCTATACCTCTTTAAGACACTGATCAGCGTGGAGGATTCCATGACTGATCCATCCTTCTCCACGTTTGATTTCTTCGGCTCTACACTTCCATTCCAGTCTGATCCTGAGCCGACGATTTCTTTTGTGCTACCGGATCCCGATCACATCTTCCGATATCCTTGGCTGGTAGCAGACACCTGCCTGATTGCATACCTGGGTGTCATTCTTTACACTCTTGATTTCGTCGATGTACTCATACCGAGACTGCGACGACAATACGGCATTTGTCTTACAGATTCCATCCTGAACCTTAACACATCATTATCCTAGCCTTTGCGCCCAGCTAGGGGCGTAAAACCTAGCGCTTGTTCACCTCAACATTGTACCCTTTTGTATATACGTGTTTCATCTTAGTTTGATCGTTCTTTCTTCCCTTTTTGTTTTCACCCCAGGTCTCGCTTAGGATTATCTTTGCTATACTTAGGATATACCTCATCCTAAGTATAGGGGGGTGGAAACACCGAGTTGTTCCTTTCGTTCCGTTTCATCACTTCTGTTGTTGCCTATACTTAAGGATTCTTCACCTTAAGTATAAGAGGAGTGATGTCCTCCCATCTTGTTTATATTTGTTGATTTTCTTCATGTTTTTCTACCTCTGTTGTGATGCCTATACTTAGGGATATTTTACCCTAAGCATAGGGGAGGTAGACCCTGTACATTCTCACTTGGATTTCCCTTTGTGTACAACCTGCTATACTTAGGATTACTTGATCCTAAGTATAGGGGGAAATCCCGAGATCCTCTTGCATTTCTATTCTTTCATTTGTCTTCCTTTGTATATAGCCTTCCTTTTCACTTCCCTATACTAAGCATGAGTTATGTCTTCTTCATCGCTCTTGACTCTGAGGACATCATTCGAGCTAAGTATGTGGGGTGTATATATTTCATATATACTTTAGCCATAATTCGTACCTTGTGTGAGTGTGTTAATAAATAAAAATGGCTAAAATCCAAAAATCCATAAAAAATAAAAATTTTCCTTGTAAATAAAAATTCTTTTATTGCACATACATAGCTAGTTGTACAAATTATTTTTGTAAAAATGTTTGTAAAAATCTTTTGTGTAAATAGCTTGTAAATATTTTTATATCAAAATTATGTATATAGTACAAATTTTTTGTAAAATGTTTTGAAAATCAAAAGTTTGCAAAAACCTTGTGTAAATTTTTGTATATATTTTGCAAAACGTGCATTCATGCATACATCCATGTTTTCAAAACATTTTTCAAAAATTTTGCGCATGTGTAAATAGTTTGTAAATAGCATCTTTGTAGATATTTGTATAGTTTTCCTGGATCATAGTTGACATTTAAACTAGCCTGGAATTAAATTGGAAAATGGAGCTTGATTAAGATCTTAATCAACCTAATTATAAGAGGAACCTTATAGGGCTTAGGGTTGAGACTTTTCAGGTCCATGGTGACTTAATTCTTTAATTCCACTAGGCTATGATCATATGTCATCTCGATGAGCCTAAGTTGAGCACTTAACAACACACACATGACTCATATAGACAATGGCTTGACTTGGACCCGCACTTTACACCGAGCTCTCTACGGAGGAGGCGGTGAGGAGGCAGTCTTTCTTGACTTGGGGTAGCATATGAGGGCAGTACTTCTAGGCGGAACCTCTCTTCTTCTTATAGTGAAGGAAGTGCATCTCAACTTGGTCTGGTTGCCATGAGGTCTAACGATAGGAGTTGTGGGTTGCAATAATGCTTGAAAAGAGGGATAGTCTACTGGCTCAAGAGGAAAAACTCCTTATGTATATATGCTGCACTTTGTAGATATGTTGTACAGATGCACATAAAAAAATGCAAAAAGAAAAGAACTCCAAAAAAGTAGTGGGTCTGAGAGAAAACGATAATCCCACCGGAGTGTATATGGTACAATAAGCAAAGTTTGAGACTCATGTTCCATCTTATGCAGCTTACAGCAGGGAGACTTAGCTATACTGGTTGAGCACCCAGGGATACATGGCTACACTGGCCATGGTCCATTCTCTTCTTCCCCCTCTTCTTGAGCTGGTTGAACTTGAACTTAGAAGGGAATACCCCGCTCCTTGAGGAAAGAGTGGCCAGACTAGGGACATAGAGTTACCTTGTTGGGGAGGGTTGTCATTTTGCTACTTCTGAGGAGGAGAGCTATACCTCACTTACACTGTATAAGGAAAGATTCATGGTCTTCAGGGTTTGTGCATGTAGACTTGTTCTGATCTGGATTATTGAGAAGTATTGACTATAGATTAGTGGATCTTAGAGGCTGTTAAGTTTGAAACCTAAGTCCAAATAAGGTTCCGACACATTAATAATCCAAAGATCTGATCGAGCTCCATATTTCAATTTAATGAAGGCAAGTTTAATAATCAGCATTGATCCTTGCAAGTTTAATAATCAGCATTTCCCCATTCTTTTTCTTTTCATTTTCACTTCTTTTTCAAATAAGTGTTTGCTAAGGGACTAGCAAAGTTAAGTATAGGGGGGTGATGAATCCCCATTCATCACTCTTTATTCTTTTATTTTAGCTACAAAACCTTTGCAAAACACCATGTATATATGTGTAAATAGAATAATTTAGCAAAATGCATGCATTATGTAAATATTAATAATTAGCATGTTTTTGTGCAAAAATAAAATAATAAAGAGACAAAGAAAAAGAAGGAGATATTTAGAATAAATATCGAGTGACCCGAACCCAAGGGAGGGCCAAGCATTGGCCTGACCGCAAAAGAACCAAAGTACAAAGAGATAAGGCCATTCCCAATAAAATGCTCCTTCATGTACATATTTTATTTTATTAAAATAAAACAAAAAAATAAAATGGGTTTTTTAATGTTTATATATTTATAAAAATAAAATAAAAATGGGAAAAATAAAATAAAAATGAATACTTTCTCTTTCATCAGTGTAAATATACCATATATCTATAAATAAAAGAAGTATTTATTTTACCATTATAAATAATTAATAAAAAATCCAATAAAGATATTTTTATATTCCATATTTTATGGTGTAAATAAATAAAATAAAAATCAGAAAAATAAAAATAAAATAAAAAGAAAAATAATAAAATTCATTTCCCACCTTGTATATATACCATGTACGTATGTATATATATCTATTTATTTAACTAATGTAAATAAATCATAAAAATAAAATAAAAATACCTTTTTATTCTAAATTTTATGTTGTAAATAAATAAAATATAAAATTGGAATAATCATATAAAAATAAATAATAAAAAATAAAAATAAAAAATCCATATGTAAAAAACCTATATATAATAATAATATAATGTAAATACATAATTTGTATTTCAAAAAAATAAATAAAAATCACTAAAAAATACTTTTAAAATAAATAAATGTTTTTCATTTTGTAAATATTTTAAAATAAGATCATTATCTATTTTATTTTGAATTTTGAAAATAATTTCCAATGGAATTATCTGATTGGTCCACGGGGGATGTTGACCCCCGGTCAACTCCCCCGCCAGGACCACTTGCTTTGTGGACTTGCGCCCCGACCCGATTTCTCGGACTTTTCGCTCGTTGATCCACCTTCCATTCGTCCAAACCCTGAGTCCTGATTACACTTGAATCATCCCGGATCCACGCCCGGGCATCTGCTTAGGGATCCGAGCTCCGAATCACTCGCCCGACCTCCATATTGCCGGACCCCTACGAGTATATATCATCTCCTCCACCGCGCTTTTCTCTCCATCTTTGGCCTTCCCCCTCGTCGCCAGTGAGCTCCTCTGTCTCTCCTGAGTGACAGTCGTGCGAGAGAGGGTCGAAGCGAGGCACGGGAAGCCGGGAACCACTGATCTGGCGGCTACACCGCCGTGCTCCGCCGCGAGGAGAGCTCGAGCCTGAGGCCCTGACGAGCCATCGAGGCGAAGACCCCCGGAGGTCCCCGACCTCCAGCCCAGTCGACTGCGCCCATCCTTTAGGTCAGATTTCCCTTAGGTTAGCTTAATTTTCCATTCCCCCAATTTGCGCCGTCGGCTTTCGCCGGCTGATCCCCCTCGCCCCGACCACCCATTTGCCCTTCCGACCGCCCTACCACCTCCATCAGACTTCCCTCCACCTTCTCCACCCTTCCATTCACCCTGACTTGCCCCGGAGCAGGTCCATCACCTTCCTCCACCGTCGCCTCGTCGGAGGGCGCCATCCCACCTCATTCCTTCACCCATTTCACCTCTCACTGGGTCAAGCACTTTGCCCTCGACCCAGCGTTCTTCCTGTGCAGGTAGCGTCGAAGAAGGACCCCGTCTGGGGGTTCAACGGTTGAAGAACAGGAGCTCCGAGCCATCTTCGTCGCCGGAGCTCTCCAGAGCTCCTCAGCCTCATCGGAGCATCTCAGGAGCTGCGGACCAGCCTAGGCGTTCTATTCCCCATCTCAACAGCTCAGGAGGAGCCCTCCATTGCCTGTACAAGGCCAGCGAACTTCGCCGGCGGCCTGTTCTTGGAGGAGCTCCAGTTGCCGTCCGATCACGCCTCCTCTACCAGATCAGATCTGAGCCATCCATTCGCGGAGCGCCTCCAGCCGTAGATCCATCTGAGGATCGCATCCAGGCCATCGATCCAGCGAAGAGGCGTGCACCTTCAGCCACCGTCAGATCTCCACGTGGTGTCTCTTCAGCCATCGATCTGAATAACGAGTGTAATTTGCACTTAGGCCCTCCTCCTTTTACTTTTTGTCATTTAGTCCTATAAATATTAGTTTACATTGTTTTTATTTTGGAACATTTGCACTGAGGATCCTATGTTTATTTTATTTGCATTTTAGTCCCTGTCTGTGTGAGACGCATGCTTCGTCACGTGCTATTTTGGACATTTTGCATGTATGGGCTTGGGGTTTGTTTATGTTATGGAATGAAATTTTATTTCTGATATTTGCATTTATACCCCTGTGCGTGAATTAATTTGAACATGTGCTGATCGTTTGGGAAATTTACACTTTATACCTTAAGTTTTTCACACGTGTTACAGTTAGGCCCCTGGAACTATGTTTTCTTACATTTAGGTCACTATGTGCTGTAGCTCTTTTATTGGTTGGATAAAATAGCAAATAAACTCCAAACTTAGTGAAATTTGGAAACGCGGCTCCTGCCACTGTGTACAAAATTCTCTATTTTTTGGGACATTTTCCTTGCTTTTTGCTATTTTTAAAAAATAAAAAACACGCATTTTTGTTACTGTTTGAATCGAAAAATCAAAGAAAAATATAAAAACCTCTCTAAAAATTCTAAAAAAATTAGGGATTGTTAGTTTAGTGGTTTTCTAGCTTCTATCCAATTTTGGTGTTATTTAGATTTATAAAACCTATAAAAATTGAAAAACCCTAAAATTCTTATAAAAATCATTAAAAATTCTATAAATCCAAAAAATGCAAACTCTTTTTCTGTAGCTTAGTTTTTGTATATATTTTTCATAAAAATTATCTCCAGATTTTTATTAACCAATTAGATATTTTTAATTGGTCTTTCAAGTCTGGCTGCATAGTGACCTCATGTTTTCCTTCTTTTTGATTTTTATAAAATCGTATAAAAATTATAAAAATCTGAAAAATTCACCAAAAACACTTAAAAATATAAACACACAAAAATAATTTTATTTGATTTTTTTATTTTTTAGCGCTTAAATAAATTGTTGAATTTGCTTATTTCTCATTTTCTTATATTTTCCTCATTATTTAAAATATAAAAAAATTTTAAAAGAATTGAAAATCCACCAAAAAGATTTTTGTTTATTTTATTTCATTTTTAGACTACTTCGTAGGCAGTCTCGGCCATCTCGTGCTCCGTGAGTCCGACCCTGGTCGCTATACCAGGCTAATAAAATATCGATGATCGCTCTCGTGTTTTCTTGATTGATTTATTATTTGGTGGTTCCTTTATTTTTCTTGTTGAGCTGATTACCGAGATCCGGGTCGCAACGACCCTTGTTCTATTACCTTCATCCGGGTCTTGGTCATTTTTCGGGCTCATCAGTACCTTCCATGCGGTCCTCTTCCCGGAGTGGTGTCCTCCTTCCTCCAAGCTGTGGCATAAAGAAAGGACACTATGGTATTCCTCCTGAGGAATTTACCGTCTCTAGACACAATCCGGTCCTTCAAAGAAAAGGATCAGATCCTCCCAATGGTAATGTCTAGCATCCGACTTGCGTCGGTCAATGTGGCTCTTGGGCCAATCCTCGGAAACCTTCTTGGAGACAAGATAGTTCACGATATTGGCATACCATGGGAGTGAGTCGACAACAAAATTCGACTCGTCAAGGAAGGAGTCTCGAATTGGTGAATCCTCGAAAGTATTAAGATCTTCGAGACGAGAGAGATGATTGGCTACTACGTTCTTCTTTCCAGGTTTATCAGGAATATCCAAATCAAACTCCTGAGTAAGAAAAATCCACCGAAGAAGACGCGCCTTCGCGTCCTTCTTTTCCATCAAGTATCGTAGCGCCATGTGGTCAGCGAACACAATTACCTTGGATCTGATTAAGTGAGATCTGAACTTGTCCAAGGCAAACACTACCGCAGGCATTTCCTTTTCCGTAACTGTATAGTTACGCTAGGCGGTATCAAGCACTTTTCTTGCATAGTGGATTGCAAAAGGGACGTCATCCCTCCTTTGTCCTAACACAGCCCCAACAGCAAAATCTGAGGCGTCCGTTATGATCTCAAAAGGTAGAGACCAATCTGGGGCTTGTAGGATCGGGGCATCCATGATCATCCCTTGCAATAGCTTAAAGGCTTCAAGACATTTGTGATCAACAATAAACTCCATGTCTTTGCCTAAAAGCTCAGTTAGCGGTCGGGCAATCTTAGAAAAATCCTTGATAGATCTCCGATAGAATCCGACATGTCCGAGGAACGACCGCAACTACTTAATGTTGGTTGGTGGCTGGAGGCATCTGATCACATCCACCTTGGCAGGGTCAACCTCCATTCCTCTCTTGGAGATGACGTGCCCCAACACAATGCCCTCTGTCACCATGAAGTGACTTTTCTCCCAGGAGAGCACCAGATTAACCTCACAACAACGTTTGAGGACTCGGTCTAGATTCCTAAGACATGAATCAAAGGAATCGTCGTGGACCGAGAAGTCATCCATGAAGACTTCCAGGAATTTGCCGACCATTTCGGCGAATACAACAATCATGCACCGTTGAAAAGTACCTGGAGCATTGCATAACCCAAAGGGCATGCGCCTGAAAGCATAAATACCAAAGGGTCATGTGAACGTGGTATTTTCCTGGTCCTCCAGAGCTATGGCTACTTGATTGTAGCCCGAGAACCCATCCAAGAAGCAGAAGAACTCTTTCCCCGCTAGTCTCTCTAGGATCTGATCAGTGAATGGTAGGGGGAAATGATCCTTCTTCGTCACTGCATTCAGGCATCTGTAATCCACAGAGACACGCCACGATGTGGGTACTCGCGTCACGATCTCCTCTCCATCCTTGTTGGTGGTCATCTGAATTCCCGACTTTTTCGGGACAATCCACCCATTTAGAGTCGGAGATGGGATAAATGAAACCCGTGTTGCACCATTTCTCTATTTCCTTCTTCACTACCTCTCGTAAATTTGGATTCAAACGACGTTGGAATTCACGAGAGGGTTTGGCTTCATTCTCCAAGTAGATATGGTGCGAACACAGAGCGAGATTTATCCCGTGGAGATCGGAAATGCTCCAACCTATCGCCTTGTGGTTTCTTTCTAGGATCTCTAGCAAGCGAGATTCCTGCTCCTCGGTCAATCGCGAACTGATGATGACCGGATATTTCTTCTCCTAACCCGCAAGGAAGGCATATTTTAGTGTTGTGGGTAAAGGCTTGAGCTCAGGTAATGTGTGATCATCTAGGAAGTCTGGCTTAATCAAATCTGGTTCAGTGTTGAAAGTGGCTAGATCTGTCTCTGTAATTGCTGCCACCAAGTTATTCGGCTCTAGAGTCGGATCGTCAAAGGTCTCAATGCAATCGGCAAAAGCCACGTCCAACTCGTCATCCTCATCTTCTGGTTGTCCTAAAGAGGGAAGGACTGACAGGCCCAGCTGGGCCTCTAAGTCATCGAAGATGTAGGGAGATGCAGGTTCTAAGCTGTACTCGTTTCTGAGGACCTCGTAAACTGACTCATGCACAAGATCATCTCCGGAGGGGAGGGACTCATCAGTGCTGGCTGGGTTCTGTCTCCATGGCCCAACTGTGTCTACGTGGTCGCAGTCTGCTTCGGTTAAAGAGTACTTGGTGCTGGATTCAGAATCCGGTCTCTGCCATCTGGTTTGCTTCATCTCAATTTCCTCGTCTTCGTCTGGAGTTTGGAACTGGATCTTCCCGATCTTGAAATCAAACAAGGCCCCCGCTGTTTTGAGGAAGGGCCTGCCTAGGATGATCTGGGAATCTCTCCAATTACGAGGGGTTTCCATATCTAGGACAGTAAAGTCCACCATGTAATCTTGACCCTCGACTTTGATGACAACATTCCTCAATTCTCCTTGGGACCTCTTGGTTGATTTATCAGCGAACTGAAGGAGGGCTCTAGATTTCCTAAGAGGTCCGAGATTAAGCCGCTCATAGAGGGTTGTAGGCATTAAGTTGATTGAAGAGCCGTTGTCTAGGAGAGTGTGTGCAAATGCAATGTCATCGACATGACTCACCACATAATGTGCACCCATGTCTCTTCGTTTCCTTGGAAACGAGTTCTTTATTGCACAAGTCGTAACTACTGACAGAACGTGTTTCTCAACACGGCTTTTGGTCTTCCTGCTAACCCTAGTAGGTGTGCATATCACCTTAATGTATTTCTGGAATGCAGGTGTCATTTCCACGTACTTGTCAAAGGGGATTGTGACCTTGATATGTTTGTTACAAAACTCTGCCATCTCAAGGTCATCTTTTTGGATTTTTTTAGTTTTCTTCTTTCCACCCTTGAGAGCTCGGGGGAAAGGGATTATTGAATCCAACTCAGCTTGTGAAACTGAAACAATTTCATTCAAAGCGGGAGCTGAGTTCTGTACAAGACTCAGACTCTGAAACAGACTCGGACTCTGACTCTGACTAAAAGGAAAATGCTGCTGCGAAACCGGTGATGCATCTTCCGCGACTGCTGGACGATCCTCCTCAGATGGAGGTGCGGGCTCTTCATCGGTTTCGGTGGACTCTTTGCTGGTGCGGGTTCTTTGCTTCTTCGAAGACCCAAAAGTCCTCTTCTTCTACCGGTGGTGGTGATGGTGGTGCTGCTCCTCTTCTTCCTCCAAGTTCTCCTCAGGTAGAGACTTGGCGTCTTCTTCCTCCGGTGCCCATGCCCGATCAGGTACGATCACGGTCCTTCCGCTCCTGAGGGACATATGGTTTACATTATCATACAAAAGGATCTCATGTTCAGATAAAGAATTATCTGAATAATATACTTGATCACGAGGTCGGTTTTGGCCTTGATTTAAGCTGTTCAGATTGGCCTGAACCTGGGCGGGAATTGGGGTCTTTGGTGCCATTTGTTGATCCTGGGTACGAAAAACACGATTCAGATTGGTTATCATATCCAGATAGTCATTCTGGATCTGTTGGACCCTATCAGACAGGGTCTGGATCGCCAAGTGAGGGACTCCAATTTGGTGGGATGGGCTGGCTGATGCTGACTTGCGGATGAGGTTCTGTACTGGCCCTGTTGGCCATGCTGATACTGCTGCTGCTGATGGGACGGTGACGGGCCCTGCTGGCCCGAGTAGAACGTGCGCTGTTGCTGGTGCTGCTGAGGCCGGTACCCTCGTTCGGGCCTGGACTGAACAAAGCACGGTGCGGGGACGGAGCTGGTTTCCTGGTAAGCTGGGGAAGGTCGGTGAGGCTGACCGTTCCCCATCCCCGACTGTCTGCCGATGGGGTCACGGCTATACCACAACCCGTTGATCTCGAACACCTGCGGAGGCTCCTCGTATCCGGTTTCCACTTGTGGGGGTGCATGCTGGTCCTGATGGGTGTAAGTCTGCTCCTCTATCCAGCCACTCTGAGGCCTCGGTACCTGTTCATGTACAAGATGGACTCGGTGTACATGTACAGGTGGTGCAGAAGGGGCAGGTAGCTTTATCTTAGCTACCCTTTTAGTAAGTTCCTCCACTTGCTTCGGCAAACGCGGGAGAGACTTAAGGTCAGTGACCCTCTTATGGATCTACTCGACCATGGTTAACTTATCAGCTATCATCCCCATGCTGGGAATGAGGTCCTCTGTCAGATCCGCTATAGTCCTCCTAGTTGCCTCGTTGGATAGAATTGATGGAGACAACTGATAGGCCCTGGTGGCCTGCGACCTGCCTGTTTCCTCCATCTACTCTAGTATTTTCCATACAACATTCTCATTCTTGTCCAGATAGCTTCCTCCACATGCGGCACTAGCTAACCCTTGCATCTTTGGGGTCATTCCACATAACAAGGTCTGGACTAAGATCGCTTTTGAAATGCCATGCAGGGGCATTTATGAATTAGGTCATTAAACCTATCCCAGGCCTCATGGAATGGTTCACTGGGTCCCTAGGAGAAAGTAGCAATCTTTGTTCTCATTTGATTAGTCCTATTGAGGGGGTAGAACTTCTTCAGGAAAAGGTCCTTGAACTGCATCCAGGTTGTACATATCACCCCAAGATTTTTCAACCAATGTGCTGCCTTATCTTCTAAGGCAAATGGGGTGGCCTTCAGTCGAATGTAATCCTGCCCAACCCTAGGATGACTAAGGTTGTTGCAAACCAGCTCGAAGTCTCTGAGGAAGGCATATGGTTCTTCGTTTGCATTTCCATTAAACTTCGGTATCGGGCTAAGGAAGTGGGGCTTGAGCTTGAATGCTTCGGGGGAACTGCTGGTGCCAACCAACTGTGCATCTCATTCTCTGCTGTATTATAAGCATCAACAATTAGTCGGTCGATTCCTCCTGCCGCAATGATCTGTCCCATTCTAGCTGTAAGATACGCATTCTGTTGTTCAACTGTGGCGAGGCGATTAAGGATTTGTCACAACGGGTCCTCATCCGGTGGCTGCTTAGGTGGCATCTTGTCCTCTAGTCCTGGTTATGAAACATGGTCTGGGTTAGAGGTTAAATCAAGGAAGGGATTCTTACCGAGGCGATGGTCTTCTTCGGTAGGATCAGAGGAGAGGAAAGGGTTGGTTTGGGAGTAACCACCCTGGGTGTGAGGGATCCAGAACTCAAGAGGTCATGAGTTCTGGTTGGTCCAAGTTGCGCTTGGGCCGATGAAGATGAGTTTCGTGGGGGGCTCAGAGAGAGATTGGAGAATAAGGAGTCGATATCCCCCCTAGTCACTCATCTTGAATTGGCTAGAAGAGTCGGGAGTTCTAAGTGAAGATAGGATTTTACTCCTACCTGAAGCAAGCAATTCAATCCAAAACCCTAGATTCACACTCAACACAGTGAAGGACCCGAAATCGAGTCTAATTAATCTTATTGATTTTAAGTGTGATTTTCAAGCAAGATAGCAAGGAGTTACGCGGCCTATAGGGAAGTCGGATCAGAGCCGGATGTGTCTTCCCTATTTAACCTGTCGTCTAAGATACCGCCGGTCTTTCCTTTCTTCGCTCATATCCCAAGTTGATGGATTCAAAGACCTGCCCCTATCTACCTGTAAGTAGGCGGAGGCTGACAAGGTCAGAACTTCACCCCAGGGGGTTACTGGCAACTTGTCGTGAAGTACCACAATTTCGCCCCTATCTACCTGAGACAGGCGGAGGCTACTTGGTACTAGTCAGTGAACCTGAATAAATTCAACTTGTGATATTTGCTAGGATTAGTCGGAACGTGGTATGGAAAACGGGGATTTGGGCTCTGCCTTAAGGTGTTCACACACACTCAAGTACCCTCACTCAGCCTTAAAACAAGGTCAGGGATTAATCTCCCGCAAGCAGATTTTCCAATTTTATTGATTTTTTGGTCAATAATATTAGTAGTCCCGGTTTTAAGTTAAGTTATCACTTGTTAGTCCAATCCACACAGCACGCCTATCATCCAGTCCTAATTTTCGTTTACTTAAGTTTGAAAAACCAAGAGAGAGAAATCGAGAAAAGTCGATGCACGAAAAATAATGATGTGTATGCTGAGTGAAGAATACTTACAATGATCCCTTCGCTTTTATGCAGGATGCAAAATAGAATTGAAACCTTTTTACTCTACATGCAAATGCGGACGACAAAATCCGCTCCTAGACAAGCAGTTCTATTAGCGAGTGAAGCACAGGTTGATTTGACTAGATCTGCGGTCTAAGTGCGTCTTTTAAGTGTAATATGTGGTCCTAAAGATTTACGAGCACAAGCAAACCCTAGAGTGGCTCGAGGAGCCGCTAGTGCAAGCCTAATCTAAAATTCAATCCACAAAGCACACAGGGATACAGTTCCATTATGTTTACACACGCGGGAACCAAAACGGGAACTGCTAGAAATAATGCGAAAAAAAAGAAATAAAAATACAAGTCCTCTCAAGTCACTCAAACAAATTAAAATGCAGGTTTCTCGAAGCGTCTTCGACTCTTCACGTTCCTCGCACAAAAACAAGTTGAGGTCAGATAGAGAACGGCACAAAAATACAAAAAATGAAAGGACAGAAAAATATTCACAAGAAAATCAGGGGTCAGACTACCTGGGGGTAGAAAATCAAACACTCATAAATTAACCGCAAATTAACCTAAGCCATGCCTCCCCGGCAACAGCGCCATTTTGAACAACGTCTTACTACCCTTATTAATTTAATCAAATTAATGGTCAAATTAATGTGTTGTCGTTCGTTGCAGTCGGATAATAAGAGCTAATAAAAACCACTTTTAATTAAAGATGATTTAATCGCAAGCGACAAATTTTCTTTTTTTACTTGGGCAAGCCCAAGGTCGAACTCAGGGAGGCAGCTGTCTCCTTAGGTAGATTTTAAGCAAGTTCCAAGGTTTGATTTTCAGGGAATGATGTTTTTGGTCTTTTTCAATGATTTTATGCAAGAAGGAAAAGACACATGCACAATCGGACAAGTTTACGAGTTAATTCAGAAATATGGTCAAATTAATTCCAAAAATTGTGAAACTTGGCCAGCTGATGAAGTGCAATGAAATTAAACTACACTAAATTTTTTGGATTTTTCTGACACTAAATAAATTTACTGTGAATTTAAAATGGATGCAAGGTGATTTTGACTAAATTAATTTTAATAAATACCATATCACAATACTTTTAGAAATAAAAATTATCCTATATAGATCTAAGTGTGAAGAATCCAGGAAAATTAATAAACCTAAAATTCTATGTGAAATGGACCTACTAAAATTAATTAAGGAAATCACTAAATGATTTATTCAGGCCTCGGGTTGCGTGCAAATGAGTTGATTTTTTATACAATGTGAACTTAATTATCCTAGGTCTAATGTGATTTTTTTGGTGATTTTTGGAGTCACAGAGAAATTACTACAAATTAAATGGCATAAATGGGTAAAATTTGACAAAATTCCACCAATTAATTAATAATAAAATCTACTGATCTTACAAAAATATGCCAAGTATCATATATGAAAGAGGACAAAATAAGCTACACAATGCAATTTTCAAACTTGAAAAATGATTTAAAATGAATGCCTAAAAGATGAGTGCAAAGGCAGGGGCCTAAATGCAATTACTGAAAATAAAATTGATAAAAATAAAACGTGCTGACAGGAACGTATATGCAATTACCTATAATGTTGAGGGGGTGGATGAAAATTTCCCACAGAACACGTGCTCATCACGTGGGGGCTCCTAGCAGGGACTAGAATACAAATATGAAAACCTCTAGGGGGCTTGCTGCAAATTATCCAGGCCGCACGTGCATATCATGTGGGGGTCCAGGCTCAGTGGACTTAGGAGGCTTGGATCGAGGCTCGGGCACTATGGAGGCTCGGACTTAGCTCGGAGTAGCTTCGAGGGATCCGAGCATGGTGGTCGGGGAAGAGGCTCGGATCGGGCGATGTGGCTCGATGTGGACCATGGATCAAGTGAAGATACAACGGTTAGTGGAAGCTGAGGCATGGCACGACTGGATCCGTTAGATCTGATGAAGATCAACGGCGGTAGTTCGCTCCTAAGACGAAGGCATGGACGATCAATGACCGTTGGATCTAGATTGATCCAATGGCATCTGGAGCGTGGGGGAAGCGGTGACGTGGCATGCTCTCGAGCGTGGGATCCTCTTGATCCGACAGCTGCGGCTGATGGCGACGTGGAAGGCTCCGAACCGTCCGTTCAATGGGATCGGACAGCTGCTGGGCTTCGTCTTCAAGCAGGTCCACCTCCTCCCGCGGCAGAGAGGGCTGCGATCTGGCGAAGGGTCTCGAGCTCCGCCTCCTCCTCTGGTCATCGGTGAAGCTCGCCGGAGGCTCCCAAGTAGCTGGGAAGACTCGTGGAGGTGTCGAGGATCCTCCGGCGATCTTAGGAGCGGCTGAGCGGCTCTGGAGAGCAGTGGCGGAGAAGCTCGAGGGAAGCTTCGATGAAGCTCTGACCAGTCGAAGTAGATGTACCTGCAGGGGGTTAGTGGTATAGCCGAGGCGTGCAACGTATATGGCGAGTGATTGTGAGTGAGGTGTGAGGCCTGAGTGGCGAAGTGGGTGTCCGGTGATCGAGCTCCGCCAAGGTGGCGGAGCTGGCATCGATGTGAGGTGGGGTGCTTCGTCGGAGTGAACGAAGTATGGAGCGAAGATCAAAGCTCCCTCGCGGAGCTCGGGGAATGGTTGGCGGAGCATGAAGAGGGTTGTGGACGACAAATAAAATGGAAGAAAAAGCAAGAAAAATAAGAAGAAGATCGGAAGGGATATGGAGGAGTCTACCTAGGGAATAGAGCGCGATGAAGTGCTCCTGGTCGTCGCTCGAAGGACGGTAGGTGGTCCTGAGCTCGTGCAGCTCGCGGAGGAGTTGCAGCACGGCGGTGGAGAGCCGTGGATCTCGCCGGAGGTGGATCTCGGTCTTCGCTCAACGTTTCCTCAAATTGCTGTCACCAAGATGAAGATTGGAGCTCGGGGATTCTCTCCATGATGGCAGATAGGAGTGAAGGTGGCCGGAGGCGGTGTATTTAAAGGATGGAGGTGACAGTGTAGATGGCGAAGAGGTGGAGTTGGTGGGCATCGTGGAGCGAAGTGGAGGGTGTTCTTGGAGATCGTGGGGGTTGGCGAGGATGAGGGAAGAGTGGGGTGTGTAGTGGTGGTGCCAGGGGGCGGAGATGGTGGTCGGCGTGGCTCCAGAAATAGAAAGGGGTCAGCATGCGCGTGAGGTTGGCGATGTGGGGCACGGGACGTGCAGGAGGTGGAAGACGATGCCCTGGCCGTTGGATCTGGCGATCCAACGACCCAGATGGAGGCGTGGGTGGACGCTTTGGATTAGATCTAGGGAGCAAAATCAAAGGCGCAGGGTGCACCACGTGGCGGGCTGCAAGCGCAGCGCTGATGGGCGGTCCTGATGAGGTCTGGGGTCTTGATCGAAAGGTCCAGAGGTTGCGCGAGATGGAGGTCCAGGATGCAGTGCTTCTGGCGAAGATTGGAGGGCGTGGATATAGCCACGTGGCGTGCTAAGGATGCGGCGCGGGCTAACGGTCCAGATTAAGCCCAAGGTCTGATCGAAGGGCTAGGAAGCATTGCGGCTTGAATGTCCCAGATGGAGAGGGAAAAAAGGCGATCGGACGGTGGGGACGGCCGGGCGCGTGGCGCGCAAAGGAGTGGGCCGCGTGGCGCAATCAGAGGGCGCTACATGGCCAGCTCTAAGTGGTTGAGAAGAAATATAAAATTATAGAGAAAAGAAGCCAAATTTGGAAAAACTCAAAACATGAAAGTTGTAGATCTCGATGAGATCTACAAGTTTCATGTTGACCGAAAATGGAGATGAGGTCAAATATGATACAAAAATACAAGAGTACAAATATACATACATATAGTATACACAGGGGCCCAAAAACCCAAGTTTTGCGTACAAGCTCCAAATTGAATGAAATTAGTCTCATTTTAAAGGTCTCTGGATATGTATTAATCTGAAGGTGAGTAGACCTAATTCAGAGTTTGTATGAGGGTGATATTGGCATTCAAAGGTCCAGGTTCTTCAACTGGGTTTGGGGCTTTATTGGGCAATATACAAGATAGGGATTTTGGCCTTCTTCCTTATATTATTTGCTAGTAATATACACAGTGTAAGGAAGGTGTTATTTGATTTTTAGTGGGGATAAAAATAGAAATAATTAGATGAATTATTGGAGGATATTTTACAAGTAATTTTACAAATGAATTGCCTTCTTATTTAATGCAAATATGAATGCTAAAATGCATATATTGTGGATTTATGCATGAATGCTATTTATGCAGGATAAAGAGAAATATGCTGCTAAGTACTCGGGAACAAGGCTCTATTTTCAACTTTAAGAGTGATGAATCACATATTCATCATAAGGGTGGGGGTTGTAGGGGGGATGTTAGTAGACATATTAGAAAGCTACAACCAGAGGTAATAGGGAAAGGCCAAGGTCGAATAGACATGGCTCCTGGCAATTAGGAAATTATTAACGACTATCCGCACTCGACACATCGGGTTTGCTAATAGTTTAGGGCAGCTGCTGTTGACACAAGATTCTTGAGTTTTAAATTATTGATGATATTAAATAAACGTGCAGTGGTCGATTCAACCCAAATATCCCGTAACAAACAAACAATTTTTTTATTTCTCAAGCTACAAAATTAATTACAAGAATAATGAAGCGATAGAAATTTTTGCTATTTAATTAACCTGTATAGAAACATGATCGAACTCAGGAAGGCTACAATTCCCTAGGGTTATTATGTCAATGAAGAAAATCAAGGAAATAATGAAGGAATTCTATGAACACTATGTTTGGTTTTTATGAGATTTTTGTCTTTTTATATTTTTATGGGTTTTTTATTTTTATTTTTTTTGTATTTCCTGATTTTAAATTGTTTTGTTTTGATTTTTAGTTTTGCAAATTTTTAATTTTCAAATAAGGAACAATATGCACAAGAGAAGAAATACGCACACCACACTCATTTTATATTTTTCAATTATATAAAAAATGCTCAGAAAAATACAGAGAAAATATTTTTGGGTTTTAAAGGCATTGAAATGTTTTTGTAAATTTTTGTAGAATTTTCAAACGTATTTTCTAAAAATCAAACAGTGGCAAAAATGACAAACAATACATAGCCTAGAGTAATTTGCAACTTAAAAATATTTTAATTATCTAAAACTCCCGGAGATTATTTTTATGCTAAAATATAGACACATATCTACAAATAGGAAGTGAAGCCACATTTTTCGGATTTTTGTAGAATTTTCTGTGACTTTTCTAAAATTTTTGATATTTTTAATTTTTTGGGTTTGAAGATGATTAATGCATGAAAATTTCACATAAATTTATGGATGGTAAGATACACTTAATATATTTTTTTTGGAATTTTAGAGAAATATCCAATTTTTTATGATTTTTTCAAGTTTCAGATAGAGAAAATGAAACTATTTTTTTATAATATCAAATGGAAATAAAATGCAATGGGAAATTTGCACAATGATCAAGCATACAATAGGAGTCTACACAAATTTTTGTAGAATTTTTAGATCACAAATAACACTTATTCCAGCAAAATAAACATGCAATTTAAATCCTGGAAATGGAGTGAAAGGCAAATATTTATTATTTTTGAATTAAATTATAACAAAAATAAACTTGCAGCTGAAAAGTGCAATTTACCCAGGAGAACGTGTGAGCACGTGCTTAGGCTCTAGCTGGGACATTTCTATAAATATTAAAACTTTGGGAGGCTGATTGCAATTTGCCCAATTTTTTTACTAATCCCCTAGGGTTCTTCTGTTCTTCACACCAGAGGGGAAGGGGGCACCGCCGCCCCTATATTCCTCTCCAAACAGTAGGTCGGTGGATCTAGGGCTGGAGGCTGGTGCGCCAGGCGTAGCCAGAGATGAGATCGATGGGCGATGGGCGCGCGAGCTCGCATGGCCGACGGATGTGGGCGGCTGAGCTCGGCGATGACAGAGGTGGGCGTGGACGGCGTCGAGTGAACGACGTAGATCGCCTCGCTGCAGGACGGCGCACACGCGTACGGGCAGTGCAGACTCCTTGCATGCGGAGGAGCTGGCGGGTTCTAGACGGATGAAGCTTCGCACGGCGGCGCGCAGATGAGGAGCAAAGGGGCGATACATGCCCCAGCAGTCGTCGGGACTCGCGTCGGTGGCTGGAGGTGCGTGCGATGGCAGATTTGGAAGAGAAGGCTGGCGAAGAGCAGGCACAACGGTCTATGCTGGATGGGAGGATGCGTCGGACGGTGCTGGATTGGCGGATGCAGCGGACGATTTGCTACCCTTTTTATTTTTTATTTTTTACTTTTTATTTTTGTAAAAACATAACACCAAAATAAAAAAAATCTTTTTTTATATTTTATTCTTTTTGTATTTCCTGCAAAACAAATGTTAAAGAGGAAAAAATATGATTTTTTTTATTTTTTTATTTTTTTGAAATAGAAGAGGACTCAAACACGATGCATCTTCTCTGCTTATTTAAATAAATAATAAAATTTTTGAAAAAGATGTAAATGGGGATTCGATGAAATGGTAGAATCGAATCCGAGTCTCCGGCCAACGTGCGTGGCCGGAGTTCAGAGATCATGGGGGATAGAACGCGAACGTAGAGAGATCGAGAAAATGAGATGAAAATCTGAATCAAAGGTGGATCAATAAGTGATGGGAATTCTAAGATCTATAAAAAATGACAACGAAATAAAAAAATGTGAAAAATAAGAAAAAGAAAGATGGATCTCACCTTAGGAGTGGAAAAGAAACCGTGATCACCTCGACGAAGGCCGACTTGCTATCACCGGATGGATCGGAGGCAATGCACCCTTCTGTGATAAGATAGCTCTCGGAGAATAGGCTCCTCTCACAAAAGATTCATCAAAGAGAAAATGAGTGAGGAGGAGCCAATTAAATAGAGGATTAATTGAATTTGAATTCGAATTTGAAAATTGGATGGTGATAAAGAGATAAAGAAAGAAATTAAAACGAGATAAAGATAAAATTAGTGTTAAAATTATTTACAAAAATTAATTTTTTGTATTTTTGTTACTTTATTAAATTGAATAATAAATGCTATTTTTTTATTTTTTATGGTGGTTATTTATGAATATCAACTATACACATATACTATATACATATGGTACATTATATACATAGTTAAATAAGGAAATTAGTTTTTTAAAATTTTTAAAAGTTTTATATTTTTATTTTAATAATTAGTAAAAAATATTCACAAATATTTACGAATACAATATATACAAATAAATGGTAAAATTGCACAAACTACCTCAAAAATCCGACTTTTCAACCGTAACTCCAAAAATTATGAAATCACATCCATTTAAAGATAATTTAATTTAGAATACAATGGAAGTGAGTTTGATTCAATTTGAGTTCATATGGAGCTGGAATTGGGTGTACATGATTTTATTTTGCAGAAATTTTATTATTTAGAAAATATTTTTATTTATAAATTTTGTTTTGAAAATTTGTTTAGTTTGAGGTAAATTTATATACAAATAAAACAGTGTAAGTATACAAATATTTATAACACATTTTTTTGGATTTTCTGAATAAGGACCCAATCTCCCCCTACTTTATTCCTGGTCGATCAGGTTAAGTCTTGACCTTCTCTCGGGGTTTGGGTCAGCATGTACCTATTACATATATACAATCTTCTTCCCTTTTTTATTTTCTTTATTTTTCCTTTATTTATTTATTTTAGGTTAAAATAATAATATATGCACAATATTTACACAGATGCAAGTTAGTAAGAATACGGAGTTAGTATTATATACAAGTGTTTTATAAGGGATTTTAAGCTAAAATAAATGAATAAAGATGATGAAATGTAGATTCATCATCTAACCTTGGCGACTGAAGCAGATGAAGGCGGTCACAGGGCTTCATGGTTGGAGAGAGAAGGACTCCTACTACGGTGGTGGCAGAGCGAACTGCGATGGAGTGGAGATGCAAGGGCAGCTTGCGAGGTTGTAGCCAAGGTCAAAGGCGAGTGGGCCGTTCGACACATGACCAGTTGTTGTGATGGTCGAGATGAAGCGGGCTATTATGTCGAAGGCGAACGAGCGGGCAGAATCGAGAGGTGGAGGAAGATGGAGGTGCGGGCTCTAGCGATGGATGTTGCTCAATGACGAAGCGGCTGGAGCGTGGTCGTGATGGATCTTCCAAGCCGTTGGCGGGGATGGGCGCTAAGCTTGAGGTCGTGGTCTCTGATGGAGGTGGAGGAGCTTCCTAGCAGCGTCGAGCCAGTGGCAGATGGAGGTATAAGTGTGGAGGCCGATAGTTGATGTCAAGAAGATGAATAGTGGGAAGGTGGTCGAACAAGGTGGTAGAGAGGTGGAAAGTTAAGGTGGAGTAGGAGTGGAAGGTGTATTAGTTAGACGACAAACTGGAGCTAAGGAGCAACGAGCGTCTTGGAAACTCGAGCTGCATAGCTGAAGATGGCCGAACCTCACCGCATCGGACAGAGGCAATGGGCGGACGTTGACACCATCAACCAACCTGGGAACCTCTGTGAATCGGGTGAATCAGCGGATGGTTTCAATGCAGATGGCAGCCGAGGGTTACATAGGCAGCGAGAGGTGGCAGTTGACGAGAGGTACGGATATGGGAGGAGGATCTAATGGGGTTAGTTCGGGAAGGCGGTGGTGGAAACCCGGAGGTGATCGGAGATCTGACGAGATATGCGAGATCAAGGGAGTGGCGGATTGATACGATGTCGGAGATGGAAGGGAGGATCAGAGTGATTGACGAGTGGTGGCAGCTCGATTAGGCAGGTGGCAGTGCTGCCTTAGAGGGAAAGGGGGAGATTAAGAGCGGATGAAGGAGGCGCGCCTTGGTTGTCTGATCGGCCGAGATAAGGCGGTTGAGGTGTTGCCACATGGATAAATTTAAAAAATATTTTATTTTTTAATAAAAATGAATATATATCCCAAAAATGGATGACACGTGGCAGCTCCAGGAGCTGCCACGTGTCACTCCTAGAAAATTCGAAATAAAAGACAAAGATAAAGAAGAAACTACAAATGACCTCGGATTGAAAATTTTTCTTCTTGAAAGTTTCTTGTATCGATGAGATATACAACTTTCATGAAGAGACCAAAATCAAAATAGGTCTTTTGTGCAAAGTGGTATTTTTGGGGTGTTTTATGTACGTAAAAAACCTTGATTTTTGGGTTTTGTAATTTTTTTGTTATTTTTAAATAAAATAAAAATACAGAAAAATATGATAAAATTAAAGATAAATATTTACACATTAATATATTTTTTGGATTTTTATTAATTAGAAAAAAATAAAATAAAATACGAGAAAGGGAACTTTTGTACATACAGTCAGTGAAGACTTAGACTCAGTTAGTTTCTTTGATTTCGGTCTTATTTTAGATATGGATTTTTATGCATTTTAATAAAACTTTCTACAAAGAAAATAAATGAAAAAGAAATAAAATAAAATGAATTATGTATGTACATAAAATAATAGGTCAAATTGGGTAAAATACACAATGTACAAAAGAGGCCCAAAATCCAACTTTCATATATGAGCTCTGATTCATTTAAACTTGATCTTGTTTTGAAGGTAATATAATACACATTAGTTTAAAAGTGAGTAGGATCAAATCGAACACTGTTTGAGGAAGATATCAACATTTTAGTCCGATTATCTAGAGATTTGGGCTTGAATTTTTTTTTTCACTTATTTCTGTTAGTTATTTTCTTTGTATTTTTCCTTTATTCTTGTTAGTAATATGTACTCAATGGAAGTGGTTTCAGGTCATTTGGAGTTAGTATGAATTAGTTAAAAATCAGGGAAGTTAGCCTATTTTATAGGTCAATTGGGCTGGGATTTTTTGCTTCTTATTTTATGCAATTACATATAATAAAATGCAATTATTATTTATACATACCTGAATGCTAATTATGCAATATACATGAAGAAAGGCCAATGTATTTTGGGGATTTGAGCTTAATTAGTCATTTTTGGAGTGATGAATCTGAGATTCATTGACCTCCTCCTGATCTGCTCCTTGTAATTCATGCGTTCCTTGGAGCTGCTTTGACCTGCAAAGGATAGCCCATGTTCGGAAGCATTCTTTGGCTCAATAAATTAGGTCAAAGGTGAAGAATATAGTGAATGGAATAGGGTCTCCAGCGTAGTGGTCGGAGTGGAGACCGGGCTCCGGATCAGAAGTGATAGGAGACGGACATAGTGTGGAGAATATGGAGAGGAGTCTGACGACAGTAATGTCATGGTTGGAATTCAATTCAGGTGATCGGAGATCCTCCGACCGTGCAGATCGAAGGTTGAATGTGATTTACTGATTTAGGCTATTAGTAGGATTAAAAATAGAACTAAGTGCAAGAATAAAAACTAACTATCAATGATCACCTACAGATCGAAATAGGGACGTAAGCACCTCGATATGCAGCTGGGCAGAGAGGCAGAAAACTCACGGTAGTGGATTCCGATGAGTGACTGAATCACACCCGTTAACACACTTATCACACTCCCG
The DNA here is from genome assembly GCA_037367405.1 of Ottelia alismoides. Classification (NCBI taxonomy): domain Eukaryota; kingdom Viridiplantae; phylum Streptophyta; class Magnoliopsida; order Alismatales; family Hydrocharitaceae; genus Ottelia; species Ottelia alismoides. The sequence continues at coordinate 374,124 of JAZKJV010003576.1, read as the reverse complement.
ATTGGAAGAACGCCTTGCTTTCACCGAGAATATTCTCCTGCCACTCAATCTCGTGTAAAGAAGGGTCCAAAGGTGGATTAATTCCTCGCTGAAGGTGGAGGTCCGTTATTTAAGGATGGCTCAGGCGAGGTTTTGTATTCGAACGTGGAAGCAATCCGTAGAGCGTTTATTGAATTGGGTGTGCTGGCGTGCGTGAGCATTAAATAAGCGAAGGATTCGAAGAAGGAATCGGGGCGAGTTAGTGATCGAGCGTATGGGGGGGGGGGGGGGAATGGATGAAGTAACAACAGGGAGCGATATCAACAGAGGAAGGCGTGGGCTGAAGAGTTGACTCGGGTCAACAGACTCGGGCTGGCCAATAGGAGAGCGCCTGGAATAAGTCCAAATTAGGGAAAAGGACAGAATTACAATAAAATGTTATATAAATTAAAAATTATAAAAAGAATGAATTAAATTAAATAATGTAAATAAAATGTGTTACGTCTAATTTAAAGTAAATTTTAGTGAATTTTAATTAATTAAATAATATAATTACAAGGGTTAACATAAATACATGGTATTATTTACAGGCATGTAAATACAAAGTATTATGATTTTTAATTAATTAATTTTATACATATATACATAATTTAGTATTTTATTTATTTACAATAATTTACACGGATTGTGGTGATATTGTTTTTCAATTTATATGAGTTAATATATTAGGTTAATTAAATATGTATAGGTGTAATATATACATGTGATACATATAAAATAAATACATGATTTTATTTTTGTTGATTTTTGATTTTGTAATATTTATTAGTATTTTATGTGAGTTAAATATAATATTTAAAAGTAATGAAAAACATAATATTCACAATTATGCACATGACAATAACTAATTAAATAATTCACGCAATATATACATGTACATTGTACAATAATACCTCAATTTATCACATTTTACACCTTGACTCAAAATTTTATGAAATCACCTCCATTTTAAAGATAATTTAATTTGGAGTATAATGAAAGTGAGTTTGATAATTTTGGAGTTCAAGTGGAGACGGTATTGGTCTGGAAAGTTTGTATTTGTGGGGCTTCTAGAGAATGTGATTGTGTGCACTATAAGCACAAATTTATTTTGCAATTATTTTTGTTATTTACAAGAGATTTTTATCATGATTATTAATATATATGTGTTTTATAAGAGATTTTTAAGCTAAAATAAATGAATAAATATGATGAAATGCATATTCATCAACGGCGAACGGAGTCATTGGAAGAACACAGAAGAAGGGCTGCTCCGACGAACTTCAATCAAGCAGAACTCACTCAAACTCAGTCCAAATCATCTCCTGGGGGTCTAGGCTTGCTCCTGCCACATCTCCACGTCAGTTAGTGATGAAGATGAAGCGTGAAAACAATTAGAACATGATATGAGGATAGAGGTGTCTAAAGCTCTGGATAGACCTACAAATCTTGTTCTCCTGCTCCAACTACGCTCCTGGGATCTGTAATGAAAAGATGATGCTCAGAGGTTCGCTCCGACTGAGTTATTAGTAGAAAAATATGGAAATGAGCTTGAATGAATCGACTCCGATGATGGGGTGGTCAGAGATGATCCGGAATCCAAATCTAGAAATATCTCAGGAGATGTAGAGAAGGATGAAGAAGCAATGGCGAACGTGAGTATAAAGTCAGATAGGATGACAGTGGTGGGACTACCTCAGATCGAGCAGATCAGAGGGCAATGGTGGAAGATCTGATTTCACTAAATATAGAATCAAAGCGCAAAATAAAAGCAGAAACGAGAAGGAAATAAAGCCTAAGTATACCTACGACGAAAGAATTGAAGAGAGCGCGCCTTGATATGCTGTAGTGGCAGAGATTCGGAATGTGACGGAGTTCTCCAGCAGCGTAGTGGATCACAATCTCCAAGCCCTTTCACGCACTCCCTGCTTTGGGCGAAGGTCGATGTCACCTCTCTTCGACTCCAAAGACCAGCTTCGGGCGAAAAAATGGTGGAAAAAGGATCGGCGGAGACTGGGGACGGATGAGATGTTTACATAGGGAGTAGGTTCGGTCAGATTTTAAATTCGAAATACACGCACGACTAGGAGGAGGGAATTGATGAGCTGACGACGAAGAGGGTCGATCGGGATGAAATATTATAGAAGAAAGCGTGGAGCGTTGATGATCAGAACATGCGGGAAAAATGGTAAAAAAAACGATCGATGTGCAATAGACATTGAAAGTGACGAGGATTGGGGAGTTGAATCGGGTCAACAGACCCGAGATTGACCAATCAGAACGCTCGACGTTAAAAGACAAAATCGCTAAATGACAAAAATAAGTAAAACTGTGAAATTAATTCAAAATAAAATGGAAATTTAATTCAAATATAAAAAGTTTTAAAAATAGAATAATGTCAGTAATTTAATTATCTTATTTTTGGTGATTTTTACTGAACTAAATAAAATATATATATATATGTATACTTATATAAATAACACCTTGATTTTTAATATATTATTTATACACATTTATAGATAATTTATTAATGTATTAATTTACAATATTTTACAAGTATTTAATGATATTTTTATTTTATTTTTGTGAATTAATTTATCAGGGGTTAATAAATAGTAGTATTTTGCCATCTGCATAGTGGTACATGTACAATATATACAGTATTTTATTTTTGTATATTTTTTAATGACTTTTATTTGTATTTTTATATATGTTACATACAATATATACAAGTATTTAAAAATACAAATTATACAAAAATACAAGGAAAATAAATATACATATTATATACAAGTGATATACATTGGTATAATATACAATAGTACCCCAAAAAGCCGCATTCAAACTTTAACTCTGATTTTTATGAAATCACATCCATTTTAAAAAAAATTAATTTGGAGGACAATGAAAGTGAGTTTGATTAATTTTGAGTTTTGAAGGGGAAGATATTGATATGACAAGTTGAGCTTTGCGGCTTTTTTTAGAAGTGTTGTAATTTACACAATGTACACTAATCGTTCTTATTTTTATTATTTACAAAAGATTTTTGGTGCATTTTTAAAGAAAAAACAAATTTATTTGAGGTGAATTTGGGTATAACTAAATTAAAAAATGAATTGTGTTATATATACAATAGTATACAAGTGATAAATATATACACAGGGATATTGCTTTTCTTCATTTAGGCCTTATATCCCCCTACTTTATTCCTAGTCGATCAGGTCAAGTCTTGACATAATCTCAGGATTAGAATCAGCCTGTATCTATTACATATATATAGTCTTTGATTTTCTTTATTTTTCTAGTGTTTATTTATTTTAAGTTAAAATAGTGATAAATATACAATATTTACACAAGAATTAAGTTTAGTAAAAGAATATATTTATTGATATTTTGCATGTGTTTTATAAGGTATTTTAAGCTAAAATAAATGAATAAAGATGATGAAATGCATATTCATCATCCCCCTATGCTTTACTTTTGCTAGCCCCTTAGCAAACACTTATTTGAAGAATAAGTGACTAAAATAAAAAGAAAAATAAAAAAAAGGAAAAATGAAGAACTTAGAACAATATTGATTATTAAACTTATCTTCATAAAATCAAAGTATGGTGCTCAGTCAGCCATTTGGATTATCAGATTGGGCGGAACCTTAATAGGAAATGGACTTGACACTCAACAGCCTTTAGAAACCACACATCTCTGATCAAGTATCCTCAATAGCCAGGTCAGAATAAGTCTACTCATACACAAACCCTTATGACTATGAATCTTTCCTCTACAATGTAAGTGATATGTAGCTCTCCTCGGCTGAAGCGGTAAAAGTCAGTCTTCTTCAATGTGATGACCCTAATTCCCCAATCCAACAACTCTTTCCTCAAGAAGTGGGGCATTCCCTTCTAAGTTCAAGCGAAACCGACTCAAGAGAAGGAGGTGGAGAAAAGAATGGGCGGTTACTAATGTAGCTACCTATCCTATGATGCTTGACCAGTGTAGTCAATTCATCCACTGCAGGCTCACAAATATTTGACTTTGAGGCATATGCCTTGCTTATGATGAGAAAGAGATATTTCTATCTCTCTCTCTCTCTTGAATATATACAAAGGTGCAACATGTACATAAGGAGTTTTTCCTCTTGACCCAGTAGACTATCCCTCTTTATTTCCACAAATGTGTGACTTCCGATGTTTCCATTGGCCTGTGTCTTAAGTCTATAGACCTGAAGAACCTCAATTCCGGTTCCTACAAGATTCCTATGATTAAGTAGATTAAGGTCTAACCAAGCTCCATGCTTCGGTTTTATTTCAGACTAGTTTTAATATCAATAGTATTCTGAAAAATGCACATGCAAATACAAGAAATATATACAACACATATTTTTTAGAGAAAGAAAAGAAGAAGTTAGTGGATTGAACGTATTTACAAAGAACATATACAAGTATATACACAAAGATCATATAAATTTATACAAGATTTTATTTTACAGAAAGATTTTATTTACATGTTTTAAATACAAGTTTTACAGTAAGGATGCTATTCACAAGAGGGCAAGCGATTGAGGTTTTTAGACACACATGAATATTACAACAAACATATACGTATCCCATAATGTATATCCCATGTGACAAAATAATTTTACAAAATATTTTACAAGGATTTTATAAAAAAAGTTTTGCAAATATTTTTGCAAACTATTTTTGCATTCTACAAATCATTTTACAAACAATTTTACCAAAAAAGTTTGCAAACAATTTGCTTTAAAAAATTTTACAAACATTTTGTACAGTATACATAATTTTGATACAAAAATATTTTACAAACATTTTACAAGTAAAATATTTTTACAAATAAATTTACAAATATTTTAGAAAAAAAATTTTACAAATATTTTTACAAACAATTTACAAATAATTTTACAGAAGTTTTTACAATTTATATTGCAAAACCATTTTTGCAAACAATTTTACAAAGATTTTTGCAAGTCATTTTACAAAGCATTTTTCAAAATATTTTTTAAGTAATAGACATATTATTAATAAATAAAAATATGAGTTATGGCTAAAGTATATATACAATATATACGACACCCCCAATACTTAGCTCGAGCTATGTCCTCATAGAGACCAAAGAGCTACAAGGGAAGAAATAACTCATGCTAAGTACAAAAAAGTTAAAGGAATCTATACAACAACGACTCAAAGAGTAGAAAAAAAGGAGAGAAGTTGGTAATCCACCCTTATACTTAGGATCAAATAATCTTAAGTATAGTAGATTGTACAAACAAGGATAATCGATGAAAAGAATGAAAAAACTCAACGACTCGACTTGTTCTCCCCTATACTTAGGTTAAAGGATTCCTAAGTATAGAACAAAATATTAACAAGTTGAAGAACATGTGAGAGAATAGAAGAAGTAAAAAGAAATAAAAATACGAAAGAGGATGAAATGAACGACATCACTCCCCCAATACTTAGGGTAAAATATCCCTAAGTGTAAGCAACAATATGAGTGATGAAACAGAACGAAAATAGAAAAACTCAAGTCACTCACCTCCCTTATACTTAAGATAAAATACATCCTAAGTATAGCACACATACACACAGAAAAGAGGTGAATGATAAAAATAGAAGAAGAAAGAATAAAAGAAAAGATATATACAACAGAATATTGGCTCAGGTATCAGACGCAGAAGATGTCAGGGAATCATCGTCTAATACTACATAGATGAAATCAACCATGAACAAGAATGTGTCATGATCCAGATATGGCTTTAACAACTGTCCATTCACAACAAATGGTTGTGTGTCAGATGACAACCTAGTTATGACAATACTACCATTGTCACACACAACTTTTACAATGAACAATCCTAACCATTTGCTTTTCAATTTGTCAGGGAATAACTTCAGTTTCGAATCAAACAACCAAACTTTCTGATCAGGAGAGAATGTATTTATTTTAATGTGTCTATCATGCCAATACTTGGCTTTCTCCTTATACATAAGTGAATTGTCATAGGCGAAATCTCGAAATTCCAGCAATCTGTTCAAGTCCAACTTCCTACTCTTGCATGTTTTCTCATATTCTAACTTGCATATACTGAGTGATCCATAATGATTTTTGAATTAATTCAACTGACAAGTGACAAGGCTTTCCATAAACCAATCCATAGGGAGGCATTCCTAATGGAGACTTGTATGTCGTCCGATAAACCCATAGAACTGAGTCAAGCATCTAGGACTGTTTCTTCCTATCTGGAAGTACATGTTTATGAAGTATAGTCTTTATCTCCCTATTTGAAATCTCAGTCAAGTAGTTAGCTTGTGGGTGCTATGGATACCTAACTCTATGCTCAATGTCGTATTCCTTCACAAGCTTCTTGACCTTTCGATTAATGAAATGGATTCCCCCATTTGAAATGAGTATCTTGGGAATCCCAAACTTCGCAATAATATTTTCCTTGAGAAAGAAACAAATCGTATGACTATTGGTGGCTCGGGTATGGATAGCCTTCACTCAATGACAAACATAATCCACGACAAGTAGGATTTACTAAAATCCTTGACTGATAAGAAATGGGCCCATGAAGTATATGCCCTTAGCATTAAAAACATCCGAAATCTAGATATATCTCAGGGCTTCTAGCAACTAGTACAACCTCAAACATAATCCGTAGCATCCTTAAACAGAGTTGGCCACTGTAGGCTTCTTTGTAGAATATTAGCTACAGTGTGCTTCCCTGAATGATGCCCACCGGATTCTAGTTTGTGACAATGCTCAAGTACACTAGTGTATTCTTCCTAAGGAATGCACCTTCTCCAGATATAATCCGCACCCTCACGACATACGTACGGATCCTCCCATTGGTAAAAATGAATCTCAAACAAAAATCCGTCTACCTTATGCTTGGGCCAATCCCGTGGAACTTTCTTGGAGAAAAGATAATTCACAATATCAATATACCATGGGAGTGAGGCCACAAACAAAATGGTCTCAACTAGAAAGGTCTCAGAAATCAGAAGTGTGATCTGCTCAGAGGATTCTGCATCTGTGATACAGGAAATGTGATCTGCCACATCATTCTTTACTCCAGATTTATCTCGAATATCTAAATCAATCTCCTATAGAAGAAGGATCCATTTGATAAGGTGTGGTTTAACATACTTCTTTTCCTGTAGGTATCGTATGGCAATGTGATCCGTGTATACAATGACATGTGAACCAAGTCAGTAAGACCTAAATTTCTCTAATGCAAATACCACTGCTAACATCTCCTTATCTGTAACTGTGTAATTATGATGTGCTTCATTTAGAATTTATAGCATAGTGTATAGCAAATGGTATCCCATCCCTTCCCTGCCCTAAAACAACTCCAACTGCAAAATCCAATGCGTATGTCATTATCTCAAAGGGGAGAGACCAATCAGGTGGTTGTAGAACTTGAGCACTAGTAACCATATCTTTCATCTGCTGGAAGGCAAAAAGTACTTTCTCATCAACTATTCACTCTCCTTGCACAAAAGCTCATTCAAAGGCCTAGCGATCTTGTTGAAGTCCTTAACGAATCGCCTATAAAATCCAACATGCCCAAGAAACGACCTCAACTATTTCAAATTTTGCGGTGGCTCTAGCTTGGAGATCGCACAAATCTTAGTCGGGTCAACCTCCATACCATGTCTAGAGATGACGTAGCCCAATACAATTCCACTAATCACTATAAAATGACTTCTCCCCCACGAAAGCACTAAATTTTTCCTCACTACAACACTGAAGTACTCAGTCTATATGATTAAGACATAAATCAAAACTATCCCCATAGATCGAGAAATCGTCTATAAAGACCTCGGGGAAACTGTCTACCCTGTCGACAAAAACGACCTACATACACCTTTGGAATGTAGAGGAGGCGTTATACAATCCAAAAGGCATTTGTCTAAAGGAATAGGTGCAAATCAAAAAAGTAAAAATAGTTTTTTCCTGATCTTCAGGAGCGATTGCAACTTGGTTATACCCCGAGTACCCATCCAAGAAGCAAAAGAACTCTTTCCCTACCAACTTCTCAATAATCTGATCAATAAAGGGCAGTGAAAAGTGATCTTTCTTGGTAGCTGAATTCATGCATCGATAATCTACACAGACATGCCATGAAGTGGGTACGCAGGTCGGAATCTCCTCACCACGGTCATTCTTCACGATAATAATCCCCGATTTCTTTGGGACGACATGCAACGAGCTGACCCACTTGGAATCCAAAAGGGATAGATAAAACCAACATCACACCATCTCTTGATCTCTTTCAAGACAACAACCCAGAGGTTTGGATTTAGAGGGCACTGACACTCACGGGAGGGCTTGCTGTCATCCTCTAAGTAGATGTGGTGCGAGCATAAAGTTGGACTAATCCCATGGAGATCCGAAATATTACAGCCTATGGCCTTGCGATTTCTCTCGAAAACCATTAGAAAGCGATATTCTTGATTGTCGGTTAAGTGCAAATTGATGATGACTGGAAACATTTGGGGAGCACCCTCAAGGAAGTCATACTTTAATATTGAGGGTAAATCCTTAAGCTCAAGTTGGGTCTAAATCTGCTTCGTGACAACCTCTGCAACTACACTAGTTGAAGGTATATGATTTGCATTGTGTGTACTGTCCATCGTGACCAATGTAGGCTCAACAAGTAAAATCTCAGAAAGGTCTGCAACGAATGATATATGCTCAGAAAGGAATGACTTAACATGATGTTCAGAACTCTCAACAAATATCTCTGAAATCTCAGTAGGAGGTTTCTCATCAGTAATCTCATAAGAAGAATGTATCTCAGAAATATCAGAATGTACCTTCGAAAACTCAGAATGATCCTCAGAATACAGCTAAAACTATCCATCATCTAACAACTCAGAATGATCAATAAGGGAACTCAAGGTGACTATGCTTTCCAGAAGGTCCTTCTGAGAAAGGAACTCATGGGTGTCCATGAATTCTGTGAAAAGATCTGTATCTCGGAACTCAGCAAGAAAATCACAGTCCTCATACTATGTCATAGTTGGCTCTCTCTCATCTGATGTTGTTGATTGCGGTGATGGCCTTAGATCTGGGATTATCTCAATCTTTACCTTATCATTGTATGAGTAAAAGATGTTTTTTCTGGTACCATAATCAACTACTGCTTCGGCTATTCGAAGGAATGGCCGACAAGTATGATCGAGGTATGGAGTAACGGTGTAGATGTGTCCATAATCCATGACAACAAAATCAAATGGGAATCCCATTCCTTGCACCTTTACAATAACACCCTCTAAAATGCCTCTCGACCTCTTGACCGATCTATCAGCAAATTGAAGGATCATCCTTGTGGATCTAAGAGGCCCCAACCCAAACTCAGTGAGTAGAGAGGTTGGCATGAGATTAATGGAGGATCCGCTATCGAGAACAATACGATCAAACTCTTGATCAAAGATGTGGCAACGGATGTGAGGTGTTCCCTTATCTTTCTTTTTGGGAAGGAGGTTGCTAATGGCATGAACTGTGGCCATGGTTAAGATGTGTTTCTCTGTTTTCTTTCACCTGTTTTGCCTTGGTTGACGCTTTTGGGTACATACTTCTTTTATTCCCTTTTTGGTCGCGGGCATGTACTCCATGGCCGTAAGGAGTGGCATCTATAAAAAGATATTTCTAATGATGACAACCACTCCAAGATCAGATAATGTTGTTTTTAATTTTTGGATTTTTCTGTTTTTATTAAAAGCTCAAGGAAATGGAACAGAATCTTAATAAACACCATACTGCTCATTTCTCTTATTCAAAATAGACTCATCATGTAATGTGGATAACTAGAATCAATATGTATAGTGTTATCCAATACAGAAATCGATGAAACAAAAGGAAAAAAAGGATATGTTGATATGTCTGCTGGTGTAGAAGAAGACTCCACGACGTGTGTGCTCTCCTTCATGGTTGACTCGACAATGTATCTTTCTTTATTCTCTTTTTGGTTTTGTCTGTATAATGATGGAGAAGAAGGCAGTGGTGGTGGTGAAGAAGAAGATGGTGAAACTCCAAGATCTGGCTTTGCTACACTGGATTGTTGCTACATTGGTGAAGAAGATGACAAAGTCAATGAAGCTCTCTCAACGGCTTTCTCCGATCCCAACTAATGTGCCGGTGGCTGCAATCTCCTACCGCTCCTAAGATGAATGGTGTCAGATAAACAAGTAAAATCCATGGCCATGCCTGTCTCGAGGGTGGATGGGATATGAGATACATGCTCCTTGCGTCTGAAATTATTGGGATTGGGTTCAACCTATGCTAGGATCAGTCTTCGTGGTGGTCAGATCGTCAAGATGCCGAGTCAAATCATTCATATTCTTAATCAGTAGTGCAAGTTGATCAAGTGCGGGATTCACCGAAGGTGCCTCTGTATGCTCAATGACTAGTTGTTGCTGAGACTGGTAGTGTGGAGGTTGTTGGTACCTAGAGTAGTGGTGTTAATAATGAGGAGGAGGATGTGAAAACTGTCCATAAGATTCAGACTGTTGCTGATAGTAAGGTTGATGGCCATGCATCTACTGTTGTTCATGTCTCCCATTCTGGAAGTGTGGTGGAGACGAGAAGTGAGGCTGTAACTGCTAGTGCAGGGGGTATGGTCTCCCTCTCTGAAAATGATGGACAGATCTCTGACTCTGTTGTGAACCCAACTGAGCTTGCCCTGACGGATGCAACTAATTGCACTCTCGGTCAAATCAAATGCCGTTCACTTCTTGAATGAGAGGCGGAGGTGGAGACTGCTGCTTAGGAATGTAATGGGCTCCTAGTGGTACGTATAATCTGATGTGACTATTGCGGGACCTGATCTAAGGTGTGCATGTAGTAAACGTGCTGAACTGTAAACGGCCCTCCAGTACTCTACTGTGCTAATGTGGACAAAGTCTGCTCATGAGTAAAGGTATCAAGTGCTGCACTCACACTTTGGCATGCACTAGTCGTACTGACAAGAAGCTCCAGATGCTTCATGATATCATCCAGCTTATCCAAGTTCTTGTACTCTATTTGATCACTTATAGCTTCTCAAGCTCCTCGGATTGTTTCTCTATTATATCCACTTTGTATAGATGATTTCCTATAATGGTCATAATTGAACTGTCCACCCTATCCACATCATGTGATGCCATCATGTTGACAACCTTTTAGGGGTACTGCAGACGAAGGAACATGATGCTAATGAAAAGCACGCGAAGAAGAAAGATATGTGGATCTCTCTACCATCTCCTCAAAATACGATAAAGGACATCCTCATCCTTATTGAAGTGGGCCCCCCCACAAGCAGCATCTACCAACTTTTGGATCTCAATGCTCAAACCCCTAAAGAAATTCTATACAAGGCTCGTCTTTGGTATATCGTGATTCTGTTAAATCCTTAAATATTTCCCACGCCTCATGAATAGGCTTATGGGACATTTGGAAGAATTTGGCAATCAATGACCGCATTTGATTAAGTCATCATAGGGGATAATACTTGCTTGAGAATGCAGATCTCATTTCTTCCCGAGACATAACAACCATTCCTGAATGATTAATCCAATATAACGCCATATACATAAGGCTAAAAGGGAAGGTTGTCATTTCACTACCTCTAACGTGATGTTAGGGTAGTCTATGTTGCCACATATGCGGTCAAACTGTTGGAGGTGGATATAAGGTTCTTCAATAACGTGTTTGTGGAATATTGAGAGTAGAGGTAAGATTGTGGGCTTAAGCTCGAAATGCCCTTGAATTGCATGTTTATGAATCCATGTATTGGTCTATCCTGCACATGTATTATAAGCATCCTTAAGTGTACGCTTAGCCCCTGGCTCAATTAATGGATTTCCTCCTCCCCTATTACCACCTCCATTCAGCTCCTCCTCTTCTCTCCTATCTTGTCTCTCATTCCTCAACTCTAAGATCGTATCTCTCAATCTGGCCTGGTGAAGAACCGTGAAAGTGTGCTCTTAATTTGATGGAATTAATGATTAAAAGATGTTCATTGTAAACAGACAATTTCACGATTGATCAAAAACCGTTATTTTAATTAATGTCAAATTAAAGCAAGCGGTCAATTTCTTTTTTTACTTGGGTAAGTCCAAGGTCAAACTTAGGGAGGCAACTGTCTCCTTAGGTTGTCTTAAAGTCAATCCTTAAGTTAGATTTTCAAAGAGGATTTTTTTGGTATTTTTGAATGCGATAAATGTGTAATATGCAATTTTGTCGAAGTTCAGGGACTAAAATGCAAATTACGGTCAAACAATGTTCAAAAACTATGAAACATGGACAGAATTGAAATGCAATGAAATTAGGCTATTATAATTTTTTTTGTAATTTTTGGATGCCAAATGAATTTTCTGTGAATAAATGAATGCAAACAATGAAATTTTCAATAATTAATTATAATAAATATTAAATCTAGTTATTTTTAGGAAATAAAATTATCTAAGATATGTCACTAGGTGATCTATCTCAAAAAATCCTAGACACTAAAAATGTTGGATTTAATATCTATTAAAAATTAATTAGTGAAATGAACAAAATGATTTTTAGAGAGAAAACTATGCATGCAAATGTAATTCTTTTGAGCACTATGTTAATACTAACTACTTTTACGATCCATGAATTTGTGGTAATTTTTGGAGCTATGGTTTATTAACTGTGAATTTTTAAGCACAAGATGGGTAAAATGTTCAATTTTCTACTAGGATAATAATTATTAATTAACCACATAGCATAAAAATATAAAGCACATGCAACATTGTAGAGAGTTAGTTGTAGAACAAAATGCCTATTTTTAATAAAGAAAATGATGCAAGAATGAGTTTCAAAATAAATGGAGAGCACAGGGGTCTCAATGCAATTACAGAAACAAAAAGAAATAATAAAAATGCAGACAGGGCTCGAATGCAATTACATATACTTTAGGGGCATGCATGCAATTTGCCCAAGTGGTCCCATGCACAGTACGTAACCTTAGGTGGCTGTGGACTTTGGTTATTTCTTTGGATTTGTGATAGTCCCTACGCAAATATCCCTTTGCCTCACGTGTCTTGCACGTGAGGAAGGGACAAGATTGATGGTGTACGTGTCGAGGAAGAGTAAAGCCCAGAGCCTGCCCAAGCGGAGGTGGGCGGGCTGCTGGCGCGATGGAGGGCTAGGGGATTCGGCTGGCATGGTCGGTGATGGTCGGCTCGCCTCGCAGAGGGCGGCAGTGGTCTTCGAGTCGAGGCGCTGTGTAGGGCAAGCCTTTGCTGGATGCGGGCTTGGCTGTGTTGATGAAGTACTCGGCGGAGAGCCTCCTTCGTGCCTTCACACGGCGGTGAAGATCGGTTGGTCCTGGCGCGGTTGACGTTGAGCGGTAGGGCACTGGAGTCCCCGACGACACACGCCTGGGGTCATCAGTTGGCGATGGCGATCGGGTGCGGGTGGCACAACCAACTGTAGTGACTGGAACATGGGATGGCTGGAAGGAGGTGGTGGCTCACCTGTGGACGTCGCGTAAAGGTGGAGTGGTGTAGGCAGGTTGTTGAAGGTTACCGTGGGTGTGGAAAAGAGGATTTGATTGGTGGAAGATCGGTGCGATGGAGTGAACAGAGTGTTTGGTGAAAAACAAGGTAATCGAGGGAGGGATCGAGGGAAGAGGAAGACAAATATAGGGAGAGGAAGGAAATGAGAAGCAAGGGAGGAGGAACCGAGAGATTACCTGGGGTGATGGAGGAGCGCCTAGGGAAGGAGCTCGTGGTAAAGCTCCGTTCGTCGCCTCAAGCTGCCGGCATGCAGCGAAGCTAAACAACAATGTGTTGTTTTGCACAAAACAAAGAAGGGATTCGTCTTGGATCACGCCAGCGAGGGTCTTCGATCGTCGTCGCCTCAGAAGGACATCTTACGTCTGTCACACAAGAGAACCCAATGCTGGTGACACTCGACCTTGTCGAGAATGGTGGATGGTCTCTCCTGATGGGTTTGATGGAGTTAGATAGGAAGGATGGAAAGGAGATAAGTCAAGAGAGATAAGGATATAGGGATGTGGTTGCACGGTGGCTGGTGGCGAGAGGAGCTCGAGCGGTTGTGGAGGTTACGGAGATTGGGTGCGACGACTGGGGAGGAAGAAGGTGCAGGCGGGTGTTCACCAAGAAGAAATGGGAGGAATAGGGCCTCACGTGCATGGCACGTGAGGTGAGGTTATTATTATTATTATTTATTATTTATAAAAACAAAATAAAGGAGATGAAACTCACTAACATGTGGCAGCTCCAGGAGCGGCCACATGTCAGCTCCAAAAAATTCAAAAATAAAAAGAGAAGAAAAATACAAAAGAAATAGCAAATGACCTCAGATCAAAAAGTGCTCAACATGAAAATTGCTCGTCTCGATGAGATCTACAGTTTCATGATACCAATAGCAACATTGGTAATCTGTGCAAAATGAAATTTTTGGGATACTCCATTCATATAGAATACTTGGATTTTTAAGTTTTTGTAATTTTTTAATGACTTTTAATTAAGAGATAAATCGAGAAAAATTATGATAAAATCAAAGATAAATGATAATAAATTAATATATTTTTTTGGATTTTTAATAAATAATAAATAAGAGAATAAAATAAAGAAGAAAAAGTGAGATTTTTGTACAGACTTGTAAAGGACACTCGGACTCGATCAGTTTCTTTGATTTCAGTCTTAATTTGAATTTGGATTTTTGTGTATTTTATTAAAACTTTCATCAAAGAATATAGATGAAAAAGAAATAAGAGAAAAGGAGTTATTTATGTACATAAAGCCATGTCAAAACGGGTAAATGACAATATGCGCAAAAGAGGCCCAAAACCCAATTTTCACATACGGGCTCCGATTTTTACGAAATTAGTCTTGTTTTGAAAGTCTTTGAATATGTATTACTCTAAAAGTGAGTAGACCAAAATTGGATACTATACGAGGAAGATATGAGCATTTTAGTCTGTCTGGTCCGAAATTGGAGTTTTGTCTCACGGGCCAATTATTTGAGTTAGTATTTTTCGTATTTTTCATTTAATCTTGTTAGTAATATGTACACAATAGAAGTGGTTTGATATCAATTGGAGGGTAGAATGAATTAGTTAAAAATGCATGAATTTGGGTGTAAATGTGAGGATGATTATGAATGCAATTATGAGTGTTAAAACGCAAATATGAATTTTAAATGCATGAATGATAAATATGCAGAATAGATGATGAAATGCAACTAATTACTCGAGAACGAAGCTCCATTTCCATCTTTTAGTATGATGAATCGTGGATTCATCACCTGGATGCCAGCTTGTTCAGTCAACTGTGCCCGGATGGCCTGTTGGAAGCTAACATCGTATTGTTGATCTCGTTCTACTCTGCCATGGAACCCTTGCCCTTTGGTGGCATTAAGTACTCTGATTCTAACTCTGAAAAGGTGTAGGGCACTAGATTAGTCCTAAAAAATGGTGGAGTCTCAAATGACAGTTCGAGATAAGAGTCTATCTCAAACAATGGATTGGATGTAAAGATGGATGATGTGGAGAAAGAGGGATATTCGGGAAGTGAGTCTTCCCGAATAGAAGACGATCGAACTTAAATGTGAAATGAGCTCGCGGAGTCCGAACGTGAAATACTCCAATCCGACATCTTCGATGTCAATAGGAAAGATGCGAGAATACAAAGGTCAAGTCAAGAAGAAAGAAGGAAAAAGGTGCGAAAGGTGCGGAAGGATTTTCACACTAACAAACAAACACAGTACAAACCCCTGATTCACCTACCAGACACAAGTGGAGACCATAAGAGTTTGGCCTTTTGTCTTTTAAATTTTAGTTTTAGTGAATTTACAAGAAGTTACTTTCTACCAAGCACATAGTGTGAGTCGTCGCTATCGCCCAGCTTGCATTTTCAGTCCTCCTCAATCAATGGAACTATTTGTCCAGGATGTTGGGTTCAATATCAAGCCAAAAGGGAGAAAGGAAAATGAGCACACCAAAATGATTTTCTAATGTATGAAGTAAGTGCTTGCATCTCAATCATACAACACAGGGGTGTGTACAAGAGCATAGGGTAAAAGTCCAAGGATTTGGGCATTATCCTTATGGTTGTGTCCTCACCCACTCTGTCTGGAGAAAAGTACTTGCAAACAATGAGGGGGTAAAGAACCGTGAAATCACCCTTTTAATTTTGTCGAATTAATGTTCGAATTTCATTGTAGGTAGACAATTTTGGATTAATTAAAAACTGCAATTTTAATTAATGTATCAATTAAAAGCGAGCGGTCAATTCATTTTTTTACTTGTTAAGTCCAAGGTCGAACTCAAGGAGGTAATTGTCTCCTTACGTTAGTTTTTAATCGATCTCAAAGTTAGGTTCTCAAAGAGGTTTCTTTTTTTATTTTTTAAATGCAATAAATAAGGTAAATGCAATTTTAGTAGAGTTCAGGGGCTAAATTGTAAATTTCGATCAAATTATGTCCAAAAATCCTCAAACTTGGTTAGCATGTAAAATATGATGAAAAATATGCACTGTAATGTTTTTGGAATTTTTGGATGCAAGATGAATAAATAATGAATTTATGAATAAAGACAATGAGAATTTCAATAATTAATTATAATAGATATTAAATCTACTATTTTTAGGAAATAAAATTATCTAAGATATATTAGTAGGTAGTATATCTCAGAAAAATCCGATATTCTAAAAATGTTCGATTTGTTACATATTAAAAAATAATTAGTTAAATGTACAAAATGATTCTTCCAAGGAAAAATATGCACGCAAATGCAATTCTTTTTGGGCATAATGTAACTAACAACTAATTCTACTATCCTGAATTTTTTGCAATTTTTGGAGCTACGATTAATTATATATGAATTTCTAAGCACGGGTTGGGCAAAATATACAAATTCTCACAAGAACAATAATTATAAATTAACCATAGAAAATAAAATTATGATAAGTATGCCACAATGTAGAGAATTAATTGTAGAATAATGTGCAATTTTTGAAATAATAAAATGATGATAAATGATTGTTCAAATAAATATGCAAACACAGGGTTCTCAATGCAATAAAGAAAATAAATTTTAAAATAAATATGCTAACTGGACGGATATGTAATTGCCAAGACTCGGGAGAGCTTTATTGTAATTTTTGTAGGCAAGCGTGTGCCTTACACGTGACTTCAGTTGGCGGGGACTCACGTGTAGATCTGGAAAGTATCGGGGGTTTGGATGCAATTTTCCCCATTTGCGCGTGCTGATTACGTGTGTTGGGTCTCTTCTAGAAATATGCTGCTTCTGTGGGGTCTTCTTATAAATTTCCCACCGAAGGTGGGGGGGAAGCCATGGGTATGGGAGGAAGTTCGGTTCTTTTGGTCTTGCTCTTTCTTATCATCCTCTTCTTGCTTGAGGACGTTGAACCCTCCTGGGCATGACCCTGGCTCCTTCATGAGCTCGCGCATACCAGGAATGTCAACCATTCTCACTGAGAAGAAGCAAGGGACTAGTGCGAAGTCCACTAAGGAGAAGAAAGAAGTCGTGTTGCAAGTTTGACTACAGGCCGAAGCCCGTGTTGTATTCCAGGTTGGAAGGATTTCAGTCGCCCTTCTCTCCGCAAAGTAGGATTCGTTGTGGCTTGCTACTATTTTTGAGGTCAAAGCTCAGGGGCCATTGATTGCCCAAATAGATAGTTCAGCCGCTGCGTCATATAAATATGACAAGTAGTCGTCAGAATCATATCAGACTCAAAAAGCAGTCTTCTGATCCTATCTCTGAATTCGGGAAGACCTTGAGAAGTTCGTGATCGTGTTCGTGGATGACATTCTGATATACTCACCTGATCCAGAGCAGCACCGAGTACATCTCAGAATCGTACTTGAGACGCTACGTCAGCACCGGCTTGATGCAAAATTCTCGAAGTGTGACTTTTGGCTAGAAAAAGTAGCATTTCTGGGTCATGTCATATCCAAGCGGTGGAAGCGGTAGTGAACTGGAGCCAGCCGAAAAATGTTTCTGAGATTCGCTGCTTTCTCGGTTTGGCTGGATACTATCGGCGATTCACGTCTATCGCGATAGGCCTTCTCGAAGATTTCACTACCGGCTGACGAGAAAGGACGTGAGGTTTGAATGGTCAGAAAAATGTTAGCAGAGTTTTAAGGAACTAAAACGAAGATTGACTACGGCTCCAATACTGACCTGACCATCTGGCAGCGGACGTTTTCTTGTATATACTGATGCATCTGGCCCAGACAATGATCCCCTACTCAAGATTATGAAGAACTTTTTGGAGTGCCCCATATATGACCGGAAGGGGAATGATTATTCCTTGAAAGGAGTGGGAATACCTCAGGGGAGTCCTATCTCCCCATTATTGATGAACATCTTTCTGGATTCACTCGATCGGGCGATGACTTCTAAATGGGTCTGGCTTCAATATGAACGTTATGCAGATGATATGATCTTAGGGATCTCGTGGTCGGGGTCATTCGGTGTGAGAAGACTGGAACATCCAACCACTGCTGGATGTGATTCCAAGAGCCGAACGAGAATGAATACCACACAGAAGAGTCAAGACTGGGCTCCCTAATGGAATGTTTAACCGATCCAGATATTGATGATAGTGACGATCGAATTGGTACGGAAGTTGTAACATGGGAAAACCACGGAAAACACAACTTATTTGAATAACCCGGTGACCCACCAACCGGACGGAGATTGGCCCTCGAGTGCAAAGGCAGAAGGGAGCTTGACTGCAAGACCCTGGGACGAAAGTCGGCCTCAGCTACGAGCACTACTGTTGAAACCGAGTGGAAGGGCCTCAACGGATAAAAGTGACTGACGGGATAACTGACTGATCTTCCCCAACCAAGAGTGAACATGGGGAGGTTTGACACCTCGATGTCGGCTCTTCGCCACCTGGGGTTGTAGTATGTTCCAAGGGTTGGGCTGTTCGCCGATGAAAGCGGTACGAGGGTGAAGAACGTCGTAGTTCGGTCCATATCCGGTGTGGGCCTTAGAGCATTGAGAGGACCTTTCCCTAGTACGAGAGGACCGGGAAGGACGCACCTCTGGTGTACCAGTTATCGTGCCCACGGTCAAGGCCAAGTGCGGAGCGGATAACTGAAGAATGCATATAAGTTGTAAGCCCACCCCAAGCAAGATGAGTGCTCTCCGTTATAGTCAATAGCTTCCCCGGAGCCTCCGGTAGCACAGCCGAGACAGCGACGGGTTCTCTGCCCCCGCGGGGATGGAGCGATAGAAGTCTTGAGAATCCAAGATCAGGTCCGGGCTCGACGAGCCCTTTCTCATCTAGATAGGTGTCAAGTGGAAGTGCAGTGATGTATGCAGCTGAGGCATCCTAACAGACCGAGAGATTTTCACCTTGTTCCGCGTATATATATGACGCACCTGATCAATTCGATCAGACACTCGCCATCTATTTGAATTCCACCCTAATTCCTCAAAGTTTGACTTTGACTTAGAAAATATTCAAAACAAAAAAAAGCCGTATTGAACAACCCTTGATAGAGAGGGAGGGCAGAGGCCTTTGGTGCCCCTTCCAGTCAAGAATTGGGGCCTCAGCCAATATTTCTCTCATGCCTTTCTTCGTTCATGGTTCGAGATTCAGGCGTCCTAGGCGTAGAGGAACCACACCAATCCATCCCTCCACCGGAGGAAAATTCCTGTAGGGGGTAAGTTTGAAATCAAATTGACCGTATGCGGTATGTATTATTTTTTTTATTAAGTACCGTAGATAAGACGCCTCTTGAAGAGGCGGCTTTGGTTAAGTAAGAGCCGCCTTTTGAAGAGGCGGCTTTAGACCAAATCCGCCTCTTGAAGAGGCGGCTCTTAACAAAAGCCGCCTCTTGAAGACGCGGCTTTGCGCCAGAACCTTAAAAAAAAGAGGATGGAATTGATACGTTGGCGAATTGAGCATCTTGCACAGTATGTAATAGCAAATATGATATTTGAACAACTTTTAAAGATAAGATTCATAGACAAAATTGAAGTGAAGACAATAGTGAGATTCATAAAAAGTAACTTGATCATAGTTGCAAACACATTTACATGCTTGGTTTACATTACAAAAAAATGGCAACATCACATTCTATGGTCTACGCTCCCTCCTCCTTTTGTATTGTAATTTGACAGGTCTTTCATCCGCCATGGTGGTCTCCGGTGGTCTTGGGTCAAATCCATGCAGTTGACTGTTGCGATCTATGTCGTCGATGATGGTCATCTCGGGTCCTTCAACTCCAAAGGACAACGGGAGGGGTGAATGATGTGAAGGTCCTGCATTGTGATCCGCTCGATCCCTCCGTGGTGCAGGCGGCGTTGTAGGCTGTGTAGATGTCCCACACTCAGGAATTGGGGTCTCAAATTCTATGCCAGACTGAGGGGGTTGTGTATCCACTGGGACATCTCCCTCGCCAGAAGTCCTCTCTCCCCTTTGTTGTTTACCACGTCCCCGTCCACGTCCTCGAACACGTGAACGGGGATGAGATGTACCTTCTGCATCGGCGTCTTCCTGTGAATGCTCATCTGTAGGTCCATCTCGGAACTGTCGTTGTATAGAGTCACGTATCCTAGAACTTGCTTCAGCAGCAAGTTCTCTAATACGTGGTGAACCATCATCGCAAAGTCGAACAATCTCCTCGAATTGAGACACCTGCAATATGATCAAATCTTGTTAAATTATGTAAAATCATACAAGAAAATGTAAATCAAGTAAATGTTATCTTACCGCGTAATCGAGTGTGCATCCATGTCGTCCAATGAAACGTCTTGTGATTCGACGATACCATGGCATGTACTCGGCGGTCGTATCTGGTCCTCCCAATGAAATGGGAGTCATCGACACCACGTAGTCTCTACGGATGTTCCATAGTCTAATGTAGACTGCATGGAACTCCGTCCAATCCACATTGCTCTTTCCTCGGAGATCGATTGCATGCAATTGAGATGATGTGTCGCTAGCCCTTGGAACACCCTGAATGCCCCCAAACTGTCGAAGGACTCTGTCCGGTGTGTGTAGCTCAACAATACAAAAATGAATGAGGGGGACACGAGCCACATGTAAATACTCATTGCCACGGCAATACAATGGCAACTGGGACAACACGTCCTCTGTATATGGCCTCCATATCACCTGCGTTAAATTAGAAATATTTTAAAACCCGTTATAATTGAAAATAAAATGTAATAATGTGATAACTGAATACCTGCTCATCTAACTGTAGGTCAAGTGCATCCCTATATGGCCGAACCACATGTGTAGATTCCGCTGAGATGTCAAACTCTGCATGCCACCTTGCCCCCAAGGGCTTCCCTTGCCAAAGAGGTCGGTGGTGAACTACCGGAGCGATATGGGGGAATCGCTCCCAAGCCCACAACTGCAACAGTATCAATGGACCCCCAATCTCTACTGTGTCAGCCTTCGATGCAACACACAACTGCCTGTACAAGTACGCCAAACAAGCTGAGCCCCAACTGTACCTTCCACAACTCTCCAGGTCCTCCAAAAAAGGTAGGTAGATCAGGGAGACCTCGTTTCCGGACTTGTCCGGAAAGATCACACCACCAAAAAGCTGTAGAATGTACGCCCGTGTGTATCGCAGAATGGTATCATCGTCGGCGTCCTCCGGCAGAACTGAGAAGTGCTCTAGTAGCCAAGTCATGCAAACACGAGCACCATCAATGTTGGGCCGTTCAGGCCGGACCCCAAGTAATCGCTCGCACAAGCCTGCCCAACTGGGAGAAGTAGTAGGACCAATCACTGCCTGACCGTCAATCTGCAACCCAAATATGTACGCCACATCCTGTAATGTAACTGTCATCTCCCCGTGGCGCATGTGAAATGTGTGCGTCTCGGGACGCCATCTCTCAACAAGAGCTGTAATCAGGTGCCAGTCCAAGGATATGAAATCCATCTGCAATACGCCCAAAAAACCTGCTACGCAAATGTGCTCAACTATGCGCTCGTCCAAGGGGACATGCCTCAGTGTACTCTCTCGTCGTCGGCACCGTAGGCATCTCGACACCTGGAAAAACAAACACTAAGATTATGAAAATTATTCAAGGAAATATTAGTTTTAAAAAATACTTACATCCCCTGCCCAAACAACAGTAGAACGGTGCTCCCTCTGCTGGCGTAACAGAGAACGGTCAACTGGGCCTGGCTCCATCTGTTCATAAATAACAATACAAATTAATAAACAATGACTTCATATATAAATAATTTAAACAATGACATTACAAAAATTGAAATGAATCATTCACATACTAGCTCTGTTGGGACATCTTCTTTTGTTATGACCCAAGCCCCCACAAATGCCACATTTATTTTGCGTCCTACCATGCGTAACGTTCCGCCTATTATGACCTTCAACACCACAAGTGCCGCATTGAGAATGCACGGTATTCTCCCTCATGTCCATCTCATTGTGAATCCTCTTACTCTTTGGTCGCCCCTTTTGCCTTATCCTGGTATCATCTGGGAAAACTAATGGATGGTCGAAACTGGGCCACTTGTCTCTGTCACCAATGGGGTAAAACAACCCCTCATATATGTTCGACTGAGCTTGCCAAGTATACCATGGCCCAACATATTCTTCTACATCTGTGTTCAAGTGAGATAGAACGGCACATGCATGAGAACAAGGGATTCTGTGAGTTTGCCATTTTTGACATGTACACGATGTATCACTAACCAAGACAGTTTGTTTCTTTCCACCTTTTAGACCGAACTGTGTCATGCGTTGTCCTGTGACAACCTCATACATGTGCAAGGGTGCTCCTTGTATGCGAAAACAACGGTGGCCATTACTTCTATCGATCCAACGCTTCAACATGTCATGCGCATATTTGGTATATTTCTCACCTCGTAAAATACAATTACGCGCCTCGTCGTGACGGTCACAGAAGTAGCTAATGCAGTTGTAGTACGTCTTCAAAACCAATGCCGCAACTGGTAGACTTCTTGCATCCTTAAGAACATCATTGTAGCTCTCAGAAAAATTTGTGGTTGTGTAACCAAATCTATAGCCACCATCGAATGCAATTGTCCAACGTTCCTTTGGACAATCATGTGTGTCAAACCACTTTGCAACATTCTCGTCGCATTCCTTTAGCTTGTCCATGTAAGATTGCCATTTTGCTTTGGAATAGACTTTTCCCGCCCTCATGACCATACGCTTTAGAGTTTGATTTTTGTGGGCATCATTGAAATTACTACCCACATGCCGGAGACAGAAGCGCCAGTGTGCGTATGGTGGAACAAATTGAACCTCTGGGTATCTGAGTGCAGCATGTAACCCAGGAGCACGGTCAGATAACAAACATATTGGTCCAGCACGATCACGGAAAACATGCAAACGAAGCCTCTCCAGAAACCACGCCCAACTAGGGCCATCCTCCTCGTTGACAAAAGCAAAAGCCAATGGTAAAATGTGGTTAGCTGCATCGCTTGAGCAAGCAATAAGGATCTTCTGTTTATACCTTCCATACATGTGTGTACCATCAACACTAACAATAGGCCTGCAGTGCCTGAAAGCCTCAATACAAGGACCAAATGCCTAGAAGGCCCTCTCAAATAGCTCTCCTTGGTCAACTGTTGTTGTGTCAATATCTATAACCGAACCAGGAATAGCCTGCTCAAAGGCCCTAAAAAGATAGGGAAGTTCATTGTAAGATTTCTTCCAATCGTCTTATACCATCTCAATGCCTTTCCTTCTTGCATCCCAGACCCTTCTTCTACTCACATGGAAGCCAAAATCATCTTGAATAGATGTCTGAAGATAAGAAACCTTGACTGAAGGAGAAATCTTAATTTGATTCAAGAATCTTACAGCCATGAAGTTGCAATCCAACTGAGGATGGTCTTGATTAACAGCACGGTTCAAGCAAGTATGCGGCTTCTCAACCATTGAGACAACAAACTGTCCATCTATTGGTCTACGATGACCACGCAATCTCCAAGAACAACCTCTAGCTCGTTCGTTGCAGTGTATATCCCACACCTTCTTATCAGATTCCAGTACCGTGAAGTTGTAATGACGTTTAATGTGGAAAACTTTCACGGCGAACACCAAATCGGCTTTGCATTTGAAAAGCATGCCATTTTTCAACTCGTTAGACAGAGTGATCCCATCATCAGAATTCATGCAATCTTCACCATTCAGAATATAGCCATCACCACCTCTCATGTTCAAAAATGGAATATCAGAAACAATACGGGTTCCAAACTGATGATCCTCCTCGTCATTGTCACCATTTTCCATCTCATCATCCGTATTCTGTGGTGAGGGTTCCATTAACCTGTCCAGTTCCGGATCATTAAATGGATCCATGTCTACCACGGGAGCAGAAACTGGAGGTACGGATCCACATTGTGGTACAGAAACTGGAGGTACGGATCCACTTTGTGGTACAGAAACTGGAGGTGCGGATCCACATTGTGGTACAGAAACTGGAGGTGCAGATCCGGGTATAGAGACAGCGACAGTAAATATCACGGGCCGATATGCAGCACCCATCTCCTCAGCATATTCGACAATCTCTCGGACATCATCATCATACTCGACACACCCAATATAAAAACTTGCTCCATCTTGGGACATTTTATGAAAGACCTGTAACTCAAGTCCTTGAGCTAAATCCAACCTGAATACGGACTTAATGTGCTCAATCAGTCCCAAAAATGACATTTCGTGACCGATTTTGATGGTTTTCATACGACCTCCTACGTAGGTCACGTCCTTACTAGACTTCGATATTGTACCCCCATAGTGACAGAAACAACGAACTTCTCGAGACATCCTACATACCATTACGGCGACATCAATGTACTAGCGTGAAGATAATATTTCAAACAATTATGTAAACCCTAAACATGTGCCAAAACCCTAAACCATAGACAAATCATACCTTCCTTGAGGCGGAGAAGGAGATGAATAGCAGAAATGGGGCCAATGGACGTTGGCAAAATGGCCGGAGAGCGTACGGCGGCGGGAGGGGGAGCCCGAGGCCACTTGGAGTCGCAGGGGGGCTTGGGCGGAGGGAGAGAGGTCGCAGCTGCGGAGGGGATGTCTTGTGGGTTCTGTTCACGTGGAGGGAGGACTGGCGGGCCGCTGGGGTTTATGCCCCGACAAAGCCGCCTCTTGAAGAGGCGGCTTTGGTCTAAAGCCGCCTCTTCAAGAGGCGGCTCTTACTTAACCAAAGCCGCCTCTTCAAGAGGCGGCTTATCTACGGTACTTAATAAAAAAAATAATTCATACCGCATACGGTCAATTTGATTTCAAACTTACCCCCTACAGGAATTTTCCTCCACCGAAGGGGGTGCTAAGCATGTGATGGGTGCCTGCCCCTTTTCTTTTCGTCCCAAGCACGATGGAATCCAGGCAGTGGCGCTTGGGGTGTTGCCCCACCCTCGCACGACGACGCAAAACGAGGGAAGCTACGGCAAGGGTGGTGGCCGGAGATGCGGGCACGCTGTAGTGGAGGGGGGCGTTGCGTAGGAGCGCTGATGGCTGGAGGCCCGCAGCGCATAGAGGGGGGCACTGCGTGGAAGCACCGACGGATGGAGATGGAGGGAGATTCGCAGCCGGCGAGTTGTCACCGGTGGAATGGGGTGCAGCCGTGGCTGTAGGTGCGACCAAGGATTAAGGAGGGCGCGACGGTCACCTGGAGCAAGGTGCGCGGACGGCTGGCAGTGACGACCTGCTGGTGTCGGCGCCCGCAGGTGGAGGCCGGTGGCGAGTAGCTGGGTTGACTGGGGACATGTAGAGGAGTCGAGTGGTGATGGTGGAGGCAGAGGTGAAGCAGGATGATGGATGTGATAGAGGGAACATGGGATTGAGGTGAAAACAGGGGAGTTGGAGAAAGATCGAGGAAGAAGAGAAAGTGGAATGGGGAGATGGGTTGTGGATGACACCTGAGATGGGAGGGCTCGAGACGCCGCTCTCCTGGTTCTCACCTCAGCCGCAGGAGGAGCGCGGCGAAGCTTGGAGGATCTTGCCTGGAGGATCACTAGAGAGAGGAGCCCCTATCACAGGCTCCTCTTCAACTTTCTCTCTCTCTCTATGGATACAACGGATGGGGGAGATGGTTGATGGAGGGGAGTCTTTATAGGAGGAGAGGATGGGTACATCCGGCGCGGAGGGCAGTAGCCGATGTGGTCGTTCCGCACGAGGAGTGGGGAGCGGAGAGGAGATAAGGGTGGCTGGCGAAGGGGTTGGACATGGTGGTTGCGGAGCAATGGCCGGTAGCAAGATAAGGGGAGAGGCACACGAGAGATAGGAGGAAGGGGATTGGCAGCATGTGCTAGGCATGCGCGCAACACGTGTGAGGGATTAATATTTTTTATTTTTTATTTTTTATTATTTTTTTAACAAATAAAAATGAAATAAAAAAGGTAAAAAATGAGTGACACATGGCGGTTCCAGGAGCTGCCACGTGCCACTCCTAGAAAATTCGAAAAAATTACATCCACAGATAAATAGGAAAGAAATAGCAAACGACATCGGATCGGAAAGTGCTTTACAAGAAAATTGCTCGTCTCGATGAGATCTACAATGTTCATGAAAGGACCAAGAGAAAAGTGGTCATCTGTGCAAAATGATATATTCAGTGGTACTCTATGTGCATATAATACCTTGATTTTTGGGTTTTGTATTTTTTTGTGATTTTTAATTAAGAGAAATCGAGAAAAATAATGATAAAATCAAAGAAAAATATTTACACAATAATCTATATTTTGGATTTTTAATAAATAAGAGAATAAAATAAAGTGGAAAAAGTCGAAGATTTGTACAGACTCAAAGGGGACCCTCGGACTTGGTCAGTTTCTTTGATTTCAGTTTAAATTTGAATTTGAATTTTTGTGGATTTTAATAAAACTTTCATTAAAGAATATAAATAAAAAAGAAATAAAAAAGGTGTTAATTATGTACATAAAATATTAAGTCAAAAATGCAAAAACACAAAATACGCAAAAGAGACCCAAAACCCAACTTTCACATATGAGTTCCGATTTTTATGAAATTGGTCTTGTTTTAAATATATTTGAATATGTATTATTTAAAGTGAGTGTACCTAAATCGGACACTATATGAGGAAGATATGTGCGTTTTAGTCTGCCTGCTCTGAAATTGGAGTTTTGTCTCACGGGCCAATTATTCGAGTTAGTAATTATTTTTATTTTTCCTTAAATCTTGTTAGTAATATGTGCACAATGGAGTGGTTTGATGTCAATTGGAGTTAGCATGAATTAATTAAAAATGCATGAAATTAGGTGGAAATATGAAGATAATTATGAATGCAATTATGCATGCGAAAATCCTTCTTTTCCGTGAGGTACTTGATGGTTGTGTCATCAACGAGCACAGTGACCTTAGACCCTAAAAGATGTGATATAATTTGTCTAAGGTGAATAATACAACAAGCATTTCGTTCTCTGTAACGGTATAATTCCGTTGAGCGTGATCGAGTATTTTGCTTGCGTAGTGGATAGCATAAGGAATACCTTCTCTCCTTTGTCCTAACACGACCTCAAAGACACAATCTGAAGCATTTGTCATGATTTCAAAAGGGAGGGACCAATCTAGGGCCTGTAGGATAGGAGCATCCATGATTTTCCTCCTTAAGAGCTCAAAGGCCTCAAGACATGTGATCTACAATGAACTCTGTGTCTTTCCCAAAGAGCTTTGTGAGCAGTCGGGCAATCTTTGAGAAGTCCTTTATAAATCTGCGATAAAAACTAACATGCCCAAGGAAAGACCGTACTTGTTTAATGTTGGTTGGTGGTTAAAGTTTATTGATCACATCCACCTTAGTAGGATCAACCTACATTCCCCTCTTGGAGATGACATGCCCCAAAACAATGCCCTCTCGAACCATAAAATGGTTCTTTTCCTAAGAGAGCACCATATTTACCTCACTGCGCTTTTTGAGGACTCGATCCAAATGAGATAGACAAGTATCAAACAAGTCGTCGTGGACCGAGAAGTCATCTATGAAGACCTCCATGAAATTGCCAACCATCTCAGTAAATATTGCAATCATGCATCACCGGAAAGTCACCGCTACATTACATAACCCAAAGGGCATGCGTCTGAATGCATACGTACCGAATGGACATGTAAAGGGGATCCTTTCCTGGTTCTCTGGAGCTATAGCTACTTGGTTATAGCCTGAGTACCCATCTAGAAAGCAGAAGAATTATTTCCCCGCAAGTCTCTCTAGGATCTGGTCTATGAAGGGTAAGGGGAAATGATCCTTCTTAGTCGCAGCATTCAAGCGTCTATAATCCACACATGCACGCCACGAAGTGGGAACTCGCATCGCAATCTCCTCTCCGTCCGAGTTGGTGACTGTTGAAGTCCCTCCTTCTTAGGGACTACATGAAGTGATGCCACCCACTTTGAATCAAAGATGGGATATATAAACCCTGCATCATACCATTTTTCAGTGGTTAAATCTGGGTTTTTATTGGAAAAATTCACCTGTACATGACTTTGACTCGGACTCGGACTCAAAACAGGACTCGACTAACATGCATGAAATGGAACTGAAACTGAATCTAGAAAAACTGCTAGTGATGCATCCAAGGTGAAATCTTATCTCCTGAAGGTTCAGTGCTCGCGATCGTGCTCGATGTTGCTTTATTCTTCTTTTTGTATTTTCTTGATATTTTAGATTTTTAGGGATGGTGATCCTGAAGACGATGTTGGTGATGATGATCCTCCCCCTCTGATCTATCCACAGGGGCTGGCTCATCGGTATCCTCCGCTCCATCATGTCGTGCAAGATCAGGGGTCTGCATGGTCCTACCGCTCCTGAGAGTAAGATGGTGAATACCATGCAATAGGATCTCATGATCTGATTATAAAGAATCGAAATAGTATACCCAATCCTTTGATGATTCTATCCTCAGTTCAAGTTATTAAGATTAACCTGAACCTGTGCTGAGATGGAGGTCTTGGTGTGGTGAGCTCATCGTGTAATTGTGAAAGTCGATTGTTCTCGGCTCTCTGATCATGTTGCTTATTGTGGATGAGTTTGATCTCCTCCAGGATCCTGTGTAAGTCAGAGGTACCTGAAGATGAGGCTTCATGATCGTGCCTACGGGGCTGCTGCTGCTGACCCTGCTGTGGTCTCTTAGGTCCCTGCTGAACCTGCTGACGATACTGGTTTTGCTGATGAGGGTACTCTGCTGAGGGGCTTGATGATGAATCCATGATTCATTAACATTTTGTCTGCATTTTGTTTTAAAACCCTTAACAAATACATGTAAATATCCATTAATTTCCACTTTTTAACAAAACCCTTTTCATAAATAAAAATACACTTTTATGCATTAAAATAATGTAAATAAATAAAAGAATAAAAATAAAGAAAATAAAAAGAAGTTGAAATGTAGATATGCATATATGTACAATATGACTTATTAGATAAATAAAGCCGAAAGATATATTTATAACCTAACCCACAAGACCAAGTCAGCATGGATTGGTCGATAAATACATAAGTAGGGAGAGATAAGGAAGAAAATAAATAAAAATAATTAATTTCTCACACTTCACACATTCTTCATAATTTATCCAATAAGCACCAAAACTTCAAAGATTTTTAATTAATTCACATGGATATATTTTTTTATCAAACTCTTTTCCTAATTATTTCTAAAAAAGTATAGAAAAATGTAAAAATAAGTTAAAAATATTATCTTGTATATATACCAAGAAATCCAACTTGTAAATTATCAACATCCCAACTTCCGAACATCATAACTTTCTCAAACGAACTCCAATTTCATTCTACTCACCTTTAAAGTTCATAAAATAGTATTCTCTAATTGAAGGTGATTTCACTAAAATCGAAATTCGTTTGCAAAAAGTCGGTTTTGGGACCTAACCACAATTGGATTTCTAGGCTATTTATTTTATCTAGAACACATTATTTATTGTTTTAAAGATCTTATAATTTCTAATTATTTTCTTGATCTTGTATTTTCATTCTAATTTATGTCATAATTTTTGGAGCTCATTTATTATTTTAAAAAAATAAAAAATTTAAGTAAAAATGAATTGTATAACTTATATCCATATTTATTAATATACATAAATTAATTTAGTAAAATCTACAAAAATTCGTACATACTTTATTTATTAAAATAATAATTAATAAAATATTAAAATGATATACTATTTATTAATTTATTAAATTAAAAATCCAAAACCTATTTATTAAGTATTATTTATACCTATTTATTAATATAATATTTATGTTTCGTAAAATATTTATTATTTATTACATCTAATTATACCATAATTTAGCTAATTTAATTATATATACTTATCATTTTTATACCTATTTAAAATTCTGTTATTTACTATTTAATATCTAATTTTAATATTTATTAACCATCTGACCAACCAGGTGTTGACACATGTCAACACCTGGTGCCTTCTTCTTCAAGTAACCAAGCTGTTGAATCTGTTCTAACAGCCCGACTTCAACAAACTCTTCCGAGCTCCTTCGTCCTCCTAACTTCGATCCACACCCTCCATCACCTTCTCCTAACTACCATCATTCACGCCAGCCATTCATCCATAACTAATCTCCCTCAGATTTCTCTATAAAAACCCACGAACTCTCCATCTCCAACTAATAACTCATGAGCTAGCTACTTCTAATAATTTACTGGTCGTTGACCCAACTTTCCCCGCCATGATCTGCTTTGATCTGTAGGTAACAACTCCAACTAGAGGCTATCGCGTGGAAGAGGGGCGATCGGAGGAGATGTTACAAGGCCTAACGTTACTTGCATCGTCACCGTCGCACGCGTCCAGCTCCGAGAAGGCCGCCTCGTCGAGCAACCAACAGAGGTTCATATAACCTCAAAACACAACTCAAGCATCCATCTTTACCATTTAATTGTTCGTTTCTTGTGTTGTGATTAACATCCTTAAGCGCATAATTAGGATCTTTAAGCTACACTCTTAGACGTACATCTAATCCAGCCTTCAAATCTGACTCACATTCATTCCAAATCGCTACACATTCCTCCCATTTTCACGTTTATTTTATTTTATGGAAAACAACTATTAGATCTGCAAATCTTTAATTTATTGGTCAATTCTTGCATGAATCAAGCATGCAAAATCTTACAGTCACTGCCGAACTGCCATCTTCGTCGAGGTCTAGCAGCCACCTTCCTCTGCCTCGGAGTCGATCAATAGCAGGAGAGCTCGAGGGGTGTGGGAGACACCCCTCTAGCCCTGCAGGAGACCAAAGCATCCGGTCGTTCGCCAGAGAAAAAGAGGAGAAGGCGAGGCCGCCGCTGCAGCTGCGAGAAAGGGGAAGAACACATAGAACAACCCAGGTCTACATGCAGCTGCCACGTGTCCCTGTGGGACAGTCCAGATCGTGCCTCATCTTATAATCTCAGCCGTTCAGACGAAGGCGTACAGAGTTTCCATCTTAAACCTCCAAAGTTCCAGAATTCAAAAGCCGCTCCAGAGTTTTCCAGTATTTGCATAGGTCCCCGTGCAGGGACCTAAATGCAAATCTTTTAATTTTCCTTTCATTTTAGTCTCAGTCGGGGACCATTTTGCAACAAAACTTCATTTTTTTCTTGCATTTGTACCCCTGAACTATAGGGTATTTTTGGACCTTATTTGATTTTATTTTTCATCAAATTTTCTAGGGTAGTTACACAACTACCCTAGAAAAGTTTCTTGCTATTTTTCGTTGATTTTATCGCATATTTTCTCGATTTGATCTTTGTAAAGTTGTGCTAGTTTTGAGTGCTTTCTTGTATCTTTCTAGAAGAGAATAAAATCCCGAAATTCTTTCTTTCCTCGAAAACCACATTACGATTATTTTGCCTCCTCGAGTTCGACCGGGGAACTTACCTGGATAAAAATTAGTTCAAAGGATAAAATAGGAGAGAAGCCGACTCGTTTCTCTCTCTCTCTCTATTTTATCCAGATTTTGTTTAATCAACTCGGGTTTTGGATTCCGAGCGATTTTTCTACATCGATACCTCAGTTTATCACTCGCCCAAAACACGAGTTATCACTTGAAACTGACGATATTTTGGCTGAGAGGGGTATTGTGGGCGCTGCTGATGGTGTTGTGTTGCATTGAGATCATTGGTGTACCAGATCCCATTCACCTCCCATACTTGTGGGGTCTCCTCGGTGACTGTTTTGATGGTCATCTCCGTGAATTGGCTCTCATGGACCTCAAGCAGACCCGGAGTCCATGTGTTGTTAGATCCCTGCATGGGCTGCTCCTGAATGTGATGCACTCGGTAGATGGGAGCAGGAGGTGCAGACGGGGTTGGTATCTTGATCTTGGATACCCGATCAGCTAACTCTACCATCTGTTTTGGAAGCTTGGCGAGGTTCTCCCATTCGGCGAGCTTGTGTTTTTCACTCACTTTTTTTCTCGATCTGGTCAACCTTAGTTAACTTATCACTAATTATCCCCATGTTGCAGAGTAGGTCATTCTCCAAATTGGGTGCAGATGTTCTTACACCTCCTGAGATACGTGAGAAGGAGGTGGCTTGTCATAAGCCCTACTTGATGATCTGGTGCTGCTGGTTTCTGCCATCTGATCTAAAACCATCCATACCACACCAGCTCCTTTGTTCAGATAGCTACCTCCACAGGCAACATTCAACAATCCTTGGACTTCAGGAGTTAATCTACTGTACAGGTTCTGGACCAAGATAGGTCGGTCAATATCATGACCTGGGCATTTCCAAATCAGGTCCTTGAATCTCTCCCATGCCTCGTGGAAAGGCTCATGGGACATCTGCGTGAAACTTGTTATCTGGGACCTCATCTGATTAGTCTACTCAATGTGTAGAACTTCTTGAGGAATATGTCTTTCAATGCAGCCCATGTGGTGACTACCTTCCCTAAATTCTTTAGCCAATAGGCGGCCTTGTCTGCTACAACAAAGGGGAAGGCTCTAAGACATATGCAATCTTGTGCTATACCAGGACATCCTAGATTATCACATACCATTTCAAACTCTTGCAGGAATATGTACGGTTCCTCTACGACATTGTTATAAAATTTTGGCAAGAGTGTCAAGAATTGATGCTTCAATTCTCCAGCATTCAGCGGTACTACCGACCTAAGCGAATTCTCATTCTATGCAGCACTGGGATTGTAGCCATCTCTCATTGATCCCCCTCATTTCTTATTTGCATGTCTGAGTAGTCCATTCCTCTGTTCAGCTTGTGCAAGCCTGGCTAAAATGTCCCTCACTGTGTCATGATCTCCCTCATCGTCCATGCCCTTCTTGGGAGGCATCTTGCTGTCTTAGTCTTCTTTACCTTCAGAATACAAAGGGTTTGAATTAATATTTTGGCAACAAGGCGATCTAGAAGCTTCGAGGTGAGAGTCTTCCTCGATGTGGAAAGAGAAGAGAGGGATGATATGAGTGTTCGGAATGAAAAATGAAGTATTGACTTTAGTCCCACAGAAAGAGTGTCCATGAAACCAAGGGAATTCAGGGGAAGAGTGTCCCTGAACCTGTGAGGATGATCAGTTTGGAGAGGTCAACGAGGGGCTCGTGGAGTTCGAGCAAGAATCACCCCCATCCGCCATTGTCTATGTCAAAAGGTTAAGATCACGATGTGAACAGAGGAGTGATAAGAAGGGTGCTAAGAGTGCAGTCTGTGAACGCACACCTCTGAATGCAAACACAAAGTAAACCCCAATTTCACCAACTCAACACAGTGAAGGCCGTAAACTTTCAACCAAATTATATTGTCTATTTTAGTTGGTTATAAATGCAAAATTGGGTCAACGACTGTTAGGTGTTTGTATTTCCCTATAGTCTGTCCCGACTCTTACGACTAGTTGCACCCACTTTCACCCAGTATGGGAGTGAGTATGGGTCATATGAGTATGATTCAACGTTACTTGAGGACAGAGCCTTACACAGTGTCCTCTAAAGCTCTCACTCTGCTAAGGAAATGTGGACCGTTTACAGCTACCCATAGATCCTCATTGAGAAGTGGCTAATCGTTTTTTGTACAACCAGTAGTCAATCTGAAAATCCTGGTTTGGCTCTATCCTAGTGTTCATCCCGCTCTCACTCGCAAGTAAAATCAAACAATGAGGGGATTACTCTCCCAAGACAATTTCAGTTTAATGCAGTTTTTTTTGTTCAAGTTGTATTACCAGTCCCAATTTTAAGCTTAATTTTCACTGAGTTTAGTCCACCACACAAAGCACGCCTAATGGACAGTCCCAATTTTCTTTAATCTCAAGTTATAAAACCAAGGGAAAGGGAGTCGAGAAAAGCTGATGCACAATAAAATCAATGATGCATGCTCAGTTCAGAAGGCTTACAGTGATCCTCGTTCTCTTCATGCAGGGTGCAATACAAAATTGAAAATGTTATACTATATGAAATGCAAGTGATGAAACTAGACCTAACATATACTTCTACTTAGCGAGAAGATATGAATTGAATTTGACTAACTGAAAATGATCCAAGGTGCATATATTACAGTGAAAGTGTGGATCTAAATTACGAAGGGCACAAACAAGTTTGAAGTTACACTGCCGTGTGCCTATCCTAATTTCGCCACACAAGACGGACCCCACCCTCACCGGAGGGTGAAACATGCTGACACACCACAAAAATATGTCCAGTCTCTTTTACAAATGCGAGAACTCGATCAAGAAACGCCAGAAATGAGCAGTTAATTAGAAATTAAGGAAAACACACACACACACATACTCTCCAAAAATTAAATTCTTCGGGCAGTCGGTCACTTCAAGTTGCGTCGGCTTCCAAGAGAGCCGCTCCAAGTTCACCGGGTACCTCGCATGAAAAATAGAAGATCAAATATTAGAGAGGTTCACAGAGAAATATACAAAAATAATAATTTAAAATAAAATAAATGTTGGAGGAAAGAAAGAAAATATGGAGAATAATTACAAGAAAAATCGGGGGTCAGACTACTTGGGGATGGAGAACCCAAAAACTTGATTTTCTGAAAAAAACCTAAGCCGTGCCTCCCCGGTAATGGTGCCATTAGAAGAACTGTGAAATCATCCTTTTAATTTTATTGACTTAATGTCCAAATTTCGTTATGGGTAGGCAATTTTGGATAAATTAAAAATCATAGTTTTAATTAATGTGTCATTTAAAAGTGAGCGGTCAATTCAATTTTTTACTTGGTAAGTCCAAGGTCGAACTCAGGGAGGCAATTGTCTGCTTAGGTAAGTTTTTATTCGATCTCGAAGTTAGGTTTCAAAGATGATTCTTTTTTCTATTTTTAAAATGCAATAAACGAGGCAAATGTACTTTTGGCAAAGTTTAGAGGCTAAATTGTAAATTTCGATCAAATTATGTTAAAAATCCTTAAACTTGGCCAGCAGGTGAAATATGATGAAAAATATGCAATGTCTTTTTTTTTTGAATTTTTGGTTGCAAGATGAATAAATAATGAATTTATAAATGAAGACAATGAGAATTTCAATAATTAGTTATAATAAATATTAAATCAATTTATTTCCTGGAATAAAATTATCTAAGATATATCACTAGGTAATATATCTCAGAAAAATCCTAAACCATAAAAATGTTGGATTTAATACCAATTAAAATTTAATTAGTGAAATGCATAAAATGATTTTTCTAGGGAAAAAATGCATGCAAATGTAATTCTTTTTTAGCACAATGTAACTAACAATTAATTCTACTATCCATGAATTTTTGACAATTTTTGGAGCTATAGTTAATTATCTATGAATTTCTAAGCACAAGTTGGACAAAATATGCAAATTCTCACAAGAATAATAATTACTAATTAACCACAAAAAATAAAATTATGATAAGCATGCCATAATGTAGAGAATTAATTAGAATAATGTGAAATTTTTGAAATAATAAAATGATGATGAATGATTGTTCAAATAAATATGCAAACACATGGTTCTCAATGCAATACAGAAATTAAATTTTAAAATAAATATGCTGACTGGACGGATATGTAATTACCAAGACTCGTGAGGGCCTTATTGCAATTTTTGCAGGCAAACGCACGCACGTGACTTCAGTTGGCGGGACTCGCGTGCAGATCTGGAAAGTATCACGGTTTTTGATGCAATTTTACCCATTTGCGCGTGCTTACCACATGGGATGGGGCTCTTTTAGAAATATGCTACTCCTGCGGGGACTGCTTGTAAATTTCCCACCAAAGGGTTGCTAAGCACGTGATGGGTTCCCACCCCTTTTATTTTCTTCCTAGGCGTGATGGAATCCAGGCAGTAGTGCATGGGGTGCCGCCCCACCCTTGCGTGGAGGCGCACAATTAGGGAAGTTGTGGCGAGGGTGATGACTGGAGATGTGGGCACGCGACAACGGAGGTGGGTGCTGCATGGAAGCGCTAGCGGTTAGAGATCCGTAGCGTGCGGATGGGGGCACTGCGTGGGAGCGCTAGCGACTGGAGATGGCACGGGGACGCGCGGTCGGCGGGTTGGCACCGGCGGAGCGGGGTGCGGTTGTGGCTGGTAGGCGCGACCAAGGGATGCGGAGGGCACGACGGTCGCCTGGAGAGAGGCGCGCAGATGGCTGGTGGTGATGACCTGCTGGTGTGGGCGCCTGCTGGTGGAGGCCGGTGGCGAGTAGATGAGTTGCCTGGGGACCTGCGAAGGAGTCCTAGTCATAATTGCATTTTCGCATGCATAATTGCATTCATAATCATCTCCATATTTCCACCTAATTTCATGTATTTTTAATTAATTCATGCCAACTCCAATTGACATCAAACCACCTCCATTGTGCACATATTACTTATAAGATGTAAGGAAAAATAAAAAAATACTAACTCAAATATTGGCCAGTGAGACAAAACTCCAATTTCAGAATAGGCAGACTAAAATGCACATATCTTCCTAATACATTGTCTGATTTAGTCCTACGTATTTTTAAAGTAATATATATTCAAAGACCTTCAAAACAAGATAAATTTCATACAAATTGGAGCTCATATGTGAAAGTTGGGTTTTAGGCCTCTTTTGTGCATATTGTATTTTTACAGTTTTTGACTTAATATTTTATGTACATAATTAACCCTTTTTATTTTATTACCATTTGATTTATATTCTTTGATGAAAGTTTATTAAAATCTACAAAAATTCAAATTAAATTAAGACTGAAATCAAAGAAACTAACCAAGTCCGAATGTCCCTTGTGAGTTTATACAAATCTTTGACTTTTCCACTTTATTTTATTCTCTTATTTACTAAAAATACAAAAAAATATATTAATTGGGCGGTGATGAAAGCACGACTTTTCTTGACAAGTCATTTGAGAACTCAAGATAGCCTTGGTCACTCTGACCGAGAAATAGACAACTCAAGATTTCTTATCGGACTGGGAATGATTAGTCCATCTTCCATTCATTTACTGAATTCTCACAACTACCTAATACATCGTCAGCAGAAATTAGCATACATTGTCCAATGCTCAAATATTCCGGAAAAGAAAAGTCAGAGTGTTAGATATATAATCGCGGGTCTCATCTATATATATCTACCAGACCTATATCTTTTTTTCTAGACTTGACGCGTATGCGATGTACTGGTTCAGAGTCTACTACCGAGATCGTTCTGCAATTTGTGTAAATATTTATCTTTGATTTTATCATTATTTTCTCGATTTTTCTCTTAAATAAAAATCACAAAAAATTATAAAACCCAAAAATCAAGGTATTCTATGTACATAGAGTACCCCAAAAATATTATTTTTCACAGATGACCTCATTTGCTCTTAGTCTTTTTATTAAAATTGTAGATCTCATCGAGACGAGCAATTTTTGTGTTAAGCACTTTTTGATCCGAGGTTGTTTGCTATTTCTTTCCTATTTATCTTTGGATATAATTTTTTGAATTTTCTGGGAGTGACATGTGGCAGCTCCTGGAGTCGCAACATCACATGTGGCAGCTCCTAGAGAAGTTTTGCTACTAACATTGACTGTGCCCAACCCAAAATTTTTGAAAAAATGGCTTCTTATTCAATCTTGCAAAAAAAATCCTTCCAATTTTTTTTACAAAAAAAATTCACAACAAATTGTATCTGCATTTCACACGCATGAACTTCAACCAACATTACATTCATTGCATTTGTGAAAAGCCCTTGGGTTCTGAATCGACTTATGAGCAAGAACCGAGAGTGGTCTGGACTTGACCTTAATCCACCTAATTTTCAGAAGAACTTCACCAAGAAAAAGGATTTTAGAAGCTTTAGATCTTTGACTTAATTCTTTGAGTTCCACATGATAATGTGCAGCAATTGATTCTTAGTGTCTAACCCGGTCTCTTCATTCTAGGTACGACTCTGGAATAGGGAATTAATTTGTACTCTCGCACTATGCACTTAGCTCAACTCATGCGAGGTGTTGGAATATTGTGTGAGTTTCTTTTCTTGTAGCGTGGACATATAAAGACCAGAGTACGGGTTGAAATAAAGCTTGGGAATAGGGATGAACGACTGGGCAAAAATTTTTCTAAGACTCCAAAACATGTACAGAAAAAAAAGATTCCATATCCGTAGGGGCACAATAAGATCCATGCAGGGCTACCAAAAATCGAAATACAAAGAAGCCCAATACGAAATAAATATTTTACCAAAAATGTCCAAGATTCAAGAAAACCTGCAGATCTCGGTGAAGACTTGGCTAAACTAGCCAGCTTCACAAGGAGAGGTGACTACACTGGCCACCATCTAGTTCTTTTCTCCTTCTTCTAATTTCTCCCTCTATTCGATTGTGAACACATCGCGACAGACCTTAGAAGGAAATACCTGACTCCTCAAGAACGAGTTACTGGAAAGGAGGTTTGCATGGTAGTCCGACATTATGGATGGGAAGAGCTAGAACATTTCACACACATGAGTTGATTGTTCAATGTTCATGGGGAATGCTTTGGGAGGAGAATTGATCTAAGATTACTTCTGAGCCGAAACTGTGACAATGATGTGTAGAACTTGAAGGTTGTTTATTTTAAAATTCTAAGTCTCACAGAAGTTCCGCCACGTTAATAATCCAAAGGTTTGGTCTAGTTTCATTTTCACCTTCTGCTCATTATCTTGGTATGGGACCCAATCTCATTTCACCTCATTGCATTTCTGTAGATGTCCAGGGACGAGCATGGTTTAAGTATAGGGGGATGATGAATCTCAGATTCATCACTTTAGAAGTCATGAATTAAGCTCAAATCCCTAAAATTCATTGACATTTCTACATTTGTTCTACATAATTAGCATTCATGCGTGTATTGATCCAACTCACTTTTAAACTAATGTACATTCAAATACCTTCAAAACAAATACCAAGTCAAGTGAATCAGAGCTCATATGTGGAAGTTGGGATTTGGGACTCTTTTCTACATTTTGTATTTTAGCGGTTTTTTATATTATTTTATATACATAATTAGCTCATTTTATTTTATTCCCTTTTCATTTATTTTCTTTGATAAAAGTTTTATTAAAATGCACAAAAAATCCAAATCCAAACTGAGCTTGAAATCAAAGAAACTAACTGGGTCCGAGTCTTCACTAACCCTTTGTACAAAAGTTGTCATTTTCGCATTTTATTTCTTCCTTTTCCTAATTAATAAAATCCAAAAAATAGATTAATATGTAAATATTTGTCTTTAATTTTATTATTTTTTTCTGGAATTTTTATCTGATTTAAAAATGAAAAAAATAGAAAAGCCAAAAATCAAGGTATTCTATGTACATGGGATACCCCAAAAATATCACTTTGCACAAATGATTGATTTTGGTTTTGGTTTCTTCATGATAGCTGTAGATCTCATCAAGACGAGCAACTTTTGTGAAGAAAAGTTTTTGATCTGAGGTGATTTACTATTTTACGTATTTATTATTATATTTTTTCATTTTTTGTGAGGCAGACACGTGGTAGCTCCAGGAGCCGTCATGTCTAACCCTTTTTTAACCTTTGTTTTTGTTTATTTTTATTACAAAGAATAACATTTAAAACTAAAAACTAATAAAAAATAAAAAATAAAACACGTGGAATATCTGGGACCGTCCGATCTCGGCCGATCGGGCGGCCCTTCCTCTGCCTCCTTTCCCTATCGGGGTGAGGTGCCATCGTACTCTCCTCCGCCTTCGGCCACTGCACCTTCCTCTTCTGGTTAACAACCGCCAATCACACCTCCTTCCAAATCGGGAGACGCACCCCAGATCTCCGTTTATCCTCCGCTCCTCCGCGGATCTCGCGATCTGCTGCCGCCAGCGTATCTCACCCATCCGCCACATCTGCTTGATCCCAATAACCCCAATCGCATATTTTTCTGCCCGATCTCCTTCCAATCTCATCCCAGATCTTCCAATCAACCACCACCGATGACCTCCCTAATTTGGTCGGCCCCTTACTATTATTTAACACTGCACTGCCCTTGCTCATCATCCGCCGACAGCATCTACTTCAAGAAGGAGGCGACTGTGAAAGAGTCTCCCCTCCAACTTCATCGGCGAGATCCGATGTCCTCCTCGACACCGTCGTAAACCGCCCTCCGCGCGAGCTGCCCTCGCTCCGGCCGCTTCGCGTCGTCGAGCCACCGCTGATAACCCCTTCCGCCTTCATCAACATCAACCTCCACCATCGACATATCCACCCCCCTGATAACCATCTACCATTATCAACTCTACCTTCAACTCCACCGCCAGCGAGACACCCCTTTCATCGATGCTCCATCTTCACATGTACGCTTCGATCATCAACTCCGGCGGCAACCACCACCATAGCAAGAGCTCATCAACCTCCTTCAGGCTGCTCTGCTCCAGCAACTTACCGTTGAGCCACTTCATCAATGTCTGCCGCCCGTGCCCTTCACAACTTCACGCCACACATCCATTGGAGCCCCGTCGTCGCACTAGGACCCCTTTCTTCACCGCCTCCTCCTGGTCAAAGACAGGAGCCACCGTCGTCAACCACCTTCATTGGACTTGCGCTGTAAGAAGCACCTCCGCTCCAGGTGTTACATGCACCACAAGATGAAGAACTCCACTCATTAGAGCCGTTGAAGCATCCCCAAATCCCAGTCATTAGGTAGGGCTTCATCAACGTTCCAGATTAAGAGTTAGCCTCAAATCCAAGCATGGTGCCTCGGATGTCCTCGAAGGAAGTCAAACCACCACGTGGAGCTTTGTACCGAGCCACTATCTGAGCCAAACCGCCTGCACGTGCGCCTCACGTGACGCTCTAGAGAAGTTGCACATACACCCATGACCTTTGGTCTAATTACCTCGACGTCCACCCTCCCATGGGTCACGCGAGGATCATGTGACCTCTGGGAATTTTGTAGAGAAGCCCTCCGGGGTGTAGCTCGTTTAGTCCCCCTATTCTGCATTTTCCTCGTTATTTATTTATCGTAATTTGCATTGAGACCCCTGTGTTCCCAATTTATTTTGAACCTTTACATTACCTCATTCTATTTATTGAAAATTAGCAAGATGTGCTACAATTAATTCTCTAAAGTATGCATACACTTAATATTTTTGTGGTCGGTGGTTAATTATTAATTAATATTCTTGTAATAAATTGCATATTTTACCCATATTCTGCCTTAAATTTCATAAGTAATTAACCATTTCTCTAAAAATAATCAAAAAATTACAGATTTGAGGATTAATTGTGTTTAACATCGTGCCCAAAAAGAATGTGTATTTTGCAACCAAAAATTACATTAAAAAATACCAAAAAAATTACACTCGACAACCGTGCATGAACTTTGATAAACAAAATTCTTGATTGTTGCGTTGCCTCCTTGAGTTCGACCTTGAGACTTGCCCAAGTAAAATAAACATAAACCCATATCGATTAAAAATTGAATAATTTCTCATGGTTATTTCATGATCGATTCCGAATTCCCGCCTATAACAAAATGACATATTAAACGATAATTCCACTTATTAACGAAGGGTTTTCATGGAATTGTCCTAATTGCCTCGACGTCCACCCTCCCATGGGTCACGTAAGGCGCACGTGCTGGCGGTTTGGCTCGGGTAGTGGCTCGGTACGAAGCTCCACGTGGTGTTTTGACTTCCTTCTGAAGGATATGGGATTATCCTCAAGCGCATCATGGAAGCATGTGCATCATATCGTATACGATGAAGAGCGACTAGTCGCACTAGTTGCTCGGTGCAGCGGAA
This sequence comes from Ottelia alismoides, assembly GCA_037367405.1. Lineage (NCBI taxonomy): Eukaryota > Viridiplantae > Streptophyta > Magnoliopsida > Alismatales > Hydrocharitaceae > Ottelia > Ottelia alismoides. The sequence goes on along the minus strand of JAZKJV010003576.1, from coordinate 331,876 downwards.
TTTAAAATATTTCTACGATGAAACCACATGATCCAAGAACATTTCTTGGATCGTTTCATCTAACCACATACAAGATATAGAAATACCTCTTGGAGCGTGGTTGCTATCGAGCCTCTAAGCGAAGAGACCTCCTGTCTCAAGTCCGATTCATCGAAGGAGACGCTTGCGAGCGCGGGGATGAGTCGCGTAATTCTCACAATCCAAGTCGTTGATCCAAGCGATGGATCTCCTGATCTCGTCTCATGAGATCGAACGCCTTCTTCACGAGCGCCACACACCAAAGAAGACGGAGATCCACGAGTCGTCGAAGCGGGTACGATAATGAAGATGATATTCTCTTTATGGGAGTGGATGCCCACTCAAAGAGAGAAGAGATGGAATATGCGTGAGAATGAGAGGAAGAGAGAGAGAGAGAGAGACTTCGTCGAGACGGTGTAAGTCAAAGAGCAAGGCATGCCTCTTCTTATATAGGGTTTTGGGAGTCCATGGACCCAATCCATGGGGAACACACAATCAATGATTTGTGTTTCTTTCAATGGCTAAGATGTCATTGTAAAAACACAACAATAAATGATTTAATTTAAATTAACTTATATTGATAAATCAATATAATTAATCTCAAATTAAATCACATTTGACTAGAGATAGGATAATGAGAAGACTAAGGTCCATCCCTAAAATAGAGGGGTCGTCTACTCCTCTCCACACGGAGAGTTGTAGCCGTCCTTTTTGAGAGGATTGGTCAATCTCCAAAAAATATCATGAGATCTCGTTATCTCATGATATCACATATGACTCTTGTCGTAAATAATTTTTCACAGAAAATAATTTCAAATTATCTTGTGAAAAATATCAACCAAGCCATTGAAACTATGTGAATCTCATTCACAACCCAAAACCAATGTAATTATATTTTCAATTAATTATTCAACGTGAATCTAATTCACATTAACAATTAATCAACAAATATAAATCACATAAGTCTCTCTAATATATATTATAAATTGTATTTATAATATACATGGATAATTGGATAGTGCTATCCACGTTGTCCATATCCACGTTAATTAAATCACATTTAATTACATTGGATAATCATTCTCATGTATTCAGATAATGTGAATCAAATTCACATTATTCGTGATAATTAAATCACATTTAATTATCCATTTCTCAATGCTCGGATATAATTAAACCTTGGAATTATTCTTGAACTCTTTCAAGAATAACGCGCTTTCTTCGCATATACTTGGAGATAAGAACAGGGCGTTTGTATTGTTCAACGTATAGTTACTTGGATATAGAGATCACATCTCACATGCAGATCTCACATACCTCTCAGAGATGCCTGATTTAATCAAGGTCGCAAATCTAATCTTCTCATTGCATCTGAATCTCATTCAGATCAACGTCCAACACTTGGACCAAGATCAGATTACTTCTCTATTGAGAGGAGTCACTAAAATGTAGACTTGTTTCATCACTCCCTCGGAATGGGAGCATCATGGTATACAATCTATTAGTGATCACATCACCCTCACGTATTTCTAATACATATACATCATGCATACTGGAAGATCTATGATCAACCCGAAGATGTAGATCAATTTACACTGTCATCTTCAGAGTTTCATCATCAAGTTTCTCAATCTTGGTCATTGGCATTTGGTATTGATCATATGCTTTCCAAAAGCACATATCATACCTTCAAATTCGTGTCATGCTTCTAAAGCACAACGACCATACATGGAATTTGATCGCTCCCAATACCTCATGAGTGAGCTCATGTCTTCTAGTTCAGAAGTGAACCTGTATGATCCCTTTGAGAGATCGTGTCACTCATATGCCCTTATATGCACACCAGTTCGCCAGTGTATAGACCTTGGTTAGGTCATCAACCTATTGGTCTGCCAAATGTACATACTCAGACATATAGCAATACATTTGTCTTCGGTCAGAGGATGTGTGCCTATATCGTGACAGTATTTGACATAGGACTTTGGTTATCTCGATCTCGTTAAGTCAACCCCTTGACTTAACTAATCTGACACCTCCGAATCTCTATTCCTATGCAGATGACCTACATCAAGAGGTCAGTCAGATATCAACCTATATGAGAAAGGATTGCCATCTCCTACTCGGGCTAGAGATCATCTCTTAATAATCATTTGACGGTGTTTGATGAGTCTTCAATCTAACTCCTTAGATATTCATCCAAACACCAGTCTATATGATTCAATTATTGAATCAACAGATGTATGATTATTAAGATGGCCTTGGTACATATCCCTAATTGTACAGAGGGGCCTTATAGTGCATTCATTCACTTAATCTCAGAAAGGTAGTGAAAAGAAATCAATAACTTTTATTGATAAATCAAACATTGCAATGACATTTATTGTTGGAATGGTTCGCCTCGGGCTCACATTGCTAACACCCTCGGGGACACCCGAGGCACTAGGCTTGTATTCAAGACTAACTCTTAATATAGAACGTTGATGAAGCCCGATCTAATGACTGGGATTCAAGGATGCTTCAACGACTCTGATGAGTGGAGTTCTTCATCTTGTGGTGCATGTAAAACCTGGAGCGGAGGTGCTTCTTGCAGCGTAGATCCAATAAAGGTGGTTGACGACGGTGACTCCTAGCTCCGGCCAGGAGGCGGCTGTGAAGAAAGAGGTTTTGACGTGATGGAGGGGCTCCAGTAGATGCGCAACGTGAAGTTGTGGAGGGCACGAGTGGCTGGCATTGATGATGTGGCTCAATGGCAAGTTGCTGGAGCAGAGCAGTCTGGAGGAGGTTGATGAGCTCCTGCTCTGGTGGCGGTTGCCGTCGGAGTTGATGATCGAAGCGTACAGGTGAAGATAGAGCATCGATGAAAGGGGGGTATCGCTGGCGGTGGAGTTGAAGGTGGGGTTGATAACGGTAGATGGTTATCGGGAGGTGGTTATGTTGATGGCGGAGGTTGAAGTTGATGACGGTAGAAGGGGTTATCAGCGGTGGCTCGACGGTGAGAAGCGGTTGGAGCAAGGGCAGCTCGTACGGAGGTGGTCTGCGACAGAATAAAAGAATGCACAAAAGAAAAAGGGATAATTATGTACATAAAATATTAAGTCAAAAACTGCAAAAACACAAAATGCACAAAAGAGGTCCAAAACCCAACTTTCACATATGAGCTCCGATTCTTATGAAATTGGTCTTGTTTTTAAGGCCTTTGAATATATATTATTTTAAAAGTACTAGGCCAAAACCAGACACTGTATTAGGAAGATATGTGCGTTTTACTTTGGCTATTCTGAAATTGAAATTTTATCTCACGGGCCAATTATTTGAGTTAGCAATTTTTTGTATTTTTCCTTAAATCTTGTTAGTAATATGCACACAATGGATGTGGTTTGATGTCAGTTGGAATTAGCATGAATTAATTAAAAATGCATGAAATTAGATGGAAATATGAAGATGATTATGAATGCAATTATGCATGCTAAAATGCAGATATTAATTCTAAGTGCATGAATGGTAAAAACGCGGATTAAATGATGAAATGCAGCTAATTACTCGGGGATAAAGCTCTATTTTAATCTTTTAGTATGATGAATCATATATTCATCAACCCCTTATGCTTAAACATTTCTCGTCCCCAAGTAACTAAAATGAAATGCAAAAGTGAAATGATTTTGGGTTTCATACCAACGTCATGAACAAAAGGTGAAAATGGAGCTAGACCCGGCCTTTGGATTAATAGTGTGGCAGAACTTCTGTGAGGCTTAGGGTTTTAAAATCAACAACCCTCGAGTTCTACATATCATTGTAACAGATTTGACTCAGAAATCATCTTAGATAAATCCTTCCCCCAAAGCATGTCCCATGAACATTGAACAACTATCTCATGCATGTGAAAGGTTTTATCTCTCCCCATCAAGAATGCCAGACTACCATGCAAACCCCCTCCCAATAACTCATCCTCAGGGAGTCAGGTATTTCCTTCTAAGGTCTGTCATGTTGTGTTCACGATCGAAAGGGGGGGGGGAATTAGAAGAAGGGGAAAAGAACCGGAGGGTCACTTATATAGTCACCTCTCCTTGTGAAGCCGGCTAGTTTAGCCGAGTCTCCACCAAGATATGCAGGCTTTCTTGAAGCTTGGACCTTTTTGGTTAAGTGTTTATTTGGTAGTTTGGCTTCGGCTTCCTTTTTGTATGGATTGTTGGTGACTTTGCATGGATGTTTTGTGCCCCTATGGATATGGAATCTTTGTTTACATACATGTTTTCGGGTCTTGGAAAAAATTGTGCCCAGCTGTCCATCCCTTGTCTGAAGCTTTATTTCAATCCATACTCTGTTCTTTAGATGCCCACGCTACCAAAAAAGAGACCCACATAGTCTTCCAAAACCCCGTCTGAGTTGATCTAAGTGCACAGTGCGAGAGAACATATTAATTCCCTAGCCAAAAGCTATACCCAGAATTGGGAGACCAGGTTAGACACTAAGAGTCAAAGGTTGCACATTTTCATGTGGAACTCGAAGAATTAATTCAAGGACCTGAAGCTTCTAAAATCCTCTTTCTCGGTGAAGTTCCTTTGGGAATTAGGTAGATTAAGGCCAAGTCAAGACCACTCCCCACTTCTACTCATACTCAATTTAGAACCCAATAACTTTTCACTTTGCATATGCTCGATAAATAAATGAAATGCAGATGTTATGCATATGAGGTGTAAGATGATATCTTTTTATGAATGTAAGGATGATATGCAAGAGTAAAGAGATTTTTCATTTTTTTATCATTTTTGTTGTTGTTTTTTTAACTTTTACCCATCAATTAATTATTGCATAATATATACGTTAAAGTACGATCTATGGGTAAAGTATATATGTAATATATACATGCCCCCTATACTTAGCGCGTGATATCTCCTCAGAGCACAAGAAACGTCGAAAAGACAGCTCGTGCTAAGCGTAGGAGAGTGAAAAAAAGAGTGTAGAAGCTGACTGCCCCCCAATACTTAGGCTCTAGTCATCCTAAGTATAGAAGAAGAAGAAGAAGAAGAAATGGAGCTGTCGAGGTCAAGAGGAGAAATGGTCGAAAATTTATAGGGTGGGCATCGGTCCCCACTATACTTAGGCTCTGGTAATCCAAAGTATAGGACAAGAGTGAGCATGAGAAGCGATGAGATCTGGAGAATATACAGAGTGAATGGACACTAGAATGATGAGCAAATACAGATGGCATCATTCCCCCCTTATACTTAGGCCTTGGCCTAAGTCTATGATGAAAAAATACAGGGGCACCGATGGGGGTGGGGCATGGGTGGGTAAGATACAGATATGAAAGTGATGCGGATTCATGCATTCCCTGAGATTAGATCATGGGATTTTGGAATGTGCATGAATGAGATCTCTTCAACTTGGGCTCGCTGCTCATCCGATCCTGCAAAGTGCTTCAGCAGTTGCCCATTCATAATGAACGATTGTGCTCCATCTGTAAGCTCTGAAATCCATACATAGCCATTTGCATTCACTTCTATGACAATGAAGGGTCCCATCCATTTGGGTTTCAACTTGACCTGAAAAATCTTCAACTTGGCATTGAATGACCACACTTTCTATCATGGGACAAAATTCTTTCTTCTGATGTGCTAATCGTGCTAATGCTTGATTCTGTCCTTGTAAATCACATTGTTATCATATGCCTTGTTTCCGATTTCTAGAAGCTCATTTAGTTCCATCTTTCTGCTCTGTTGTCCTTCATGAGTGTTCCGGTTCACTTTCTTTAATGCCCATTCGGATTTGTGTATCAGCTCAACGGGCAGATGACATGGCTTTCCATAAACCATCATGAATGGGGAGGTTCCAAGCGGGGTCTTGTAAGCTGTCCAGTATGCCCATAACTGGTCCAAGAGCTGGGACCAGTTCTTCCTGTCAAGGTGGACTAGCTTCTGCAAAATTCCTTTCACCTCCCTATTCGACACCTCATCCATTCCATTTGATTGTGGGTGGTATGGACTAGCGACACGGTGTTCGATGTCGTAGTCTTTTGTTAACTTTCTCATTTCACTATTAACAAAGTGGCTACACCCATCAGAGATGATGACTTTGGGTACACCGAATCGTGAAATGAAGTGATCTTTCATGAAGTTGTAGACAGTTTTGCTATTTGCGGCTCAGGTAGGGATAGCTTCCACCCACCTAGAGAGATAATCAACCGCCAAGAGAATGTTCTCATAACCATTGTTGTTTGGAAATGGTCCCATGAAATCTATGCCCCATGCATCAAAAACATCAACCATAATGATGGTTGCATGGGTATTTCATCTTTGGGCCTGACAGTCCCTCCCATTCTCTGACATACTAGGCATGCCCTAACAAATGCATATGCATCTTAGAACGGGGTCAGCCAGTATAGGCCACATTGAAGCACTTTCCAAGCAGTCCTCTTCCCGGAGTGATGTCCTCCTGCCTCCAAGGAATGGCAGTAGGTGAGGACACTCATGCATTCCTACCGAGGAATACACCTCCGCCAGACATATCGAAAAAAGGAAGGGATCCTCCCAATGATATTTCCTAGATTCCGACATAAGTCGGTCAATGTTGCTCTTGGGCCAATCATAGGGAACTGTCCTGGATACTAAGAAATTCACCACGTTGGCATACAATGGGAGAGAGTCGATTGAACATATCAACTCGTCAGGGAAGGAGTCCTTGATGGGGTCAGTCTTAGAGGAACTAGGTGATTCTACACGGGAGAGGTGATCAACCACCTCATTCTTTACTCCTAGCATATCCTTGATCTGCATATCAACCTCTTGGAGTAGTAGGATCCACCAAAGAAGTCACACCTTTGCATCCTTCTTTTCCATGATGTACTTGATGGTTGTGCGATCAGTGAACACGGTAACCTTAGACCCTAAAAGATGTGACCTGAATTTGTCTAAGGCGAATACTACAGCAAGCATTTCCTTCTTTGTAACGGTATAATTCCATTGAGCCTGATCGAGTACTTTGCTTGCGTAGTAGATAGCATAACGAATCCCTTCTCTCCTTTGTCCTAACACGACCCCAACGACAAAGTCCGAAGCATTTGTCATGATCTCAAAAGGGAGAGACCAATCTGGGGCCTGTAGGATAGGAGCATTTATGATTTTCCTCCTTAAGAGCTTGAAGGCCTCAAGACATCTGTGATCTACAATGAACTCTGTGTCTTTCCCAAAGAGCTCTGTGAGCGGTTGGGAAATCTTTGAGAAGTCCTTTATAAATCTGTGATAAAAACCGACATGCCCAAGGAATGATAGTACTTGTTTAATGTTGTTTGGTGGTTAAAGTTTATTGATCACATCCACCTTGGTAGGATCAACCTCCATTCCCCGCTTGGAGATGACATGCCCCAACACAATACCCTCTCGAACCATAAAATGGCTCTTTTCCCAAGAGAGCACCAGATTTACCTCACTACACTTTTTGAGGACTCGATCCAAATGAGATAGACAAGTATCAAACGAGTCGCCATGGACCGAGAAGTCATCCATGAAGACCTCCGGGAAATCGCCAGCCATTTCAGCAAATAATGCAATCATGCATCGCTAGAAAGTCCCCAATGCATTATATAACCCAAAGGGCATGCGTCTGAATGCATACGTAATGAATGGACATGTAAAAGTGGTCTTTTTCTTGTCCTATGGAGCTATAGCTACTTGGTTATAGCCTGAGTACCCATCTAGAAAGCAGAAGAATTCTTTCCCCGCAAGTCTCTCTAGGATCTGGTCTATGAAGGGTAAGGGGAAATGATCCTTCTTAGTCGCAGCATCGAAACATCTATAATCGACACAGACACACCACGAAGTGGGTACTCGCGTCGCAATCTCCTCTCCGTCTTGGTGACTGTCTGAAGTCCCGCCTTCTTAGGGACTACATGAAGTGATGCCACCCACTTTGAATCAGAGATGGGATATATAAATCCTACATCACACCATTTTTCAATTTTCTTCTTGACCACATCTCGTAAGTTTGGATTCAGACTGCGCTGGAACTCGTGAGAGGGTTTAGCACCTTCCTCATGGTAAATATGGTGCAAGCACAAAGCGGGTTAATACCATGAAGATTGGACACGCTCCAGCCTCCCTTGCAGTTCTATTCAAGAATCATTAGAAAATGAGATTCTTGTTCTCTAGTCAAGCTACAACTGATAATGACGGGAAACTTCCGAGGTGGGCCTGCGAGGAAGGCATATTTGAGTGTGGTAGGTAATGGTTTGAGCTCAGGTAAAGTGTAGTCATAAAGAACATCTGTCTCAATAACTCTGGCTCTATGCTGATAATGGCTGAGTCTGTCTCTAAAGTACTGGCCACAAACTGAGTCAGCTCTAGAGTCGGATCGTCAAAAGTGTCCAAGCAGTCGGTAAAGGCCCCGTCCGACTCGTCATCCTCGTCCTCTGATTGACCTGAAGGGAGCATGTCTGACAATCCTAAGTCGACTTCTGAGTCATCGAGGGCGTAGGGAGATGCATGAGAGACTTCTCCTGTGGATAATGTATGATTCTACAGGAACTGTCTAACGGTCTCATCTACATTGTCCTCTCCTGGTGAGAGGGAACTATCAACCCAAGCTGTCTGCTGCACCAATGATCAACTGAGTCAACTCTATAGCACTCAGCTTCTGATGAGAGATACTCTGTACTTCTCTCCGAATCAGGTCCCTACCATTTCGTTTGTTGCATCTCTAATTCTAATATGTTATCATGTGTATGAAAGCATATCTTCTCTAGAGTATAATCGAAGATAGCTCCGGCCGTCCTCAGAAAAGGGAGACCAAGTATGAAATGGGAATCTTGCCATCTTCAGCTACACTCCATGTCTAAGATCATGAAGTCCACCTTGTATTGCTTCCCCTCAATGTAAGGATAATGTCCTTTAACATTCCCTTAGGCCTCTTAATAGATCGGTCTATGAATTGTAAGAGTGCTCTCGATTTCTTCAGAGGTCCTAAATCAAGACATCTAACAGGGAATATGATAATAAATTTATCGAGGATCTGTTATAGAGTAAAGTACGAGCAAATAATGTGTTAGCGATCTGATTGGTGGCAAAATGTACTCCTAGATCTCTCTTCTTCCTTGGAATCTCATTATGGGTCGCATAGGTAGTGGCTATGGATAACACATGTTTCACTGTTCGAGTGTTCTTTTTCCTGCTCTTCCTAACAGGTGTGCATCTTGCCTTTAGGTACTTCTTGAACACATCGCGACAGAACTTAGAAGGAAATACCTGACTCCCCAAGAACGAGTTACTGGAAAGGAGGTTTGCATGGTAGTCTGACATTATGGATGGGAAGAGCTAAAACATTTCACACACATGAGTTGATTTTTCAATGTTCATGGGGCATGCTTTGGGAGGAGGATTGATCTAAGATGACTTCTGAGCTGAAACTGTGACAATGATGTGTAGAACTTGAAGGTTGTTGATTTTAAAATTCTAAGTCTCACAGAAGTTCCGCCACGCTAATAATCCAAAGGTTTGGTCTAGTTTCATTTTCACCTTCTGCTCATGATCTTGGTATGGAACCCAATCTCATTTCACCTCATTGCATTTCTTTAGATGTTCAGGGACGAGCATGGTTTAAGTATAGGGGGATGATGAATCTCAGATTCATCACTTTAGAAGTCATGAATTAAGCTCAAATACCTAAAATTCATTGACATTTCTACATTTATTCTGCATAATTAGCATTCATGCGTGTATTGATAAGAATCGTATTTTATCACTCATTATCGCACAAAATAAAAAGCCAAAAATCCTAGCCCAAATGACCTGTAAAATAGCCTAACTTTCCTGATTTTTTAACTAATTCATGCTAACTACAAATGACCTGAAACCACCTTTATCATGTACATATTACTAACAAGATTAAATGAAAAATACAAAAAAAATCACTAATTTAAATAAGTGGACCAAAAACCCAAACCCTGATTCTAGGATTCTCGGATTAAAACCTCGATATCTTCCTCATCTAGTGCCCGATTTGATCCAACTCACTTTTGAACTAATGTACATTCAAATACATTCAAAACAATACCAAGTCAAGTGAATCGGAGCTCATATGTGGAAGTTGGGATTTGGGACTCTTTTCTACATTTTGTATTTTAGCGGTTTTTTATATTATTTTATGTACATAATTAGCTCATTTTATTTTATTGCCTTTTCATTTATTTTCTTTGATAAAAGTTTTATTAAAATGCGCAAAATTCCAAATGCGTATTGAGCTTGAAATCAAAGAAACTAACTGAGTCCGAGTCCTCACTAACCCTTTGTACAAAAGTTGTCATTTTCGCATTTTCTTTTATTTCTTCCTTTTTCCTAATTAATAAAATCGAAAAAATAGACTAATATGTAAATATTTATCTTTGATTTTATTATTTTTTTCTGGAATTTTTATCTGATTTAAAAATGATAAAAAAAATAGAAAACCCAAAAATCAAGGTATTCTATGTACATAGGATACCGCAAAAATATCACTTTGCCCAAATGATCGATTTTGGTTTTGGTTTCTTCATGATAGTTGTAGATCTCATCAAGACGAGCAAATTTCATGAAGAAAAGTTTTCAATCCGAGGTGATTTACTATTTTTACGTATCTATTATTATATTTTTTCATTTTTTGTGGGGCTGACACATGGCAGCTCCTGGAGCCGTCACGTGTCACCCACTTTTAACCTTTATTTTAATTTATTTTATTACAAAAAATAACATTTAAAACTAAAAACTAAAAAATAAAATAAAAAATAAAACACGCGGCATATCTGGGACCGTTCGATCTCGACTAATCGGGCGGCCCTTCCTCTGCCTCCTTTCCCTATCGGGGTAAGGTGCCACCGTACGCTCCTCCGCCTTCGGCCGCCACACCTTCCTCTTCCGGTTAACAACCGCCAATCGCACCTCCTCCTTCCAAATCGAGAGATGCACCCCAGATCTCCGTTTATCCGCCGCTCCTCCGCGGATCTTGCGATCCGCCGCCGCCAGCGTATCTCACCCATCCGCCATCTCTGCTTGATCCCAATAACCCCAATCACATATTTTTCTGCCCGATCTCCTTCCAATCTCATCCCAGATCTTCTAATCAACCACCACCGACGACTTCCCTAATTTGGTCAGCCCCCTACTATTATTTAACACTGCCCTGCCCTGCCCTTGCTCATCATCAACCGACACCATCTACTTCAAGAAGGAGGGAAGGAGTCTCCCCTCCAACTTCATCGGAGAGATCCGATGTCCTCCTCGACATCGTCGCAAACCGCCCTCCACACGAGCTGCCCTCGCTTCGGCTGCTTCACGTCGTCGAGTCACCGCTGATAACCCCTTCCGCCTTCATCAACATCAACCTCCACCATCGACATATCTGCCCCCTGATAACCATCTACCATTATCAACTCTACCTTCAACTCCACCGCCAGCAATACCCCCTTTCATCGATGCTCCATCTTCGCATGTACGCTTCGATCATCAACTCCGGCGGCAACCACCACCATAGCAAGAGCTCATCAACCTCCTTCAGGCAGCTCTGCTTCAGCAACTTACCGTTGAGCCACTTCATCAATGCATGCAGCCCGTGCCCTTCACAACTTCACGCCATGCATCCACTGGAGCCTCGTCGTCGCATTAGGACCCCCTTTCTTCATTGCCGCCTCCTGGTCAAACCAGGAGTCACCGTCGTCAACCACCTTCATTGGACTTGCGCTGCAAGAAGAACCTCCGCTCCAGGTGTTACATGCACCACAAGATGAAGAACTCCACTCATCAGAGCCATTGAAGCATCTCCAAATCCTAGTCATTAGATCGGGCTTCATCAACGTTCCAGATTAAGAGTTAGCCTCAAATCCAAGCCTGGTGCCTCGGGTGTCCCCGAAGGAAGTCAGACCACCACGTGGAGCTTCGTACCGAGCCACTATCTAAGCCAAACCGCCTGCACGTGCGCCTCACGTGACGCTCTGGAGAAGTTGCGCATACACCCCTGACCTTTGGCCTAATTACCTCGACGTCCACCCTCCCATGGGTCACGCGAGGATCATGTGACCTCTGGGAATTTTGTAGAGAAGCCCTCCAGGGTGTAGCTCGTTTAGTCCCTATTCTGTATTTTCCTTGTTATTTATTTATCGTAATTGCATTGAGACCCATGTGCTCCCCCTTTATTTTGAACCTCTACATCATCTCATTTTATTTATTAAAAATTAACATGATGTGCTATAATTAATTCTCTAAAGTATGGCATATGCTTGATATTTTTATGGTCTGTGGTTAATTATTAATTAATATTCTTGTAATAAATTGCATATTTTGCCCATCTTGTGCCTTAAATTTCATAAGTAATTAACCATTGCTCTAAAAATAATAAAAAAATCACAGATTTGAGGATTAATTGTGTTTAACATCGTGCCCAAAAAGAATGTGTATTTTGCAACCCAAATTACATTAAAAAATACCCAAAAATTACGTCTCGACAACCGTGCACGAACTTTGATGAACAAAATTCTTGATTGTTCCGTTGCCTCCTTGAGTTCGACCTTGGGACTTGCCCAAGTAAAATAAACATAAAATCATACCGATTAAAAAATGAATAATTTCTCTGGTTATTTCATGATCAATTCTGAATTCTCGCCTATAACAAAATGACATTAAACGATAATTCACACCGATTAACGAAGGGGTTTCACGGAATTGTCCTAATTGCCTCGACGTCCACCCTTCCATGGGTCATGTGAGGTACACGTGCTGGCGGTTTGGCTCGGGTAGTGGCTCGATACGAAGCTCCACGTGGCGGTTTGACTTCCTTCTGAAGGATATGGGATTATCCTCAAGCGCATCACGGAAGCGTGTGCATCATTTCGTATACGATGAAGAGCGATTAGTCGCACTAGTTGCTCGGTGCAGCGGAATTTAAAATATTTCTACGATGAAACCACATGATCCAAGAACATTTCTCGGATCGTTTCATCTAACCACATAAAAGATATAGAAATACCTCTTGGAGCGTGGTTGCTATCGAGCCTCTAAGCGAAGAGACCTCCTGTCTTAAGTCTGATCCGTCAGAGGAGACGCTTGCGAGCGCGGGGATGAGTCGCATACTTCTCGCAATCCAATTCGTTGATCCAAGCGATGGATCTCCTGATCTCGTCTCATGAGATCGAGCACCTTCTTTACGAGCGCCACACACCAAAGAAGATGGAGATCCACGAGTCGTCGAAGCGGATACGATAATGAAGATGATCTTCTCTTTATGAGAGTGGACGCCCACTCAAAGAGAGAAGAGATGGAATATGCGTGAGAATGAGAGGGAGAGAGAGAGAGAGAGAGACTTCGTCGAGACGGTGTAAGTCAAAGAGCAAGGCATGCCTCTTCTTATATGGGATTTTGGGAGTCCATGGATCCCAATCCATGGGGAACACACAATCAATGATTTGTGTTTCTTTCAATGGCTGAGATGTCGTTGTAAAAACACAACAATAAATGATATAATTTAAATTAACTTATATTGATAAATCAATATAATTAATCTCAAATTAAATCACATTTGACTAGAGATGGGATAATGAGAAGACTAAGGTCCATCCCTAAAATAGAGGGGATGTCTACTCCTTTCCACACGGAGAGTTGTAGATGTCCTTTCCTCTTTGAGAGGATTGGTCAATCTCCAAAAATATCATGAGATCTCATTATCTCATGATATCTCCTATGACTCTTTTCGTAAATAATTTTTCACAAAAATAATTTCAAAGTATCTTGTGAAAAATATCAACCAAGCCATTGAAACTATGTGAATCTCATTCACAACCCAAAACCAATGTAATTATATTTTCAATTAATTATTCAATGTGAATCTAATTCACATTAACAATTAATCAACAAATATAAATCACATAAGTCTCTCTCTAATATATATTATAAATCGTATTTATAATATACACGGATAATTGGATAGTGATATCCACATTGTACATATCCACATTAATTGAATCACATTTAATTACATTGGATAATCATTCTCATGTATTCAGATAATGTGAATCAAATTCACATTATTCATGATAATTAAATCATATTTAATTATCTATTTCTCAATGCTCGGATATAATTCAACCTTGGAATTATTCTTGAACTCTTTCAAGAATAATGCACTTTCTCCGCAGATACTTGGAGATAAAGACAGGGTGTTTGTATTGTTCCACGTATAGTGACTTGGATATAGAGATCACATCTCAAATCCAGATCTCACATACCTCTCAGAGATGCTTGATTTAATCAAGGCCGCAAATCTAATCTTCTCATTGCATCTGAATCTCATTCAGATCAACTTCCAACACTTGGACCAAGATCAGATTACTTCTCTACTGAGAGGAGTCACTAAAATGCAAACTTGTTTCATCACTCCCTCGGAATGGAAGCATCATGGTTATACAATCTATTATTGATCACATCACCCTCATGTATTCCTAATACATGTACATCCTGCATACTGGAAGACCTGTGATCAACCCGAAGATGTAGATCAATTTACACTGTCATCTTCAGAGTTTCATCATCAAGTTTCTCAATCTTGGTCATTGGCATTTGGTATTGATCATATGCTTTCCAAAAGCATATATCATACCTTCGAATTCGTGTCATGATTCTAAAGCACAACGACCATGCATGGAATTTGATCGGTCCCAATACCCCATGAGTGAGATCATGACTTCTGGTTCAGAATTGAACATGTATGATCCCTTTGAGAGATCGTATCACTGATATGCCCTTATATGCACACCAGCTCGCCAGTGTATATTAGATTGTATAAAATAAATTAACACTAAAAAGCCGCAAATTAAAGGAGTTTTTCACCTGTAAATAGTCCAAAACTTCATGGATTTTTAATAATTTCATTTCAACTCCTTTTTACCTAATTCTTTCTCTAACTTGTTTATAAAAATGTAAATAAAAATACAAAAATACAAAACAAATTTCATCTCAAATAAATGCTCCTAGATCCCAAAGAGAAAAAGCTGTAAAGTCCAACTTCCAAGCCAAATTCCCGCTTTGTATGAACTCCAAATTCACCAAACTCACTTTTAAAGTTCAAGTTAGAAAATTATCTATCCAACGGAAGTGGTTTCATTAAAATCGGAGCTTATTTGCAAAAGTTGGGTTTTGGGACCTAGATGTACATTGTATATTATGCATATATTCATTATTTCTTCATTTTTTATTTTATCTTTCTTAATTACTAAAAATAAAAAAATCATACTTATGTTGTATTTTATTTGTACTACTTTAATGTATTTTTTCGTTGTAAATATCTCTTATTAAAAAGAAAAAAATTACATATTAGAAAAGTAAAAAAATGTGTACATGTTGTTTGTCTTCCCTTGTAAATTCTCCACTCTTTTTTGTTTCTTATCTTTTATTTTATTGTATTATAAGTAGCCTACTTTATTTCATTTTATTTTCCTTTTATTTTTTTCCCATTTCTACAATAACTTCTATTCTACCACCAACTCCCATTCCACCCCACATTCTTCATCTAACCTCCATTCAACTCCACCAATAATCTAACCTCCATTCATCTCCACCATCTTTCTAACCTCCCTTTCTCTTCTTCTTTATAATCATCTCTACATTCTCATTTTTGCCGATCCACCATTCTTATAGAATAAGGAGAGAGCTTGGAGTGTTTTGTTGGTGACAGCGGCGAAGCGTCTTCCTCAAGCGACGACCTCCTTCAGGTGAGATCCGCGGAGCTCCGCTCCGCGTCACGAGTTCTCCATCGAGCTCGCATAGCCTCTCCGATTTTTATTTCGTCAATCGGATCGAGGCAACGACAAGAGTCCAGCGTAGCTGCTCCGCAAATCCGGCGAACTTCAGGTAAGTATTTCTCTTTATTTATCTTGTGGTTTTATCTAATAGTTTTATTTCCTTATTGTTTCATAATCATATCATTTTCACCATCTCCATTTTACCATCGCCAACACCACCTTCCACCTTCGTTTCCTACATCATACCATCACCACCGCCATCTTCTCATCTTCATTTCCTATAAGAAAACAAAAAAATATAAAAAAATAATTAAAAAAAGATTCAAAACAGCAGTAGTAAAAAAATAAAAAAATAAAAAAATATTGCAGGGAACGGCCGCACCCCCTTCCTGCAGCCGCCGCCTCCAACACAATCTCCGCCAACGGCCTCCGCCGCCCCACCCGGTCGCGGCCCCCTTGCGTCGCCCTTCTGCCTCCGCTCCACCGCGAAGCGGCCGTTAGCCACCACTCCGCGCCAGCCGGGCGCTCCCTCCAACCCACCAACTTTCTGCACACGAGTCGCCATCTCACCGCCGCCCCTTTCCACCTCACAGCCGCAAGGCCGCGCCAGCACCGCCTCGCGCGACCCCACGCAGTAGCCCTCCGCCCCTCCGCCTGCCTCCTCTGCACGCCGCCGGCCACAGCCGCCGACTCCTCTTGTTGGGTTCATCTTCAGCCGAAGGAAGAAAGGAAGAAGAAAGGTCCATTTCTTTTCATTTTTTTATTTTGTGCAAATTGCATATATTTCCCTGTAAGTTTCTAGAATTACAAAAGTGCCCCCTTGCACAATTGTGTTGTTTAGTTCAATTTCCATTTTACAGAGACACCCCTATGTTTGTGTTTTAATTTGGACACATGTTTTGCATCTTTTTATTCTATAGAAAATGTCTTTGTGTTGAGCAACTAATGCTATACCTCGTGGATATTTATTTATATTTTTGTGAGATTTTGTGAATTAACTAAAATTGATTGATTGAAAATCTTCATATTTTACCCAATCAGTGCTCTTAAATTTATATCTAACTCACGGTTGTTCCAAAAAATTTTAAAAAATCATGAATGATGCATTGAAATATTTTTAACTTACTATCTAAATTTCATCCAAAATGGAGTTGTCTTGTGCCAGAAATAATTTGTAGAGTGAATTTAGTGTTCGATTTTTAATTAAATCCACGTATATCCTTTTTGCGAAATTTTAAATCTCATGTATTCTACATGAAAATATCTATTTGTGATAATTTGCTCTCTGACTAATTTGATAACGTGGATTTAATAGAAATTAATTACTCATTGCCTTTCTGTTTTCACTAAAAAATCCATAAAAAATTCATAATTTGTCAAAAAATTCCAAAAATATTACTGTAGTCTTCTTGCATCATGTTTTCATTCCAGTCATTTTTTCATAATTTTTGCTTACTGTATGTGTGAGAAATTGTGAAAAAACTCATAAAAAGTGTATATTTTTATTTATTGCATTTTAACCCATAAAATTCTAAAAAAATGTGTTCTGTGTTCATCACTGGATTAGTATTCTAGGAAAAATATAATTTGGCTGAATTAGATTAATTTAACATTAAAATTAATTTGGCTAAGTTGTGTGATTTCTTAGTACTTAATTCACCCGCATCTTGCATTGGCATTTGATTTTTGCATTAAAAAAATCTAAAAAAAGAACCGCACAGAAATCTAGTCCTAAGTTTTTAAATTAAACCCAAGTTGTTCCTTTGCCTCCCTGTGTTCGACCCCGGACTTGCCCGGGATATAAATTAAGCCGAGACACTCTTCACGGAGATCCTTCTCTCGGTTCTTACCGAATCGCTAAGTATACGTATTACAACGTACATGAATTAGTCATCGTATTCAGCGACTCGTCAGATGGCACCATTGCCTGGGAGGCAAACGGCTTAGGGATTAGTTTAAAATTTTGGATTTAGTTTTTCATTTCCTCGGGTAGTCTGACCCCCGAGCCACTTGTATTTATTCCATTTTTTCAATTATTTCTCTTCATATTCTTGTATATATTTTGTTTTAATCTCTCTAACATAAATTTTATTTTTCTTGCGAGGGCCCGGTGAACTTGGAGTGCATCGGAGGTCGACGGACGCGACGCGCGCCGACTGCTGAAGAGCAAGAAAATCAATTTATCTTCGAGAGAATTTATATAAATTTTTGTAATTATTGTGTTGTAATAACTTAGGGAATTCGCTCCTTCCAGCGGCTCTTGTTTGAGAGCTCGCGTTTGTATCCGGACTGGACTTTGGACCCGCTCGTGGTCGTGTGGTTGATTGACGTAGAATAGGACTTGCACTCGCGGCTCTTAGAGCATTTTTATTAGATTATCTTGATTGCTTTTGCTCGTAATATCTAGGACCACACATCACATTTAACGAGACACACTTAGACCGTTGGGCTATTAGTCAAATTTAACTTGTTCATCACTCGCTAATAGAACTGCCTATTTAGGAACGGCTTTCTCGTTTGCATTCATATAGTATAAAATTTCAATTCTGCCTTGTATCCTGCATGTAGAGCACGAGGAACATTGTAAGTCTTCTGAACTGGGCATGCATCATTGATTTCATTATTTGCATCGGTTTTTCTCGACTCCCTCCCCTTGGTTTTTGAAACTTAGGTTAAAAGGAAATCGGGACTGATCGTTAGGCGTGCTTTGTTTGGTGGACTAATCAAGTGATAACCATACTTAAAACCGGGACTGCTAATCAGAGTTGACAAAAAAACTGATTAAAACTAACACTTGTTTTGGTAGAGCAAAACCCTCATTGTATGCTTGGCTAATTGTGATTGTTGAGAGGTGAGGACGCATCCCTAGGATAGTGCCCAAAACCTACTTTTTAGCCTTGCGTAATTGGATTTATATCTTGATTTATCACCTAATTAAAACTGCAAAGATAAACGGTCGGACTTTTGCGATCATCACTGTGTTGAGTAGGTGAACTCAGGGTTTGCTCTTGTGTTTGTTTGTTTTGTGTGTTATTCGGTGCACTTGCACGCTTTCTTCCTCGATCCGCTTCATTCTCCCATCTCCCTTCCAAGATGTCAGAATTTTGGTCATCATATCCAAGTCACCCTTCTTCGACCATATTCTGATCATCTCCACCCACTTATTCCTCCTCATACCCATACACCGACCGCAAAGTCAGAACTCAGACTGACTTCTCCACTTCTTCGTCCTTCTCACCTACCCCACATTCTTGCACCCCTGACCCACAACCACCCTGGATTGACTCACTATATTCTCGTCCGCTTGCTGGAATCAAGGAACAAATCGAAGAGCAAGCGACTACTGAGATGAATGATTGGCATAATCAGTTGACCCCACATACCTCACTTTCACCTCGAGTTGGGACAGAACAACAATTTCCATATACACATCCCGACTTAACCTTAGGGTACAACATGGTCGACCAGACAAATCGAATGGAGAGGCCTGCACCGTACGATCTTCCTGACTTGATTGACCTGAGTGATAGAGACCACATTGACCAACCTTCATATCACTCATTCGGAGAGCCGACATATACAGGAGATTGGATTCATGCGACTAATTTACAGACCCCCTGTCTACTAACTCCACCAGATGAGGCTCCGACCAACATCTGCCATACAGATAGGTCATACTCAACCCAGTATTACACGCCTGAGTCAAGATGTGTTGAGTATAAGATCTCAAGTTCTCAGCGGTATCCTCCAACTGAGCAGACTTCTCTCATGATGTGTCATGAGAACTTATTGGAGGATGACATTTGTAAACCGATCAAGAATCCAGGTAGAAATGTGGATCATGAATTTTGCGGATTGAATTTTAAAAACCTGGAAGACACCGGATTGACCACACATCATGTACAGCTGGAGTCCCTTCTACCTCCCTCTTCTACTAACCACTTTCCCTCAAAACCAGAGTCTGTACATTCTCCTAGTCCTCCTTCACCTACCAAAAAGACCAAAAAAATTGAAAACTCAGAAAATACCATAAAAATTAAAAAAGGAAAAGATCTAAAAAAATTGGATCCTGCGGTTAGGGAAGCATTGGATAGAAAGTTGATTTTTGAGCTTCCCTTAATAATGGCCATTGAGCACTTTCCCGACCTTAAAAGATTTGTGAGAAGTAAATTGATGCCTAAAAGGTCGGGCAATAAGAGAACAAGGACTGAGATACATATAGTGTCTATGGCCACATCTTTGATGATAGGGAGAAAAACCAAGAGCCGCAGAGTAAAACGGTTACCTAGATTTGATTGTGAAATCAAAGATACCACATTCACCCATGCAAGAATCGATGATGACTTACCGATTAATATCCTCCCAACCTCCGTGTTTGCCAAACTCAAACTCGGATCTGCCAAGAAGTCAAGAGAGATCATTCAGTTGGCAGATCGGACCATTAAACGGTCGAGAGGAACCATTTCAGTCATCGTCACTTTCCAATGTGCTCTACTGGAGATAAACTTCACGATCATTGACATTGAGCACCGAGGAGAGTTTATCCAGTCTCCGATCATTCTTGGGAAGCCGTTCTTAGCCTTGGTTAAGGCAACTATAGATTGTGAGACTCGGGAGATCGATTTCTCTACATTGGGAGCACTCCTACCTCACCCGATCTTTGAGGACACACGATATTCCAAGGTAATCCGTAAAGTTGCAGACAGTCGTGACCTTCGAGAGACAGTTGAGTCCCGTCTCTCTACTACACCTGAGATACCGACTGTCCAGAAGACCATTGGTTTAGAGACTTCCTACAACCACACACCGCCAACTGCTTGCACCACCACCGCGACAGCTTCTAGAGAGGACTCACGACCAGAATCTATCATTGAGTCGGACATGACCTTTGTGGATTGCCTTGATCATTTCGATGATCCGACACAAGAACCCAACAATGTTAAGCCAACTGAAACATTGTGCCTTATCAGAGACGTGTGCTGACCCTGCAGGAGTATTACAATGCATATGGTGACTCATCTGATGATGAACCTCTGGTCAGAACCTCACACACACCACATCCAGGACATACATCAAAGGAGACAACTGGGACCAAATTGACCAATCTTGATAAATCGGTTGCTCCATCCTCTAGTCGGTCATATGGTAAGAAGAAGACAGGTGTTGATTTCTTGAGGTGTTCCCCCAAACTCCTTGAGAGGTATCAATCTCCTCTTCCTCTTGATGCTTCAGGTTCTAGAAAACCGACTAAGAAGGTTACCTTCGATGTTCCAGAGAAGGAACTTTCTGAGGAGTCCTCATCAGGTCCAGATGAGGTGATCTACATGAGTGAGCTTAGTTCGGTTGTTCTGAAGCCATATTTGAGCAAGAAGCCGTGTGTTGACCCTCGTTGGATGAGCCCCACACCTCACTATTATTCCTCTGTGAACGATTCTGACAACGATACACATGTATACTATCCTCCCCATCGCTCCCGCAAGAAGGTCCGTCACAAACCTTCTTGATCCTTGTATATTCTCACTCCTCCTTGTACATATTTTCCTTCCTTTATTTCCCTCCCTCCCCCGTGATTCGCATCACTCGCTCCAGTTCCGTATCATTTTCATTTTGTGGCTATACTTAGGATGACTAGATCATAAGTATAGGGGGCGAGTGACCCGAGTTGCTCCATCTCTTCTTTTTATTTTCTTTTTGTATATTCTTTTCCATTCTCACCGGTCCCCCATTCTTGTGTTCTTTCCAATACTTAGGCTGACCAGAGCCTAAGTATAGGGGGGTCGATGCCCGTTGTGTATTATCCACATTTTTTTCACTTCTATTCTTTTCACCCACTTATACTTAGTACGAGCTATGGCTTTTTGTCACCTAGTGCCATGAGGACATAGCACATGCTAAGTATAGGGGGCGTGTATATATTACATATATACTTTATCCATAGCTCGTACTTTCACGTATTTTGTATATATATTATACAATAATTATGGGGTGGGTGAAAAAAATTCAAAAAAAAATTTAAAAAAAACTCTCTTAAAAAAACTTTTTCAAAAAAAACTATTTTTCTTATTTGCTTCAAAAAAACTTTCTTTTTCAAAAAAAAAGTCCTTTCTTATTTACCTATCTTTTTCAAAAAAAACTCTTGAAAAAAAAGCAAAACTTTTCTAAAAAAAACTTTTTGAAAAAAACTTTTCTAAAAAAATCAATCATAAAAAAAACTAAAAAAACTAACTAGTAAGTTGGTTTAATCCCTGACACAATTCACTTTCACACAAGACTAGTGATGTTCAAGAACACTTGGTTTAGGAGGTCTTGAGATTTTGAGTCAACCAGCCTTAGTCATTATGGTCCTTGACTTAATTATTCACATTTCCCTAGTTTGAAAGATTTGTGTGCTATATTGCATGCTTAGTCTCTACCTTAAGAATATGATCAGCACCTCACATACACGACTGCAGTTATGACGAGATGAGTTTAAATTTCACTTAAGGAACTGGGATGAGGGATTTGAGTTTGGACTTGATTTAATGATGCTCGAGGATGGTATAAAATCAATGAAGGCTTCATGAAACCTGAGTGTCAGCATCTTTAGCCAGTATGAGAACATGGTTCTTGTACTATCTCTTGACATTTACCTATGTGCCAGGGTGTGATAAAATAAAAAATGTTGATCAGTGTGCGCCAACTCTTGGTAAAAGCAGTGGAGCTAGCCACAAATACTACAAAACAATGAAATGTCAAAGAAAAGCTCTCATTCCACAAAGTCAATTATCAAAAGAGCTTCCACCAAAGGCGAGCGCTCCCAACCATTTTAAAGTGTCCACTTGGACCACCGATATTAGGACCAGGAGTCGAGCTTCACCAAAAAAGGGCCCTGCATCGTAAATGCTACAAGTCTGGGTGTAGAAGGTACGATAGGTACTCAAAAAAAGGCACACCCCGGTGTAATCCCAGGAAAACAAGTGCAGACGGCTCCAACTTCTCTTGACGGATGTACTAATCAACACCAAAAAAATGCGTTGCGTAATAAGGCACTTGAGAGGATCCTTATTCCAGTGAGAGGGAGAGAAGAAATGACACAATCCTATGACCTCCATCAACTAGCCTTCCATCTACACTTTCAAGTCTGACAACTAAAGAGACGGTGGATTGGATGCAAGAAATGATTTATTCCCTAGTGTTGAGGATCGGGTCCATAGGGGAGTCTCTTGGACTGGAACCTTGGGTGACGTTGTGACTCTACTCTCGTAACTGCAGTCAACACTTAAAATCATATCCCTTATATATATGTATACAAAGAGAGTCTGATGATTAGGGGAATTGGATACCTTTAGACTAGAGCTTGGTTCAGCTTAGAATTTTAGGATCTCTAAAACCGAGAGTTCTTGAACGGATCAAGTATCGTATTCACATGCACAGTCAGGGGTTAATCCAACTTATTCATTCTTTATTTGCTCGAGGACTAGCAAAGTTTAAGTAAAGGGGGTGATGAATCCGTGATTCATCATCGCAATATCTTGATCTTAGCAAAATCCCCGAATAAAATCCCAGAAAAATGTCCATAAAATCAACAAATTAACAAAATAACTCTTGTAAATAAAACACACTAATTATTATATATTAGATTGTATAAAATAAATTAACATTAAAAAACCGCAAATTAAAGGAGTTTTTCACCTGTAAATAGTCCAAAACTTCATGGATTTTTAATAATTTCATTTCAACTCCTTTTTGTCTAATTCTTTCTATAACTTGTTTATAAAAATGTAAATAAAAATACAAAAATACAAAACAAATTTCACCTCAAATAAATGCTCCTAGATCCCAAAGAGAAAAAGCCGTAAAGTTTAACTTCCAAGCCAAATTCCCGCTCCGTTTGAACTCCAAATTCACCAAACTCACTTTTAAAGTTCAAGTTAGAAAATTATCTATCCAAACAGAAGTGGTTTCATTAAAATCAGAGCTTATTTGCAAAAGTTGGGTTTTGGGACCTAGATGTACATTGTATATTATGTATATATTCATTATTTCTTCATTTTTATTTTATCTTTCTTAATTACTAAAAATAAAAAAAATCATAAGTGTGTTGTATTTTAATTATACTATTTTATTGTATTTCTTCGTTGTAAATATCTCTTATAAAAAAGAAAAAAAATTACATATTAGAAAAGTAAAAAAATGTGTACATGTTGTTTGTCTTCCCTTGTAAATTCTCCACTCTTTTTTGTTTCTTATCTTTTATTTTATTGTATTATAAGTAGCCTACTTTATTTCATTTTATTTTCCTTTTATTTTTCCCCATTCTCTACAATAACTTCTATTCTACCACCAACTCCCATTCCACCCCACATTCTTCATCTAACCTCCATTCAACTCCACCAATAATCTAACCTCCATTAATCTCCACCATCTTTCTAACCTCCCTTTCTCTTCTTATTTATAATCATCTCTACATTCTCATTTTTGCCGATCCACCATTCTTATAGAATAAGGAGAGAGCTTGGAGTGTTTTGTTGGTGACAGCGGCGAAGCGTCTTCCTCAAGCGACGACCTCCTTCAGGTGAGATCCGCGGAGCTCCGCTCCGCGTCACGAGTTCTCCATCGAGCTCGCATTGCCTCTCCGATTTTTATTTCGCCAATCGGATAGAGGCGACGACAAGAGTCCAGCGTAGCTGCTCCGCAAATCTGGCGAACTTCAGGTAAGTATTTCTCTTCATTTATCTTGTGGTTTTATCTTATCTAATAGTTTTATTTCCTTGTTGTTTCTTAATCATATCATTTTCACCATCCTCATTTTACCATCACCAACACCACCTTCCACCTTCGTTCCCTACATCATACCATCACCACCGCCATCTTCTCATCTTCATTTCCTATAAGAAAACAAAAAAATATAAAAAATTAATTAAAAAAAAGATTCAAAACAGTAGTAGTAAAAAAATAAAAAAAAATAGTGCAGGGGACGGCCGCACCCCCTTCTTGCAGTCGTCGCCGCCAACACCATCTCCGCCAGCGGCCTCCGCCGCCCCACCCGGCCGCGGCCCCCTCACGCCGCCCTTCCGCCTCCGCTCCACCGTGAAGCGGCCGTCAGCCGCACTCCGCGCCAGCCGGACGCTCCCTCCAACCCGCCAACTTTCTGCACACGAGTCGCCATCTCACCGCCGCCCCTTTCCACCTCCCAGCCGCAAGGCCGCGCCAGCGCCGCCTCGCGCGACCCCACGCGGCAGCCCTCCTCCCCTTCGCCTGCCTCCTCTGTGCGCCGCCGGCAACAGCCGCCGACTCCTCTTGTTGGGTTCATCTTCAGCCGAAGGAAGAAAGGAAGAAGAAAGGTCCATTTCTTTTCATTTTTTATTTTGTGCAAATTGCATATATTTCCTGTAAGTTTCTAGAATTACAAAAGTTCCCCCTTGCACAATTGTGTTGTTTAGTTCAATTTCCATTTTGCAGAGACACCCCTATGTTTGTGTGTTAATTTGGACAACTGTTTTGCATCATATTTTACCCAATCAGTGCTCTTAAATTTATATCTAACTCACGGTTGTTCCAAAAATTTTTAAAAAATCATGAATGATGCATTGAAATATTTTTAACTTACTATCTAAATTTCGTCCAAAATGGAGTTGTCTTGTGCCTGAAATAATTTGTAGAGTGAATTTAGTGTTCGATTTTTAATTAAATCCACGTATATCCTTTTTGCGAAATTTTAAATCTCCTGTATTCTACATGAAAATATCTATTTGTGATAATTTGCTCTCTGACTAATTTGATAACGTGGATTTAATAGAAATTAATTACTCATTGCCTTTCTGTTTTCACTAAAAAATTCATAATTTGTCAAAAAATTCCAAAAATATTATTGTAGTCTTCTTGCATCATGTTTTCATTCCAGTCATTTTTTCATAATTTTTGCTTATTGTATGTGTGAGAAATTGTGAAAAAACTCATAAAAAGTGTATATTTTTATTTATTGCATTTTAACCCATAAAATTCTAAAAAAATGTGTTCTGTGTTCATCACTGGATTAGTATTCTAGGAAAAATATAATTTGGCTGAATTAGATTAATTTAACATTAAAATTAATTTGGCTAAGTTGTGTGATTTCTTACTACTTTTCACCCGCATCTTGCATTGGCATTTGATTTTTGCATAAAAAAATCTAAAAAAAGAACCGCATAGAAATCTAGTCCTAAGTTTTTAAATTAAACCCAAGTTGTTCCTTTGCCTCCCTGTGTTCGACCCCGGACTTGCCCGGGATATAAATTAAGCCGAGACACTCTTCACGGAGATCCTTCTCTCGGTTCTTACCGAATCGCTAAGTATACGTATTACAACGTACATGAATTAGTCATCGTATTCAGCGACTCGTCAGATGGCACCGTTACCGGGGAGGCAAACGGCTTAGGGATTAGTTTAAAATTTTGGATTTAGTTTTTCATTTCCTCGGGTAGTCTGACCCCCGAGCCACTTGTATTTATTCCATTTTTTCAATTATTTCTCTTCATATTCTTGTATATATTTTGTTTTAATCTCTCTAACATAAATTTTATTTTTCTTGCGAGGGCCCGGTGAACTTGGAGTGCATCGGAGGTCGACGGACGCGACGCGCGCCGACTGCTGAAGAGCAAGAAAATCAATTTATCTTCGAGAGAATTTATATAAATTTTTGTAATTATTGTGTTGTAATAACTTAGGTAATTCGCTCTTTCCAGCGGCTCTTGTTTGAGAGCTCGCGTTTGTATCCGGACTGGACTTTGGACCCGCTCGTGGTCGTGTGGTTGATTGACGTAGAATAGGACTTGCACTCGCGGCTCTTAGAGCATTTTTATTAGATTATCTTGATTGCTTTTGCTCGTAATATCTAGGACCACACATCACATTTAACGAGACGCACTTAGGCCGCTGGGCTATTAGTCAAATTTAACTTATTCATCACTCGCTAATAGAACTGCCTATCTAGGAACGGCTTTCTTGTTTGCATTCATATAGTATAAAATTTCAATTCTGCCTTGTATCCTGCATGTAGAGCACGAGGAACATTGTAAGCCTTCTGAACTGGGCATGCATCATTGATTTCATTATTTGCATCGGTTTTTCTCGACTCCCTCCCCTTGGTTTTTGAAACTTAGGTTAAAAGGAAATCGGGACTGATCGTTAGGCGTGCTTTGTTTGGTGGACTAATCAAGTGATAACCAAACTTAAAACCGGGACTGCTAATCAGAGTTGACAAAAAAACTGATTAAAACTAACACTTGTTTTGGTAGAGCAAAACCCTCATTGTATGCTTGGCTAATTGTGATTGTTGAGAGGTGAGGACGCATCCCTAGGATAGTGCCCAAAACCTACTTTTTTGCCTTGCGTAATTGGATTTATATCTTGATTTATCACCTAATTAAAACTGAAAAGATAAACGGTCGGACTTTTGCGATCATCACTATGTTGAGTAGGTGAACTCAGGGTTTGCTCTTGTGTTTGTTTGTTTTGTGTGTTATTCGGTGCACTTGCACGCTTTCTTCCTCGATCCGCTTCATTCTCCCATCTCCCTTCCAAGATGTCAGAATTTTGGTCATCATATCCAAGTCACCCTTCTTCGACCATATTCTGATCATCTCCACCCACTTATTTTTCCTCATACCCATACACCGACCGCAAAGTCAGAACCCAGACTGACTTCTCCACTTCTTCGTCCTTCTCACCTACCCCACATTCTTGCACCCCTGACCCACAACCACCCTGGATTGACTCACTATATTCTCGTCCGCTTGCTGGAATCAAGGAACAAATCGAAGAGCAAGCGACTACTGAGATGAATGATTGGCATAATCAGTTGACCCCACATACCTCACTTTCACCTCGAGTTGGGACAGAACAACAATTTCCATATACACATCCCGACTTAACCTTAGGGTACAACATGGTCGACCAGACAAATCGAATGGAGAGGCCTGCACCGTACGATCTTCCTGACTTGATTGACCTGAGTGATAGAGACCACATTGACCAACCTTCATATCACTCATTCGGAGAGCCGACATATACAGGGGATTGGATTCATGCGACTAATTTACAGACCCCCTGTCTACTAACTCCACCAGATGAGGCTCCGACCAACATCTGCCATACAGATAGGTCATACTCAACCCAGTATTACACGCCTGAGTCAAGATGTGTTGAGTATAAGATCTCAAGTTCTCAGCGGTATCCTCCAACTGAGCAGACTTCTCTCATGATGTGTCATGAGAACTTATTGGAGGATGACATTTGTAGACCGATCAAGAATCCAGGTAGAAATGTGGATCATGAATTTTGCGGATTGAATTTTAAAAACCTGGAAGACACCGGATTGACCACACATCATGTACAGCTAGAGTCCCTTCTACCTCCCTCTTCTACTAACCACTTTCCCTCAAAACCAGAGTCTGTACATTCTCCTAGTCCTCCTTCACCTACCAAAAAGACCAAAAAAATTGAAAACTCAGAAAATACCATAAAAATTAAAAAAGGAAAAGATCTAAAAAAATTGGATCCTGCGGTTAGGGAAGCATTGGATAGAAAGTTGATTTTTGAGCTTCCCTTAATAATGGCCATTGAGCACTTTCCCGACCTTAAAAGATTTGTGAGAAGTAAATTGATGCCTAAAAGGTCGGGCAATAAGAGAACAAGGACTGAGATACATATAGTGTCTATGGCCACATCTTTGATGATAGGGAGAAAAACTAAGAGCCGCAGAGTAAAACGGTTACCTAGATTTGATTGTGAAATCAAAGATACCACATTCACCCATGCAAGAATCGATGATGACTTACCGATTAATATCCTCCCGACCTCCGTGTTTGCCAAACTCAAACTCAGATCTGCCAAGAAGTCAAGAGAGATCATTCAGTTGGCAGATCGGACCATTAAACGGTCGAGAGGAACCATTTCAGTCATCGTCACTTTCCAATGTGCTCTACTGGAGATAAACTTCACGATCATTGACATTGAGCACCGAGGAGAGTTTACCCAGTCTCCGATCATTCTTGGGAAGCCGTTCTTAGACTTGGTTAAGGCAACTATAGATTGTGAGACTCGGGAGATCGATTTCTCTACATTGGGAGCACTCCTACCTCACCCGATCTTTGAGGACACACGATATTCCAAGGTAATCCGTAAAGTTGCAGACAGTCGTGACCTTCGAGAGACAGTTAAGTCCCGTCTCTCTACTACACCTGAGATACCGACTGTCTAGACGACCATTGGTTTAGAGACTTCCTACAACCACACACCGCCAACTGCTTGCACCACCACCGCGACAGCTTCTAGAGAGGACTCACGACCAGAAGCTATCATTGAGTCGGACATGACCTTTGTGGATTGCCTTGATCATTTCGATGATCCGACACAAGAACCCAACAATGTTAAGCCAACTGAAACATTGTGCCTTATCAGAGACGTGTGCTGACCCTGCAGGAGTATTACAATGCATATGGTGACTCATCTGATGATGAACCTCTGGTCAGAACCTCACACACACCACATCCAGGACATACATCAAAGGAGACAACTGGGACCAAATTGACCAATCTTGATAAATCGGTTGCTCCATCCTCTAGTCGGTCATATGGTAAGAAGAAGACAGGTGTTGATTTCTTGAGGTGTTCCCCCAAACTCCTTGAGAGGTATCAATCTCCTCTTCCTCTTGATGCTTCAGGTTCTAGAAAACCGACTAAGAAGGTTACCTTCGATGTTCCAGAGAAGGAACTTTCTGAGGAGTCCTCATCAGGTCCAGATGAGGTGATCTACATGAGTGAGCTTAGTTCGGTTGTTCTGAAGCCATATTTGAGCAAGAAGCCGTGTGTTGACCCTCGTTGGATGAGCCCCACACCTCACTATTATTCCTCTGTGAACGATTCTGACAACGATACACATGTATACTATCCTCCCCATCGCTCCCGCAAGAAGGTCCGTCACAAACCTTCTTGATCCTTGTATATTCTCACTCCTCCTTGTACATATTTTCCTTCCTTTATTTCCCTCCCTCCCCCGTGATTCGCATCACTCGCTCCAGTTCTGTATCGTTTTCATTTTGTGGCTATACTTAGGATGACTAGATCATAAGTATAGGGGGCGAGTGACCCGAGTTGCTCCATCTCTTCTTTTTATTTTCTTTTTGTATATTCTTTTCCATTCTCACCAGTCCCCCATTCTTGTGTTCTTTCCAATACTTAGGCTGACCAGAGCCTAAGTATAGGGGGGTCGATGCCCGTTGTGTATTATCCACATTTTTTTCACTTCTATTCTTTTCACCCACTTATACTTAGTACGAGCTATGGCTTTTTGTCACCTAGTGCCATGAGGACATATCACATGCTAAGTATAGGGGGCGTGTATATATTACATATATACTTTACCCATAGCTCGTACTTTCACGTATTTTCTATATATATTATACAATAATTATGGGGTGGGTGAAAAAAATTCAAAAAAAAATTTAAAAAAAACTCTCTTAAAAAAACTTTTTCAAAAAAAACTATTTTTCTTATTTGCTTCAAAAAAAACTTTCTTTTTCAAAAAAAAGTCCTTTCTTATTTACCTATCTTTTTCAAAAAAAACTCTTGAAAAAAAAGCAAAACTTTTCTAAAAAAAACTTTTTGAAAAAAACTTTTCTAAAAAAATCAATCATAAAAAAAACTAAAAAAACTAACTAGTAAGTTGGTTTAATCCCTGACACAATTCACTTTCACACAAGACTAGTGATGTTCAAGAACACTTGGTTTAGGAGGTCTTGAGATTTTGAGTCAACCAGCCTTAGTCATTATGGTCCTTGACTTAATTATTCACATTTCCCTAGTTTGAAAGATTTGTGTGCTATATTGCATGCTTAGTCTCTACCTTAAGAATATGATCAGCACCTCACATACACGACTGCAGTTATGACGAGATGGATTTAAATTTCACTTAAGGAACTGGGATGAGGGATTTGAGTTTGGACTTGATTTAATGATGCTCGAGGATGGGATAAAATCAATGAAGGCTTCATGAAACCTGAGTGTCAGCATCTTTAGCCAGTATGAGAACATGGTTCTTGTACTATCTCTTGACATTTACCTATGTGCCAGGGTGTGATAAAATAAAAAATGTTGATCAGTGTGCGCCAACTCTTGGTAAAAGCAGTGGAGCTAGCCACAAATACTACAAAACAATGAAATGTCAAAGAAAAGCTCTCATTCCACAAAGTCAATTATCAAAAGAGCTTCCACCAAAGGCGAGCGCTCCCAACCATTTTAAAGTGTCCACTTGGACCACCGATATTAGGACCAGGAGTCGAGCTTGCACCAAAAAAGGGCCCTGCATCGTAAATGCTACGAGTCTGGGTGTAGAAGGTACGATAGGTACTCAAAAAAAGGCACACCCCGGTGTAATCCCAGGAAAACAAGTGCAGACGGCTCCAACTTCTCTTGACGGATGTACTAATCAACACCAAAAAAATGCGTTGCGTAATAAGGCACTTGAGAGGATCCTTATTCCAGTGAGAGGGAGAGAAGAAATGACACAATCCTATGACCTCCATCAACTAGCCTTCCATCTACACTTTCAAGTCTGACAACTAAAGAGACGGTGGATTGGATGCAAGAAATGATTTATTCCCTAGTGTTGAGGATCGGGTCCATAGGGGAGTCTCTTGGACTGGAACCTTGGGTGACGTTGTGACTCTACTCTCGTAACTGCAGTCAACACTTAAAATCATATCCCTTATATATATGTATACAAAGAGAGTCTGATGATTAGGGGAATTGGATACCTTTTGACTAGAGCTTGGTTCAGCTTAGAATTTTAGGATCTCTAAAACCGAGAGTTCTTGAACGGATCAAGTATCGTATTCACATGCACAGTCAGGGGTTAATCCAACTTATTCATTCTTTATTTGCTCGAGGACTAGCAAAGTTTAAGTAAAGGGGGTGATGAATCCGCGATTCATCATCGCAATATCTTGATCTTAGCAAAATCCCCGAGTAAAATCCCAGAAAAATGTCCATAAAATCAACAAATTAACAAAATAACTCTTGTAAATAAAACACACTAATTACTATATATTAGATTGTATAAAATAAATTAACACTAAAAAACCGCAAATTAAAGGAGTTTTTCACCTGTAAATAGTCCAAAACTTCATGGATTTTTAATAATTTCATTTCAACTCCTTTTTGTCTAATTCTTTCTATAACTTGTTTATAAAAATGTAAATAAAAATACAAAAATACAAAACAAATTTCACCTCAAATAAATGCTCCTAGATCCCAAAGAGAAAAAGCCGTAAAGTTTAACTTCCAAGCCAAATTCCCGCTCCGTTTGAACTCCAAATTCACCAAACTCACTTTTAAAGTTCAAGTTAGAAAATTATCTATCCAAACAGAAGTGGTTTCATTAAAATCAGGGCTTATTTGCAAAAGTTGGGTTTTGGGACCTAGATGTACAATGTATATTATGTATATATTCATTATTTCTTCATTTTTATTTTATCTTTCTTAATTACTAAAAATAAAAAAATCATAAGTGTGTTGTATTTTAATTATACTATTTTATTGTATTTCTTCGTTGTAAATATCTCTTATAAAAAAGAAAAAAAATTACATATTAGAAAAGTAAAAAAATGTGTACATGTTGTTTGTCTTCCCTTGTAAATTCTCCACTCTTTTTTGTTTCTTATCTTTTATTTTATTGTATTATAAGTAGCCTACTTTATTTCATTTTATTTTCCTTTTATTTTTCCTCATTCTCTACAATAACTTCTATTCTACCACCAACTCCCATTCCACCCCACATTCTTCATCTAACCTCCATTCAACTCCACCAATAATCTAACCTCCATTAATCTCCACCATCTTTCTAACCTCCCTTTCTCTTCTTATTTATAATCATCTCTACATTCTCATTTTTGCCGATCCACCATTCTTATAGAATAAGGAGAGAGCTTGGAGTGTTTTGTTGGTGACAGCGGCGAAGCGTCTTCCTCAAGCGACGACCTCCTTCAGGTGAGATCCGCGGAGCTCCGCTCCGCGTCACGAGTTCTCCATCGAGCTCGCATTGCCTCTCCGATTTTTATTTCGCCAATCGGATAGAGGCGACGACAGGAGTCCAGCGTAGCTGCTCCGCAAATCTGGCGAACTTCAGGTAAGTATTTCTCTTCATTTATCTTGTGGTTTTATCTTATCTAATAGTTTTATTTCCTTGTTGTTTCATAATCATATCATTTTCACCATCCTCATTTTACCATCACCAACACCACCTTCCACCTTCGTTCCCTACATCATACCATCACCACCGCCATCTTCTCATCTTCATTTCCTATAAGAAAACAAAAAAATATAAAAAAATTAATTAAAAAAAAGATTCAAAACAGTAGTAGTAAAAAAAATAAAAAAAAATAGTGCAGGGGACGGCCGCACCCCCTTCTTGCAGTCGTCGCCGCCAACACCATCTCCGCCAGCGGCCTCCGCCGCCCCACCCGGCCGCGGCCCCCTCGCGCCGCCCTTCCGCCTCCGCTCCACCATGTAGCGGCCGTCAGCCGCACTCCGCGCCAGCCGGACGCTCCCTCCAACCCGCCAACTTTCTGCACACGAGTCGCCATCTCACCGCCGCCCCTTTCCACCTCCCAGCCGCAAGGCCGCGCCAGCGCCGCCTCGCGCGACCCCATGCGGCAGCCCTCCTCCCCTCCGCCTGCCTCCTCTGTGCGCCGCCGGCAACAGCCGCCGACTCCTCTTGTTGGGTTCATCTTCAGCCGAAGGAAGAAAGGAAGAAGAAAGGTCCATTTCTTTTCATTTTTTATTTTGTGCAAATTGCATATATTTCCTGTAAGTTTCTAGAATTACAAAAGTTCCCCCTTGCACAATTGTGTTGTTTAGTTCAATTTCCATTTTGCAGAGACACCCCTATGTTTGTGTGTTAATTTGGACAACTGTTTTGCATCTTTTTATTCTATAGAAAATGTCTTTGTGTTGAGCAACTAATGATATACCTCGTGGATATTTATTTATATTTTTGTGAGATTTTGTGAATTAACTAAAATTGATTGATTGAAAATCTTCATATTTTACCCAATCAGTGCTCTTAAATTTATATCTAACTCACGGTTGCTCCAAAAATTCTTAAAAAATCATGAATGATGCATTGAAATATTTTTAACTTACTATCCAAATTTCATCCAAAACGGAGTTGTTTTGTGCCTGAAATAATTTGTAGAGTGAATTTAGTATTTGATTTTTAATTAAATCCACGTATATCCTTTTTGCGAAATTTTAAATCTCCAGGATTCTACATGAAAATATCTATTTGTGATAATTTGCTCTCTGACTAATTTGATAACGTGGATTTAATAGAAATTAATTACTCATTGCCACTCTATTTTCACTAAAAAAATCCATAAAAAATTCATAACTTGTCAAAAAAATTCCAAAAATATTACTGTAGTCTTCTTGCATCATGTTTTCATTCCAGTAATTTTTTCATAATTTTTGCTTACTGTTTGTGTGAGAAATTGTGAAAAACTCATAAAAAGTGTATATTTTTATTTATTGCATTTTAACCCATAAAATTCTAAAAAAATATGTTTTGTGTTCATCACTGGATTAGTATTATAGGAAAAATGTAATTTGGCTGAATTAGATTAATTTGACATTAAAATTAATTTGTCTAAGTTGTGTGATTTCTTAGTACTTAATTCACCCGCATCTTGCATTGGCATTTGGTTTTTGCATAAAAAAATCTAAAAAAAGAACCGTGTGGAAATCTAGTCCCAAGTTTTTAAATTAAACCCAAGTTGTTCCTCTGCCTCCCTGTGTTCGACCCCGGACTTGCCTGGGATATAAATTAAGCCGAGACACTCTTCACGGAGATCCTTCTCTCGGTTCTGACCGAATCACTAAGTACATGTATTACAACGTACATGAATTAATCATCGTATTCAGCGACTCGTCAGTCATCAACCTATTGATCTGTCAAATATACGTACTCAGACATATAGCAATACATTTGTCTTCGGTTATAGGATGTGTGCCTATATCGTTACAGTATTCAACATAGGACTTTGGTTATCTCGATATCGTTAAGTCAACCCCTTGACTTAACTAATCTGACACCTCCGAATCTCTATTCCTATGCAGAGGACCTACATCAAGAGGTCAGTCAGATATCAACCTATATGAGAAAGGATTGCCATCTCCTATCGGGCTGGAGATCATTTCTTAATAATCATTTGACGGTGTTTGATGAGTCCTCAATCTAACTCCTTAGATATTCATCCAAACACCAATCTCTATGATTCAATTAGTGAATCAACAGATGTATGATTATTAAGATGGCCTTGGTACATATCCCTAATTGTATAGAGGGACCTTATAGTGCATTCATTCACTTAATCTCAGAAAGGGAGTGAAAATAAATCAATAACTTTTATTGATAAATCAGACATTGCAATGACATTTATTGTTGGAATGGTTCGCCTCGAGCTCACCTTGCTAACACCGTCGGGGACACCTGATGAATACCCATTCATCACTCTTTATTCTTTTATTTTAGCTACAAAACCTTTACCAAACACATGTATATTCTTGTAAATACAAATAATTGTCAATCAGCATGCATTGTATAAAATTGAATAATTAGCATGTTTTTGTGCAAAAATAAAAGAATAAAGAAACAAAAGAAAAAGAGGGAAATATTTAGAATAAATATTGAGCGACCTAATCCCAAGGGAGGGCTCAGCATGGGCCTGACCGCATAAAAACCCAAGTAGAGAGATATAAGGAAGCTCATGTGTGTACATATATACCTGTGTATAAATAAAAATATATTTTCCTCTTATTAAAATAAAAGTGGGTTGTATTTATTTTTATATATTTTTAAATATTTAATTAAAATAAAAATGAGAAAAATTAAAAAGAAAATAAAATCCCTTCATCATTGTCTATATCCACCATGTACATAAGACCACATATCTATTTATTTATCCTAATAAATAAATAAATTAAAAGTCCATAAAAATTGTATATATTCTAGACTTCATAAAGTAAATAAATAAAATAAAAATTACAAAAATAAAAATAAAATAAAAAGGAATAAAAATAAAATCAAGTTCCTACATTGTACATATACCATATATGTATATAAATAAAAGTAATTACTTTACCCTTGTAAATAAATAATAAAAATAAAATAAAAATACCAAAATATTCCAAATTTTATTCTATAAATAAAAAAATACAAAATTGGAATAAAAATGTATAAAAATAAATAATTAAAAATCAAAATAAAAAATACAATATTGTATATACCTATGTATATAGTACTATATTGTAAATACCTATTTTTTTATTTCAAAAAAATAAATAAAAATCATAAAAAAATAATTTAAAATAAAAGAAACATTTTCATATTTTAAATTTTTCCAAAATCGGGCATTTTCTACTTTATAATGAATTTCCAATTCTTTTTGACGTGGCCGCTCCTGATTGGTCCACGGGGGATGTTGACACCCCGGTCAACTCCCCCCCTGGACCACAGAGTTCCGGATCTGAGTTTTTGACCCAATTTCTCGATATTTTCCACACTCGATCCGACACCCAAATCCACAAGCCCCAGGCTCCATTCCTTCCTTGCAGATCCATGATCCACGCCCGGGGTGGGTTATCGGGGTCTGAGCTCCGATAAGCTCGCCCGATCATCTTCAAGCCGGACCCCTAATCATATAAAGCATTTGCTCCGCCGCACAGTTCCTTGATCTCTGGACCTTCCCCTCGACGCCAAGGACCTCCTCCACCCTGCCTGAGTGATAGCCGAGCGAGACAGAGTGGAAGTGAGGCTCGAGATGCTTGGAAGCCATTGATCCAGTGGTTTTCGCCGCCGTGCGCCGCCGCGAGCGTGCCCAGCCTCGGGAGTCGACGCCCCCTTGCAGGCAATGACCCCGGAGCTCTCTGAGCTCCCGCACAGTCAGATTCCTCCACCAGGTAGTTGATTTAGCAACTAGATTAGCGTAATTTTAGGATCTTTGATTTTTGCCCCTTTTGCTCCGCCGCTGCCATTCGCCACCTCCGACCAACCATCTGTCCACCCGGCCACACCATCACCTTCGTCAGACTTCTCCGCACCTTCTTCATTCAGCCACCCAACCCTGACTCACCCCGGAGCAGGGACTTCGGTCCTCCTCCTCCGCCGAATCGCCGGAGGACCTTCGCCCCATCGCATCTTTCACTTTTCACGTGCGCTAACGGGTCGAGGTAGTTTGCCCTCGACCCCTCTTTCTTCCTGTGCAGGTAGCAGGTCAAATTGTCCTCATCTGGAGGTCGGAACATCAGAGCACAGGTGCTCCCGTTCTTCACCGTCGCCGAAGCTCTCCAGAGCTCCCCGTCATCATCGGAGCAGTCCATTGGCTGCGGACCACCGAGGCAATTCTTCTCAGCATCTCAACAGCCTTCGAGGAGTTCCACCGCATGCGTATCGGGCCGGCGAACTTCGCCGGCCAACTGTTCTTCCTGGATCCTCCCCGACCGTCAGATTGACCCACGTAGCTCCAGATTCGATCGGAGCCGTCCATCCATCGCAGGGTTTTGCCACCAGCAGCCATCGTTAGATCCGACACGTGGCGAGGCCTGGAGCGTCCATCAGCTGGAGAGGCGCCCGCTACTGTCCACCGTTAGATCCTACACGTGGCGCCTTCCCCACCGTCCGCTTAAATAAAGGGTACTTTGTTCTTAGGCCCTTTAGTTTTTAGTTGTTACGTTTTAGTCCTGTAATTAGTTGTTCCCGCTGTTTTTATTTTGTAAATATTGCATTAAGGACCTTCTAGTTTTGGATATTTGTCATCTAGTCCCTGTCTGTAGTGTCCACGTGCTTCGACACGTGCTTTAGTGCGTGTTGATGTTTGAACTTTTATAAATAGGAATTACAGAAATGCCCTCCAAGCCTGAACCACGTGCGTGGCGCACGTTATAGTGGGATTTTTGCAAGTTTGGTCCTAAACTTTCCAGCCGTTTACTTTTTGACCCTTGCAACATATTTTAATTGCAGATAGGTCCTTGTATACTGTTTGGTTATTTTTGATTTTAATAAAATAGCAAAATTACTCCAAATTAAGTGAAAATTGGACACGTGGCTCCTGCCACTGTGTAAAATTTTTATCAATTTTTGGAGACATTTTTTAGCCCTTTCATTATTTTTAAAAATTCAAAAACACCCCTTTTTCTGCCTGTCCAATTATTAAATTTACAAAAAAAATATAAAAACATCATTAAAAATTACAAAAAAACCAGATAGGTCCTTGTACACTGTTTGGTCATTTTTGGATTTATGAAAAATATCAAAATTGAAAAACCTTGAAAACTTAGAAAAATTCTAATAAATCATAGAAAACTCAAAAAATCAAAATTCCTTTTTCTGAATTTCCCTTTTTGTTTCTATTTTCCAAGAAAATTACCTCCAGGCTCTGTTACCATTTTATATTTTATTTTGGTCTTAGAAGCTTGGCTGGACAGCAGCATTGTTTTGCTTCTTTATTTCATTTTCATAAAATTCTATAAAAATCAGAAAAATATCAAAAATTCACTAAAAATAGTAAAAAATACAAAAATCATAAATCTATTTTTGTTGATTTTTTGGAGCATTTTATAGCAATTAAATAATTGTTGAAAGTTGCTTGTTTTATTGTTTTATTATTTTCTTTATAATTAAAAATTCTAAAAAAATATAAAAATATTAAAAATCCACCAAAAATTCCTTGTTTATATTTTTCTTTATTTTTGACTACTTCGTAGGCCGCAAGGCCATCATGTGCTCCCTGAGTCCGACCCTGGTCGCTATACCAGGCTAATTCAATAGCCAAGGCCACTAGTTCTTTTTCTCTGATTTTCTCTTTGTTTTGGTGGTCTGCTCTGACATTTTTCTCGTTGAGCCGATTGATTCTCGAGCGACTGAGGTCGCAACGACCTTCGCTACATTCTATCCACCTTAGTCTGCTCTTGGATTTTTCGGCTCATCAGAATGGCGTCGTTGCCGGGGAGCACGGCTTAGTAGTCCGTTTATTTTTCATTTTATTTTATTTTATTTTCTTTTCTTTTTCACGGCTTTCCACGGCTCTTTCTGAGTCTGTGGCTTTTCACAGCTTTTTCTTTTTCTTTTATTTTTATTTTATTTTATTTTTTTATTTTTTATTTTTGTTTTTGTTTGTTTTTTTAATTTATTTTTATTTTACATTTTTGCACATATACCCTATTTACTTTCTTGCTCTATTTACTCTATTGTTTTATTCTGATCGGTGACACTTTGCTATTTTCTTGCGAGGGCCCGAGCACCGAGGCGGCGACTCTCGAGGAGCCGGCGCAACCGCGGTGATCGGAGGCGGCTCCCTTCTGCACGGAGCCGCAGGAGAGCGCGGGGAAGCAGCGAAGTGCTGGAGTAGTTTAGGAGTAGTTAGGTTTATTTTCCGTAACATTTGAATAATTGTTGTAATAATACAGGGACAGGACTCTCTCAGACTTTTCAGACTTTCAGGGTCTGTTTCGCCGAGCACCGATGTGCTCGGTGGACCCCTCAGCTTTTTACGTAGCTTTTTCACAGCTTTTATTTCTTTTCTGCCTTTTCCGATTTCTCGTGATTTTTAGAGCCCCTAGCCTTAGGATTTTCTGCTTGACTGTGACGTAATAATTAGGATCCAAGCACCCTAATATATCTGCTTGTGCCTATAGTTCGATAATTGGACCTATAATAAAAAATTAATAAAATAGTCGATTACTACCTTCGAGCCTACGTGCCGTAGCCCACCCTACCAAGCGCTGCTCCTGAACCCGATTTGTCGGGAGGAGGAGGGTGGACCGAGACCGGACTCTTGGATTGGAGGCTGGTGGTCGACTAGCCGTTCTTTTGAGTAGAATTGTTGTTTAGGGACTCAGGTTTCCGCATGCACCATTTAGGTAGTTTATTTTCAGTTTTTAAATTCTGCGTGGATCATTTTGCATGTAGACTGCTGGAGCCAGGTACGCATCTCTTATTCTGCATGCATCATTGATTTCATCACGCATCGGCTTTTTCGACTTCTCCCCCTGATTTTTGGACTTAATAACCAGGAGAACCGAAAAATTCGTTAGGTGATTTCTTTTTATTTGAAAAATACCTAAAAAGAAAAACAATAAAATCGGGACTGCTAATCACACTTGACCTAAAAGACATCTCATTGAAAATCTATCTTGGGGAGAGTAACCCCCTCCATGTTTGGTTTGGATGAGAGAGAGAGTGACCCGCACCTTAGGCTAGAGCCATATCCAATTTTTCTTGAC
Source organism: Ottelia alismoides (assembly GCA_037367405.1). Classification (NCBI taxonomy): domain Eukaryota; kingdom Viridiplantae; phylum Streptophyta; class Magnoliopsida; order Alismatales; family Hydrocharitaceae; genus Ottelia; species Ottelia alismoides. Next base: position 291,814 of record JAZKJV010003576.1, on the reverse strand, counting down.
TGATTACCGGCTTTCTGTACGGGATAGTAGGTTAAGAAAAATTTGGATTCCTATTCAGCTCACGTAATCGCTCGGACAGACTGAATGATCACCTAAAATAAAATTGACAAGATAATTGACTGATCCCTTTCGGTCTTCAGTTCGTGTGCGTAGGTGAATCAAGGGTTTGCTTTTTCATCTTGTGTGGTTTCCAGATCCTTTCTGCCTTCCCCCCATCTTCTTCTCTTCTTCTGTCCTCCACCCACCCTCCCTTCATTCTTCTTCTTCTCCTTTACCCCTGGATAATGGATCCCCCTCACTCATGGCCGACTCTCACGGCTTCTTCTCCATTCTCTGACCATCAGTCCATTCCACCTTCTAGGGAGGTCGGATCTCCGACCAACCTCCCGCTCCCTCCCTCCCATATCATTCATCACTCTGGGCATGTTGTGCTTGACGTACGAGGATATCAGATAGAGCAGATGCGAGATCTGGACGATGTCGTTGTTGAGTTGAGAGTGCACTCCGTTCATGATCAGAGAGAGCAGTGGAGATCACCAGGTAGATCCTATCCCAGATGGATGGAGGAGCAGAGATCACAGGGAGCTCAGTCAGCTTCTACATTACGTCCATTCGTCTTGGATTTGGATTCAGCGATTGCCGACATTTTCAGGAGAGGTGCACGAGGAGCCTTATCTTCACCTGTCCGCATTCGAGGAGTTTTGTAGAGCATAGAGATATTCAGATATCACTGCAGAGGAGCTGATGAGGAGGACCTTCCCATTCACGCTTCAAGAGAGAGCCATGAAATGGCACAGACGATTGGGGAGGACATTCGATACGTGGGGAGAGCTACGCTGAGAGTTCTTACAGAGATACTTCCCCCCACGTAGAGCGAGTTGATGCGGTCGTTGATCACCGAGTTTTCAGTTGACCCCCAGGAGCCACTGCATGAGGCATGGCCAAGGTTTCTTGACCTCTTGAGGAGATTTCCCGATCACGGACTTCCACTGACAGACTTGATAGAGATCTCCATGCGGGGGATGACCGCAGAGCAGCTAGCACTGGTAATTACTACATGTGGCGGTTCACACCGTAGTTCCGACATTCACTTACTGGATACCATCTCGCGGCTACTTTCACAGAGATCTTCTTCACGAGATACCTTCGTCGGGACAACACATGCGGATGTTGCAGTACCAGTGCGGTATGTCACATTACAGGAGGATACATTTTCTACACACTAGCCTGATGACTTGGATGATGCAGCACCACTGACAGAGGAGATGACTGCGATAGCAGAGGTTCGGACCCAAAGTCTACTCGAGTTCCCGTTGATCTTACAGCTAGAGTTCGAGTCAGCCCCAGAGTTTCCAGTCGACGAGTCTTGGATATCAGCTCTTCTGATACTCCAGGAACTGGAGGAGCCCCCGCTACTACAGCCATTGTCTCAGCCACTTCAGATTCCAGTCCCGGAGGATTCAGCCACCTTTCTGCACAGATACTTCTCGGAGTCCGACAGACAACAGGACTTAGCCCAGCACCCACAGTTCGATATGGGACACCACTTTGAGAGTACAGACACAAAGAGTCCCGTATTCGAGCCTTTTGTCCTCCACTCTAACAAGATAGACACCTTTGCTGAGGACCAGTTGGCAGCCAGCATAGCCGCAGAGCGAGGATCAGCCGCAAACATTTTGCCAGCTTTCGCGATGTTGACCAGTACCTTAGCCTGCTTCCAGATTGCCGATAGCCACACTTCCGATGATAATGCAGCCTGGTGCACAGAGTGGATACTTGACAGCACTGTAGATGCCCATCTAGATCCTAATCCTCTCTTACTCACTTTTGATCTTGCATTCCTCCCCGAGGGTTATCTGCGGTAGGATGTTGCACTCGATGAGTACTCGATTTCACCTGCTGAGAGTATTTTCGATCTGGCGGAGCACGAAACCGAGTCTTTAGATCCTTCTGATTCTGAGTCTTCTCACCTCGACGACCCTCGCGAGGATGAGCCCATCCTGGAGATATTCGATGATCTGTCTGATCTGCTTCTATTTCATGCATCGGATATCAATCTTCTTAGAGAGTCTCCTGGTCTTGACTGCACATATCTTCTTGAGACACTGATTGACGTGGAGGATTCTATTACTGATCCATCCTTCTCCACGTTGATTTCTTCAGCTCCACACTTTCACTCTAGTCTGATCCAGAGCCGACGATCTCTTTTGTGCTACCAGATCCCGATCACTTACTTCCACATCATTGGCCGGTAGCCGACACCCACTTGATTGCATTCCTGGGTGTCTTACTATACACTTTGCAGTTCGTCGCAGTTCTCACACCGAGACTGCAACGACAGTACGGCATTCGACTTACCGATGTCGTCCTGAACCTGGATACCGCTTTATCCTAGCCTTTGCGCCCAGCTAGGGGCGTAAAATCTAGCGCTTGTTGAGAGGCACCTCAACATTGTACTCTTTTGTATATACGTGTTTCGTCTTAGTTTGATCTTTCTTTCTTCCGTTCTTGTTTTCACCCCAGGTCTCGCTTAGGATTATCTTTGCTATACTTAGGATATTCCTCATCCTAAGTATAGGGGGTGCAAACACCGGGTTGTTCTTCCGTTCTGTTTCATCACTTCTGTTGTTGCCTATACTTAAGGTTCTTCACCTTAAGTATAGGGGGAGTGATGCCCCTCCACCTTGTGTATATTTGTTTGATTTTCTTCGTGTCTTGCTACCCCTGTTTTGCTGCCTATACTTAGGGATATTTTACCCTAAGTATAGGGGGGGTAGACCATGTACAGTCTCCATTCGGTTTCCCCTTTGTATACAACCTGCTATACTTAGGATTATTCGATCCTAAGTATAGGGGGGAAAAGTTGAGATCCTCTTAATTTTCTATTCATTCATTCATCTTTGTATATAGCCATCCTTTTCACTGCCCTGTACTAAGCACGAGTTATGTCTTCTTCATCGCTCTTGACTCTGAGGACATCGTTCGAGCTAAGTATAGGGGGGTGTGTGTATATTTTATATATACTTTAGCCATAACTCGTACTTTGTGTGAGTGTGCTAATAAATAAAAATGGCTAAAAATCCAAAAATCCCTAAAAATTAAAAATTTTTCCCTATAAATAATCATTCTTTTATATGCACATACATAGCTATTGTACAAATTATTTTTGTAAAAATATTTTCAAAAACTTTTTGTGTAAAGTTTGTGTAAATATGTGCATATCAAAAGTATGTATATAGTACAAAATTTTTCCAAAATGTTTTGAAAATCAAAAGTTTGCAAAAACCTTGTGTAAATTTGTGTAAATATTTTGCAAAACTTGCATTCATGCATACATCCATGATTTCAAAACATTTTTCAAAAATTTTTGCATTAGTGTAAATATTGTGTAAATAGCATCCTTGTATATATGTATATAGTTTTTTCTGGATTATAGTTGACATTTAAACTAGCCTGGAATTAAATTGGGAAATAGAGCTTGATTAAGATCTTAATCCACCTAATTATAAGAGGAACCTTATAGGGCTTAGGGTTAAGGCTTTTCAGGTCCATGGTGACTTAATTCTTTGAGTCCACTAGGCTATGATCACATGCCATCTCAATGAGCCTAAGCAGAGCACTTAACAACACACACATGACTCATATAGACAATGGCTTTACTTGGACCCGCACTTTGCACCGAGCTCTCTACGGATGAGGTGGTGAGGAGGCAGTCTTCCTTGACTTGGGGTAGCATATGAGGGTAGTACTTCTAGGCGGAACCTCTCTTCTTCTTTTAGTGAAGGAAGTGCGTCTCAACTTGGTCTGGTTGCCATGAGGTCTAACGACAGGAGTTGTGGGTTGCAATAATGCTTCAAAAGAGGGATAGTCTACTGGCTCAAGAGGAAAAACTCCTTATGTATATATGCTGCACATGTATATGTTGTATAGATGCACTTGAAAAAAATGCAAAAAGAAAATAACTCCAAAAAAGTGGTGGGTCTGATAGAAAATGATAATCCCACCGGAGTATGTATATAGTGTAAATAAGCAAAGCTTGAGACTTATGGATTCTATCTTATGTAGATTGCAGCAGGGAGACTTAGCTACACTTGCTGAGCTCCCAAGGATACATGGCTACACTGGCCATGGTCCATTCTCTTCTTCCCCCTCTTCTTGAGCCGGTTGAACTTGAACTTAGAAGGGAATACCCCGCTCCTCGAGGAAAGAGTGGCCAGACTAGGGTCATAGAGTTACCTTGTTGGGGAGGGTTGTCAAGTTGCCACTTCTGAGGTGGAGAGCTTATATATCACATACATTGTACAAGGAAAGACTCATAGTCTTCAGGGTTTGTGTATGTAGACTTGTTCTGATCAGGATTATTGAGGAGTCTTGATTATAGATTAGTGGATCTTAGAGGCTGTTAAGTTTTAAACCTAAGTCCAAATAAGGTTCCGACATATTAATAATCCAAAGATCTGATCGAGCTCCATAAGTCAATTTAAATGAAGGCAAGTTTAATACTCAACCTTGATCCATGCATTTTCTCCTCTTTTTCTTTTTCTTTTTCTTTTTCACTTCTTTTTCAAATAAGTGTTTGCTAAAGGAATAGCAAACTTAAGTATGGGGGGGTGATGAATACCCATTCATCACTCTTTATTCTTTTATTTTAGCTACAAAACCTTTGCCAAACACATGTATATTCCTGTAAATACAAATAATTGTCAATCAGCATGCATTGTATAAAATTGAATAATTAGCATGTTTTTGTGCAAAAATAAAAGAATAAAGAAACAAAAGAAAAAGAGAGAAATATTTAGAATAAATATTGAGCGACCTAATCCCAAGGGAGGGCTCAGCATGGGCCTGACCGCATAAAAACCCAAGTAGAGAGAGATAAGGAAGCTCATGTGTGTACATATATACATGTGTATAAATAAAAATATATTTTCCTCTTATTAAAATAAAAGTGGGTTGTATTTATTTTTATATATTTTTAAATATTTAATTAAAATAAAAATGAGAAAAATTAAAAAGAAAATAAAATCCCTTCATCATTGTCTATATACACCATGTACATAAGACCACATATCTATTTATTTATCCCTATAACTAAATAAATTAAAATTCCATAAAAATTGTACATATTCTAGACTTCATAATATAAATAAATAAAATAAAAATTACAAAAATAAAAATAAAATAAAAAGGAATAAAAATAAAATCAAGTTCCTACATTGTACATATACCATATATGTATATAAATAAAAGTAATTATTTTACCCTTGTAAATAAATAATAAAACCAAAATAAATATACGAAAATATTCCAAATTTTATTCTATAAATAAAAAAATATAAAATTGGAATAAAAATATATAAAAATAAATAATTAAAAATCAAAATCAAAAATACAATATTGTATATACCTATGTATATAGTACTATATTGTAAATACCTATTTTTTATTTCAAAAAAATAAATAAAAATCATAAAAAAATTTAAAATAAAAGAAACATTTTTCATATTTGAACTTTTTCAAAATCGGCCATTTTCTCTTTTATAATGAATTTCCAATTCTTTTTGACGTGGCCGCTCCTGATTGGTCCACGGGGGATGTTGACCCCCCGATCAACTCCCCCCCTGGACCACAGAGTTCCGGATCCGAGTTTTTGATCCGATTTCTCGATATTTTCCACACTCAATCCGACACCCAAATCCACAAACCCCGGGCTCCATTCCTTCCGTGCAGATCCATGATCCACGCCCGGGGTGGGTTATCGGGGTCCGAGCTCCGATAAGCTCGCCCGATCATCTTCAAGCCGGACCCCTGATCATATAAAGCATTTGCTCCGCCGCACAGTTCCTTGATCTATGGACCTTCCCCTCGACGCCAAGGACCTCCTCCACCTTGCCTGAGTGGCAGCCGAGTGAGACGGAGTGGAAGTGAGGCTCGGGATGCTTGGAAGCCATTGATCCGGTGGTTTTCGCCGCCGTGCGCCGCCGCGAGTGCGCCCAGCCTCGGGACTCGACGCCCCCTTGCAAGCAATGACCCTGGAGCTCCCCGAGCTCCAGCACAGTCGGATTCCTCCACCAAGTAGTTGATTTAGCCAGTAGCTTAGCGTAATTTTAGGATCTTTGATTTTTGCCCCTTTTGCTCTGCCGCTGCCATTCGCTACCTCCGACCAACCATCTGTCCACCCAACCACACCATCACCTTCGTCAGACTTCTCCGCACCTTCTTCATTCAGCCACCCAACCATGACTTGCCCCGGAGCAGGGACTTCGGTCCTCCTCCTCCGCCGAATCGCCGGAGGACCTTCGCCTCGCCGCATCTTTCACTTTTCACGTGCGCTAACGGGTCGAGGCAGTTTGCCCTCGACCCCTCTTTCTTTCTGTGCAGGTAGCAGGTCAAATCGACCTCATCTGGAGGTCGGAATATCAGAGCGCAGGTGCTCCCGTTCTTCACCGTCGTCGGAGCTCTCTAGAGCTCCCCGTCATCATTGGAGCAGTCTATTGGCTGCGGACCACCGAGCCGATTCTTCTCAGCATCTCAGCAGCCTTCGAGGAGGTCCACCGCGTGCGTATCGGGCCGGCGAACTTCTCGGTCAGCTGTTCTTCCTGGATCCTCTCCGACCGTCATATCGACCCACGCAACTCCAGATTCGATCGGAGCCGTCCATCCATCGCAGGGTTTCGCCACCAGCAGCCATCGTTAGATCCGACACGTGGCGAGGCCTGGAGCGTCCATCAGCTGGAGAGGCGCCCGCTACTGTCGACCGTTAGATCCTACACGTGGCGCCTTCCCCACCGTCCGCTTAAATAAAGGGTAATTTGTTCTTAGGCCCTTAGTTTTTAGTTGTTATGTTTTAGTCCTGTAATTAGTTGTTCCCGTTGTTTTTATTTTGTAAATATTGCATTAAGGAGCTTCTAGTTTTGGATATTTGCCATCTAGTCCCTGTCTGTAGTGTCCACGTGCTTCGACACATGCTTTAGTGGTGATTTTGCATTTTCTACCCTGTAGTTCTAGCTTGTTGATGTTTGAACTTTTATAAATAGGAATTACAGAAATGCCCCTCCAAGCCTGAACCACGTGCGTGGTGCGTGTTATAGTGGGATTTTTGCAAGTTAGATCCTAAACTTTCCAGCCGTGTTACTTTTTGACCCTTGCAACATATTTTAATTGTAGATAGGTCCTTGTGCACTGTTTGGTTGTTTTTTATTTTAATAAAATAGAAAAATTGCTCCAAATTAAGTGAAAATTGGACACGTGGCTCCTGCCACTGTGTAAATTTTTACTAATTTTTGGAGACATTTTTGAGCCCTTTCATTATTTTTAAAATTCAAAAACACCATTTTTTCTGCCTATCCAGATATTAAATTCACAAAAAAATACAAAAACATCTTTAAAAATTATAAAAAAAATCAAATTTTGTTTATTTTAGTGTGTTTGATTTTCTGACCAATTTTGGTCATTTTTGTATGTATAAAAAAATATAAAAATTGAAAAACCTTGAAAAACTTAGAAAAATTCTAATAAATCATAGAAAACTCAAAAAATCAAAATTCCTTTTTTCTGAATTTCCCTTTTGTTTCTATTTTCCAAGAAAATTACCTCTAGGCTTTGTTGAGACCATTTTATATTTTATTTTGGTCTTAGAAGCTTGGATGGACAACAGCACGGTTCTGCTTCTTTATTTCATTTTTATAACATTCTATAAAAATCAGAAAAATATCAAAAATTCACTAAAAAAATCAAAAAAATACAAAAACCATAAAAATATTTTTGTTTGATTTTTTGGAGCATTTTAGAGTAATTAAATAATTGTTGAAAGTTGCTTGTTTTTATTGTTTTATGATTTTATTTATAATTAAAAATTCCAAAAAAAATATAAAAATATTAAAAATCCACCAAAAATTCCTTGTTTATATTTTTCTTTATATTTGACTACTTCGTAGGCCACAAGGCCATCACGTGCTCCCTGAGTCCGACCCTGGTCGCTATACCAGGCTAATCCAATAGCCAGGGCCACTAGTTCTTTTTCTCTGATTTTCTCTTTGTTTTGGTGGTCTGCTCTTACATTTTTCTCGTTGAGCCGATTGATTCTCGAGCGACTGAGGTCGCAACGACCTTTGCTACATTCTATCCACCTTAGTATGCTCTTGGATTTTTCGGCTCATCAGAATGGCGCCGTTGCCGCGGAGCACGGCTTAGTAGTCCGTTTATTTTTCATTTTATTTTATTTTGTTTTGTTTTCTTTTTCGTGGCTTTCCACGGCTCATCTGAGTCCGCGGCTTTTCGCGGCTTTTTCTTTTTCTTTTATTTTTCTTTTATTTTATTTTATTTTTATTTCTTTTATTTTTGTTTTTGTTTGTTTTTGTTTGTTTATTTTTATTTTACATTTTGGCACATATACCCTGTTTACTTTCTTGCTCTATTTACTCTATTTGTTTTATTCTGGTCAGTGACACTTTGTTATTTTCTTGCGAGGGCCCAAGGACCGAGGCAGCGACTCTCGAGGAGCCAACGCAACCGCGGTGATCGGAGGCGGCTCCCTTCTGCACGGAGCCGTAGGAGAGCGTGGGGGAAGCAGCGAAGTGCTGGAGTAGTTTAGGAGTACTTAGGTTTATTTTCTGCAACATTTGAATAATTGTTGTATTAATACAGGGACAGGACTCTCTCCGACTTTTCATACTTTCAGGGTCTGTTTCGCCGAGCACCGGTGTGCTCGGGGGACCCCTCAGCTTTTTATGCGGCTTTTTCGCGGCTTTTATTTCTTTTCTGCCTTTTCCGGTTTCTCGCGGTTTTTTGAGCCCCTAGATTTAGGATTTTCTGCTTGACTGTGACGTAATAATTAGGATCCAAGCACCCTAATATATCTGCATGTGCCTATAGTTCGGTAATTGGACCTATAATAAAAAATTAATAAAATAGTCGATTACTACCTTCGAGCCTACATGCCGCAGCCCACCCTGCCAAGCGCTACTCCTGAACCCGATTTGTCGGGAGGAGGAGGGGTGGACCGAGACCGGACTCTTGGATTGGAGGATGGTGGTCGACTAGCCGTTCTTTTGAGTAGAATTGCTGTTTAGGGACTCGGTTTTCCGCCATCACCATTTAGGTAGTTTATTTTCAGTTTTTAAATTCTGCGCGGATCATTTTGCATGTAGACTGCTGGAGTTAGGTACGCATCTCTTACTCTGCATGCATCATTGATTTCATCGCGCATCAGCTTTTCGACTTCTCCCCCTAATTTTTGGACTTAATAACCAGGAGAACCGAAAAATTCGTTAGGCGATATCTTTTTATTTGAAAAATACCTAGAAAAATAATAAAATCGGGACTGCTAATCACACTTGACCTAAAAGACATCTCATTGAAAAACTGTCTCAGGGAGAGTAACCCCCTCCTTGTTTGGTTTGGATGAGAGAGAGAGTGACTCGCACCTTAGGCTAGAGCCATATCCAATTTTTCTTGACTGATTACCGGCTTTCTGTACGGGATAATCGGTTAAGAAAAATTTCGGATTCCTATTCAACTCAGGTAATCGCTCTGATAGACTGAATGATCACCTAAAATAAATTAACAAGATATTTGACTGATCCCTTTCGGTCTTCAGCTCGTGTGCGTAGGTGAATCAGGGGTTTGCTTTTTCATGTTGTGTGGTTTCCAGATCCTTTCTTCCTTCCCCCCATCTTCTTCTCTTCTTCTGTCCTCCACCCACCCTCCCTTCATTCTTCTTCTCCTCCTTTACCCCTGGATGATGGATCCCCCTCACTCATGGCCGACTCTTACGGCTTCTTCTCCATTCTTTGACCATCAGTCCAGTCCACCTTCTAGGGAGGTCGGATCTCTGACCAACCTCCCGCTCCCTCCCTCCCATATCATTCATCACTCTGGGCATGCTGTGCTTGACGTCCGAGGATATCAGATAGAGCAGATGCGAGACCTGGACGATGTCGTTGCTGAGTTGAGAGTGCACTCCGTTCATGATCGGAGAGAGCAGTGGAGATCAGCAGATAGATCCTATCCCAGATGGATGGAGGAGCAGAGATCACAGGGAGCTCAGTCATCTTCTACATTACGTCCATTCATCTTGGATTTGGATTACATTCAGCGACTGCCGACATTTTTAGGAGAGGCGCACGAGGAGCCTTATCTTCACCTGTCTGCATTCGAGGAGTTTTGTAGAGCACAGAGATATTCAGATATCACTGCAGAGGAGCTGATGAGGAGGACCTTCCCATTCATGCTTCAGGAGAGATCCATGAAATGGCACAGACGATTGGGGAGGACATTCGCTACGTGGGGAGAGCTACGCCGAGAGTTCTTACAGAGATACTTCCCCCCACGTAGAGCAGAGTTGATGCGGTCGTTGATCACCGAGTTTTCAGTTGACCCCCAGGAGCCACTGCATGAGCCATGGCCGAGGTTTCTTGACCTCTTGAGGAGATTTCCCGATCACGGACTTCCACTGACAGACTTGATAGAGATCTCCATGTGGGGGATGACCGCAGAGCAGCTAGCACTAGGGTGGAGCATGGGCCGGGCTCGGGCCGGGCCCAGCCTAGCCCAGCCCAGGCCCATTTACAAAGTCGGGCCCACGGGCCGGGCCCAGGCCCGCTATTTTATCAAGGGCTGGGCCCAAGCCCGAGCCCAGCCCGACTTATGATGGGTCGGGCCTGGGTCGGGCCGGCCCATGAATCCCACGCTTTGAGGTAGAGACGGGACTCAGGAGAGGGAGATGCGGTGGGGAGGCAGTCGGGCTAGAGGCTTAGAGCCGCTCGCGGGGAGGTGGAGGGGAGCCGTATACACAACAACAAAAAAGTTTTGCCACTGCTCATGAAGAATTAGGTTCTGCTGATATGGTACACACAAATATAACTACATGTCATCGTCGGTCATTTTATCACTTCACACTATGCCCAATTGAGTCCATAAGGAAAGGGAAGGCTGTACTTTTCCAGCAAAATGAACCAGTCAAGCAACATCAACCAATTATCCTCATGCATCTCTCTTTAAAAACTAAATATATCCTTCAATTTTGATCCATTCCATTGCTTGGCATCCTCTTTCAACTTGAAAGATGTTCTATTTGATAACACTATGCCATGTTTCTTTTAGTGTTTTAGGCGAATGCTTTGATGTGTCCTGCTACCAAGCCATACAACCCAAGAATCTAGCATACAAAATGCAGGAAAAAACCAAAAAATTATATAATAGTATATATAATTACAACTTCACCACAGCATTACCCTCCATTTCGAAATCCAACCCATCTACAACACAAACCCGTCACCATCCTCATTTCAAATTTTCCAATCTATCCGCCAATCGCCATCAAAATCCACAGATTTGAACAACAAAATCAATGCATATATAGTACCATAAAAGGATCGTACCTTTTCTATCAAGATCTGATCTTTTCGATGACTACCCTCTCCACGAACAGCGGCGGTGCGTCCCATCCGTCGAGATCCATCGACGTCTTGGCAGAAGCAGGAAGCGAGGCGTACCTCGCGGAGAACCCCCGGTAGGACCCGTACTCCCCGTCGGAGTCGCCATCGGCGCCGTCGTCGAAGTTCCGCGCGTAGCTCATGGTAGGGTGGAGCGGCCAAGCGGGGCTGGAGGTGGAGCCGTGGAGAGGTGAGGGAGAGGCGGTCACGAGGGGTTGGGGACTCAGGAGTCGGGTGGGATGGGAGGGAGGGTAGAAGCGCGTAGGGGGGAAATGAAATTAGGGCTTGGGGGCGCCTGCGATGGGAACTAGAGGGCGGGACGTGGGGCTTCGTGCGGGCGGGCCGGCCGGGCCTGGATGTGGGCATGAGGTCGGGCCGGCCCGTGGGCTAATGGGTTGGGCACTTACAGGCCCGAGCCCGGCCCGACTTTATAAATGGGCCAATAAATCAGCCCAGGCCCGCCCATTTGGGTAGTGGGCTTGGGCTTGGGTCGGGCTTGTGCGGGCCGGGTAGCGGGTTGGGTCGGGCCGGCCCGGACCCATGCTCCACCCTAGCTAGCACTGGTGATTACTACATGTGGCGGTTCACACCGCAGTTCCGACATTCACTTACTGGATACCATCTCGCGGCTACTTTCACAGAGATCTTCTTCACGAGATACCTTCGTCGGGACAACACATGCGGATGTTGCAGTACTAGTGCGGTGTGTCACATTACAGGAGGATACATTTTCTACACACCAGCCCGAGGACTTGGATGATGCAGCACCACTGACAGAGGAGATGACTGCGATAGCAGAGGTTTGGACCCAGAGTCTACTCGAGTTCCCGTTGATCTTCCGGCTAGAGTTCGAGTCAGCCCCAGAGTTTCCAGTCGACGAGTCTTGGATATCAGCTCTTCTGATACTCCAGGAACCGAAGGAGCCCCTGCTACTACAGCCATTGTCTCAGCCACTTCAGATTCCAGTCCCGGAGGATTTAGCCACCTTTCTGCACAGATACTTCTCGGAGTCCGACAGACAGCAGGACTCAGCCCAGCACCCGAGGCACCTGGCTTGGATTTTTCGGCTTATCAACACCCGAGGCACCAGGCTTGGATTCAAGACTAGCTCTTAATCTAGAACGTTGATGAAGCCTGATCTAATGACTGGGATTCAAGGATGCTTCAACGGCTCTGATGAGTGGAGTTCTTCATCTTGTGGCGCATGTAACACCTGGAGCGGGGTGCTTCTTGCAGCGTAGATCCAATGAAGGTGGTTGACGACGGTGACTCCTGGCTCCGGCTAGGAGTCGGCGGTGAAGAAAGGGGTTTTGACGCGATGGAGGGGCTCCAGTGGATGCGCAATGTGAAGTTGTGGAGGGCACGAGTGGTTGGAATTAATGAAGTGGCTCAACGGCAAGTTGCTGGAGCAGAGCAGTCTCGAGGAGGTTGATGAGCTCCTGCTGTGGTGGCGGTTGCTGCCGGAGTTGATGATCGAAGCGTACAGGCGAAGATGGAGCGTCGATGAAAGGGGGTATCGCTGGCGGTGGAGTTGAAGGTGGGGTTGATAACGGTAGATGGTTATCGAGTGGTGGATATGTTGATGGCGGAGGTTGAAGTTGATGACGGTAGAAGGGGTTATCAACGGTGGCTCGACGGTGAGAAGCGGTTGAAGCAAGGGCAAATCACACGGAGGTGGTCTGCGACAGAATAAAAGAATGCACAAAAGAAAAAGGGATAATTATGGAGGTAAATTCCTTAGTAGTGTAGTTGAAGAACATAATTCCTCAAATATGGCCCCAAAAATGTTAATTCCCTGAGTAATGTAGTGAAATCGCATGGAATCTATGCGTTATGTATGTCGCATACAAGACATGCGACTTTCATATATTATCAACAGTAAAAAAAATCCATAACGCATAGAAAAAAATGCGATTTTCAAAATTTTAGCTATATTGCATAGATTCCATGCGTTTTTCATTATTATTAAATGTATAAAATGTCAACTTTGATTTATTATTGTATGAGTGTCACATTTTACATATGCGACATGTATATCGCATATATTCCATGCGATTTCACAACATTAATCATGGAATTAAAATTTTTGGGACCATATTCGAGGAATTATGTTCTTCAACTACACTACTAAGGAATTTACCTCGGTAATTATGTACATAAAATATTAAGTCAAAACTGCAAAAACACAAAATGCACAAAAAGAGGTCTAAAACCCAACTTTCACATATGAGCTCCGATTTTTATGAAATTGGTCTTGTTTTGAAGGTCTTTGAATATATATTACTTTAAAAGTACTAGGCCAAAACCAGACACTGTATTAGGAAGATATGTGCGTTTTCGTTTGGCTATTGTGAAATTGGAATTTTATCTCACGGGCCGATTATTTGAGTTAGCATTTTTTTGTATTTTTCCTTAAATCTTATTAGTAATATGCGCACAATGGATGTGGTTTGATGTCAGTTGGCATTAGCATGAATTAATTAAAAATGCATGAAATTAGGTGGAAATATGAAGATGATTATGAATGCAATTATGCATGCTAAAATGCAGATATTAATTATAAGTGCATGAATGGTAAAAATACGGATTAAATGATGAAATGCTGCTATTTACTCAGGGACAAAGCTCTATTTTAATCTTTTAGTATGATGAATCACATATTCATCAACCCCTTATGCTTAAACATTGCTCGTCCCCGAGCAACTAAAATGAAATGCAAAAGTGAAATGATTTTGGGTTCCATACCAACGTCATGAACAAAAGGTGAAAATGGAGCTAGACCCGACCTTTGGATTAATAGTGTGGCAGAACTTCTGTGAGGCTTAGGGTTTTAAAATCAACAACCCTCGAGTTCTACATATCATTGTAACAGATTTGACTCATAAGTCATCTTAGATCAATCCTTCTCCCAAAGCATATCCCATGAACATTGAACAACTATCTCATGCATGTGAAAGGTTTTAGCTCTCCCCATCAAGAATGCCAGACTACCATGCAAACCCCCTCCCAATAACTCGTCCTCAGGGAGTCAAGTATCTCCTTCTAAGGTCTGTCACACTGTGTTCATGATCGAAAGGGGGGAAATTAGAAGAAGGGGAAAAGAACTGGAGGATCACCAATGTAGTCACTTCTCCTTGTGAAGCCAGCTAGTTTAGCCGAGTCTCCACCAAGATCTGCAGGCTTTCTTGAAGCTTGGACCTTTTTGGTTAAGTGTTTATTTGGTAGTTTGGCTTCGACTTCATTTTGTATGGATTGTTGGTGACTTTGCATGGATGTTTTTTGCCCCTATGGATATGGAATCTTTGTTTACATACATGTTTTCGGGTCTTGGAAAAAATTGTGCCCAGCTGTCCATCCCTTTTCCGAAGCTTTATTTCAACCCATACTCCGTTCTTTAGATGCCCACGCTTCCAGAAAAGAGACCTGCATAGTCTTCCAAAACCCCGTCTGAGTTGAGCTAAGTGGATAGTGCGAGAGAACAAATTAATTCTCTAGTCAAAAGCTATACCCAAAATTGGGAGACCGTGTTAGACACTAAGAGTCAAAGGCTGCACATTATCATGTGGAACTCGAAGAATTAATTCAAGGACCTGAAGCTTCTAAAATCCTCTTTCTTGGTGAAGTTCCTTTGGGAATTAGGTAGATTAAGGCCAAGTCAAGACCACTCTCCACTTCTACTCATAACTCAATTTAGAACCCAATAACTTTTCACTTTGCATATGCTCGATAAGTAAATGAAATGCAGATGTTATGCATAAGAGGTGTAAGATGATATCTTTTTATGAATGTAAGGATGATATACAAGAGTAAAGAGATTTTTCATTTTTTTTATCATTTTTGTTGTTGTTTTTTTAACTTTTACCCATCAATTAATTATTGCATAATATATACGTTAAAGTACGAGCTACGAGTAAAGTAAATATGTAATATATATATATATGCCCCCTATACTTAGTGCGTGATATCTCCTCAGAGCACAAGAAACGTCGAAAATACTAGCTCGTGCTAAGCGTAGGAGAGTGAAAAAATAAAAAGAGTGTAGAAGTCGACTGACCCCAAATACTTAGGCTCTGGTCATCCTAAGTATAGAAGAAGAAGAATAAGAAATGGAACTGTCGAGGTCAAGAGGAGAAATGGTCGAAAATTTACAGGGTGGGCATCGGTCCCCACTATACTCAATGGGAGAGAGTCGACTGAACAGATCGATTCGTCAGTGAAGGAGTCCTTGATGGGGTCAGTCTTAGAGGAACTGGGTGATTTTATATGGGAGAGGTGATCAGCCACCTTATTCTTTACTCCTGGCTTATCCTTGGTCTGCATATCAACCTCTTGGAGTAGTAGGATCCACCAAAGAAGTCACACCTTTGCATCCTTCTTTTCCATGATGTACTTGATGGTTGTGTGATCAGTGAACACAGTGACCTTAGACCCTAAAAGATGTGACTTGAATTTGTCTAAGGTGAATACTACAACAAGCATTTCTTTCTTTGTAACGGTATTATTCCATTGAGCCTGATTGAGTACTTTTCTTGCATAGTGGATAGCATAACGAATCCCTTCTCTCCTTTGTCCTAACACGACCCCAACGACAAAGTCCGAAGCATTTGTCATGGTCTCAAAAGGGAGAGACCAATCTAGGGCCTGTAGGATAGGAGCATTTATGATTTTCCTCCTTAAGAGCTCAAAGGCCTCAAGACACCTGTGATCTACAATGAACTCTGTGTCTTTCCCAAAGAGCTCTGTGAGCGGTTGGGAAATCTTTGAGAAGTCCTTTATAAATCTGTGATAAAAACCGACATGCCCAAGGAATGATCGTACTTGTTTAATGTTGTTTGGTGGTTAAAATTTATTGATCACATCCACCTTGGTAGGATCAACCTCCATTCCCCTCTTGGAGATGACATGCCCCAACACAATACCCTCTCGAACCATAAAATGGCTCTTTCCCCAAGAGAGCACCAGATTTACCTCACTACACTTTTTGAGGACTCGATCCAAATGAGATAGACAAGTATCAAACGAGTCGCTATGGACCGAGAAGTCATCCATGAAGACCTCCGGGAAATCGCCAGCCATTTCAGCAAATAATGCAATCATGCATCGCTAGAAAGTCCCCAATGCATTATATAACCCAAAAGGCATGCGTCTGAATACATACGTACTGAATGGACATGTAAAAGTGGTCTTTTTCTGGTCCTATGGAGCTATAGCTACTTGGTTATAGCCTGAGTACCCATCTAGAAAGCAGAAGAATTCTTTCCCCGCAAGTCTCTCTAGGATCTGGTTTATGAAGGGTAAAGGGAAATGATCCTTCTTAGTCGCGGCATCCAAACATCTATAATCCACACAGACACACCACGAAGTGGGTACTCGCATCGCAATCTCCTCTCCGTCTTGGTGACTATCTGAAGTCCCTCCTTCTTAGGGACTACATGATGTGATGCCACCCACTTTGAATCAGAGATGGGATATATAAATCCTGCATCACACCATTTTTCAATTTTCTTCTAACCACATCTCGTAAGTTTGGATTCAGACTGTGCTGGAACTCACGAGAGGGTTTAGCACCTTCCTCATGGTAAATATGGTGCGAGCACAAAGAGGGTTAATCCCACAAAGATTGGACAGCTCCAGCCTACGGCCTTGCAGTTCTATTCAAGAATCGTTAGAAAATGAGATTCTTGTTCTCTAGTCAAGCTAGAACTGATAATGACGGGAAACTTCCGAGGTGGGCCTACGAGGAAGGTATATTTGAGTGTGGTAGGTAATGGTTTGAGCTCAGGTAAAGTGTAGTCATAAAGAACATCTTTCTCAATAACTTTGGCTCTATGCTGATAATGGCTGGGTCTGTCTCTGAAGTACTGGCCACAAACTGAGTCAACTCTAGAGTCAGATCGTCAAAAGTGTCCAAGCAGTTGGTAAAGGCCCCGTCTGACTCATCATCCTCGTCCTCTGATTGACCTGAAGGGAACATGTCTGACAATCCTAAGTCGACTTCTGAGTCATCGAGGGCGTAGGGAGATGCATGAGAGACTTCTCCTGTGTATAATGTATGATTCTGCAGGAATTGTCTAACGGCCTCATCTACATTGTCCTCTCCTGGTGAGAGGGACCTATCAACCCAAGCTATCTGCTGCACCAATGATCAACTGAGTCAACTCTATAGCACTCAGCTTTCGACGAGAGATACTATGTACTGCTCTCTGAATCAGGTCTCTACCATTTCGTTTGTTGCATCTCTAATTCTAATCTTTTATCATGTGCATGAAAGCGTATCTTCTCTAGAGTATAATCGAAGATAGCTCTGGCCGTCCTCAGAAAAGGGCGACCAAGTATGATATGGGAATCTTACCATATTCAGCGACACTCCATGTCTAAGATCGTGAAGTCCACCCTGTATTGCTTCCCCTCAATGTAAGGATAATTTCCTTTAACATTCCCTTAGGCCTCTTAATAGATCGGTCTACGAATTGTAAGAGTGCTCTCGATTTCTTCAGAGGTCCTAAATCAAGACATCTAACAGGGAATATGATAATAAATTTATCGAGGATCCGTTATCGAGTAAAGTACGAGCAAATAATGTGTTAGCGATCTGATTGGTGACAAAATGTGCTCCTAGATCTCTCTTCTTCCTTGGAATCTCATTACGGGTCGCACAAGTAGTGGATATGGATAACACATGTTTCACTGTTCGAGTGTTCTTTTTCCTGCTCTTCCTAACAGGTGTGCATCTCTCCTTTAGGTACTTCTTGAATGCAGGAACCATATCCACTAATTGAAGGAACAAAATTTCAACATTAACATTCTCCTTGCACATCCTTTCCATCTCTAAAATGTTAAGATCATTTTTTGAGGAATTTTCTTCTTTCCCTTAGATAAAGCCTGAGGGAAAGGAATGTGAGGCTCATGTTGTGAAATAAAAATATCATCATCTGAGTTTTTATTGGAAAAATTCAGCTGTACATGACTCTGACTTGAACTCGGACTCAGAACAGGACTCGACTGACATGCATGAAATAGAACTGGAAATAAAGCTGGAAAAACAGCTGGTGATGCATCCAAGGTGGTCTTCTCATCTCCTGAAGACTCGGTGCTCGTGATCATCCTCGATGTCGCTTTATTCTTTTTTTGGATTTTCTTGATCTTTTAGATTTTTGGGGATGGTGATACCGAAGATGCTGCTGGTGATGATGATCCTCCTCCTCTGAGATTTTGGGGCTGTTTCATCGGTATCCTCCACTCCATCATGCCATGCCAGATCAGGGGTCTGTACGATCCTACCGCTCCTGAGAGTAAGATGGTGAATACCATGCGATAGGATCTCATGTTCTGATTCTAAAGAATCGAAATAGTATTTGATCCTTTGGCGATTCTGTTACTGGTTCGGGTTATTAGGATTAACCTAAACCTGTGCTGGGATGGAGGTCTTGGGTGCGGTGAACTCATCACGCCATCGTGAAAGTCGCTTGATGCTGGCTCTATGATCATGCTGCTCGTTGCGGATGAGTTTGATCTCCTCCAGGATCCTCTATAAGTCAGAGGTACCCGAAGATGAAGCTTCATGATCCTGATTCTAGGACTGCTGCTGCTGATCTTACGGCAGTCTGTTAGGTCCCTAATGAACATGCTGACGATACTGCTTTTGCTGACGAGGGTACTGCTGCTGTTGAGGGGTTTGAAACTGGCGATATTCCAAAAATTCCAAAAAATATATTATCTATATTATATTTTATATTAACACATATCTAAAAATCATTAAAAAATGTAAAATATAAAACTTAAAAATTACAAAGCCTTAAAACCTTATAAAAATTAACAAAAATCTATAAAATTATAAAAATATATCTTTTGTTTCTGAATTTTTATATGTTATATACTATATTTTAGAAATAGTTTGAGGTTAATTTTGGACCTATTTATATTGACTAAACATAAAACTATATTGGATAATTAATCTATGCATTGTTTTGATATATTTAATACTTTAAATTAATAAAAATAGCAAAAATTCGATAAAAAAATACAAAAATAGAGAAAATATAAAAAACACAACATTTTATTTCATGTATTTGATGTATATTTAAAAATATAATATCCTATATAGACTATATATTCTATATATTACTTATATATCTATAATATCTATATTATTATATATAAATATATATTATATTTTAAAATTTAAAAATAAAATTTGAAAAATAAAAAAGAAAGTAAAATAAAAAATTTCAAAACATAAAATAAATCAATTAAAATTATATAAAAACTAAATATAATTAAAAACCCACATAAAAAGGAAAAAAGTCTAAAAATATAAAAATTATTATTATTAATTAGCAATAATTATTAATAATTAACCTACCTACCAATTTGCTCCCCAAAGTTCGACACTATACAACTTGCCCATTATACACATCTTGTAGAGTTTAATAAAATAAATTTTGACCCCACGTATATTATTATTGCATATATATTGTTGTGGCTTGATTTTTGGTTGTTGATCGATGGGATTGAGTATCGCGAGAGCGGCCGACACAATGGTTGTCGGATCCTTACTTATCAGACACCGCATGCTCTCCAAGATCGGATGTTAAGTACTTCATTTCCGGTCATTCACATCAGTATGTCATTGAAATAATGTGTGTAGTTCAAGGACTTTTATGTAATATTTTCAATAATTTTAAACCATGGTGGTGATAAATGGAAGAAAGCTTCCCTCTAAAGGCTCGTTTGGTTACCAGGTTACCCGAGGTAACCTGGCATACCCTCGACTCTATCCCTGCATATTTGGGTTGGAATTAGTTGTATAGACTGCATAATTTCTTTGTTATAATAAATTTAACCACGTTCAAATGAATAAATTAACACAAAAACATATTATAATCATTATAAATATAACACATACACATCACATATATCATTCCAACCTCTCAAATCTTCCTAACTATCTAAACAACTATTATTATGAGGAGATTACTCCAATCCAACCTAACGTAGTTATCAAATAGACCCAAAGTCTCGTGCATTATTATTTTGGGATTTTTACTCGGCAAAGCCCTATAAACTTTTTAAATTACCTCTACAACCTTTTGCACAACGTAATTACCCCATCGACCTTAAAAATTACCCCAAGAACCCCCACGAGCTTCAAACAGATCACCCGGAGGATTCATGGGATAAGAGTTAGCAAGTTTACGGGATCGAGGGAGGATTTATGTTGTTTAAAAGATCGTAGAGGTAATTGACAAAGTTTATAGAATCTACCGAGTAAAAATCACTATTATTTTTTTTGGCTAAAAGAACCACGAAAGAAGGTGGGGCTCCACGTATTTCTGATTGTCAAATTCTTCCACCCCCACAGCTCGTAGGTAGCACTTCCCCTACTTTCGAAAACTTTGAAATAACTGCCACCTCCGGTTCCCTCGAACTTCTCGACCCTCCTTGCCGTCCCCTCATTCGCCATTCTCCCTCTATCCCCAACATACATCCATTCCCGATCTCCGCAGTGCCACGATTGATCGTGGCCGTCGGCGTTCAATATCGGACGATCGCCATGTCATGGGACGACGCCTCCGAGCCCCTCCCGCCACCTCCGAGGACCTCCGCGAGGTCCTCATTGGTGGAATCCCTCCGTGGATGCGGCCTCTCGGGGCTGCGCATTGACAAGGAGGACCTGAAGAGGAGGATCAGGATCCCCGATTACCTCCGCGCGGCAATGACCCGTGCCATCCTCACCAAGGATCCTGGTGGCGGCAGCGCGGTGGGGGCCGTCAATCCGGATGACCAGGAGTGCCCCCCGGAGTCTCCCGTCGTCGTTTTTGTGAACTCGCGAAGCGGGGGTCGGCAGGGCGCCGTGCTCAAGGGCTGGCTGCAGCAGCTGATGGGAGAGGAGCAGGCCAATACCATTCTTAATTTCTATTCCCGTTGTTTTTCACAACTTAATTAGTGACAGAGAATTGACATTGTTTGCTATGAAATGTTGGTTAGGTGCTTGACCTTTCAACTGTTAAACCATCTGAATTTGTTCATTACGGGCTTGCGTGCCTTGAGAATCTTGCCAGCCTCGGTGACAGTTGCGCTGCGGGGACTCGCGAAAGATTGAGAATTGTGGTATGAATCAGCTAATATTTAACTATCATAAGTTCGATTGGTCTAATTTTATTCTTCATGAAGGATTGTAAGTGTGAACTTCTTCTTCCAGGTTGCAGGGGGTGATGGGACTGTGGGGTGGGTGTTGGGAAGCCTAAATGAGCTTCACCCACCCAATAGAGTGCCGATTCCTCCGACTGGCATTATTCCTCTTGGTACTGGCAATGATCTCTCCAGGAGTTTTGGTTGGGTACAGATCTTCTCTGTATTTTACGTCATTGGTGTTTTACTTGGGGTAACCTAGTAATGCATGAATGCTTTCTCAGGGTGGGTCATTTCCTTTTGTTTGGAGATCAGCAGTGAAGCGATCTCTTCATAGGGCTGTAACCGGTCAAATCTGTCATCTTGATAGGTTATTCTTTTGCATCTTTTTTATAATGCTTCCTTTTTTATGTAACTATTGGAAATGACTATGCTTATATTTTGTGGGATGAACAAATTCCCATATATCGAAATTTTTATCCTTAAAGGTCTGAGAGTCTACGGTTTCCTTGTTTTATAGGTTCGAAAGCCTAAAAGTTTTAAAGATTGTGTTGGGAAATATAGATAATTAAATTTTATAAAAAAGAGATAATTATATCAGATAAACCATGGATGATGCATTCAAGTTGTGCCGCCGCGGTGCTCCACAACCATTTCCGCCTTGCATCTTGCTTGCTGTTCTCAAGGCACCACCATGTCTTTTTTAGGGTTCCAAAACCTACAACAACATCATCACACTACTTGTCACTGCCATCATGAAGCTTCCTTTGTGATCGTTGATGAACTCTACATTTGCCTTCACATCATACTCACAGATTTAAGCAGAACGCTCACTTGTTGATGGAAAGAAAATTCAAGAGCAGCGAACAAATAATATACTCAAATAAAAATGGAATCTAGGAATATCATTTGGAAATATGAAATAAAGAACATAGAAACAGAGATAATAGGAAACATGACTTTGCGTGGAACCCTACCCCTAAGCAGTGGGATGACACCACTAGAGAAAGCACCAAGGGCTAGGTTTTCTATTTGCTTTTTCTCAATGATTACAAGGGTTGTAGGGCTTTATATAGCCTCAACAGCTCAATCAAGTACCTGTTGGAGTTGTAAGCCTTTGATGGCCCATTAATACAATAAAAAGTCATTGTTTTCATTTGAGTTGAATGATTGTGTTTGCACTTAATTAAGGTTCCTTTGTACAATTAGGGTTATGTACTGTAGCCATCTTGAATATCATGTAGTTGAGAGGATGCCACAACTGGCTTTATCATGTGATATTCAAGATTGATCTATAGTCCAAGAAAGAGACGTTAATCTTTCTTTAAAGGCTGATCTCCGACTTACATATTGATGCAAGTCATGTTTATGGGAATAAAGATTTATAGGTCATAGAGTTGTTAAGTCAAAGTGTTGACCTAATAGTCGACAAATTGATCCCGCAATGTCAAAATGTTGACTCCATGTCATGTTATGACACAAATGATCAATTGCTGATCAAAAGTCAAAAGGTTAACTATTTGGGTCGAAGTGTTGACTTTAAAAGGTCGAGATAAATGAAGATATGAATTGTAACTAACTGTCACAATCAAGCATACATCCTTTGACTTGAGACAGATATACATCTATATGTCCAAGTGTGTGCATTAGAGAGACCATTAGGTTAAATACCTAAGGTCCATACACCAATGTGTTGGTGTACGTATAAAGATATATGAGATGTACGATCTCTCAAAGGGATCATATAGGTTCATACTTGATGAACCGAGAAACAGAGCTCACTCATAAGATATTTGGGGTCAAGTAGAATTCCATGCATGGTCATCATATTTATCAAATAAGACACGAAGCCTTTAAGAGGTTGATGCGGCGTTTTCTTTGGGGTAAAAGTGGCAAGAAGACCGTCGGCATTCACCCGGTCAATTGGGACACTATCACGCTTCCGGAGTGCGAGGGCGGTCTCGGGATCAGAAGGCTGGACGCGTTGAACGAAGCCCTCTTGCTGAAGTGGGTGGGCAGGATATGGGGAAGCTGTGAGGATCTTTGCACTTCTCTTATTCGACGGGTTTACGCGGTATTTGGTGCTGCGCCCAAAGCCAGTAGCCATGGGCTAAAGCCCTCACCTTTTTGGAAGGGTATTATGGCGGTAATCCCCAGCATCCGGGCGTTGCTCAGGCCAATTCTGGGGAACAAAGAGAACTCTGCTTTTTGGAGGGATGACTGGACGGATAGAGGAGCTTTGTACGAGCGCTTCCCGTGTTTGTTTGCTTTGGCTGCGAATCCGGAGGTACGTGTTGCCCCCTGCTGGGCAGATGGGAATTGGATGCCGCTGTTTCGTTCCAATTTTGCGGACTAATGCATGGAGGATTTTCTCCTCATGCTTGACTTACTTAGGGAGGTGGGATGCCCTTCTGAGGAGCTGGATCATTGGGTTTGGCGTGGGGGCACTTTCTCGGTAAGAAAAGCATATATGACGATTTGCAGGCCCCCACCTTCTCATTCGGCTGAGGTTGCGAGAGACTGCGGTTTCTTTTGGGGGCTTGGCCTCCGCGAGAGGATTGACTTTTTCTTATGGTTGTTCAGGAGGAAGAGACTAATGACACGAGACCGTTGTGCCAGGCTTCTTGGGATGGTCTCAGATAGACGCCTTCTGTGTGGGATGGGGATTGAGACGGTGGGGCATCTCTTCTTCTCTTGTCAGGGATCGACACCTATTTGGGATGACTCTGAGCTGGGATGGGTCAGTACGGAGAGCCTTGTATCTTTCTGTGAAAGCTTGATTGCAGCCAGGAGTCGACCGAGGAGGGAACTGCTTCGCCCTATCGTCGTGATATGGGCCATTTGGCTGGCTAGGAATGCTCTTTTGTTCTCTAAACAAAGTATCTATAGGGAGAACATTTATATCCATGTGTCAGGATTGTTAGACTTGTGGCTCTGCTAGAGCATCTCTCTGTAGCTGTATTTTTTTCTCTGTTTTATTAATGCATCTGTGGGGTGGACACCTATGAGTGTTTCCCCCTTGTTTGGCTTTAAAAAAAAGATACGAATTCCAAATATTAGTATATGCTTTTGGAAAGTATATGATTAATATTGTCGTCCAATTATCTATTGATAAATTTACTAATATACCCTGAAAGGAGACAATGAAACAAGGTTTTGAACTTCGGTATCAAAGTCTTCTAGTATGTAATTGATGGAGTATTGGGAATACTCTGGGTTGATGCGTACCTAATAGATCATATGCCATGATACTTCCATTTTGAGGGAGTGATGCAATCAGATAGATTTTAATGACTTCAATGCCTGAGATTCTTAATGAAAAAAGAAAGTATGGATAACATATTGGAACTTTCTGCAAGGGCTAGGAATCCATACCAATTTCTTAGTCTTTTATTGATGATCAATAGTTATAATACAGAGGACCTAATAGAAAGACTTCCCGTAACCTTGGATGTTTCTTCTTCTGATTACCAAATATTGAGCTATTTTCCTTTAAAGAAGGACTTAGGCCCGAGAAACTAATCTCATTCAAATTGAAAAAGGGAGAAAACAAGACTTTGATGGAGCACTTACTGAAGATATCAAAATTAGCACAGAAAAGCGATTTCCAGAGGAATATGGTCTGTAAAAAGATCTGGCTACGGAGCTTGCGTGGGAACTTTCCATGTGGGGTATCGGAAAGAGGCCTGTGAGGGAGCCTTATTTTTGACTTATTAATACAACTACAACACAACATTTTCCTACAATTAAGTATGCTGGCTACATGGATTTTTTGCCTCCATTCAGATCTATTTTTAGTCATTCTCGAGCTTAAATCAAAATAACTCGATCCCTTTGGATAGTCTCATTTGAACACTTCTTGGGCTTTCATCGTCCTCTCTTAA
Source organism: Ottelia alismoides (assembly GCA_037367405.1). NCBI lineage: Eukaryota > Viridiplantae > Streptophyta > Magnoliopsida > Alismatales > Hydrocharitaceae > Ottelia > Ottelia alismoides. Next base: position 266,364 of record JAZKJV010003576.1, on the reverse strand, counting down.
CTGATTCAACATATCAACTCTCGCATCTTCTAACTGTGCATCAGTTGGCCTCCATTGCAAATGACAAAACCATCTTAAGCGGTTTTCTCTCATCTTATCCTCTATCGGAGATACACCAACTTTCCTTTTAATTGCATTGTTCCGAATCCGATCTTTTCATATATGACCACTCATCCACTTTAGAATTTTCGTTTCCGCTACTGTCGTTCTCTACACATGTCTATGGTTTACAGGTCAACATTCTGATCCATAGAGCATATCCGTAGATGCCACGTTCTGTCTACGGGGTCACCAGGCATCGCAACAAGCTTCTAGGACGCCAAGATCACTGCTGGGCAGTGCTGTAGGGGAGCGAAGCAGCAATACAAGTGCTGTTGGGCATACCCATAGGTCCTAGTGGTGTTGTGGCTTGTCACGAGGGGCGGCGCACAATCCTTTCGGGGATGTTGGGCTACAGATGGTGCTGTTGGGGTGACACAAGGGCACTGCGGGTGGTGTGAGTGCACTGGGGCGACACGAGGCCGCAGGGAGCAACGTGAGGCTGTTGGGTGGCTGCTGCACGAAGCGAAGAGGTGCGCGAAGAAGGGTTGGAGGTAGGGTGAGGGTTTCTTTAGCTCAGGGCTCCGGTCCAAGACCACCGCTCTGATACCATGTGGAGAAAAATACTTGTTGTGTTTTATTCATAGAGCCCAAGGGTTCTCTTATATAGAAGAGAGAAACCATAATGTGTAAATTACATACCACCAACAGAAGAAATAAATAAGCGCAAAACATTGACATAACATAAAACTCTTCAACATGTATCTCAATACAGAGGTCGAGGGTTTCGTGGTCAAGGAAGTGGTCATGGTCCTCGTCATCCATGCATTTACTGTCACCGTTCCTCCGAGGATACATGCTACTCCAAGCATGGTTTTCCAACCTCTGCTTGTGCTACCAAACAGAGTGAGAATCCTGCTGTGTCTACTTCTGATGAGAGATTTGATGACATAGTCTCTCGTCTGAGAGAAATCATGCCTCCTACTTCGTCCGGGTCCTCGAGCACTTTAGATGTGGCTGCTTCTGCCTAACTAGTATCTCATGCTCTTACCAATTGTAGTAAGGTTGACATTACAGAATGGATTATAGATTCTGGTGCCTCTCATCATCTGTGTGGAGATAGAGACAAATTTGTATCATACAAACATATAGCTCTTGGCATATCAATGATCATCGTGGATGGGACTCATTCTCCCATAACTGTATAGGGAGAGATCAGTTTGATGCCATCCATGCGTCTTCAGAATATACTTCATGCACATGACTTTATCATGAATTTATCTATTAGTCAGATGACTAAAGATTTACATTGTTGTACTATTTTTGAATCATCTTCCCTTGTGTTTCGGGACATACTCACGGGTAGGGTGATTGGATGTGGCCGTGTGCAGGGAGGTCTATATCGACTCATCCATATTCATGCTAGTGCTTCATCTAGTTCTGCATGATCATTCTGTCATCTCCTCCTTCAAAAGATGTGATGTACTTTCTCAAGTTTCTCCTCGTTCTACTTTTCAGTGCTAAGCTTGTTAGCTAGGAAAGCACCACCGGTCTTCATTTTCGAGTCGTCAGGGTTGTAATAATAGTTCTCTTTTTGAGTTGATTTATCTAGATATTTGAGGTTCGAGTCGTGTTCCCGACCATTAGGGACACATATTCTATCTTGCTGTAGTAAATGATTTTTCTAGATTATCATGGATTTTTCTGTTAAAGAAAAAGTCAGAAGCTGGGAATGTGATTCAATAATTTATCAATGAAATAAAGAATATCTTTCTGCTACTGTCAAATTTGTTCGCACTAACAATGCACTGGAGTTCTGTACCTTACAACTTTCACGTTTTTTGATCGCTTGGTATTTTATGTTAGACATCATGTGCCTAGACATCCCAACAGAACGGTGTTGTTGAGCGTAAACACCATCATTTACTTGATGTCACACGGGCTATTCTAATTCAGAGCCATGCTCCTCACTCCTTTCGAGGTGATGCTGTCCTCACCGCTTGCTATATTGTGAATCGTATTCCTTCCACCATCTTGGGTGAGAAGATTCCTTTCTCGATTGTGTTTTCAGAGAAGATATGTTCTCCCTCACCCCTCATGTGTTTGGTTCTGTGCCATTTATGCATCAGTTGTTACCTGACCTTGAGAAGCTTGCCCCTAGAGCTGTCAAGTATATTTTTGTAGGGTATTTCAAGACATATAAGGGATACCGATGCTACAATCTTGTTCGTCGGAAGTATTATATCAGTGTTGGTGTCACTTTCTTTGAGTCTATGATGTTCTTTTCCCCTGCAGGTGACAAGTTCACCCCATCGGATTCTGGAGCAGAGGTTTACATGTCTCCACCTCCTTCACCACCATCACCACCACCACATGTTCCTCTACCACCTACGGTTCCTCCACCATCGCTACCACCTCCTCCTAGTCCCATAGCCCAATTCTTACCATGTTTCTACATCCACAGGTCGTCTACTCATGGGCTTCCCCAATCATCCAACACGCCTCAAGTACGTTCTGATCACAATGTTTCTACTAATGGAAATGGTGAACTGTCTCTACAACAGGCTACTATGGTACATGACGAGCAGGTTCCTTCAAAGGAGGCTAGTGAGCATATAGAGGAGGTTGCTGATGATCTTGAGGTGCATATTGCGCGTAAGAAGCAGAGACGTACATGTGCCTTGTATCCTCTTGCTTCCAATGTTTCTCTGGCAGACCTATCAACCGATTTCAGGAAGTTTGTTCTGGGTCTATCTGTCATGGAGATTCCACGGACTTAGTAGGCGGCTATGCAAGACATCAGTGGCATCTTGAAATTGAGGAGGAAATGGCTGCTATACAATCACGTGGCACGTAGAGTTTAGTCCCAGTTCCTTCTAAGGCATCTGTTGTCAGTTGCAAGTGGGTGTTCACCGTGAGACACCGAGCAGATGGTACAATAGGTCATTATAAGGCAATGCTTGTTGCACGAGGGTTCACCCATACATATGGGTGGACTATAAGGATACCTTCTCACCAGAGGCCCGCCATTCTACACTTCAAGTTCTTACTTTTGCTGTGGTGCGAGATTGGCAATGCTTGTTGCACGAGGGTTCACCCAGACATATGGGTGAACTATAAGGATACCTACTCACTAGAAGCATGTCATTCTACAATTCAAGTTCTTACTTTGTTGTGATGCGAGATTGACCATTGTTTTAACTTGATGTTAAGAATGTATTTCTCTACGGTGATATACACTGTCAGGGTTTGTTGATGAGGGGGAGTGCCAGCAAGTCTGTAAACTTCATAAGGCTATCTACGGTCTTAACCAAACTCCAAGAGTATGGTTCCAAAAGTTCTCGGACTTGATTGAGCAGAACGAGTTCACAAGGATGAATGCAAATCACTCGCTATTTGTTCACAGAAACTAGAGAGGTATAGTTGTTATTATGTTATTATGGGGATAATGATCTCCTAGTATTAAGATATACAGATTCGGACTTCCAATCAGATGCGTGTGATATGTAGTCAACCTTAGAATTTGTGTTGTTGCCACTATACGAAAAAAGAGTCTGTATACAGAAAATAAAATAAAAAGAGACGAAAAGCTGTTTTTTTGAGACAACTTATGTGGTTTTTTGTTTTCCCTATCTTCATGTCTTCTCCCAACTTTGTCGAAGACATCTTTTCCAACAAATATAGGAGAAAGGGGGAGCATTGTCTAGAGCATTCATATTTCAGACTACAAATTGTCAGATTCAAACTCTATAGATTGTTCCAGAGTCTACAGTTCAAGGTGCACATGTGTACACCCATTATTTGAGAGGTCCCCATGCTTGATCTTGTCAGCTCATGGTTTTCATGTGATCCATAGGGACTCCAGAGTAGAGACCCATTTCTAAGCCATTGTGGTCTTAGGGTTTTCATGTGGATTCATAGGGACTCCAGAGTAGAGAGCCCCATTCTCTAAGCTAGTATGGGAGAGATTCGGTTCGCTGACAAGGAGACTCAGTTCAGACTCCATTCTCCAAAGATGGCGAACTTCGACGAGGGTGTTTCCATGGCTTTTTCAGTTTGGCCATTCGGAGAGATGGAGTAGTTCGAGCAAGAGTTTACCATATGGAGTTTCATTCCAGTTTCGGTGACTCTGACAAACACAGTATAGAGCACACGTTCTCTGACGAGGAAACCAATTCAGTTCGCACTCCAACCCTTCAGTTCCTCCTCACCAGTATGGCGTGAAAGCAACGTCCTCAGCAGACAACCGATAGAGTATGTGTTGAGTTGATATTTTCTGTAGTGTCTTGTATTGTGAGTGAACAATTTCTTTCTATTTGTCCAAGTTGAGCATTGGATGCTCCATCTTGAGAGGACATCTTAGAGTATGCGTCACATGTAGAGATAGTCCAATTATCACATCCACATGTTTAGTCCTGTGGAGAAGAGAGACAAATGGGATATCTATTCCATAGGGCTAGGGTCTCTTATATAGAGAGAAAACTCTAGAGAGTACATGGGGAAAAATACCTAAATACCCTTGAGGGGTTAGGAACCTGAAGGGTTAAAGTTTACGGACCCGAAGGGTTAAGGGTTACGGAACCTGAAAGGTTACAAACATAATTGTAATATAATAATTCTAACACCCCCTCAAGTTGGAGCATATCTGTCGATCATGCCCAACTTGGATACTAAGTACATTAGGCGCTTCCTTGGAAGAGCCTTTGTGAGGGTGTCTGCAAGCAGTGGAGATATATGGAGTGATGATTCATCCTTCTCGTACCGCATCACGAATAAAATGGCAATCAACTTCAATGTGTTTTGTCCGCTCATGGAAAACTGGATTGGTGGCGATGTACGTGGCAGACTTGTTGTCGCAGTATAAGGGTACATGAATGAACTAACATGCCAAGTTCTGTTAGGAAAGAAACAAGCCATGTGATCTCACATGTAGCCTGAGCCATTGCCCTTTATTATGCTTCCGCACTGGATCTGGATACACTGTCTGCTTCTTGCCTCGTTAAGTGACATGATTGTCCCCAACAAACATGGCGTATCCTGTAGTGGATCGGCGGTCCTCAGGAGAGCTAGCATAGTCAGAATCTGTATAGACGGAGATATTAGTGTGTCCATTCACCCCATAGAAAAGTCCACATCTGGGAGATTCCTTCAAATATCGAAGGATCAAAAGAACATCTTGCCAGTGACTGTAAAGAGGCTTCTCCATATGTTGACTGACTCTGCTCACAACATATGATATATCTAGCATAATAACAATGAGATAGAGTAATTTTCCCACTAAGCTTCTGTATCGTGTTACATCCTCAAAAACTGGATCAATAAATGCTGAATATTTTCTCACTTCTGCAGGGATGCCAGATGGCTTGCATCCAAGAAGTCTGCCTCAGTCAGAATATCGAGACAATACTTTCTCTGTGAAAGATGGAGCCCCTCTGTAGTGCGTATTAATTCGATGCCAAGAAAATAACGAAGTTGACCAAGATCTTTCGTGACAAAGACCTTCTGGAGGAAGGCCTTGGTCTCCTGAATACCATCTACATTATCTCATGTGATAACCATATCATCAACATAGACAGGAAGGATGATTGTGCCAGCAGACCGTCGTCTAACAAAGACAGAGTAGTCAGATGTTGTCATCTGAAAACCAAGTGTGTTGATCTCCGTAGTGAGCCTGTCAAACCATGCCCTTAGGCTCTGCTTCAGGCCATAAATGGCCTTGCGTAGTCGACATACATGCTCCTCCTCGACTACATACCCCGATAGTTGCATCATGTAGACCTCCTCCTCAAGATCACCATAAAGAAAGACGTTCTTCACATCAAGTTGAAGAACGGGTATAAGGGCGGGTTGGGGATGGCATGCAAGAGGTGTTTCACGGATTTCTGATTTCGATGCATGTTCTTTGGTGAGAGATTTCACAGAGGCGGAGTTTAAGCAGGCGTTGTTCTAGTTGAATGCCGATGGGTTTCTGGGATCGGATGGCTTCCCGATTTTGTTATATCGGGAGTTGTGGGAGGTGGTTAAGTAGGATGTTGCAGAGGTGCTGGCTGAGTTTTGAGAGTGTAATCGAGGTTTCGAGAGGTTGAACACGACTCTCATCTTTTTGCTTCTGTAGAAGGATTTCCCGATCAAGGTGGAGGACTACATGCCGATTACGCCGTCGAATGCTATATACTTAATTGCCTCAAAGATCCTCATAAATCACCTAAAGGGGGTGTTGGACCAGATCATTTCGCTTGAACAGACGACATTTGTGCATAGGAGAGCTATAGTTGATGTGGCTTAGTAATGGCTTCTGAAGTGGCGACGGGCTGTAAATGAAACAAGACTAAGGGGTTGCTGTGGAAGGTGGACTTCTCCAAGACATATGACAACATGGATTGAAGGTTCTTGTGGACCTCTTGGGAGAAGAGGGATTTCGCGGAGGTGTGGATTACTTGGACCAAGCGGTATGTGATGAAGGCTTCCCATGCAGTACTAGTAAATAAAAGACCAGAAGGGGGCTTCTTTCAGCCGCAGAGGGGCATTGGATAGGGATACCCTCTAGCGCCGCTCCTTTTCGATGTTGTGGCGGATGATTTGGCGGTGTTGATGATGAGAGCCATGAGAGGGGCTGGTGTGTTGGTTATGTGAAAGAGGAGATTTCCATTTCGTTGTTGCAATATGCAGATGACACGACTATATCCCTGGGAGCTGAGGTGGAGAAGATGCGTCGGGCATCGCTCATTATGGATATTTTTAGAGACGTTTCGTGACTGCAGATTAATAGAGAAAAGTCGGTGATGGTTCCATTTGGCCTCACAGAGCTGGAGGTGTAGTGTGCGTCGGCGGTGTTGGGGTGCCCGACGACTGCTCTGCCAATTACGCACTTGGGATTGCCTTTGTTGGCGGGGAAACTGAATGCTAGAGACCGGAGGGCATTGTTGAGGAGATTGGAGGGGATGCTGGTTGGGTGGAAGGTGATGATGCTTTCAAGAGGCGGGAAGATGGTTCTTCTGAGGCATGTCCTTTTGACCATCCCTATTTTTTCTGCTCGACAAGGATGCTTCTTGTTGGGGTGCACGCGAAGATTGAGGCTTTGATGAGGATGTTCTTCTGGTCGGATGGGAACATGCTAGTAGGGGCATCCATTTGGTTAGTGGGGGTAAGGTGACATCGCTAAAGAAGAAAGATGGGCTGGATGTTCCATGGGTAGGCGAGATAAATAAGGCTTTCATGGCAATATGGGTGGTGCCTTACATGGAAAGTTCGATGACCTGGTCTGCAGGATGCTGAGGAAGATATATGGGGTATCCCTGTCGTTGGAGGCCATCCCGATAGTATGCCGTCTTCATTGTGGAAGGGGATTAACGAGGTAATCCTGATGTTGGCTTTGAAGTTGAGATCCATTCTCGAAGATGGCGTCGGCTTTTGCTTTTGGCGGGACGATTGGAGATCGGATGGGTCTTTGGGCGAGCGCTGCCCTCGCCTGATGCAGTTGGCTAGTAATAGGGAGGTGAGGGTACAACATGTTTGGGAGCAGGGCTCGTGGTCTTCGATTTTCTCTTCAGACCTGTTGGATCAGAGGATTGAGGAGTTCCTGACATTACAGACGGATTTAGCACAGTTTGAGGGTCCAACTTCTAGTAGAGATCACTTCTTGTGGAGTGATGGAAGGTTCTCAGTGAAGAAGGCATATAAAATTTTGATGGATGATGGAGAGGAGGCGGATGAAGAGGTTGCCGCTGACTTGCGTTTCATTTGGAGTAGGGTGCTAAATTGGATCAAGATTTTTCTTTGGCTTCTCTAGCTTGGGAGGATTCTCTCGAAGGTGCGCCGGGGGCGGATGCTAGGTAGCGAGGTTGTTACTTGTGACATATGCGGATTGGTGGCGGAAGATATGGAGCACCTGTTCTTTTCTTGTCTTTCGACACAGATGTGGAGCATTGCCAATATTCCTTGGCTTGGGGGCCAGAATTATACCGGTTTTGGCAGGGCATTAGATCCGTGTGTGGATATGGACATAAAGACGTTGCTTTTCTTTTTGCACTGGTCTGGACAATTCGGTGTGCTAGGAACGATGCCATTTTTGGAGGGAATACTATGTATACTGAGAATGCAATCGAATACTATAGGGCATTGTATACGTTATGGAATATGTAACATGATGTATCATTTACACTTACATATACAGTTTTTTGCAGTGGGTCCCAACTTGGGATGCCACCTATTTCCATTTCAAAAAAAATCGTGAAAAAATATACCACCATAAAAACCCCAGTAAACAATGTCACAGTCCACATTTTGATACAGTTGTTTTAAACCTATAATACCTTTTTTCTTGAATTACCATTTCTGTTTTTGCTTATGAAGCTGGAAGGTTGTTGTCACCATGCCATCTGAGGAACCTCTGGAACTTCCCCATTCTCTTAAGTATATTGAAGGTTGTACTTTGGCTCAGGTTGGCTATACTTTCAAGTATTATTGTCAACTATTTTTTTTATATTCGGTCTAATGATTTGTTACAGTAATAATGGAACTTGAATATTTGCAACTACAATGCTTATTGCGAACAATTTCTTGTGCTATTTGGCATTGTCTACTTTTTGAAGATTTTTTTGAGAAACTATTAGGTGAGCTTCCGTCTACTCATTGAAGATGTGATCATTGGATACTCCCACTGCATCACGGGGATTATACTTCACGTCTATCCTTTCTTTTTCTAGCATGCTAACATTTCTTGAGAATTTGTTGAGATGAGAAGGAAAATTTAATTTTATCTTTTTTGATATTTTATATTTTCAAGTTTATGGGTGAATGTCCTGAATTAATTGTATATTGCATACATGTTAGCTAGCAACCCAATACCAGCTTTCTTGACAATAATAAAATATTATAAATGTTATGGCTGACTCCCTTGGTAGGTGTCACCTGCACACAAAATTACAAGCATATCATCTCGGAGTTCTACAGAAGTTTTGAGTAAGTACGTTCTCCACATAAACATAAAAGATGCCCACATGAAAGCTATAGGCTTGGCTCTCTCTTGTTAGTGCTCAAAGTCGAATCTCTCATGCTCCTTTAAAAGCTCTTTAGACTTGTAGTCTCCACCCAAGCCATACTGGCACCCTTTTAGATCTCCTGGGCTTTATCCTGTAAGAATAACAAATGTCCAATACGTTCAACTGATACGGATAGAGAAAACAACTAACCTCCTAGTTTAGTAAGAGACCCGCTTGAATGCCATTGTTTTTTAGGAGAAACTGGGTGTGAGCTCGAGATGAGGCACACCCTAAATGAAATTTAAAATTAAGAGGGAGTGCTTACATAGATCATGCTTCCCATAAAGCCTTGACATGTACCAACTTGTTCACATAACAATGCTCCTAATGTAACACTGCCCCATTTCGATAGAAGGAATCACCTAGAGAATAATAAAAGCTGCAAACAACTGTCACAAGCAGAAGTCTAAAACGAGTACATACAGGCCCACAACTCAACATTGAGTGGACGTGAGAAGAATATGTGATGCCCTTCCTCCAAATATAACGCGCAATGTGCGCAGTCTGGGTCACTCGAGTGAGGCCAATTAGCTCTGAGCACCTGGGTGGCTCAACCTACCCTTCTTTATCCGTCAAAGAAATATATATCTTCACCCTAGATGGAATGTAAGATCGTCAAATGAGCTTATAGAAGCCTGCATCTATGCCCGTATGATGTGTGATATCCCTAGTAAGGAAATTATATGCCTTCCTTCAGAGAATCTCTCGTTAGCTTACTTCCAACTATCCCTACCATCCGAGGGGCCATTAGCGGTAATAAAGTTACACATCAGCTTCGCGAAGTCCTCCATGTGCTTCTTCGAGAATCTTAATTGAAAGAAGGACACCATACACCATTCTCCCGCGCGCATGTCATTGTTAGTATTCTATATCTCTAAAAAGATTGTTGTCATTGATATAGACTTAGTCCTATAAATAATCTAAAAGTCCCTAACCAATTTAATGTTGCTATTGGTATTCTAAGAGATAGAGGCATAGAGCTCTATAAGCCTTCCTAATTGAGAAGTCACTATCACCTCATGTCCAATAATTACCTTTTTAGTCGGGCTCTCTCCTATCTCGAATGAATTTTGGATTTCCTATGGTTCTTCTGTTAGCATATGTAATAAACGAGTAATCGAATCTCTTCAAGATTTAATTACCATGTTCTTTTCTTTAGTCTTGTATCATCTATAAGTAGGACTCTGGTTTGTCCCTGTGGCTATATAAAGAACCCCTTACCCCCTGTAACCTTTGAGTGATTACACTAAGAATATTCGGCCCTAGAGGCATTCTCTCATGGTTTTATCCCGTTCCTTATGTGTACAGATATTTCTATATTCTCTTTGTACTTCTTTATTTTATTTCTTTGTATCCATCTTGTGTAATTTACACATAGGTTTCTCTTCTTTATAAGAGTGCCTAGGGTTATCAAGAATAAACATCTTTTCTATTTCTCCCAACATGGTATCAGAGCTGCGGTCCTAGACCGGAGCTCAGGCGAGGAACGAGACCAAGACGCATGATATCCTTGCAGCAACATATTCTCAGGTGAGGAACGAGACCAAGATCCTCCAACTCCAGTATGATATATTTACTATCAAGTAGAACAAACAACCTCTTCATTCGCTGTATACATCCTTACATGGGATGTTTGAGAAGCTCCAAAACTTCACGCCTCTCACGGCTACCCCAGAGCAATAGATAAATATGCTTAATGGTTTATGCTTAATGGTTTATGCTAGTATAAATACATCCTTACATGGGATGTTTTTTGCTTTTTTAAAAGGCAAACTTATTTTAATATGCTTAATGGTTTATGCTAGTATAGAAAATGTAAAAATCTATATAAATATGTAAGAATATATGTATAAAAATGATTTGTATATTTACATAATTAAAAAACTCAAATCCGACTAAATACCGATTAAATCCGATTAATCGCCCGACTTCCGATTAATCCGTAGTCAATGACACCATTGACCGAGTACCGACTATCGATTTCTGCAACCTTTCCACCGTGGAGTAGTATAGATTGTCCATCAAGTAACAATGGAACGGAAATAGAAGTATGATCATGCTTGGGCAAACATTGTCTTAGAATAGCGAAGCTCCCCACAAAATGTACTACTGAGTGTGTCATCATCCTTCATTAGGAGTAGCACAACTACAACCATGCCCCTTGATATGTACCATAACATCCACAGCTTGTAGACGAAGCAAGAGAAGAAGGTTTTTCGTACGTATTTGGTGTCAAAGTGTTATGAGAGATAGCCGAGCAATTCCGCTTGGCATATGCCTCCCCAAGTATCAATATCAAAGAAGCGATGATTTTTGATCACTAGAAGAGGCAAAGACATGATCAAGCCCATCAAGAAACACCATGATCATTATATGCTTGTAATATTCATTCTTTTTTAAATACCTGCACCCTAGAACACATGCTTACATTTCTTGAATACGGATTTTGATCAGTTAGGACAACCAACTTGCTTAAGATTCATCATAGTAGGTTTGAAAATTAATGCTGCAGTTTTTTGTATGATGTTTCCTTCATAGAAATCCATCAATCATATGAACGCATATAAAAAAATAATTTCCAGCAATTTGGGATGACACTTAACATGATCTACGAACAAACCATATCCTTGTCTTTATTCATGCGAGGTTTTTCGTAGTCATCTAGGCATGCTCTGGCTCGAGAAGAATATGCTTCTTGTTGCATCATTATTGTAGAAAACGATAATGTGGAAGCGTATCAGAGATAAAGAAATAAAGAACATGGAAGAATACTGGGATTTTACGTGTAACCGTACTCTATAAGGAGCGGGATGAAACCACGGGAGAACCGCCTCAAAGGGTTGACGTTTTCATTAGATTTTCTCAACCGATACAATGGGTGTGAGGCTTCTTATATAGCCCCACCGAATCTCCAAGTCCCACGAATAACCGATGTGGGAGTAAACATAAGAGGTTGTGGTAATTAGATTTTGGAGGGATCCAATTACCCACATGCTGATGCATACTCTAACACTCCCCCTCAAACTGGAGTATGCAATGCTTAGTTTCGACAAATAGAAAGAAACCACTTTCTTATACAATACACGACTTTACTGATAATATCTCAACACATACTCTACTGGCTGCCTATTGGGGACGTTGATTCTCATGCCATGCTGGTGAGGAAGAGCTGAAGGAATGGAGTGTGATCTGAATGGGTCTCCTTGTCGGAGAACGTGTGCTCTGTACTGCATCAGTAAGAGACACTGAAACTGGAATGAGTCTCCACCTGGAGAACTCTGGCTTGTAACTGCTCCATTTCTCTGAAGGGTCAAAGTGGGAAAAGCCGTGGAAACATACTTGTCAACGTCCACAAACGATGGAGAATGAAGTTTAAAAGTCTCCTCATCAGAGAACTGGGTCTCTCCCACACTGGCTCAAGGAATGGGATCTCTAGTTTGGAGTCCTATGAATCAACGTGAAAAAACTAAGCTGACAATGGCTCAGAGAATGAGATCTCTATTCTGAAGTCCCTATGGATCACATGAAAACTCTGAGCCGACTAGATCAAGTATGTGGACCTCTCAAACAATGAACGCACACCTATGCACCTTGAACTGTAGACTCTAAACCAATCTATAGAGTTTGAATCTGACAATCTGCAGAGTTTGAAATATGAATGCTTTATACGTACTCCCTCTTTTTCCCATGCTGATCGGAATAGATGGCATCGATCAAGTTTACAGAAGACCCTAATATGGGGAAAAGTAAAAAAATCACATAATCCGATCTCTCTTTTTTCCTTGGCCTTTTCTCTTCTTTTTTTTCAAATCACTTTCCCTTTTTTCTTTATGTACGACTTTCTTCTTCTTTTTGTACACACCTTTTTCCAAAAGAAAATCTCTCCCTTTTTTGTCAAAAAAAATGACTCACGGACTTGCTGGGCCCATTGGGCCTGAAACAAGAATGTACCTTGCTCTTTTTTTTAACATAACAACAATGACATGCTAGGCTGCAAAGCAAGGGACCAAATAGATACATCAAAATAGGCCTAGGCCCATATCAAAGTAAACATGAAACCTCCCCTTTATCTTGGATCCTATAGGGCTTCATCAAATAATATAACCTCCTGGATATCCCCTTTATCATGAAATAAAATTTTGAAAGGGTTTAGGGCACCCTTCTTCTCCTTGCTAGGTTTCTCGATGTGTGAACCTATCATGACATAGGGTTCTCACATGGGAAAACACCATGCTTCCTCCGCAACACTTTGATTCTCAACCTGCACTTGTAGCAACAACATATGTCGATGGCACAACAACTCTCCTGGGATCTCCAGAACCCCCGAATCGACGATGAATATGTTACAACATATAGGTGAAGAAGTTGTTGGGGTGATGTGGACGGTGCAAATGGGTGTCTCCAGCACTCCTAAGGGAGATCTGCATATACCGAGCACATCACTCCAGTCTTGGTGACAGAGATCTGCATATACCTTACACAAATCTCCAAAAACTGGTGAAATGAATCTTCTGTGGATATTGTGCAGATGAAGATAAGGGAGATGTCCATAACTTACGGAGAAGAAATACGTCATGTGATCTTCTTTCGTACGATTTTCAAGAAAAAACGAAGCCCAAAAGAAATTGCACCCATCATTGCTGCTCTGTTCTTCACCTTTTCATATATAGAGTTGCTTCTTACTCGTCGAGGCATTGGCTTGCAAATTTCAAGGTTCATGAACCTTAGAACTTTCTTCCTTCATCTTGAAATAATCACGAACATGGGAGCGGGAAGAAACCACGGGAGAACTGCCTCAAAGGGCTGATATTTTCATTCACTTTTCTCAATTTATACATTGGCTGTGGGGCTTCTTATATAACCCCAATTGAATCTCCAAGTCTCATGAATAACTGATGTGGGACTAAACATAAGAGGGTGCGGTAGTTGGACCCTGAAGGGATCCAATTACTCACCAGCTAACGCATACTTCGACAATTATCAAAAACATCCGTGACCCCTTAGGATGATTGGTCTTGTGGAGCTTCTTGGTCGTGTTGAATGTGGGGCATCCACTTCCTCCATTACTCCCAGTTGATGTGACATCATGCAAATCATATATTTTCTATGCACAACTATGGCTTGTTCACGCCATGCAAACAATCACACATAACAAGGTGGGATCATACGTTGGAGACACATATTAGAGCTCGATGTTGGGGGTGGGTTGGCAACAATGATGACCTGATGATGGGGATGGGTGATGGTGGGGACAAGTGACTGGTTGTAGCGGTGGTGGCTTAAGGGTGGCTAGGATTGGGGAGGGCCAACATTGGACCAAGTTAGGTTTACTTCTTTGACATTAGGTGGAAATTGGTGATATATTTTATTGAGAGACAAGCCATCATCCTCTTTATATAATGAGAGGCTACAGTTATGGTATACATTATATCAGAAGAAAAGATAAAATATCCCTCTAAGAGGTACAACTTGTAAACTAGCAATAACTGTTAGATGACTCTCTTTTATGTTAGTTATCTAACTCTTAATCAAATGGTGGCTTTTGATCAGGTAATTGATGGAAAACGACAATCGGTTGAAGGGCTCTGGTGAGCAAAACAATGTTGTGCTAGCTTGCTCCCTTATTATAATAATTGGTTGTTATTGATAAAATAACTTGCCGTTATGTCCAATGTGTTTGTGAAAGGAAAAAAGGTGACGCGTTGATAAGATGCCCATCTGAATTTTTTATTATAGTTTAATGTATAACAATTACAAGGATTGAACTCCCGAAAGATGTTGGCAATCTCTTTTACATTCTCAACATAGAAAATTTCACCTTGAAAGACCCCTTTTCTAGCCACTCACATGACCCACAAGATGATGCCAACCCACACTCTTTGTGGTTCAGGCCCATCCTATTGCAGATCCATAAAATCAGAGTACATTTCAGCACAATCTTTCGAGACCATGTCCATATTGCCTACCTCCCACACTCTGTAGAGGACTACAAAAGAACATGTGATTGATGTCCTTAAGTGTCGTTGAGCATTGTTGGGACCGCCCATTTGTCCCCTTGAAAAGAACATGGCCCTTATGGCCTCCGTCAACAAGGGATCACATCTCATCAACCATAAAACACCTTAACACGTAAAGGAAATTTCCACCTCTACAGATGAATGAACTCAGAAGAGGCAAATCACATATCAAAAACTATGATGGCATACATTGCCTTGTATGCCTTACAGACTGAAATACAACCATCACATCACCAGAGGAGCCAAGACAAGGTCGAGCCAAGGTCTCCTCCACCGTTAACTAGCAACCTTCTCTAGTCAGTATTCAATCAATCAACAAGCTTTCTGCCATTGCCTTCATCTTCTAGATGCCCTTTGCAGTACACTCGACCCGCTTTTCCTTGCCATACACACCACAACCAAAGCACAGTTGCTCACTGCTGCACAAAACCCCCAACACCACTACAATAGAAACACCCGTGATAATGCTCCATTTTGTTATGGCACCTCCTACGGATTTTCAATTGCTACCTCTCCCCTTTCCTGAGTTCATGTGCCATCGCCATGGTGGCATGGACTTATGCAGGGAGGAACCCCATCTTCGAGATCGGGATGGCTTCGACTCCTCCCCTCGCCATCTGCTCCCCACCACCAAGATGCCACACCCCATGGATCTCCCAACCACCACACCTACACCCCCTCATCGGGCCATACCCTACTTTACCTCCTCCCATTAAACCATCACTACCACCATTCCCAACCATGGACCCTTAACACCATCACCCCCCCAACCCTAGTAGAGGAGTCATGCTTCTATAGGTTCACTCCCTCTCGACCACCTTCAACCTCCCTTCGCCCTCTACAACTTTCCCTTTCCCTTTCTCTCGCGCCTTCTCCCGCACATTGCTCTTTCACCCTCTCTCGCACATCACTTGTTTGGTGATATATTGTGATTTGAATGCATGAACCATGGAAGAGGGGCATGTACCCTCGATCTTGGAGAAATTCTAGTGGGCAAGCACCCGAGGGGCACTACAGGGTTACTACTCTCGATTTTGGCCACTAGATGAGGCTAGGTTTGAAAGGGTTCACATTACGTACTACAAATCTTGTTGTTTACGTCTTTGTCATGACATTCTTGTATGCATCAAATAGTAAGTTACAAGTTTCTGTGTTAAAAATGTGATTGTCGATGCATTCTTAGTGTACATTTGGGAGAGTAATGTTGCAATATTCCTTTAATATATTCCTCATTTGTGAAGGATGGTCTAGGGTAAATGGAAAAAAAATGGAAAGGATGGACAATGATTGAATTGTGAAATCTAGAAATTTATAGTATGCACACATGTTTATAACTTTAATTGATTGAATAGAGGAATAATTAGACTTTTACTCTACTTGTGTTTAGCTTGTTGTACCTTTTTTGTTATTGTTATTGAGCTTTTCCCATCTTACTCTCTTTGGAATTCCCCAGGTGTTGCAAATAGGAAGTCGGAGGCCTATATTTCATGGAGCCCTCAACCAGCCACCCACTACAGGGGTTAGTTTTAATTTTTAGCCATGTTATCTTTCTATTGAGTTATTTTTACTTTATTTAAGTTGTTGGACTCTACTTTAGAAGAATGACGTGCCCAATAAGAACGAAAGCCAATAGACAATGTAAACGCTACTTGTTTAGTTTTCTTCTTTATCATGAATGCTAATTGCATATTATTTTTGAAAGAAAGAAGGATGGATGCCCAAAATAGTGTCCACCGTGACTTTTTTAAAAGCAAAATATCTATTCACAAGTTTAAATTAAATATTAAAAACATTAAACACTTAGCATAGGGTAGAGTGAGAGCAAGAACATGGGAGAGCGGTGCGGGATTAGAAGGAAGGGAGGTAACGAAAGCAATAGATAAGGGATCAATTCTTCGATTTTTGATTCCCCTCACTTATCCCCTCGTCAGACTTGTCCTCCGTAATAATGGTAGAGGGGACACAGGCAGATCAAAGGGGAGAGGAGGTTTTGTCAGGGCCAACAATCCTGGGGAGAACATGGAGAGCGGGATTAAGGTCGGGTAAAGGGGTCAGTTGTAGTGACTAGGGTGGTTGGTGCGAGGAGGGTCAAAGGGAGTGGCAGTGGGTCTCTAACAGTGGCGGGGGGAGGGAATGGGGCTGTTATCGGTGACAATGGCCAGGGGATTAGTGACAGTGGTGGTGTTAAGTTGGTGAAGGTTTGAAGTTGGCTTTGGGTGATGAGGAGACCCGTGGTGGGAAGGCTCATAGCAAGGTCAGAGGTGATGGCTAACAATTTATAAGGTCCCATCAATGGCGCCATGATCGATGATTGTGATGGTATTTCTGATGTGCCAATGATGACCATTTTATGAAGACGTGATTGGGAGAGTTGGTTTGTTTTGGTTATGGTCATGTTGGTCATCGTTGGGTGGAGTACACAACTAAAGGGTTGTGGATGAGCAGGGACCGTTGGGGGGGGGGGCTCGTTTAATGATGGCGTGTTAATTGGCGAATGCAACGATGTGGTGGAGGCCTTGGCAAAGAATAGAACTTGCTATACGCAATCCGATGCCATCTCAATTATATGTGCAACAGTATTGGGGTCACCACGCATATGACATGTCTTTTACGAGAAGCAAAGAGCCCGATCCATGTGCGCTTGTACATTGGAGCTATGGCTTTGCATAGGCGTCTCCACAGTACAATTTATGGTGACGGTATTCTCCGTCTTGACGGAAGATCATGGATGTCATCATGTGATCCTTCATATCCCATTCAAATTTTGATTGATCATTTCAAATCATATTCTTATGAACAATCCCTCCAAGGGAATACAATCTTATTAGTTATATAGTGTGGATTTTTAATTGGATTATATTAGTTGGCATTCGTTGTTATCATTATCGACCCTTCCAAAATTAAGGAGGGAAGATAACAATAGGGGAAAGGGCAAGGGGAAGAAAAATGTCATTGCAACTGATATAACGTAATGGAATATAACTGTGACCGCAAACTCCGTGAGAAGTTAATAGTGTACTCAACAACTTCTTGTGCTAGTAGGGTCTACATAAGGTGTATGTAGCTCCTGCAATGACTGAAGAAAGAGGACCCTTGTATAATACAAATGATGACACACAACATTATGAAGAATCCTGATGGGATAGCTGGCTAAACAAGAACTGATGACTTAGAGGGATCTAAATGAGGCTTGAAATAACAGGCTACTCCATGTCCAGGACCGTCTTTGAGTCCTAGGGCTCCACATATTAGTCACATGTAGTTGCTTGTGAGAACATACAAGTGCGTACGTACACAATATACTCATAGAACACCCCATCTATAATTAGTTATGAGTGCATACGTGTGCTTACATACACGAAACACACCTTCAACTACTTTCATTCATAAAGTGATTCAAATCTAGACAACTTTTCTCATTAATTTATTTTCAGAGGTTTCTGGAGACCTGCAACTTACATAAGTCTTATTTTCTTTGTGTGTAAGTTTACTGGTATGCCGAATGCAGGTAATATTAGATTGCTTGATTTTAGCTGACTCATTTTTACTTTAAAACTGATTGTGATTTAGGAGGATGACTTTGATGGGGAGTTACCAGGAAAGGTTTCATGTTTCACTGGAGTATTCTATAACTATTTTAGCATCGGTATGTTCTTATGATGTTGTTTAGACCACCCTTCATATTGTTCTCTGATGTTAGCATTATACATGTAATATTGTCATGCCACCCTGCATAGGGTACTGTCGACATGCTAGTACAAATTAAAAGGTGATTTAGATCACTCACTTTTCACTTTGATAATGAATAGCTTTGGCATTTTCCTTCAATGTCCCCATTTTAGCACCAGACATCTGCAAGGATTACATTTGGCAGTCCGTGAATAATTGGAAAATTTAGTTTCAGCAATTCCTTTGTTTCAAATTCTAAAGAATGATATGTTCCTGAAACACAGGAATGGATGCCCAGGTTGCATATGGCTTTCACCATTTACGGGATGACAAACCATTCATTGCTCAAGGCCCTGTCGCCAATAAGGTAGTTTATTTGTTCTTTTCAAATATCTCATGTCCTTTTTATTGACAAAACAAGTGGGTGAGCACCATATCTCTTTATAAAAAAATAACATATATAGTATAAGTTAGTTACAAAAACTGTTAGAAAATAGGAACGCGGAAGCGAAATGATAAACAAAGCATGAACTAGAAAGATAAAACATGGAACACAAAGATTTTTACGTGTAACCCTACTCCCTAAGGAGCGGGATGAAACCACAGGGGAAGGCCTCAAAGGGACATATGCTTCATTGTGTTTTCGCTAAGGATACAAGAGGTCTAGAGCTCCTTATATAGCCTCCACAGAGCCTCCAAGTCCCACCACCAGTAGATGTGAGGCTAAACACATGGATGTGGTAAATGGATCCTGGAGGTACCCATTTACCCATTTACAACTCAAGTTGCGCAAAACCAAATACTCCAACACTCCCCCTCAAACTAGAGCATGCAATGCTCAGCTTGGATACACAGAAAGAAACTCAACTCACAATACATGACATTACAGACAATATCAACTCAACGCGCACAACTGTCGGCTGCTGTCGAGGACGTTGCTTCTCATGACGTGCATGCGAGGAGGACGAACGGGCTGGAGTGTGAGTCTGGAGAAGTCTCCTTGTTGGAGAACTGGGTCTCTCCCATCTGGCTCAGAGAATAGTACTCTACTCTGGAGTGCCATGATACTACATGAAAACCCTTGCCTACATGGCATAGAGAATGGTCATTTACTCTGGAGTCCCTATGGCTCACATGAAAAATCTGGCCGACAAAACAAGAATGATGGGGACCATGAAACTGAAGATCGCACACTCGTGCGTCTTGAACTGCAGACTCGGAACCTGACGTCTAGTATGAACATTTGTAGAGTCTGACCAACCGAAGGCATCTGGACTAGAATATGCAATGGCATCTGGAGACTAAACTCTTCTGAAGTCTGGATAGTAGTCTGATCTGAACTGAAAGTGGTGATGCCGTATGATGCCGAATAACTCTACACTATACTCCCCCTTTCTCCCATAGTAGTCGGAATATATGTCATCGACTATGTTGGGAGAAGACAAGAAAATGGGGTTAAATAAAACATGCATAAGCCGATAATCATCAATCCTTTTTGTTCGACATTTCAACATTTTTTTCGGCCGTTTCTTCTAATTTTTTGAAACATTTTTTAAGCCATTTCATTTTTCCGTCTTTCTTTTTTTCCGGCTTTTCCTTCTCACATTTTTTTGAATCACTTTTTTGCAAATATGCGTACGGCTTTTCTTTTGTACGCGCCTTTTTTTAATTTTTTTAATCTCGGCCCACTTGGACCCAATCTTCTCACTCTCCTTTTTTTAGAACACAACCCCAATTTGGCCTAGAAGTAGCCACCCTCGACATTTTTTTTATAAAGTAGACCGGCCCATTCCTCATTTAAATGAGGACATCGGGGTGAGCTTTCTCAGGAAAACTAGGGTTCTTATCGGGGAAACCCTTCCTACTTCAAAAGGATGCCGCCAAAGGGAGGAGGGGATGCCACCATCCTCTATTCTGCGGTTCCCGCGCGCCGCTCGCTGCCTGTGATGGAGAGGAGGATGGGGAGGAACCCACTGCGATCGGAGGTGTGCGGTGGAGCAGGAGCACTGCTGGTGCTGCCGCCGCCTGGGAGTATGGAAATTGAGGGCGGCATCGCTACTTGCAGGAGCTGAGGGAGAGGGCAGTACTGCCGGGCATCTCACGCAGCCAGGAGCTACGGCTAGATAGGCGGGCATCGTCGCTTGGGGATCTGGAAGTGCCGCAAGGAACCGAACCCATCTAGAGTCTCCGCCTGCACGACACAGGAGAGGAGAGGCACTTGTGTCGCCACTGCTCATAGGGGGATATCGGGGCAAGATCGGCTAGGGTTGCCGCCTGCAGCCCGCACCGCCTGCACGTGGATAAGGGACCATTCTCCCCCTCCTCGCGCCGTCAACCTTGGAGGTTGGAGGAGAGAGCGGCACTGCCTGGTGAGCACGTGTGGAGAAGACGCTCGGTGGAGGCACGTGGTGACCTGGAGTATGCGCCAAGGAGGGAGATGCGGCCTCGCCGCTTGCCGCATTCGCCTGCTGGAGTCCTTGATCGTGACTGGAACTGCCGCCTTGATCTGGACAGAGGATTTCTTGACATTACATCCAGGGTTTCAAAAATGAAACCCTAGCAATGATAGTATGATGCTGGATGATCTCGTGCAAAACTTGAACAAACTCACATGTAAATCAAAATCTAACTCTCGAAAAATACATAAAAAAATCAAGAATAAATCTCTGAGAATCGAACCCACTCTGATACCATGTTAGAAAATAGGAATGCAGAAGTGAAATGATAAACAAAGCATGAACTAGAAAGATAAAACATGGAATACAAAGATTTTTACGTGGAACCCTACTCCCTAAGGAGCGGGTTGAAATCACAGGAGATGGCCTCAAAGGGTCATATGCTTCATTGTGTTTTCTCTAAGGATAGAGGAGGTCTGGGGCTTTTTATATTGCCTCTACAGAGCCTTCAAGTCCTACCACTGGTAAATGTGGGACTAAACACATGGATGTGCTAAATGGATCCTGGAGGTATCCATTTACCCATCTACAACTCAAGTTGTGCTCAATCAAATACTCCAACAAAAACCATGCCTTATATAAGGCTTCACATGCTCAATTACATGAGTGGAATATTTTATTTTTGAAAATTGTGAACCCCCTCGGATCCGGGTACCCGTTTATAACACATTCGCGATACTTCATTAATTAAAGATTGCATAAGTCACATGAAATTGAGGGGAAAATTTTCTCACTTGCATTTGACATCACATCAGTATAACAATGTTACAACCACCAAACAACAAGAAGATGTGCCACCAATTTTCCATTTCATTAGTTTCCATATATATATATATATTATACAACATGTAACAAACTAAGCTGACAGTGTACACATGTATCCCAAAAATATATAGAAGAGAAAAGAAAGCATTTACCTCATAAAAAACAAAAACTACAACTGTGCCTTTTGGTATATGTGCGTATGCTCGGTATCATCAAACTGTTACTGCAACGCAGGCGATTCGGCTGCCAAGCATGCAAGGAAGAAAATGATGTCAACAAATGTCGGTACAATCCGGCATATTTAGAATTTAAAAGTAATTTAATATGTTTAAAAGAAAGCAAATAGAAAGGCATTGATATTTAAATTTTACAACTACCTGTGTAGAGAATGTTTTTCAAACTATCTTGTATGTATACCCCATGACCTTTCATGTATATAACCTTTATATATATTAGATGATAACCAATATTTGTATGTTATTTCTTTATTTAGAGATCATGTGTATGGATCTTGTCGTGATATAGTTTATATATATATATTTGTACCTTTTATATATCTTTTAGTTCTTCTGTCTATTTTATGTAATTTGCCCATAGGTCTCTCCCTATATAAGAGAGCCTAGGGCTCAAGGAATAAACATCTCATTTGTTTTTCCCAACATGGTATCAGAGTGGCAGTCCTAGACTAGAGCTTTGAAACCCTTACCCTAAGCCCCACCCCACACGTTCCCCTCCCCCCTCTCCCTCTCGGTGCTGCCTCTCCTCTCCACGCAGGACGCCGCCGCCCCTCTCCACGCAGGGCGTCGCCGCCGCTCCTTTTAACGTACGTCGCCGTCACCCCTCTACGCATGACGAAGACGTACGGTTCGTCGCCCCTTCCAAGTGGGCCACCATCATCCTCCTCTAAAAGCACCGTCGTCGCACGAACCTCTTCCTTGATGAGATTGGTTGCATGAGTCTACACATGCAATCATATCTCTCTATAGTAAAGATGGATGGGTTAAACTATGAACTGTGGGCTATGCAGTTCGTGAGTATGATGAAGTCTACAGGTAAGAAATACATTCTTACCGAGGAAGAACCGACTGAGAAGACTGAGGTTAACGCCTCATGGGAGACGGATGATGCATATGCCAAGGTTTGGCTTTCAGGCATGGAAGGCCATATCGATTTCGATATCGTTTCGATATCGTATCGATACGATATTTCGATGATATTTCGGCGATATATCGTGACGCACTTTTGTGAAGGAAATGACTGAAAAGGAGGATATATTGCTATATCGGTACCCATATCGGTCTCGTCTCGATATCGATATATCAACGATATATCGCCGATATATCGCGATATTTCCTTCCATGCTTTCAGGTACATTGGCAATGGAGATTGACAATGACACTTAATCAGCGCATAATATCCTTGCTGCTACTTATTCACAAACAAAGAATGAGACAAAGATTTTACAACTTCGGCACGATATCTTTACTATCAAGCATAACGGACGACCTCTCCACTCGCTATATACATTTTTGCGTGGGATGTTCGAGAAGCTCTATAGCTTCATGCCCCTCACATCTCTACCCTTGAGCAACAGATGACTTATAGATATGCCACCATGGTTGGTCTGTTCCTGGCAGCCGTTGATCCTGGGTATGACGCGACACGTTCCCGGATTTTGGCAGACTCTACTATTCCTCCTATGGAGGAAGCCTTAAAAACCTCAAAGGGTTTTGAACCCATAAAAACCTCAAAGAGAAAACAAGCCATATATTAATCATGTATCCAATTACAAAAGCTTGTTTTGATGCTTACATCAGAAAAGCTGTGGGTATCGTGCCCGCATGTCGGCTTCGGTCTCCCACGTCGCCTCTTTGACGCTGTGTCAGTGCCACAAAACCTTGACCAATTAAATCTCCTTGCTGCGAAGCTTCTTCACAGCACGGTCAAGTATCTGAACTGGCTTCTCCTCATAAGTCAGATCTGGCTCCACGTCTAGATTCTCATAACTGATGATGTGCCGAGGGTCGTGCACATACTTTCTCAGGTTGGATACGTGGAAGATATCATGGATAGCTGAAAGATGTGGGGGAAGGGATACTCGATATGCTACTTTCCCCACTCTCGCAAGAATCTCAAACGGACCCACATATCGCGGTGCGAGCTTGCCACGAACACCAAATCTCTGTACTCCCTTCATGGGAGATACACGTAGAAATACCCAATCTCCAACCTATAATTTATAGGAATGTCATTAGTATGAGATTTAGTTGAACACATATATATCATAATTGAGTGGATGAGGAGAAAATAATTAGATTACCTGAAATTCTAGGTCTCTTCTTCGACGGTCTGCATAACTCTTCTGGCGACTCTGTGCTGTCAGAAGCCTTCGTCTCACAAGGTCAATAGCTCTCGCAGTCTCCTCCAAGAGATCTACGGAATATAAAGCATGATCGCCTACCTCACGCCAACTGAGAGGTGTGAGGCATCTTTGCCCGTATAGGGCTTCGAATGGTGCCATGCCAATACTGGAGTGATAACTGTTGTTGTACGTGAATTCCGCTAATGGCAAATGGTCCTTCCAGGACCCTTTCCACTCTAAAGTACATGCGCGGAGCAAATCCTCAAGCGTCTGAATGGTGCGCTCACTCTGCCCGTCTGTCTGCGGTGATAAGCAGAACTCATCTTCAGCTCTGTCTATAGTGCTGACATGAACTGATGCCAATAATGAGATGTAAATCTCGAATCCCTGTCAGACACCACCTCTCGTGGTATACCATGCAGCCTGATAATGTTCTGCACATAGAGCTTGGCCAATCTGGATGGAGTGTAAGTCGTGTTGACATGTATGAAATGGGCTGACTTGGTCAACCTATCAATAACGACCCAAACGGAATCATGCCCACCCGGTGTCTTCGGCAGACCTGTGACAAAATCCATAGAAATGCTCTCCCATTTCTACTCAGGAATGGGGAGAGACTGCAGTAATTCTGGCGGTCTCCTGTGCTCGGCCTTGACCATCTGACAGGTCATGCATCTGCTAACATGTAGCGCCACATCGCGCTTCATCCCATCCCACCAGAAATGTCGACATAGATCACGGTAGATCTACGTACTGTCTGGATGGATGGATAACCGTGAACTGTGTGCCTCATCCAGAATGTCTCTGCGAAGCTGCTCGTCATTGGGTACAACGACCCGTCCTGCCTTCCATAAAATAGATTCTGCCACGACAAAATCATCAACTTCGTCCTTGACAGCGCGCATGTATCTATCATAAATCCAAGGATCGGTCTTCTGTCCATCTACAATACGATCCCAAAGACTGCTGTATCGTGGAGGCACGGCGGTAGAAATGGATGCGCTCTTCTGAGAATGCCAATCGCTCAAAGCTGCAAGGGTATCCCATGTATATAGCCAGTTCGCCGTACCATCAGCATGCGCTCTCCTGCTAAGTGCATCAGCCACCATGTTTCCCTTACCAGGATGGTAAGAGATCGTGCAATCATAATCCTTCAGCAGCTCGAGCCATCTGCGCTGCCTCATGTTCAGCTCCTTCTGATTAAAGATGTACTTCAAACTCTTGTGGTCTGTAAAGATCTCGAAATTCACCCCATATAGGTAGTGACGCCAGATCTTCAAGGCAAAGACAATTGCCGCCAACTCTAAGTCATGTGTGGGGTAGTTTCGCTCGTGCGGTCTCAACTGCCGTGATGCGTAAGCAATCACCTGACCTTTCTGCATCAACACTGCTCCTAGACCTTCTCCAGATGCATCTGTGTAGACTGCATAGTCCTGAGTGCCTGAAGGAAGAGCAAGAATAGGCGTTGTAGTCAACCTCTCCTTCAGTGTCTGGAAGGCCTGCTCACATGAATCGTCCCAAATGAATGGGACTCCCTTCTGCGTCAGTCGTGTCAGAGGGCGAACAATGCGTGAAAATCCGCTGATAAAGCGTTTGTAATAGCCCGCTAATCCGAGAAAACTCCGAATCTGAGTAACTGTCTTGGGTTGCTCCCAAGACATAACTGCATCAATCTTCGCAGGATCAACTGCAATGACTGCTCCAGAAATGATATGCCCGAGAAATGAGACCTGGGATAGTCAGAACTCACACTTGCTCAGCTTGGCATACAGTTTGTGCTCTCCCAATGTGTCCAAAACAATCCGTAGGTCATTCACATGATCCCGTTCATTCCGTGAGTAAATGAGCACATCATCGATGAACACCACTACAAACTTGTCCAAGTATGGACGGAAGATCCAGTTCATCATATCCATGAAAGCCGCAGTGCATTGGTGAGCCCAAACGGCATCACCACGAACTCGTAGTGTCCATAGCGAGTCCTGAAGGCTGTCTTCGGAATATCCGACTCGCGAATCCTCAACTGATGGTAGCCTGAGCGAAGATCGATCTTCGAGAAAATCGAAGATCCCTCAAGCTGATCGAACAAATCATCGATGCACGGCAAAGGATAACGGTTTTCACCGTTCTCTTATTCAGCTGCCTGTAATCGATGCATAGTCTCATGGATTCATCCTTCTTCTTGACAAATAGAACCGGAGCACCCAAGGTGAAATGCTCGGTCTCACGAATCCCAAATCAAGTAACTCCTGCAACTGCACCTTCAGCTCCCTCAACTCGGCTGGTGCTATGCGATATGGTGCCATAGAGATCGGTTGTGTATCTGGCAGCAATGTGATCTCGAACTCGATCTCTCTCTCAGGAGGTAATCCTGGTAGCTCATCAGGAAATACATCTGGATATTCTGTAGCATCCGGTTTCCAATCAAACCCGAAGTCGTCCGATTTTGGGCCTAATGAACCCAAAAACGTTGTTGGTCAATACCAAACAACCTAAAACGATCAATTAATCGTGAATCAAAAGTCGTTCGGGCGAAATCGACCGAAAATCGGTCGCATCGTAATGCGTGCCGTGAAAAAGCCGCAACGAAAATTCGGAAACCGCGAAACGAACCGAAACCATCATTAGATCCGATTCGACGGCATGAGACCAACGGAATCGACCGTTCGTCAATCGGAGGTTGTTTGATATTTTAAATTCACAAAATTTAAACCCAAACCAAAAACCGTATTTGAAAATTTCGGGTATTCAAACCCGATCAAAACTATATCAATATTATACTCATATTGATCGGTGTTATGGGACGATCAAATTGATATATTGTGCGTCAAAATCTAAGGCTTGAGGTACACATACGATCCATTTTAAGTGTGTTAATATATATATATATATTACATTTTTGATAAATAGGAGCAGACGGTGGTTACTGTCTGCTGTTTGTCGGTATAAAAAAAATATTATTAATTTGATTTTTTTTATATAGCACTTCCTCCACTTGTCTCTCCAATTACCTTTCCACATGGACTCTTTCAAATCCAGGTGTCAATAGGCAAGGGACTTACCTCCCTTATTTATATCACCAAACCCCCTAATATAAACCCTCCCAACTCCAACGTGAAGCTCAACTTCCTACCCTTTTTCTTCTATATCTCAAATCCAACGACAAAGGCTTTCTCTCTTCCTCTTTTAATTTATCAATTCTGCTCAAAGATCTCTTGTGTTCTCAGCCGAAAAGAAAAGCCCGACCCTTTTCTTCCCAGTGAAGTGGCTGCCTGCAACTTGGAAATAGCTACTTCAACCACAGCCTGGAGATACGACCTTCATTGGAAGCCCAGAGCTGCTGCTTCAGCATGGTAGTAGCTGCTGATATGGCCGATTGAAGGTACCAATTTGTTGCAATTTGCTGCTCCTTGAGTTGTTCCAAGGATCACATTGCATGCAAGCCTTGATCTTCAATTTGAGACCTAAAAAAAAAAAGGTACAATCCCTAACCTCTAACTTGCTGTCATGCATGTACAATCTTACCCCTCTTTTGATGTCATAAGTGCGGTTTTATACAATTTGATTTCCAAATTCAAGTTCGGTTCTTAACTCTTGATTTCAGAAAATTAAGTTGAAAATTTAGGAGTTTTGCATGCAAGTTACTGCTGCTCAAATTTTAAAAAAAAAATATTCTAAATATTGTTCTCTGCTCAAATTTCAAATTGAAGGATTTAATTTAATTACTAGTATCTTGATCTGGAGAAATTAAATTCAAGATACCGTTCTGTTATCTGCTTAAAAATTCAAATTGAAAGATTTAATTTAATTATTAGTATTTCGATTTATAGAAATTAAATTTAAGATAATGTTCTGTTCTATCCTCAACTTACAAATTGAAAGATTTAATTTACTGTTGATTTGAATTAAAGAAATCAAATTTAAGATATTGTTCTCCCCTCTGATCCTAAATTGAAAGATTTAAATTATTTAATTAATCTGAAGAAATTAAATTTAAGATATGCTGTTGTCCTTTGTAAAAAAAAATGTGGTGAATAAAATTGAAATTTGTGATTCTCTACTCTATTATAGCATGCTGCTACTGTATATAAATATATATATATATATATATATTTGTATTGTAGGATCTTCATGGAGGTGATGAAAATTGTACAGAAATGCATACTTACATATATTTTGTTGTTATTTTCTTTACTTCTATTTAAATGAGGTAAAATATGAAAACCTTTACAAAACAAATTGGTCTATGACATATTACAATATTACTGTAAATTATATACCTTTGTAGTATCATTAATTCAAAATAAATAGAAGGTCTGATTATTCCTGTATGATAATATCATCTAAGTTAAAACTCTCGTATTGATCTAGCTACATCTTAATATCAGATTTGATTTTGGAAAATCTTTTGAAGCAATGAAAATTACATCTCAAATAGGACGAAGTTTTAAAATAATGAAAAAAAATGATCATGACTATCTGATATGTTTCCATTGACCAGTTAAGAGTATACTAAATAATTAATTAGTTGAATTGATCATTCCCTCGTGCATGTATTACTGCCTTTGATGCATGCAGAGATGGCCATGCATTTGACATATCAGAAAAGAGATTATTAATACATCTTATATTATTGGTCTTCTGCTGAACATCCTTTCTTATTTGAGAAAAAGAATAATATTTTGGTTTAGGAATATCTCCTGGCAGAATAAAAATTTAGTATTCAAATTTGTATAGCAATTGATGATCGGAAGATATCAATTTTTATTTCTTCTTGAAAGAAGACATTTCAATTAAATCTTGGGTATCTTTACAAGTATCTCTAAGTAAGAGTATAATTTACTAAGATATTAAGTGTTCCTTTTTGACAACTTCTAGTATATATGTGGCAGATTGTGGTAATGTGCAAATACAAGGATCATTATAAATTTGATAAACCTTAAGATTCATATATGGAATACTTGATCAACAAATCCAACCAAAGATAAGGTGGAAGTGAATATGTAATCTAGTTCATCTACATGGTTGATGGCTAATCAGTAATGGCAATTAATCGTGTCGGTCATGGTGACTTTTACACCTGACCGTGCGAGAGCGCGGTGACTCTCACCTGGGCGGAGGAAAGGAAGCCCAGTTTGGGCAGCGGCCGCTAAGTGCGCGGGTCTAGGATCCCAGTCCCTTTTCGGTTTTACGCAAGCTTGCAGTATTTTCACGCCTCGTTGGGATCCAGACTTTAGACCAGTTCCGCTGACCCTGTCTTTTAGGATACCCAGGCGGGGGATCCTTGGTTTTCAGTTTTACGTACGAGCTCGGTTGCCCGTTATCGGTCGGGCTGTTTTTCTAGAGCGACTTCCCGGGAAGTCCCTCTCACCCGTCTCAGTGGCGTAGTTGGGGAGTAGACCTATCCCTCTATTGGACCGTCCTTCCAACTAGAGGGCGAGACGGAAGAGCCATTTGTAGGCTTCTTCACCGCTTGAGTTTACCTTCGCCAAACAGACTTGGCGATTCTACATCCAGATCATCCATATCTACATCTACATCTAAATCATCAAGAGTTGCATCTAAGAGAGTTAGAGTGAAGGTTTGGAGGAAATTACAATTAAAATTGAGTTGATTGGAGGTGACTTTAATCTGATTCGAAATCCCTATAAGTTAGTGGACGTGTTGGGAACTTAGTTAGGATGCATTACACAACACCGCATGCCTACGGAGGCCCCCCAACCCTAAGGTAGTTTAATACCTTAGAGTCATAGTGTGAGGCTACACACAGACCAAGACCACGGACTATCCACTAACTTAAAAGGAGTAAATAGAATTAAGGATCAAATCAGTCATCATTATATCAGTCCATCATCGGAAACCATGACATGATCTCAATGACAAGAAATTAGCAATTTCATGTGCCATCATGTTCTACGACATGATCTCCAAGACCCAGAATCATGATCTTTATCTACATCATCTGGAGTTATATCTGAAACAATTGAAATTAAGAATTAGATGCCTATCTATTGAACTTGAGAATCAAGTAATCTATAAATATTTCATATTCCATCTTTCACATCGACAAATCCGCAGATTTGATATCTGGTTAATATAATAATAGAGATATATACTTATATGCATACTCCTATAATTATAATTTATCAACATTTGAGTACAAAATAAATATGTTAAATATGAAAAGTGTTTGGGTAATGAGAGTTTATGAGAAATGCTTACAAGCCTGACTACCTTTTTACTCACGCAAGTAGATGTAAATAGTGCTTATTCCACCTTTCTACTTGCTCTCTTTTGCACATTAAATTACTTGTTAATTTTTTTTAAAACTACGGGTTTGTATTCACAATTGTGACTCCTTTTCTTCCTTGCACGCATGGCAGGAAAGGAGTCTGTTGTTCAGTAGCTATACAGGGTTCGAAGAGACAAGGTCAGTACCAGACGGTATGTTATTCTTTTTGTCTCAGTTTTTGTTCGGTTGTTAATGTTATATGCTTCTTTTCTCTTCAGTCAGATTTTGGGATATACTGTATGTACTTTCAGACATTGTACAGGTTGAAAATGAAATGAAAGTTAATGAAATAAATTCTTGGTGACATTTATCTTTATTATCTTGTGGTTGTGAATGTGAATGTCGAATGTCACTTGCAATTATATTCATTGCGAAAAAAAAATTTTTTCCCTGTTTTCCTATAACTTAGGCGATCTTTAGCGAATGAAATGCCGCGAAAATGTCGTAAACGGGTACCCGGATCCCGGGGGTTCACAGTTTGGTATCAGAGCAGTGGTACCCCGATACGCACATTCGCAGTATTACAATTCCGATCGCATTAAGTTTCGGATAGCGACAGTCTTCCGACATGTCGTGAGTCCGAGAAGGGAAATTATGACATTCATATTCAATAACCACAGATGTCACCAATTTCATTAATTTTTATATTATATCCCAAGAAGAGAAAATCATTATGATAAGTATCTGTTTATGACATATTTATGACTAATTATGGTTCTTATGCAGAGCCATGACATCCCGACCAGGCCAGGAGATAACTGGCCAGCTAGCATACACACTGACTGCTCCTATCAAGCTTTTCACGTTTTATTTGATTCTGGAGCAAAACACATTTTTCTTACTTTGAGACTACTAGTTTCTTTAGGTAGAGTCGCAGAGACTCTTTCTTCTCCATATCACATCCGAGGGCCAGGTGGACAGTTATTCATTATTTCACTGATAGTCAGGCACTTGCCCGTACTGATTGGCGGTCACGAGATGATCACAGATTGTCTACTTCTGCAGCTTGATGAGTTCGACTTGATTTTGGGCATGGATTGGCTATCTACTCATCATGTACTAGTTGATTGTTTTAGGAAGACAGTTGTCTTCAGGATTCCAGGTTTACCCGAGTTCACTTTTGAGGGTACTATACATGACTCCACCATGGAGTACATTTCAGTATTGCGAGCCCAGCGACTTGTTGACCAGGGTTGTGATTCATACCTTGCATTTGTGTGGGAGGATCTGATCAAGAGCCGATGACACAGGACATCCGAGTAGTCTCAGAATACCCTAACGTGTTTCCTGATGAGCTACCAGGATTACCTCCTGAGAGAGAGATCGAATTCGAGATCACATTGCTGCCCGATACACAGCCAATCTCTATGGCACCATATCGCATGGCACCAGCCGAGTTGAGGGAGCTGAAGGTGCAGTTGCAGGAGTTGCTTGACTTGGGATTCGTGAGGCCAAGCACTTCACCTTGGGGTGCTCCAATTTTATTTGTCAAGAAAAAGGATGGATCCATGAGGTTGTGTATTGACTACAGGCAGCTGAACAAGAGAACGGTGAAGAACCGTTATCCTTTGCCGCGCATCGATGATTTGTTTGACCAGCTCCAAGGATCTTCAGTCTTCTCGAAGATCGATCTTCGCTCCGGTTATCATCAGCTGAGGATCCGCGAGTCGGATATTCCGAAGACAGCCTTCAGGACTCGTTATGGACACTACGAGTTTGTGGTGATGCCGTTTGGGCTCACCAATGCACCTGCGGCTTTCATGGATATGATGAACCGTATCTTCCGTCCATACTTGGACAAGTTTGTAGTGGTGTTCATCGATGATGTGCTCATCTATTCACGGAATGAATGGGATCATGCGAATGATCTACGGATTGTCTTAGATACACTGCGGGAGCACAAACTATATGCCAAGTTGAGCAAGTGTGAGTTCTGGTTATCCCAGGTCTCATTTCTCGGGCATATCATTTCTGGAGCAGGCATTGCAGTTGATCCTGCAAAGATAGATGCAGTTATGTCTTGGGAGCAACCCAAGACAGTTACTCAGATTCAGAGCTTTCTCGGATTAACAGGTTATTACAGACGCTTCGTCAGCGGATTTTCATGAATCGTCCGTCCATTGACGCGATTGACACAGAAGGGAGTTCCATTCATTTGGAACGATTCATGTGAGCAGGCCTTCCAGACACTGAAGGAGAGATTGACTACAGCGCCTATTCTTGCTCTTCCTTCAGGCACTCAGGACTATGCAGTCTATACAGATGCATCTGGGGAAGGTTTGGGAGCAGTGTTGATGCAGAGAGGACATGTGATTGCTTACGCATCACGGCAGTTGAGACCGCACGAGCGGAACTACCCCACACATGACTTGGAGTTGGCGGCAGTTGTCTTCGCTTTGAAGATCTGGCGCCACTATCTATATGGGGTGAACTTCGAGATTTTCACAGACCACAAGAGTCTGAAGTACATCTTTGATCAGAAGGAGCTGAACATGAGACATCGTAGATGGCTCGAATTGCTGAAGGATTATGATTGCACGATCTCTTACCATCCCGGTAAGGGAAACATGGTGGATGATGCACTTAGCAGGAGAGCGCATGCTGATGGTACGGCGAACTGGCTATACACGTGGGATACGCTTGCAGCTTTGACCGATTGGCATCCTCAGGAGAGCGCATCCATTTCTACCGTCGTGCCTCCACGATACAGCAGTCTTTGGGATCGTATTGTAGAGGGCCAGAAGACCGATCCTTGGATTCATGATAGATACATGCGCGCCGTCAAGGACGAAGTTGGTGATTTTGTCGTGGTAGAGTCTATTTTATGGAAGGCAGGACGGGTCGTTGTACCCAATGACGAGCAGCTTCGCAGAGATATTCTGGATGAGGTACACAGTTCACGGTTATCTATCCATCCAGGTAGTACGAAGATGTACCGTGATCTGCGTCGACATTTTTGGTGGGATGGAATGAAGCGCGATGTGGCGCTACATGTTAGCAGATGCATGACCTGTCAGATGGTCAAGGCCGAGCACAGGAGACCACCAGGATTACTGCAGTCTCTCCCCATTCCCGAGTGGAAGTGGGAGAGCATTTCTATGGATTTTGTCACGACATTGCCAAAGATACCGGGTGGCCATGATTCCATTTGGGTCGTTGTTGATAGGTTGACCAAGTCAGCCCATTTTATACCTGTCAACACGACTTACACTCCATCCAGATTGGCCAAGCTCTATGCGCAGAACATTATCAGGCTGCATGGTATACCACGAGAGGTGGTGTCTGACAGGGATTCAAGATTTACATCTCATTATTGCACCAGTTCATGTCAGCACTACAGACAGAGCTGAAGATGAGTTCTGCTTATCATCCGCAGACAGATGGGCAGAGTGAGCGCACCATTCAGACACTAGAGGATTTATTCCACGCTTGCACTTTGGAATGGAAAGGGTCCTGGAAGGACCATATGCCTTTAATAGAATTCACGTACAACAACAACTATCACTCCAGTATTGACATGGCACCATTCGAAGCCCTATACTGGCGGAGATGCCTCACACCTCTCAGTTGGCGTGAGGTAGGCGATCATGCTTCATATTTCGTAGATCTCTTGGAGGAGACTGCGAGAGCTGTTGATCTTGTGAGACGGAGGCTTCTGGCGGCACAGAGTCGCCAGAAGAGTTATGTAGACCGTCGGAGAAGAGACTTAGAGTTCCAGGTAATCCAATTTTTCCTCTTCATCCATCCAATTATCACTTATATATGTTCAACTTAATCTCATACTAACGACATTCCTATAAATTATAAGGTGGAGATTGGGTATTTCTCCGTGTATCTCCCATGAAAGGAGTGCAGAGATTTGGCGTTCGTGGCAAATTGGCGCCACGATATATTGGACCTTTTGAGATTCTAACTAGAGTGGGGAAGGTGGCCTATCGAATTGCCATTCCTCCACATCTATCAACTATTCATAATGTTTTCCACATATCCAACTTGAGGAAATATGTTCATGACCCTCGACACGTCATCAGCTACGAGAATCTAGACGTGGAACCAAACTTGACTTACGAGGAAAAGCCAGTCCAGATACTTGATCATGCTGTAAAGAAGCTTCGCAGCAAAGAGATTTCATTGGTTAAGGTTTTGTGGCACCGTCACAGAGTTAAGGAAGCGACATGGGAGACTGAAGCCGACATACGGGCACGATACCCGCAGCTTTTCTGATGTAATCATCAAAACAAGATTTTATAATTAGATAAATTATAAATATATGGCTTGTTTTCTCTTTGAGGTTTTTATGGGTTCAAAACCCTTTGAGGTTTTTATGGACATATGAAATTTAAACAAGTCACCGAATAGCCTTAACTCGAGTCTCGAGGACGAGACTCCCTTTGAGGCTTTTATATTTGTAGCATCCGGTTTCCAATCAAACCCGAAGTCGTCCGATTTTGGGCCTAATGAACCCAAAAACGTTGTTGGTCAATACCAAACAACCTAAAACGATCAATTAATCGTGAATCAAAAGTCGTTCGGGCGAAATCGACCGAAAATCGGTCGCATCGTAATGCGTGCCGTGAAAAAGCC
Source organism: Ottelia alismoides (assembly GCA_037367405.1). Lineage (NCBI taxonomy): Eukaryota > Viridiplantae > Streptophyta > Magnoliopsida > Alismatales > Hydrocharitaceae > Ottelia > Ottelia alismoides. The sequence continues at coordinate 231,139 of JAZKJV010003576.1, read as the reverse complement.
GCAACGAAAATTCGGAAACCGCGAAACGAACCGAAACCATCATTAGATCCGATTCGACGGCATGAGACCAACGGAATCGACCGTTCGTCAATCGGAGGTTGTTTGATATTTTAAATTCACAAAATTTAAACCCAAACCAAAAACCGTATTTGAAAATTTCGGGTATTCAAACCCGATCAAAACTATATCAATATTATACTCATATTGATCGGTGTTATGGGACGATCAAATTGATATATTGTGCGTCAAAATCTAAGGCTTGAGGTACACATACGATCCATTTTAAGTGTGTTAATATATATATATATATTACATTTTTGATAAATAGGAGCAGACGGTGGTTACTGTCTGCTGTTTGTCGGTATAAAAAAAATATTATTAATTTGATTTTTTTATATAGCACTTCCTCCACTTGTCTCTCCAATTACCTTTCCACATGGACTCTTTCAAATCCAGGTGTCAATAGGCAAGGGACTTACCTCCCTTATTTATATCACCAAACCCCCTAATATAAACCCTCCCAACTCCAACGTGAAGCTCAACTTCCTACCTTTTTTCTTCTATATCTCAAATCCAACGACAAAGGCTTTCTCTCTTCCTCTTTTAATTTATCAATTCTGCTCAAAGATCTCTTGTGTTCTCAGCCGAAAAGAAAAGCCCGACCCTTTTCTTCCCAGTGAAGTGGCTGCCTGCAACTTGGAAATAGCTACTTCAACCACAGCCTGGAGATACGACCTTCATTGGAAGCCCAGAGCTGCTGCTTCAGCATGGTAGTAGCTGCTGATATGGCCGATTGAAGGTACCAATTTGTTGCAATTTGCTGCTCCTTGAGTTGTTCCAAGGATCACATTGCATGCAAGCCTTGATCTTCAATTTGAGACCTAAAAAAAAAAGGTACAATCCCTAACCTCTAACTTGCTGTCATGCATGTACAATCTTACCCCTCTTTTGATGTCATAAGTGTGGTTTTATACAATTTGATTTCCAAATTCAAGTTCGGTTCTTAACTCTTGATTTCAGAAAATTAAGTTGAAAATTTAGGAGTTTTGCATGCAAGTTACTGCTGCTCAAATTTTAAAAAAAAATTATTCTAAATATTGTTCTCTGCTCAAATTTCAAATTGAAGGATTTAATTTAATTACTAGTATCTTGATCTGGAGAAATTAAATTCAAGATACCGTTCTGTTATCTGCTTAAAAATTCAAATTGAAAGATTTAATTTAATTATTAGTATTTCGATTTATAGAAATTAAATTTAAGATAATGTTCTGTTCTATCCTCAAATTACAAATTGAAAGATTTAATTTACTGTTGATTTGAATTAAAGAAATCAAATTTAAGATATTGTTCTCCCCTCTGATCCTAAATTGAAAGATTTAAATTATTTAATTAATCTGAAGAAATTAAATTTAAGATATGCTGTTGTCCTTTGTAAAAAAAAATGTGGTGAATAAAATTGAAATTTGTGATTCTCTACTCTATTATAGCATGCTGCTACTGTATATAAATATATAAATATATATATATATATATATATATTTGTATTGTAGGATCTTCATGGAGGTGATGAAAATTGTACAGAAATGCATACTTACATATATTTTGTTGTTATTTTCTTTACTTCTATTTAAATGAGGTAAAATATGAAAACCTTTACAAAACAAATTGGTCTATGACATATTACAATATTACTGTAAATTATATACCTTTGTAGTATCATTAATTCAAAATAAATAGAAGGTCTGATTATTCCTGTATGATAATATCATCTAAGTTAAAACTCTCGTATTGATCTAGCTACATCTTAATATCAGATTTGATTTTGGAAAATCTTTTGAAGCAATGAAAATTACATCTCAAATAGGACGAAGTTTTAAAATAATGAAAAAAAATGATCATGACTATCTGATATGTTTCCATTGACCAGTTAAGAGTATACTAAATAACTAATTAGTTGAATTGATCATTCCCTCGTGCATGTATTACTGCCTTTGATGCATGCAGAGATGGCCATGCATTTGACATATCAGAAAAGAGATTATTAATACATCTTATATTATTGGTCTTCTGCTGAACATCCTTTCTTATTTGAGAAAAAGAATAATATTTTGGTTTAGGAATATCTCCTGGCAGAATAAAAATTTAGTATTCAAATTTGTATAGCAATTGATGATCGGAAGATATCAATTTTTATTTCTTCTTGAAAGAAGACATTTCAATTAAATCTTGGGTATCTTTACAAGTATCTCTAAGTAAGAGTATAATTTACTAAGATATTAAGTGTTCCTTTTTGACAACTTCTAGTATATATGTGGCAGATTGTGGTAATGTGCAAATACAAGGATCATTATAAATTTGATAAACCTTAAGATTCATATATGGAATACTTGATCAACAAATCCAACCAAAGATAAGGTGGAAGTGAATATGTAATCTAGTTCATCTACATGGTTGATGGCTAATCAGTAATGGCAATTAATCGTGTCGGTCATGGTGACTTTTACACCTGACCGTGCGAGAGCGCGGTGACTCTCACCTGGGCGGAGGAAAGGAAGCCCAGTTTGGGCAGCGGCCGCTAAGTGCGCGGGTCTAGGATCCCAGTCCCTTTTCGGTTTTACGCAAGCTTGCAGTATTTTCACGCCTCGTTGGGATCCAGACTTTAGACCAGTTCCGCTGACCCTGTCTTTTAGGATACCCAGGCGGGGGATCCTTGGTTTTCAGTTTTACGTACGAGCTCGGTTGCCCGTTATCGGTCGGGCTGTTTTTTTAGAGCGACTTCCCGGGAAGTCCCTCTCACCCGTCTCAGTGGCGTAGTTGGGGAGTAGACCTATCCCTCTATTGGACCGTCCTTCCAACTAGAGGGCGAGACGGAAGAGCCATTTGTAGGCTTCTTCACCGCTTGAGTTTACCTTCGCCAAACAGACTTGGCGATTCTACATCCAGATCATCCATATCTACATCTACATCTAAATCATCAAGAGTTGCATCTAAGAGAGTTAGAGTGAAGGTTTGGAGGAAATTACAATTAAAATTGAGTTGATTGGAGGTGACTTTAATCTGATTCGAAATCCCTATAAGTTAGTGGACGTGTTGGGAACTTAGTTAGGATGCATTACACAACACCGCATGCCTACGGAGGCCCCCCAACCCTAAGGTAGTTTAATACCTTAGAGTCATAGTGTGAGGCTACACACAGACCAAGACCACGGACTATCCACTAACTTAAAAGGAGTAAATAGAATTAAGGATCAAATCAGTCATCATTATATCAGTCCATCATCGGAAACCATGACATGATCTCAATGACAAGAAATTAGCAATTTCATGTGCCATCATGTTCTACGACATGATCTCCAAGACCCAGAATCATGATCTTTATCTACATCATCTGGAGTTATATCTGAAACAATTGAAATTAAGAATTAGATGCCTATCTATTGAACTTGAGAATCAAGTAATCTATAAATATTTCATATTCCATCTTTCACATCGACAAATCCGCAGATTTGATATCTGGTTAATATAATAATAGAGATATATACTTATATGCATACTCCTATAATTATAATTTATCAACATTTGAGTACAAAATAAATATGTTAAATATGAAAAGTGTTTGGGTAATGAGAGTTTATGAGAAATGCTTACAAGCCTGACTACCTTTTTACTCACGCAAGTAGATGTAAATAGTGCTTATTCCACCTTTCTACTTGCTCTCTTTTGCACATTAAATTACTTGTTAATTTTTTTTAAAACTACGGGTTTGTATTCACAATTGTGACTCCTTTTCTTCCTTGCACGCATGGCAGGAAAGGAGTCTGTTGTTCAGTAGCTATACAGGGTTCGAAGAGACAAGGTCAGTACCAGACGGTATGTTATTCTTTTTGTCTCAGTTTTTGTTCGGTTGTTAATGTTATATGCTTCTTTTCTCTTCAGTCAGATTTTGGGATATACTGTATGTACTTTCAGACATTGTACAGGTTGAAAATGAAATGAAAGTTAATGAAATAAATTCTTGGTGACATTTATCTTTATTATCTTGTGGTTGTGAATGTGAATGTCGAATGTCACTTGCAATTATATTCATTGCGAAAAAAAAAAATTTCCCTGTTTTCCTATAACTTAGGCGATCTTTAGCGAATGAAATGCCGCGAAAATGTCGTAAACGGGTACCCGGATCCCGGGGGTTCACATATTCTGACATTACTCGGATGTCCTGTGTCATCGGCTCCTGGTCAGATACCTCCCGAACAAATGCAAGGTATGAATCACAACCCTGATCAACAAGTCGATGAGCTCATAACACCGAAATGTACTTCATGGTGGAGTCATGTATAGTACCCTCAAAAGTAAACTCGAGTAGCTTCGAAATCCTAAAGAAAACTGTCTTCCTAAAGCAATCAACAAGTGCATGATGAGCGGATAATCAATCCATGCCCCTAATCAAGTCAAACTCATTAAGATGTAGTGGGCAATTTGCGATCATCTCGTGACCGCCAATCAGTACGGGCAAGTGCTTGACTATCAGGGAAATGATAACTGCTGGTCACCTGGCCCTCGGATGTGATATGGAGAAGAGAGAGTCTCTGCGACTCTACCTAAAGAAGCAAGTAGCTCGAAGCAAGGAAAATTTGTGTCGCTCCAGAATCAAATAAAATATGGAAAGCTCGATAAGAGCAGTCAGTATGTGTGCAAGCCAGGCAGTCTCCTGGCCTGGTCAGGATGCCATGGCTCTGCATGAGAACCATAATTGGTCATAAAAGTACCATTTGGAGATACTTATAGTATATGCTTTTTCTCTTCTTGGGATATAATATGAAAATTAATGAAATTGGTGACATATGTGTTGGTTGAATATGAATGTCATATTTCCCTTCTCGGACTCACGACAAGTCGGAAGACTGTCGTTATCCGAGAACTTAATGTGATCAGAATTGTAATACTGCGAATGTGCGTATCGGGGTACCACTGCTCTGATACCAAAATTTTTGAACCCCCGAGGATCCGGGTACCCGTTTACGACACAATTCGCAATATTCCATTTATTGACATCGCATTAAAAGCATAATTTAAGGGGAAAATTTTCGTGTTTGAAGCTACATATGACATTCACATTCATACCCACAAGATAATAGAACCAAATGCACCAAAATCTCATTTCATTAATTTCCATATCATTTTACATCATGTACAGTGTCTACTAGTACATACAATATCCCAAAAATTTGACTGAAGAGAAGAAGCATTTACAATATCAATTGAACTAAAAACTGTAACAAAAGCCACATACCGTCTAGTATAGACCTTGTCTCCTGGAACCCTGTATAGCCACTGAACAACAGACTCCTTTCCTGCCATGCGTGCAAGGAAGAAAAGGAGTCACAATTGTGAATACAAATCCGTAGTTTTTTAAAATAAATGACAAGTAATTTATTATGTGCAAAAGAGAGCAAGTAGAAAGGTGGAATAAGTATAATTTATATCTACTTGCATAAGTATAAGGGTTTTCAACTGTTTGACATTAAGTTCATTTGTTCTCCCCTTTTTCCCATTCATCCCATATTTATATATATATATTTATATAAAGTTTAGATAAAAGACCCTAACATATAATGATTTCATGCATTTTAAGATCATGATTTTGGGTCTTGGAGATCATGTTGCGAAACTTGATGGCATATGTAAATGCTACTTTCTTGTCATTGAGATCATGTCATGGTTTCTGATGATAGACTGATATAATGATGATGGATTTGATCCTTAATTCTATTTACTCCTTTTAAGTTAGTGGATAGTTCGTGGTCTTGGTCTGTGTGTAACCTCACACTATGACTCTAAGGTATTAAACTACCTTAGGGTTGGGGGGCCTCCGTAGGCATGCGGTGTTGTGTAATGCATCCTAACTAAGTTCCCAACACGTCTACTAACTTATAGGGATTTCGAATCAGATTAAAGTCACTTCTAATCAACTCAATTTTAATTGTGATTTCCTCCAAACCTTCACTGTAACTCTCTTAGATGTACTCTCAATGATGTAGATATAGATGTAGATACGAATGATCTGGATGTAGAATCGCCAAGTCTGTTGGCGAAAGAAAACTCAAGCGGTGAAGAAGCCTACAAATGGCTCTTCCATCTCGCCCTCTAGTTGGAAGGACGGTCCAATAGAGGGATAGGTCTATTCCCCAACTACGCCACTGAGATGGGTGAGAGGGACTTCCCGGAAAAGTCACTCTAGAAAAATAGCCCGACCGGTAACGGGCAACCGAGCTCGTACGTAAAATTGAAAACCAAGGATCCCCCGCCTGGGTATCCTAAAACAGGGTCAACGGATTGGTCTAAGTCAGGATCCCAACGAGGCGTAAAAACACTGCGAGCTCGCGTAAAAACCGAAAGAGGACCGGGATCCTAGACCCGCGCACTAGGCGGTCGCTTCCCTATCTGGGCTTCCTTTCTTCCGCCCAGTTGAGGGTCACCGCCCCCTCGCACGGTCAGGTATAAAAGTTACCATGACCGGCAATAATCATTATCAAGTACCACTGATTCTTCAGTCATTATTAAAATTTCATGTTTGTAGGGACGATCTAGATGTTCAAAATTGGATGTAAGCTCTTGCTCTAGGTGAAAATTAACCTTGTGACATCGTTGTTTTGAGAAAAGTACGTAGAAGAATCTAGACCAATGCCACTCCACATTCTACTTAATACGTTGAAATGTGATTCAGCAACTTCCAACAAAACTAAGATATAATCAAAAGTTGGAAGCTACCCAGACGTAATCAAAAAGTTGGAAGCTACCTAGACGTGTACCCATGATCTCCTTGAAACTGTAAGGAAGGAGAGATACTAGAAATTAACATGGATCCCTTTGGTATTAACTCTTGGTATGCATGACTGGTGATGATTCTTTCTTAAGGTAAACACAAGTAAATGAAACTAGGTATTTGTCACCACTTATAAATGTAGTCCTAAACTTAGTAGATTATATTGAGAAGATAATTGTAAGTCAAATGATTACAAACCATAATAAATTGTTTCAATCATTACGGAGGCCTTCACCAGGTGATGTGCATAGATTTACCACCCTGTTGTGTATCTGAGGGGAAGTTTTTATATATTGTGTTGACTTACAAGACAAGATAATGGCTAAAGCAAAGTCCCGAAGAATCTTGATAAACTGCATTATTTTCTTAGCATTTTAGGTAATCTACATATGTTGGGAAACTTGATTTACTTCTATTTTGCTGGTGATACGAGCTTCCTAATTATCTTTATTACTTGATGTCCTTGAGTAATGGTTATAAAATTGATCTAGAATAGATAGACATTTCAAAGTATTAGGATTTTTGAGGGAATGCAAGAGATGTAAAGTCAAGGATTTTTTTATGCCAATCCATGTTAGATGGGATTTAGAGGTATTAAGTGATCTTAGATTCTTTTTTTTTTAAAAATGAATAGAAAATGCGACATCCAATACTGGTCATCCTCGCAACAAATGGCCAGCAAGGAAAAAGTCATTTGTCACAAAGATTATAGGATTTGCATCTCCAAATAACATAACTTCCCAAAACAGAATCTTCTCCCTATATCTACAATTGCGAATCCTATATAGTTATTGAGTTAATGTGCTTTAGATAACAAATATGTACCTCATCATATTTGCTACTATGAATTTCACTTATTATGCAACAACGAAATGTACTGTGAGGAGTTGGCCTGAACTATTATTTGCCATTATGATGTAACAGAATCCAATTTGATTTAATGCATGTCCATGATAATTAAACTCCAGGAATTTTACAATTCTCAGAATTATTTTATAACAGGAATCATAACATTTAAGACTCAGAAATTTCTCATTCTTTGAATCCTTTCAATATAAGAGTTATAACATTTTATTAAAAGAGATGTCATACTGAATATGTTTAACTTGTTCACTGCATATCAATTTCTCACTCATAATACATCCTAAGCATCAATTCATATAATCTTATAATTTAACTTCAATAACAACTTTAACCTATATTTAAATTAAGGAGGCAAAACAGGTCTCAACAGAGACTGATCTACTATAATTGACTCAGAAGGTAATAATAATGACCAACATGGATTAAGTTTCTTTGCCATCTATTCTAAATAATTTGTTCTTTCTAGGTTTTAGCTACTCGTTAGGCCCCCAAATTTCAAAATCCTCTATTCTTAAGCTATTTGATATCTTCAAGATTTTTAAACTTAAGAATCAAAATGGGTATAACGCACATGCATGTCAACAAAATAAGATTTGTGCACTTGCTTGGCAGCAAAAGGAGGAATTTGTACAAAAGATTAAGCTAATAAGCATGCATGGCAGCAAAGAGAAGGGGAGGGAATTGTACCTTGATTAAATCCTAGGTTTTGAGATGCAATTTGGCATGTAACAGTGGCTTAAACCACTGCTGGACAACAGCATAACAAGAAAAGGAATATAGATTAGAGCCTAAATGTTGATTTTTGATGGATAGAAATGAGAAGGGGAATGTACCTATTTGTATCTGCTATACTTGGAGATTAGCTTGCATGCATGGGCTTCTACAGTGGCTGGACAGCAATAGGAGGAAGAAAAAGGTTACAACTTACAACCCTTGGACTATTCTTGGATTAGCAAAATCTGGCAAAAAAAATGGTGGCAGCAACAGTTCTCAAAGCTGCTGGACAACAGATAAAACATGGAAAATAGGTCCCCCTTGGCTGGAGAATGAGAAGAAATTTTGGGAAAACAAGAGATGGAGAAAGGGATTGTACCTTGTACAATCTTCAGATCTTTGCAGATGATCTAACATGCAGGTACAACTACTGTTGTAGGGATGCATCAGCAGCTTGGAAGACTCCAAATGACTTTGGAAGAAGACTGCAAGAGGCTCCAGGCTGTAGCAGCTTGTAGAATTTGAAGAAAAGCATCAATTCCCAGGGTTCCCAAGGGTAGTAACAACAGTAGCTGCTGGTAGTAGCTGCCCTTCAGTTGATGTGCAGCAAAGGGCTGAAGCTCTAATAGTTGTGGAAAGAGGGAAGATGGCCTGAGGCCTTCTCTCATTGGGAAAAAAAAAGAATTGAAAGTTAATGGTAAACTTGTGGTGTATATATACAAAGAAAAAGGTATTGTTGGTTGACATGTGGTGGAAGCATTTGGGGCCAAGTGTTTGGAAGAAGCCAAATGGAAGAAATTGGGAAGGGGGCTGCTCTGTACAACAGAACCCCATTTTTTTTTCAACCGAACTGAGTGCTGCTGTTTACTGTAGCATAAATAATATATATTAATTTTAAACTCTATTTAATACATTTTAAAGTTGACCGTATATGCACATTTAGCGTCAGATTTTAACGCGAAACATCTCAATTTGGTCGTCTTTCAACGACGATCGAAATGAGTATAATATTGATATACTTTTGATCGGGTTTGGATTCCCGAACTTTTCGGATATGATTTTTTTTGTTTAAGATTAAATTTTGTGACTTAAAAATATCAAACGACCTCCGACTGACGAACGGTCGATTCCGTTGATCTTATTTCGTCGAATCGGATCTAATGACGGTCTTGGTTCGTTTCGCGGTTTCCGAATTTGCGTCGCGGCTTTTTCGCGGCGCGCATTGTGAAGCGATCGATTTTTGGTCGATTTCCCCCGAACGACTTTTGATTCTCGATCAAATGATTGTTTTAGGTTATTTAATAATGCCAGATAACTTAATTGGGTTAATCGGACCCTAATTGGGTCGAGTTCGGGTTTACGCGGAATCCGGATGTTACATTGTACGTCACTGTAATTTACCCAAGGGTTTTCTCTCTATATAAGAGACCCGAGGGCTCTATGGAATAACACAACAGAGTATCGATTACTCTAACAGTAAAGGGTAAAACTTGGGACATTCCTTCAAGTTAGCTTGAAAACCTTGTTCATAGCAAGTAGTTATAAATTTTTAGATGTTTATGCCTTACTACTTGCTTCTTTTGCAACCACCTTATATGCCTGCTGGTTTTAATGAGTTTTCGAGATATACCAACGCTCGTTGATGTCTCTTATTCCTTTCATGTTTTGGCAGGCAAACAACCCGTGACTTTGTAATTGATTGATGAATCCTGACATTCGTTGCTACACCAGACGGTACAGTTGTAGCTGTTACAGTTTTTATTCAGTTATGATATAAAATAACTTCTTTCTCTTCAGTCACATTTTTTGAAATACATGTATGTACTGTTAGCCTCTTCTGCACATGTTTTATATATATGGAAATTAATGAATACAAATTTTATTGACACATCTTGTTGTTGGTTATGTGGTCGTTAGTTTAAATGCGGATGGTATTTACAAAAATACGAAAATTTTCCTTGAATTTCAATACAGATGCGATCGTTTACCGAATGTAATATTGCGAATGACGCGTAAACATATACCCGGATCCGAGGGGATTTACAGTTTGGTATCAGTGCCGTGGTTCCCCGCTACACGCATTCGCAGTATTACATTTCCAATCGCATTAAGTTGTCGGATAGCGACAGTCCTCTGACTTATCACGAGTCCGAGAGGGAAATTTGACATTCATAACCACATGTCACCAATTGTCACTAATTTCCATATAATGCCCCAAGAAGAGAAACATGAAAGAAATGTCGACGAACATTAATTTTATGATTGATAATATTGGTTCTTGTGCAGAACCATGATGACCAGACCATACCAGGAGATGGTTGACTGTTTGGAGCACATTATGACCGCTTTCACCGACCTACAGCAGTAGCAGACTGCCATGTGAGGTCAACATGACCAGATTCTGACACAACAGACAGAGATTGCAGACCGACAAACAGATATGGAGATGAGGTTCCAGGAGCTGTCAGATTACACCTACCATCCATCTCAAGATAGGACCAGACATGACCATCCTCAATCGGTTGAGGTACACCAACCTCATTTCTATGATCCACAAGAGGAGATGCCAGAGCATGGAGTAGAGGATGGAGGCTATGACAGGGAGCAAAACCCTGTAGACTTTGCAGACGAGGACGCACCCGAGTACTCAGCCATCCACAGACACCAGTCGATTTTCACTTCCTACCAATGGGTCAATGTGCCCATGTCGAGGGCACCGGGACATCATACCAGGCTGAGCAGTGGTTGAAGAGGATCCACGCACCACGAGACTCGTGTTTATCTTTCATGGAGTATTTACTGACAGATTTCACAGATAGATGGTGGGAGATAATAGTTTCTGAGTTGGGGCGTGAGCCCACATGGGATGACTTTGAGACATGATTCAGATTCCACTTCTTTTCTGCGAAGTGGAAGGAGTCCCAGCACTGACTTTTCACAGAGCTTCGTTAGGAACGGATGACAGCCAGTAAGTACATTTCCGATACACCGAGCTGTCTCGACACACTCCAACAGCCGCCGTATTTCCAGATGAGAATCTAGAAAAGTTCATCAGAGGTATGCGAGAGGAGGTACAGGAGAAGCTGTCTGGACTACACATCACTTCCATCTCCGAGGTTACTGACGTAGCATAGAAGTTTGAGGATATCCGTGAGAGATGTTCTGGGAGCTCGTCTGGTGCAATACCTAGGCCACAACGATCATTTGGGCTGATACGACGACAATTTCAGCAGCAGAGATCAGCCAGGCGGTTTCGGCCTACGGGTTCGACATTTTAGGGAGATGCTCGCTCATCTCCATCGACTACCTTAGGAGGAGCACTTGCCAGACGTGGCACTGATTCAACTCGACCATCTGGACTGCAGCGAGCAGACATACCCCCAGCATGATCGACTCAGAGCAAAGAAACGATCACTCTACCTACCAGGTCAGTCTGATGTTACTTATGCCATGAGCAGGGACATTACCGAGCTCAGTGCTCACAGGCTTCATGAGAGCCTCGATCACAACCACAACCGCAGCCACAACCACAAGCAAGGCCCTAAATGTCGGTTTCGGTCACCATTTCGGTGACCGATCGAAACGGAATTTCGGTTAATTCGACCGAAATTTCGATCATTTCGGTTATTTTTTGTACTAGGGCCCCCATATTTCGGTCATTTCGACCATTTCGGTCGAATTTCGATTTCGGCAAGATATCGATATTCGACAGAAATTCGACCGAATTTCGTTGAAATTTGAGGCCATGGCCACAAGCACAAAGTACAGGGAGTTTCCGTGGCAGGAACTCCAACTTCAAGAGGTCGCAGAGACAGACATAGAGCGTGGCAGGTTCCGGTACCGCACCAGCCAGGTAGGGTCAGCTACACGCAGTGACTTAGAAGCAGGCCCGTTCAACAGCTACTGTGGTGAAAGGTATTGTCTCAGTCTTGGGCTGACCTTTCCATATTTTATTTGATTCTGCAACAACGCATTTTTTCATTGCTACGAGGTTACTAGCTTCACCGGGTAGAGTTTTTGAGGCTCTATATCCTTTTTACCACATCCGAGGGTTAGGTGGCCAGTTGTTTATCATTTCATTGATAGTCAGGCACTTGCCAGTACTGATTGGCGGTCACGAGATGATTGCAGATTCTCTGCTACTACAACTTGATGAGTTTGACTTGATTTTAGGCATAGAGTGGTTATCAACTCATCATGCTCCTGTTGATTGCTTTCGGAAGACAATTGTCTTCAGGATTCCAGATTTACCCGAGTTCACATTTAAAGGTACATTACATGACTCCCAAATGGAGTACATCTCAGTGTTTAGAGCTCAATGACTTGTTGACCAAGGATGTGATTCATGTCTAGCATTTGTCCGAGAGATATCCGATCACGATCCCATGACACAGGACATCAGAGTAGTATCAGACTATCTCGATGTTTTTCCTGATGAGCTACCGGGATTACCTCCTGAGAGAGAAATCGAGTTCGAGATCATATTGCTCCAGATACACAACCGATCTCGATGACACCATATTGCATGGCCCTAGCTGAGTTGAAAGAGTTGAATGTGCAGTTCTAGGAGTTGCTTGACTTGGGATTTGTGAGGATGAGCACTTTACCTTGGGGTGCTTCAGTGCTATTCGTCAGGAAGAAGGGTGGATCCAGAGATTATACATTGATTATCGGTAGCTGAACATGAGAACGGTGAAAAATCGTTATCCTTTACCACACATCAATGATTTGTTTGACCAACTTCAGGGATCTTTGGTGTTTTTGAAGATCGATCTTCGATAAGGCTACCATCAGCTGAGGATTCGAGAGTCCGATATTCCGAAGACAGTTTTTAGGACTTGTTATGGATACTACGAGCTTGTGGTGATGCCATTTGAGCTCACCAATGCACCAACAACATTTATGGATATGATCAATCGGATCTTCAGTCCGTACTTGGACAAGTTTGTGGTGGTATTTATTGATGATGTGCTGATATATTCTCAGAATGAATGGGATCATGCGAATGATTTGAAGATTGTCCTTGACACATTGCGAGAACACAATCTATATGCCAAGCTGAGCAAGTGCGAGTTTTGGTTATCCCAGGTCTCATTTCTTGTGCATGCCATTTCTGGAGTAGGCAACAGTTGATCTTGCGAAGATTGAGCCAGTTATGTCTTGGGAGCAACCCAAGACGATTACTCAGATTCGAAGCTTCCTCGGATTAGCGGGCTATTATAGACGCTTTGTCAACGGATTTTCTCGAGTTGTTTGCCCTCTGTCACGATTGACACAGAAGGGAGTTCCATTCATTTGGGATGATTCATGTGAGAAGGCCTTTAGGACACTGAAGGAGAGATTGACTACAACGCCCATTCTTGCTCTTCCATCAGGCACCCAGGACTATGCAGTCTACACAAATGCATCTGGAGAAGGTCTAGGAGCAATATTGATACAGAGAGGTCATGTGATTGCTTACACATCACGACAATCGAGCACCTCTTCTTTCATTGTGGACGTGTCTGTGCTCTTTGGGAAGACCTGGGCTGGCTGAATTTATCGACCTTTGCTTCGTTCTGCGACAGCTTGGTGACTGCTAGGGGCCGATCTAGGGTGGAACTGCTGGACCCGATTGCACGTTTGTGGAGCATCTGGTTGGGAAGAAACGATGCACTATTTGCTTGGCAGAGGTTCTACAGGGAGAATATATGTATCTCGGCAACGCGTTTTCTTCTTGATTGGTCTACTGGGTAGCGTGATCTGTTCAGGTCGGGGGGTATCTCTTCTTGGATACCTACCGGTTTTTTTGTTTTGGGCAGCTGCTTTCTTTTCTCTTGTAAATACTTTTTACTCTCCTTTTTTAATACATTGGGGCGAACACCGCTGAGTGCTTCCCCCTTTTTTGAGCGTCAAAAAAAAATTGAGACCGCATGAGCGAAACTACCCCATTCATGACTTGGAGTTGGCGACAATTGTCTTCTCCTTGAAGATCTGGCGCTACTATCTATATGGGGTGAATTTCGAGATTTTTACAGATCACAAAAGCTTGAAGTATATCTTTGATCAGAAGGAGCTGAACATGAGACAATGCAGGTGGCTTGAGCTATTGAAAGATTACGATTGCACGATCTCTTACCATCCCGGTAAGGGGAACGTGGTAGCAGATGCGCTTAGCAGGAGAGCTCATACAGAAGATTCGGTGGACTGGTTATACACGTGGGATATGCTCGTTGCTTTGACTGATTGGCATCCTCAGGAGAGTGCATCCATATCCACTACCGTGCCTCCACATTTCAACATTTTGTGGGATCACATCGTCAAAGGCCAGAAGTTAGATCATTGGATTCGAGATAGATACATGCGCGCTGTCAAGGACGAGATTGATGATTTTGTAGTAACCGAGTCTATTTTATGGAAGTCAGGTCGGGCCGTTGTGCCTAACGATGAGCAGTTGCGCAGAGATATTCTTGATGAAGCACACAATTCACGATTATCTATCCATCCTGGTAGCACGAAGGTATATCGTGATTTGCGCCGACATTTCTGGTGGGATAGGATGAAGCGCGACGTGGTACAACACGTTAGCAGATGCATGACCTGTCAAATGGTCAAGGTTGCGCACAGGAGACCACCAGGGCTATTACAGTCTCTCCCTATTCGAAATGGATGTGGGAGAGTATCTCTATGGATTTTGTCACAGGTTAGCCGAAGACACCAGGTGGCCAAGATTCTATTTGGGTTGTTGACAGGTTGACCCAATCATCCCATTTCATACCTGTCAGCCTAACTTACACTCCATCCAGATTGGCCAAGCTTTATGTGCAGAACATTATCAGACTTCAGGGATACCATAAGAGGTAGTGTCTGACAGAGACTCACGATTTACATTGCATTATTGACATCAGTTCATGTCAACACTACATACAGAGCTGAAGATGAGTTCTGCATACCATCCAGAGACCGACAGGCAGAGCGAGCGCACCATTCAGATACTGGAGGATTTGCTACGCGCATGCACTTTGGAGTGGAAAGGGTCCTGGAAGGACCATCTGCCATCGGTTGAATTCACGTGCAACAACAACTATCATTCCAGTATCTGCATGGCACCATTCGAAGCCCTATACGGGCGGAGATGCCTCACACCTCTCAGTTGGCGTGAGGTAGGTGATCATGCTCTCTACTCCATAGATCGCCTGGAGGAGACTGCGAGGGCTGTTGATCTTGTGAGACGAAGGCTTTTGACAGCGCATTGCCGCCAAAAGAACTATGCAGATCGTCGGAGAAGAGACTTGGAGTTTCAGGTAATCTGATTCTCTCCTCTCAATTAATTTGTAAAAATAACTTAATCTCATTCTAATAAAACTCCTGTAAATACAGGTGGGAGATTGGATGTTTTGCGAGTATCTCCCATGAAGGAAATATAGAGATTTGATGTTCATGGCAAGTTGGCACCATGATTTGTTGGTCCATTTGAGATTCTGGTTAGAGTGTGGAAAATGACTTACCGAGTAGCTCTTCCTCCACACCAATCAACCATTCATGATGTTTTTCACATATCCTATCTGAGGAAGTATGCACATGACCCTCGTCACATCATCAACTATGAGAATCTTTACGTGGATCCTGACTTGACATATGAGGAGAGGCCAATGCAGATCATTGACAGTGCTGTGAAGAAGTTTCACAGTAAAGAGATTCCATTGGTCAAGGTGTTGTGGCACCAACATGACGTCGAAGAGGCGACGTGGGAGACCGAAACAGACATGCGGACACGAGACCCGCATCTCTTCTCAGGTAATCATCGAAACAAGCCCTTGTAATAATTATATATTAAAACAATATGGCTTATTTTCCCTTTAAGCTTTTTATGGGTTCAAAACCCTTTGAGGTTTTTATGCTCCGATGAAATCCAAACAAGACACGTAGGAACCTTGACTCGAGTCTCGAGGATGGGACTCCCTTTGAGGTTTTTATATTTGTAACATCCGAATCCGATTAAATACGAATTCAACTCGATTAGGGTCCGATTGATCCAATAAAATTATCAATCAATATTAAATAACCCATTTCGATCAATAGATCGCATATTAAAATTCGTTCGATCGCAATCGACCAAAAGTAGATCACATCGTAATGCATGCCATGGAAAAGCCGCGGCCCAAATTCAAAAATCGCAAAACAAATCGGATTGTCATAAAATCTTATTTGACGGAATAAGAACAACGGAATCGATCGTTCGCCAATCGGAGATCATTTGATATTTTGAAATCACAAAATTTAGCCATAAACCGATGCCTTATCTTGAGAATTTTGGGGATTCATCCTCGATCCAAACTATACGAATATTAACTCATATTGATCGTCGTTTAGAGACGTTCAAAACGAGCTATTTTACGTCGAAATCCGAGGCTCGAGGTGCGATTACAATCAACTTCCAGTATGTAAATAAAGGGAGATTTGGTTTTAAAAAAATAATTATTTTCTCTGTTGTAGCATGCTACTGCCATACCAAGTGGTTGTCCAGTTTTTTTCTAAGCCTTCTTTTCACTTTAGGTAGGGTTTTAAATCCATTTTTAACATAAATGGAAGGCAACAAGAGTAGGGATACATGTACATTCATGACAACAAAAGGTAAGGAGTAGGATTGTACCCTTTTTTTTTCCTAAAATGGAGATCAGATTGCATACAATAGTTGCTTGAATTTGAAGCAGAAAAGAGTCTTTTGTAATCTAATCCCGCATTATCGATTGGAGAATAATTTACAAGTTTTACCATCTTCATTATTCTCACAAACCTTGAATCAAACGGTAAATGGAACTTTAACCACCATATAATACATGGTCTCAGATATAATGATGCAATAATTATTATTTTTTGAATAGAAAACTCAATGTTCCACTATTAATTTGGCAGTGACAAAGTACCGAACTGAGATTTGGACACAATAGATTGCTTTTCTGATAGTATGCTTTACGATGCAATCGATTTTTGGTGCAAGGCCTTAAATGTCAGTTTCGGTCACCATTTCGATATCGACCAAAACAGAATTTCGATGGAATTTCGGTGGAACTT
Source organism: Ottelia alismoides (assembly GCA_037367405.1). Classification (NCBI taxonomy): domain Eukaryota; kingdom Viridiplantae; phylum Streptophyta; class Magnoliopsida; order Alismatales; family Hydrocharitaceae; genus Ottelia; species Ottelia alismoides. The sequence continues at coordinate 213,684 of JAZKJV010003576.1, read as the reverse complement.
CGACCGAAATTTCGGTCATTTTTTGTACTAGGACCCCCATATTTTAGTCATTTCGGTCGATTTTCGATTTCGACTGGATATCGATATTCGACAGAAATTCGATCGAATTTCGCTGAAATTTGAGGCCATGTTTTGGTCGATTGATCCAAACTACTTTGGATTTACGATTTATTGATCTATTCAGATCATTTAATATTGATTGATAGTTTTATCGGTTCAATTGGACCTTAATCGAGTTAGGTTCGGGATTATTCGCAACCGGATGCTACAAATATAAAATCCTCAAAGGGAGTCTCTTCTTCGAGACTCGAGTCAAGGTCACTATTTGATTTGTTTAGATTTCATCTGGCCATAAAAACCTTAGAGGGTTTTTAACCCATAAAAACCTCAAAGGAAAAACAAGCCATATTTTTTTAACATGTATATAATTACAAGGGCTTGTTTTGATGGTTACCTGAGAAGAGCTGTAGTATCGTGCCTACATGTCGGCTTCGGTCTCCCATGTCGCCTCTTCGACGTCGTGTCGGTGCCACACCATCTTGACCAATGAAATCTTCTTGCTGCGAAGCTTCTTCACAGCGTTGTCTAATATGTGCACTGGCCTCTCCTCATATGTCAAGTCTGGCTCCACGTCTATATTCTCGTAGCTATTGATGTATCGAGGGTCGTGCACATACTTCCTTAGATTGGATACATGAAAAATGTCATGAATGGCTGACATGTGTGGAGGACGGGCTACTCGGTAGGCCACCTTTCCCACACGAGCCAGAATCTCGAACGATCCAACGTATCGTGGCGCCTGCTTGCCACGAACACCGAACCTTTGTATTCCCTTCATAGGAGATACTTGCAAAAACACCCAATCTCCCACCTATAACATGAATTCACTAGTATAAGATTAAGTTGAATCTCAATAAGCCATATATGCAATTTGATTAAGAGAAAAGGATCGGATTACCTGAAATTCCAAGTCTCTTCTCTGGCGATCTGCATAGCTCTTTTAGCGGCTCTGAACTGTCAGAAGCTTCCGTCTCACAAAATCAACAGTCCTCGCAGTCTCCTACAAGAGATCTACGGAGTAAAAAGCATGATCACCTAGCTCACGCCAACTGAGAGGTGTGAGTCATCTCTTCCCGTATATGGCTTCGAATAGTGCCATACCGATACTGGTATGATAGCTGTTGTTGTACGTGAATTCTACTAATTGCAGATGGTCATTCCATAACCCTTTCCACTTCAAAGTGCATGCGCGAAGTAAATCCTCAAGCGACTGAATGGTGCGCTCACTCCGTCCGTCGATCTGCGGATGATATGCAGAACTCATCTTCAGCTCTTTCTGTAGTGCTAACATGAACTGATGCCAATAGCGCGATGTAAACCTCGAGTTCCTGTCAGATACCACCTCTCGTGGTATACCATGAAGACTGATAGTGCTATGTACATATAGCCTGGCCAATCTGGATGGAGTGTAGGTCATGCTAACAGGTATTAAATGAGCTGACTTGGTCAACTTGTCAACCACAACCCAAATAGAATCATGGCCACCTAGTGTCTTCGGCAAACCTGTGATAAAATCTATAGAGATATTCTCCCATTTCCACTCGAGAGTGGGGAGAGATTGTAATAGTCCTGGTGGTCTCCTATGCTCAGCCTTGACCATCTGACAAGTCATGCATCTGTTGACATGTTGTGCCACATCGCGCTTCATCCCATCCCACCAGAAATGTCGATGCAGATCACGATACATCTTTGTGCTGCGTGGATGAATAGATAATCGTGAACTGTGTGCCTCATCAAGAATGTCTTTGCTTAACTGCTCATCGTTGGACACAACGACCCTGCCAACTTTCCACAAAATATATTCCGACACTACAAAATCATCAATATCATCCTTGACGGCTCTCATGTATCATCCAGATAAAGGAACTCCCTTCTGTGTCAATCGTATCAAAGGAATAACAATGCGTGACGAAGCGTCTGTAATAGCCCGCTAGTCCAAGGAAACTCCGAATCTGAGTGACTGACTGTCTTGGGCTGCTCCCAAGACATGAATGCCTCAATCTTTGCAGGATCTACTGCGATACCTGCTCCTGAAATGACATGCCCAAGAATTGAGACCTGTGATAACCATAACTCGTACTTGCTCAGCTTGGCATACAACTTGTGCTCTCACAATGTGTCCAAGACAATCTTCACATCATTTGCATGATCCCATTCATTATGAGAATATATCATTAAATCATCAATGAACACTACCATAAATTTATCCAAATATGGACGAAAGATCATGTTCATCATATTCATAAATGCTGCAGGGGTATTGGTGAGCTCAAATGGCATTTCCACTAACTCGTAATATCCATATCGAGTCCTGAAAGCTATCTTCGGAATATCTGACTCTCGGATTCTCAGCTGATGGTAACCGGATTGAAGGTCGATCTTCGAAAACACTGAAGGTCCCTGAAGCTGATCGAACAAATCATCAATGCGCGGCAAAGGATAACAGTTCTTTACCGTTCTCTTGTTCAGTTGCTGATAATCAATGCATAATCTCATCGATCCATCCTTCTTCCTAACGATAGAATTAGAACACCCCAAGGTGAAGTGCTTGGCCTCATGAATCCCAAGTCAAGTAACTCCTGCAACTGCACTTTTAGCTCTCTCAACTAGACTGGTGCCATGCGATATGGTGCCATCGAGATCGGTTGTGTATCTGAGAGCAATGTGATCTCGAACTCGATCTCTCTCTTAGGAGGTAATCCTGGTAGCTCATCAGGAAAATCATTTGGGTAAGTCTAATACTACTCTGATGTCCTGGGTCATTGGCTCATGACCGGATGTCTCCCGGACAAATGCTAAATATGAATCGCATCCCTCATCAACAAGTTTATGAGCTCGCAACACTGAAACGTACTCCGTTTTGGAGTCAAGTAATGTACCCTCAAAGGTGAACTCTGACAAATCTGGCATCCTGAAGATAATTGTCTTCCTAAAACAATCAACAAGAGCATGATGAGCTGATAACCAATCCATGCCTAAAATCAAGCCAAACCCATCAAGCTGAATTTACCAACAGTCTGCAATCATCTCGTAATCGCCAATCAGTACTGGTAAGTGTTTGACTATCAATGAAATGACGAACAACTGGCCCCTTAGCCCACGGATATGGTAAGGGGGATATAGAGCCTCTACAACTCTACCTAAAGAAGCTAGTAGCCTCGAAGCAATGAAGGAATGCGTAGCTCTAGAATCAAATAAAACATGAAAAGGTCGGCCCAAGACTGAGACCATACCTTTCACTACATTAGCTGCTGATCGTGCCTGCTGTTCGGTAACTGCGTGCAGCCGACCTTGCCTGGCTGGTGAAATACTGGAACCTGCCACGCTTTGTGTCTATCTCGTTGACCTCCTAAAGTTGGAGTTCCTACCATGGAAACTCCGAGTATGCTATGCTTGTGGCTGTGGTTATGTGGGTTGTAGCTGTGGTCAAGGCTCACCAGAAGCCTGTGGGCACTGAGCTCGGTAATGTCTCCACTCATTGCACAGGTAGCATCTCACAAATCTGGTAGGCATGGTAGTCGTGCTTGTGCTTTGAGTCGGTCCTGCTGGAAGTCTATCAAATCTCTGCGACCCAGATGGTTGTATTGAACTCGTACCACGTCCGACAAATGCTCCTCCTAATGTAATCGTTGAAGATGAGCGAACACTACCTGCAAATGTCGAACCTATAGGTCGAAACCGCCTGGTTGATCTCTGCTGCTGGAATGGTCGACGTATCGACCCAAAAAATCGTTGTGGCCTAGGTACCGCTCCAGATGAGCTCCCAAAGTGTCTCTCTCAGATATCCTCAAATTTCTCCGCTGCGTAACTAGCCTCAGAGATATAAGTGATACACAGTCCTGTTTGCTTCTCCTGCACCTCCTCTCTCATACCTTTGATGAACATTTCCAGATTCTCATCTGGAAATGCAACATCTCATGAAGTGTGTCGAGACAGCTCGGTGTATCGGATGAAGTACTCTCTAGCTGTCATCCGTTCCTGTTGTAGCTCTGCAAACAAACGTCGCTGGGACTGCTTTTACTTCCTAGAGAAGAAGTGGGATCTAAATCGCATCTCGAAATCATCCCATGTGGGCTCGCGTCCCAACTTAGAAACTACTGCCTCCCACCATCTCTTTGTGAAATCTGTCAGTGAATACTCCATGAAAGATAACCACGAGTTTCATGGTGCGTAAATCATCTGTAGTACCTTCATCACCCTCTTCAGCCACTGCTCAGCCTGGTCTGATGTCCCAGTGTCCTCGAACACATTGGCCTGCTAATAGGATGTGAAAACCGACCGAATGGCAGAGTACTCGGGTGCGTCCTCATCTGCAAAGCATGGTCCTGATCCCTATCAAAGTCTCCATCCTCTGCTCCATGTGCTGGCATCTCCTCATGTAAGTCATCAAAGTGAGGCTGCTGAATCTCTACGGACTGTGGCTGCTCATGACGTGTTCCATCTTGAGATAAATGGTAGGTGGAATTAGAAAGCTCTTCGAACCACATCTCCATATATGTTTTCCTGTCCCAATCTCGGTCTCTTGGACCAAGATATGATCCTGTTGACCTCTCATAGCAGTCTGCTGCTGTTGGAGGTTGGTGAGAGCGATCATAATGCATTCCAATCGCTCAACCATCTTTTGTTCTGGTTTGGATATCATGCTTCTGCACAAGAACCAATGTTATTAATCATAACAGTTAATGTTTGCTGATTATTTCTCGCATGCTTTTCTCTTCTTGGGACATTAATGGAAATTAATGATAATTGGTGACATCTGTGGTTATGAATGTGAAATTTCCCCTCTCGGACTTGCGATATGTCGGAAGAATATCGCTATCTGAGAACTTAATACGATTGGAATATAATATTGCGAATGCGTGTAGCAGGGTGCTATGGCTCTGATATCAAACAGTGAACCCCCTCGGATCCGGGTACCCGTTTACAACACATTCGCGGTATTTCATCATTAAAGATCGTACAAGTCGCATAAAATTTAGGGGAAATTTTTCTCACTTGCATTTGACATTCACATCAGTATAATAATGTAACAACCACATTTCAACAAGATGTGCCACTAATTTTCCATTTCATTAATTTCCATATATATACAATATGTAACAAACTAAGTTGATAATGTACACATATATCCCAAAAATTTACAGAAGAGAAAAGAAAGTATTTACCTCATAAACTGAACAAAAACTACAACTGTACCTTATGGTATATATGCGTATGCTCGGTATCATCAAACTATTACTGCAACGCAGGCGATTTGCCTGCCAAGCATGCAAGGAAGAAAATGACATCTACAAATGTCGGTACAATCTGGCATATTTAAAATTCAACAAGTAATTTGGTATGTTCAAAAGAAATCAAGTAGAAAGGCATTGATATTTAAATTTAACAACTACCTTCGTGGAGAATGTTTTTCAAACTATTCTGTATGTATGCCCCATGACCTTTCATGTATATAACCTTTATATATGTATATATATTAGATGATAACCAATATGTGTATGTTATTTCATAATTTAGAGATCATATGTATGGATCTTAATAATGGAAATGATGAGGTGCAGATAGATTTGATTCTTGATTTCTTGATGATGGGAAAGATAGCGTTTTGATTCTATTCTTGATTCTGCCTATTTTCTTAAGTCCAATGGATAGTCTGTGGTCTTAGTCTGAGGGTGACCTCACATTATGACTTTAAGGCAAAGAGTGTCTTAGGGTTGGAGTGCTTCCCTAGGCATGCAGTAGTGTGTAATGCATCCTAACTAAGTTCCCAACATGTCCACTAGCTTATCTTTATTACTCGTGGTAATAGTTCTAAAGATCCAATCATGGTTGATGATTAATGATTCATGATGATAAACGATTCTCAAGTTATATTATAGTCAACTCAATTGTAGTTGATTTCAAATCTAGCCAACTCTCTTGTGATTGATCTTATCTTAAGTCAAACCCTATTATAACTTAATCCAAGCTCAAGTGTGTTTTCTCCAACTGTAAATGATCTTAGATGTAGCCATAGGAGTTTCAGATGTAGTCATCGCCAAGCCTGTTGGCGGAATGGTAACCAAAAATTCAAGCAGTGAGTAAGTCTCTTAAGAGACCCTTCCGTCTCGCTCTCTAAGTGGAAATGTTGTCCATTAAAGGGATATGTCTACTCCAAAACTATGCCAATGAGACGGGTGAGAGAGACTCTTCGGAAAAAGTCACTCTAGACGGGCCCAACCAGTACGGCCAGACGAGCTCGTACGAAAAACTAAAACCAAGGGACCCCCAACCTAAGTACCCTTAAACAGAGGGTAAGCAGAACTAGTCAAAAGTCGGGATCCCAATGAGGCGTAAAAATACCGCGAGCTCGCGTTAAAACCATAAAAGGGATCGGGATCCTAGACCCGTGCACTTGGTGGCCGCTGCTGTGAACCCCTCAGGATCCGGGTACCCGTTAATCACACACTCGCACTATTATTCACATGAGATCGCATGAAGTTGTAGAAAAGCAGGGAAAAATTTTCGCGCAATTATGACATTCATTTCCATCACACAACCACAAAGTAAAAGAGACAATTGGCACCAAAATTCTTTTCATTAATATTCATATCAGTTTACAACATGTACAAGGATCTTCCATTTTACAACATATATCCCAAAGTGTGATACAAAAGAGATAGCATTTACATCATTATCTGAACAAAAAACTGAGACAAAGTAATTCATACCGTCTAGTGTATACTCTGTCTCCAGGAAGCATGTATAGCTACTGAGCTGCTACTAAACTGCATGCTATTTGCCTGCCAAACATGTTAGGAAAGAAGAGGCGTCAGCCATTGCCGGTACCTTCCAAAAACTTATAAAAATAACTAGACATTTAATATGTGCAAAAGCAAGCAAGTAGAAAGGTGGTACCAGTAAAATCTACATCTACTTGCGTAAGTAAAAAGGGGTTTGTTTGTAATGCATTTTTAATGATTTCCTCAGAACCCAACATTTTTCCACATATGACACATTTATTTTGTAGTTGAATATTTATGAGTATAAGAGTATAAACATATATATCATTTTCTAGCAATCTCAACTTTTGATCATAACCTCTCCAAATCTTTACTTCAATTTATTCAGATATAACTCCAGATGATGTAGATATAGATATGGATGATCTAGATGTAGAATCGCCAAGTCTGTTGGCGAGGTAAACTCAAGCGGTGAAGAAGCCTACAAATGGCTCTTCCGTCTCGCCCTCTAATTGGAAGCGCGATCAATAGAGGGATAGGTCTACTCCCAAACTACGCCACTGAGACGGGTGAGAGAGACTCCCTAGAAAAAGTCACTCTAGAAACCTGCCTGACTAGTACAGGCGAACGAGCTCGTACGAAAAACTGAAAACCAAGGATCCCCCGCCTGGGTATCCTAAAACAAAGGGTCAACGGATTGGTCTAAGTCGGGATCCCAACGAGGCGTAAAAACACTGCGAGCTCGCATAAAAACCGTGTAAAAGACTGGGATCCTAGACCCGCGCACTTGGCGGCCGCTGCCCTAACTGGGCTTCCTATTCTCCCGCCCAGCTGAGGTTCACCGCGCCCTCGCACGGTCAAGTGTAAAAGGTCACCATGACCGGCCATATTATTTGTCAGATTTTATAGTTTTCTCATTCCTCTCTTGATCTCCTATATGATCAACTTAATAAATCTAACTATATTGGCAACAACTCTTCTTAATAATGATCAATATTTTAGTAGGGTATGCTTAAAGGATGGTCTCATGAAGATTGTCATTGAAATCTCAAGTTATCATTGATTGATTCGATCACTTCATAGCTATTGATAAAAAAAAGAGTCTTCTAGATATTGATACCCCAGTCTTTTATCCATATTATTCTTGAACAATGATCCTTTTGAGACTATAATTGAGGAACAAGTGTGGTCTTTTATTGTTTGAGTATCTTGAGTTTTATTTCACTGTGATAATTACTAAACATAAAATATTTGAAGTGAATGATGGTATATTAAAAATCTGTATACTGAACCTCCTCCTCATTTTATCAAGATTTATCCTCAACTCAATAACTTGAACCTTTTACTTATTATCCTCTAATCACATTGTCGATACATACTTGATAACTATATGTTTTTTCATCTTATCTTATTTGGTGTTTAAAGTCAGTATATGAAAAGTAACATATTATTATTCTAAAATAAATTTTTGGGAGTTAAAACTCGAAAATAGACTTTAACATATATACACAGAGGTAAACATATCTACTCCTTAATATATATTGACTAATCCTGACTCATAGTTATATACAGTAATGTAATATAATTGACATTTCACTAGTTTTTTTTAAAGAAAGTCATTATGTAATATTATCAATTAATGATTTCATAAATCAGTACCAACTACCAATTTTTCAGAGAAAATCTGTACTGTACTTATTAAGAGATAACAAAAAAAAAAATCCAGACCATTGTCCAAATTTCCTAATTTATATGACCGTAACTATTTAGAGATTCCAGAACATCTTCCTAATTTCTTAGTTTATATTACTGAGTTACTGAACTCCAGAAATTTTTTGTAATACCATAATTAGTATATTTGTACCAAATAAGAGAACTAAATTTCCAGGTAACTTTTTCCTAATTACTCATTTGTATACCCACACAGATATGCATACGTTGGAACTACATGACAAGAAAAGATCGATCATTGACATCCAATTCAGAGGATAAATTCTTATCAATCATTAACCATTACAAGGAAATTAAATGAAATTTGAAATAAGCATGCCTGGCAGTAAACAGAAAGAAGGGGGCTGTACTGACAAGGCTTCAATAACATAATATATTTGAGTGTTATTTTTACTAGATCCAATCATTAGAAATAAATACTCATGCATGCAATAAGTGAATTCTAGTTGATATTGAAAAATACAGATTTCTGTTGATCTGAAAATAAGGATAATTAGGATGGAATCAGATCTTTAAAGGGAAGAGGAAGAAAATAGGAAGAATGACATGCTTTGGCAGCAAAGAAAGTGAGGATTGTACCTATTTAATTTGAAATTGTAGAGAGAATGAATCCTTTGAGCAAGCAGCCGATTAGCAGCTCCTTCTTTGGGTTAATGGCAAGCTTGCGATATAGAGAGCAGTAGCACTACTACAGGAGGCAGCAACTTGAGCTGGAAAATTTTCTGGGCAGCAGGAGAAAGAGGAGGAAAAGAGGCTCCCTTCGGCTGGGAGTTGGAGGAATATGGTGGAGGCAAAAATGAGAAGTGCTTTGGGGGTATTTAAGGGTGTTTTGTTGATAGATTTTAGGGAGATGCTTCTCTTTTATGATGACAAGTGGAGTAAACAAAGTCCTAGTGGATTACAACAAAGAGGGCTGTACGTGGGGCTCTTGTGTTTCTATTTATAATTTTTTTATCCACCGACGGTCTGCTACTTTGCTACTTTACTATAGCAACTAAATTATTTCAACTTTAACTCCTTTTTTTTTAACTTCTTCTGTTTGTGATACAAAAGTTAACCGTATCCTTGCCTCGATCGTTGAATATTAACGCGCAACATCTCATTTTGACCGTCTCGGAACGACGATCAATATGAGTACAATATTGATATACTTCCGATCGAGTTTGGATGTCCGAGATTTTTGAGATACGGTTTTTGTTTAGGATTAAATTTTGTGATTTAAAAATATCAAACGACCTCCGATTGACGAACATTTGATTCCGTTGGTCTTGTTTCGTCGAATCGGATCTAATGACGGTCTCGGTTCGTTTCGCGGTTTCCGAATTTGCGTCGCCGGCTTTTTCGCGGCGCGCATTACGAAGTGACCGATTTTTGATCGATTTCACCCGAACAACTTTTGATTCATGATCAATTTGTCGTTTTAGGTTGTTTAGTATTGACCGACAATGTTATTGGGTTCATTGGACCCAAAATCGGACGAGTTCGGGTTTGATTGGAAACCGGATGCTACAGCTGCCCTGATCGGGCTTCCTATCTCCCGCCCAGTTGAGGGTCACCGCGCCCGCACGGTCAGGTGTAAGGGTCACCATGACCGGCATAAATATTTATCTCCACTGATTCACAAACATCTGTACTTTCCTGACGTCTTAGTTCTTTCTTAATCTTTTATGTGGTTGATTTTATTGATTTAGATCTTTGTCACAACTCATCTTTAATGATGTGTAGAAATTGTATTCAAGGATCATTAATTGAGGATTTCTATTTATAATGATCTTAAAACCTGTTGCAAAGTATATTGGTTGTTTTGACCATGAACTGCCAGTATATATATAATTTCTCGCATTTTCCCTTGACTTGCATTTTACTTTTTCATGGCCTTCCTCACACACTAGGTTCTATAGAGTATGTATTAACATCTCTTAAGTTTACTTGAAATTCACGTGCTAAGATTTTGAAGTATTAACATGCTTTAAGAGTATTGGCCACATGTAGATTACGACACATATAATACTTAGAGTGATTTTGTTCTCTTTAAACAAGTGTATTAATGTACGATACTAGACTAATATTGAACTAAATTGGACATATATCAACCTATAACCTCTGGAAGAAACTTATATTATGCTAATCTTTGATAGAGATTCAACATCTTTTACATTGAGAATCTGGAGGTCTAAGACAAGGGCATTCTTTTGGCTGCTATATTGAAATTTTCAGAATAAATCAACTTTCCTATTGGAAATGTATTTTAACTAAAATAGATTAAATTTATTCAATCACAACATGTGATATTGGCTCCAAATTGGTTGTTGTGAGAAGTGAATATAGTTCTGATAAATCTCATCCTCGAAGATGTCTTCCAAAAGTGGCAGATAAGTCCTCGATGCTCCCTCGCGAACACCTCCTACCCCACCACCACCTCCGCCACCTCCCGTCGCCACCCCCGCACAACCAGCCCTCCTACCTCCTTCCTCCAACGACTTCACCAACCTCCCCACGCCCCCTGTAGTGCCACCTTCAACCCCCGCAGCCCCTGTTTCCCCTGCTGACACCCGACACTGCCGTCGCCACCACCCTTTCCCGCTGTCCCCAAAGCCCCAGCCCCAGCTCCTGCATCCCTTGCGGTATAGCCCCCAGCCCTCGCGCCTGCTGTCCCCACCCCCGCACCCCCTGCGACACCAGCCCCAAACCCTACGATCCTTCCTGCCACCCCTACTATCGCCCCCGCACCTCCAGTTCCCCTTCCCGCCGCCACCCAGGTAGCCCCAACAACCAGTCCAGCACCAACACAACCCCTTTCCGCCGCCCAAAACCTCGCCGAACGAGCATCCCCGCCACCACAGTCTGCCTCCCTACCACCAGTGGCCAGTCCGGCAATGTCGCAGTCTAATACCACCACCAAATTGGTCCCACCGCCTCTCCTGCATCACCTTTCCGCCGCCACAACACCTACATCCCCACCATCACCTCCACCGATCGCCCCCAAAACCAACTTCCCTTCGGTCAGCCCCCATCTCAAGTCGCGCTGCTGACCCCTTTTCGACCCCCATCAGTGCTTATCCAAGATCTGCCATCCAGCCCAGCACCATCATTAGAGGACTTTAAGTCTCGCCACCTCCCTCGAACCTTCGAGCTTCTCCGCTACCGTCCCTTATCGCTCCGACGTGGCCGCAATCAACAAAATTTCTGCCGCCAATGGAGTTTTTCTCAAATCCACTGTCGTCATAGAGACTTTGAGAAAGGAGAAGCCCTAACGATGGGCGCCCCTTCAAAGGGAGTCGAATCCCATAAAGTTAGGGATAGGAGGTTAATTTGAAACATTTGCAGGGAAACCCCTCCTCCCAAATTTTTTATCAAAAGGGCTATTTGGATGATAGATTATGTTATGGATTTTATTTAAGTGAAGAGGTAGAACTTTTGAAGCCGTGCCCCTTGGTGGGAAGAAATTATAAACATAACATGGAAAAGGAGCAAACTTGGGAGATCCGATCAATCAATCTATATGGAATTCTCCACCGACAGACCGAAGATCAAGCAATTCGGTAGGAGACGAATTTTTCGAGCGGAGGAGAACTGATGCAGCGTGAAACGGATAAATAGGGCCTCATGTTCTATTTTTTATCCGTTATTTAGAGGCTAATTTTATTTACGTTTATTTGAATCGCCGTAATTTTGTTTAAATAAAAGAGATCGCATGTGATCTCAAAGTAGTTAGTTTCAATTTGAATTTCAAAATTGGTTAGTCGGTTAGAATCAAGTTAGGATAAGTAGTTTTAAATTTGAATTTGAGTTTCTATTTTTGTAACCTCATCCCTCCTATATAAAGGGATGATAGGCTATTGTTTTAGACAGTTCAGTTCAGTAGATATGAAAAATTGAGATTCAATCTCTATCTCCCTCTCTCGTCTCTCTCTTTCTCCCACGCGATCTACGCGTTTCTTCCTCCTCGAATCTCACGCAACCGGCGTACTTCTCTTCTCAATCCCTCTTAATTCTTCTACCAAATAAATTTCCACCATCAATAATTATTTCCCCATCGCCGCAAAATTTATTTTGCATCAATGGGGGATCACCCTATTTATCCTTCAAAAATAAAAGTCCGTTCCGTCTCCGATCTCTGTGATGCCGAGACAAAAATCTCAGGTAAAATGATGCAGATATCCTTTCAGAACATGGAAGGAAACACTGCAACACGCAACCTCGTTGAAATGAAAACATAACAAAAAATACGTTGGCTGGGAAATCGATCAACGAAGCGTCCGAGGAAGCATCGGGTGGCAACTATAAGGAGCGTCCAAGGAAGCACAGGGAGACGGCTAAGAGCGTCCAAGGAAGCACGAGGAGATGGCTTCATGATTATGGCTGAAGGCACGTCCAAGAAAGGAGCATTCAAGGAAGCATAGGGAGGTGGCTGGGAAATCGTCCCATGGAGAAAATGGCTCTTAAAGGTAGTGAATCCGAGAATTGATGGAATGGACCTTGGAATACGTCCTCGAATTGAATTACTTTTGAAGTTTGATGGAAAATGTTCACAACGTGATGGTTAGGGCCATCATGCTGCTGATTGTCGAGACCCCATCAAATGCTTTACCTCATCAGCCAAAGTAACACCTCGATCTGCTGTGGGATTCTGCTCTTCCAGACCAACCTGCAATATCTTCGAATGTTCTCTCTATCAACTCCCATGACATTGAGAATGCCCTATAGGCTTTCTTGATGGAAAAAGGGGCAGCTCGCCCAAACCCAATGATCCCTCCCAGGGCAATCCTTTCCTCCAACTCATTTTACATACATCGAAGATTTCCTGGGAAATTGAATCACCTTTCCGCAAGTCGTGTAACATCAACCCGTCCCACAAGTAAGGAATATTGTACATAAAGAATATTTGTTCACAAAATTTACAAACTATACCACCATTGCATTATTCCATGCACACACTTAATTCTCTTGTGTCTTGTTTCTTGTAAGAACATTTATTAAAAGGGATTTTATCACTTGTGCCCCTCTGAGATCTCACAATTTCAGTTATGCCCCTATCTTTTTGATAATATCAGTTGTGCCCCTCACTTCTTGCTATTTTATCACTTGTGCCCCTCGGGTTAGTGACCGCCCATCCACAGTGCAAACGAACGTTAACTTTGAGGACATAAGCGGTATTAATTTTAAAAAAAGGGTTATATGGTCATTTTATACATCTTCCTCATCCTCTTCAGTCTTCTTCCTCCCTTCTCTTCCTCCTCCACAGCTCCTCCCTCCTCCTCGAGCTCCCGTGCAACTTCCCCCGAACCTCCGGCTCCGCCCGGTCATCCTCCTCCTCCCCCACACCTCCCCCCTCCGCCCCCCGCACTGCCCCCTGCACCACCCCTCCTCACCCAGCCCCAGCCCCGCACCTCCCTCCTCCGCCCCCTGCACCTCCCCTCCGCCGCTGCATTGTCCCCTGCACCTCCCCTCCGCCGCCGCACTGCCCCCTGCACCTCCCCTCCGCGCCCAGCCCCAGCCCCGCAACTCCCCTCCGCGCCCAGCCCCAGCCCCGCAACTCCCCTCCGTGCCCAACCCCAGCCCCGCACTGCCCCTTGCACCTCCCCTCCCCCAGCCCTGCACCTCCCCTCTGCGCCCAGCCCCAGCTCCGCACTGCCCCCTGCACCTCCCCTCCGCACCTAGCCCCCAGGCCCCGCGCCCCCGCGACCCTGCCTCCCCCCGCGCCCCAGCGACCTCGCGCCCCCCTAGCCTCGCTGACCCTGCGCCCCCAGGTCGTCCTCTAGTCCGCCGCCCGGTCGAGACATACTCGACAAGCTCGATCAACGCCTGGCACTTCATCTCCTTCTCGAGCGAGTTGTTCGAATCATTAAAGTCAAACACAACACATCACAAATTCAACTTACTGAGGAACAGATTCTGCTTCTCCTGATTGGAAACATCCTTAAACGACAGCAAGGGCTCGATCCCCGCAACCACACTGGAAGGGAACACCGCGGAGGACATCCTCTTCATGGCCGCGGCGGACCTGCAATTCACTGCATAGTTCATGTTACCGTTCCGCAGGACGGGCACACCAAAATCAGTGGCATTCCCGTTGCAATTCCCTGACAGAGGATCCGATCCGAGCTCGGATTTCGGTGATTTGCGGGGCAACTTGCTGAGGAACTGCTTCCACATGGTCAAATCCAAGTACTAAGCAGCTCCAAAACCACAATCAACAGCAACAAAAAGACTTCACACATCAATTAAGAGATCAAATACCATTTGAAGCTCCAATCCCAGATCCAATCTCAGCAGAAAGATGCACAGACTACACAAAGGCGTAATTAAGAGATCCACTAATTGATTCACAAAAATTCATCAAAAAATTTCAATAAAATTCACCGTTTGATCCGTAATGAGTGATATATCCGTGAAAATGCAAAATTTTAAAGATTCGATGGATGCATGAAGGTGTAATTAAGAGAGAGGAATTATGAAGAGAAAGGAAGGACAAATGGAGGAGGAAGAAGATGAAGAAGAAGTCTGGACACTAATACCCCTCTTAACTGCACCAAGGTTTGAAAAAACTATGGTTAAGTCAACTCATTGACGGTCAATCTGACGGAAGGGCACACGTGATAACGGAGAAAGAAGTGAGGGGTACAACTGATATTACCAAAAAGATAGGGGCATAACTGAAATTGCGAGATCTCAGAGGGGCACAAGTGATAAAATCCCTTATTAAAATGAACGCACACATTTTTTTTCAGATATGAATGGCGACAAAATCTGAACTTTAATGTTACTCATAGAGTGTCATGTAACTTTTTATATCTGTATATTGGGATATTCGAAGCAGAGTTAGATCTACTTAGCTTCTTCATACTTTATTTGTTGCTTGTTAACTGTTTACTCTCCATCGGCAGATTAAGTCATCAATTCTAGGTTTGGGTACCAATGTTTTGTTATGACTTCTTCCATGATTTGTATTTCGGATATTAATATTTCTGTGTCCTCAATTTTCAATGTCAGGTGATCTTGTTTTTAAATTGAATTGTTATTTTGGTTATTTATTACAGTTAATCTACTCTGGATACAGTTGCTCCCAAGGATGGTTCTTCACCCCTTGCATGAGTGATCCAGGTTTGAGGTTAGCTTGATGGTTTTCTTTTGTTCCACTTGTACTGGTTACTTACGGTCTAATATAGATAGCAACATTCTACAGTATGCATTTTGCTGAACTTGAGAATTTCAAGATTGATATGAAAATGTAAAAGCGAAAATAAATGTGTAGATAGATTTCCCTTCATCTTCGGCCATGGCATGCTTAGAAAGGGGGAGCCTAAAACATCTTATACCAGCTTGCAATTGGTTATTTTTTGGTGGTGTAAGTGGTTAAATGGATCATGTACATACTTGGACAAATGTACATACTAGATCAACCTAATGGTCTTCCAAATATACATGTTCGGATGTATTGAAGTATGTCTTTGGTTAATGGATTTTTGCATGCTCGTGATAGTATACTATGCATGTCTTTAATATCTCGATCTTGTCAGTTCAGCACTTTGATTTAAAGTCAATATTTTGACTTTTGATTAACATATTGACTTTTGGTCAATATTTGACCTCTTAGTCAATATTTTGACTTTTGTTCCACACTTTGATATGACTAGTCTGACACCTTCGAATCTCTGTTCCTATGTAGAGGACATGCATCAAGATGTCAGTCGGAAATCATTCTTTAGAGAAAGATTGCCAGCTCTTTTTTAGACTAGAGATCATTCTTGAATATCATTTGATTATGCTAGATGTGTCATCTATCTAACTCTTTAGATTTATAATCCAACATCAACTTCTATGATCTAACTCTTTAGATCAACGACTGGATGATACTCAATATGGTCATGGTACATGACCCCAATTGTACTAAGAGACCTTTATAATGTGCAAACATAAATATTTAATTCAGACGATGAAATAAAACAACTTTTATTGCATTAATGGATTGTTAAGGGTTTACAAATCCAACAGTCTCCCACTAGATCCAGAGTCATTCATGTATAACTCTCTAACCCATACTCATTACATGCTGGTCAAAAGCCTTTTGTATCGAAGTCTTGATAAGCAGACCAACAATGTTCTTGGCAAAAGAAACCTTGGTGATAATGATACCATCATTTTTTGTATCTCCCGGATTATGTGATATTTCCTTTCTACGTGCCTAGTCTTTTGATGCCAGTTGGGTTCCTTCGCTTGCAATATGACGCATGTGTTATCATAGATCAACACAATGGGAGAATCTTCTTAGGAAACTACGCCAAGTTCCAAGATGAACTTGCATAACCGTACAACCTCTTTAGCAGCATCAGATGCAACTATGTACTCGACTTTAGTAGTCGAATCTGTCATGGTATCATGCTTCTTGCTCTCCAGCTCACAACAACACCATTCAACAAGAATATGAACCTTGAGGTTGACTTTGATGTATGGATTCATATACCCTAAGATTTGGAGTTCATTATCTCCGTGAACCAAGACATAGTCTTGAGTTCTTAGATACTTGAAGATGCTTTGCACTACACTCTGGTGTTTTTCTCAATAGTCGACTGATTACCATAGTAGGATTGATTACAACTTACCACTCCCACTACATGGCAACTATCTGGTTTGTACACATCATGGGATATCTCACACCTCCAAATTCCATGATCGTAAATGTACATGCAGACATGGTAACAGATGCATGGACATGATCAATGGGGCCAACTTCAGGTGGAGTCTACAACAATGTTCATGAAATCGACCGCATGGGCCACATATGCGGTCGTATATGCCCGTGCGACATGCAGATCGAACCGATTTCATGAATTGGTGCATTATGCGTCCTCCCCGTATATGCGGTCCGTATATGCCCCACATATGCCCCGTATATCCCGCATATGCCCCGCATACTGCTCCTATGCTCCAACATCTTCACCTTTCCAATCCTCTCATTCAGGTGCTTAATTCTGTAGATCTGCCTCTTCCTCCATTCAATTATAAGAATGTACCATGCATTTGTATACACTTGTTATGCATAAATACCATTATATATGCAATGTTTTATGTTTCTCATGTATTGTTTTCATGAGTATATGTAATGTATCGTCACATATTTTAATATATGCCAGTTTTGGTTTTGCTCATGTAGTGCATGTATGTGTAATGAATTTTTGTTATTACGAATCATGTAATATGTGAAGTTTTTATGGCTAAATATTTTTTTGTGATTAAATGTTAGGCAATTAAAAGCATATACTCAACCATCTAACATGAACTTTTTTTCTTAGACCTTTAACTCCACTTAGATACATAAATTCCGTAGTAATTTTATTCATAGATATTTATTTTTAAATTAAAAATTAGAAAATCACGTAGAACCACATATACCCCACATATGCCCCCTCGCATTCCGCTTATTCAGTATTCGGTGGTCTGTTTGAACGCATACGCATATCGCTTTCCTGAACCTTGGTCTACAGTGAGTGGGTAGCTCGGAAGTTATCCACGAGAGTCTTGGCCACTCAACCATATGTAGTAGTGGAGAAGCATCATAGAGGACACCGGTTCGATACCAGAGTGTATGTTAGCCATGTTAGCCTGAAGCGAACCATTTCTACAATAAATGCTATTGTAATGTTTGATATATTAATAACAGTTATTGTCTTATTTCACTCCATGTCTGAGATTAAATGAATGAATGCAATATAAGGTCTCTTAGTTCAATTATGGTTATGTACCATGGCCATCTTAATAATCATATAACAGTTGATTCAATAGTTGAATCATAGAGGCTGGTGCTTGGATGAATATCTAAGGAGTTAGATTTATGACTCATCAAGCACTGTCAAGTCATTAATAAGAGATGATCTCCAACATGAGAAGGAGATGACAATTCTTCTCTATAGGCTAATATCTGACGGACCTCTTGATGCATGTCCTCTGCATAATAATAGATATTCGGAGGTGTTAGATAAGTTAGGTCAAAGAGTTGACTTAGTGGGATCGAGATAACTAAGTCCTATATCTTCTACCGTCATGATATAGGCATGCATCCTTTGACTGGAGATAGATGTATTGCTATATGCATCAATATGTACATCTGACAGACCGATAGGTTGATGGCCTAATCAACGTCTATACATTGACGAGCTGGTGTGCATACAAGGGCATATGAGTAATACAATATCTCAAAGGTATCACACAGGTTCACATGTGAATCAGAAAACATGAGCTCACACATGAGGAATTGGGATTAATCAAATTCCATGCATGTTCATCTTATTTTGGAAGCATGACAAGAATTTGTAGGTATGATATATGCTTTTGGAAAGCATATGATCGATACCAACTCTTAATGATCGGATGAGAAACTTAACGATAAAACCCTGAAGAAGGCAGTCTAAAATGAGATCTAGAAACTTCAGATTTTATCCTAGGTCTTTCGATATGCTGGATGTATGGGTATTATGAATACTCGTGGGTGATGTGATCATAAAAAAATGTATAACCATGACACTTCCATTTCGAGGGAGTGTTGAAACATGTCTGGATTTTAGTGACACCTCTCAGTAGAGAAATGATATGATAGTAGTCCAAATGTTGGACATTGATATTTTTTTTGATACAAATAGGGTGATCTCCCAATATGGGAGTCACCGCAAAATTCATTTCATTATGTAAAAGTTAGAGTACATTAGCGTAAGACCTAAAAGTGATACAAGGCTTTACAGTGAGACACAAAACTTTCTGAGTAGAAACTCTGATTTTTGAAGATCAAATCATTTCTCGTTGCCCAGATGGCCCCACAAAACCGCGAACGGTTTGAAATAATCATCCGTGGAGCTGTTCCCTATCACCCGAATCGACCTCCAGAACTCCTTGGCCCCTCCCGTCGCCACCTAAGCACATCCGACCTCCATCCAAACCCGCTTCGATGTCAAGCACGTGAAGAATAAGTGGTCTGAGTGCTCCACCATATCGTCACACTTGTCATATAGCGTGTCCTCCAACCCAAACAGTGTCCCCCTCCTTGCTTTATTAATCAAGCGTCCCCTTCTCAAACACCATAGAAATACCTTAACTCTGCACGTACCTTAGCTGCCCAAATCACTTTCGTGTCCTGGCATAATTCTGTATCATGCTCCTCCGCCACATTCCTCAGCTCCTCATAGATCTTCTTCATCGAAAATCCATTTCCTTCTCACCTAAAATGATCGATATCCTACGTAAAACCTCCAACTGTCGTGATATCCGTCAGCAGTCTAAAGTACTCCTCTATACACTGCTCTGAGTTGTCTAAGACAAAAACTGTCGACCACGTGCCCGAGTCCGCCACCTGCGAAAGTGAACTCTCTTTCGATTCCGCGATCGCAAATAATCTTGGATGTCTTGTCTCCAAAGCACCATCTCCCGACCAATCATCACGCCAGAATCTGAATATCTGGCCATCTCCCCCCTTCGGCTTCAATCTATGAGCAATCAATGGCAGGACCTCACGAATCTCTGCCCATAGTGACGATTTAAACCACACTCTAATGGCCACCAACTCTTCTCGGACACCATATATTTTCCTGACAAGTCTGTCTCCGGTCAGAGGATGCGTGGCGATATCTTGACAATATACAATATAAGTCTTGATTAGTGGCGATATCTTGACAATATACAATATAAGTCTTGATTATCTCGATCTCGGTAAGTCAACTCTTTGACGTAACTTACCGACACCTCCGAATCTCTAATCCTATGCAGAGGACCTACATCAAGAGGCTGGTCTGATATCAACCTTTAAAGAAGAATTGTCATCTCCTTCTCAGGTTGGAGATCATCTTTTAACAATCATCTGACGGTGTTAGATGAGTCCTCAATCTAACTCTTTATATGTCATCCAAGCACCAACCTCTATGATTCAACTATTGAATCAACAACTGTATTCCTATTAAGATAGTCATGGTAGATAAACTTAATTGTATTAAGAGGCCTTATAAGTTCATTCATTCATTTAATCTCAGAGTGAAATAAACCCATAATCTTTATTGATATATCAAAGATTACAATAATGTGTATTGTAGAAATGGTTCGTTTTGGACTTACATTGTTAACAATCTCTCACTGGCCCTCAGAACCATTCAAGTACAATATTTAAACCCATACTTATTACATGCTTGTCGAAAACCTTTTGGGTCACTGGTTTTGTAAGGGGATCAACAACATTATCAGCAGAGGCCACCTTGGTGATGACGATGACAACCAAATCTTAACACTAATCATCATCCATTTATCATTCCTAAATGATAAGGATGTCTTCTATGTAAAGCACGATGAACGCAATGGCGCTCCCATTAAGCTTCTTGTACACTCATGATTTACCAAGATTTTGAACAAAATCGTAACTCTTTATGGTTTTTTCAAGTCTGATGTTCCAGTTACGAGAAGCTTGTTTGAGCCTATAGATGGATTTTTCAGCTTGCATACTTTGCCTTCCTCAGTTTTGAAGCCCTGGAGCTGTTACATATAGATATCCTCTTCGAGGCATCCATTGAGGAATGTCATCTTGACGTTTATCTTCCAAATGCCGTAGTCAAGATATGCATCTATAGCTAGCAACGTCCTAATGGATTTAAGCATAACCACATGAGATAATGTCTCATCATAGTCGATGCCTTCTCTTTGTATAACCCTTGGCTACAAGCCGTGTCTTGAAGGTCGCTACCTTCTTTAAGATCCATTTACACCCAACGGATTTAACCCCTTTAGGTGGATCTTCTAGGGTTCATACGCCATTCTTGTACATGGAGTCTATTTCAGACTTCATTGCTAGTATCCATCTATCAATGTCATTAACCACGAGTGCTTCATCAAATGAAGTTGATTCACTGTTAGTTTTACCTGACACATGGAATATGTACCTTTCAGGTGGTGCAACCACCCCCGGACTCCTTCGAATAGGTACACGTGTTTCATCTTTATTCACATCTTCAGTTTCCGGTTCAAGAAGCTCAATATCCTCAAGGGTTTCAACGAGTTCCTTTACTTTATTTTTTTCTTGACTCTTAAGGAAGTCATCCTCTAGAAATTTTACATCTCTAGAGACGAAGACTTTTTGTCTCAAGTTCATAAAGTTGGTATCCAATGTGGCGCCCGTTCTCGCGGATCTGGGATACCCGTTTACATCATTCGTAACATCTTGTTCGCTAAAAAAAATCGCACCATAGTATTGAAATTTAGGGAAATTTTTTTCTCGTTTAGTTTATGAATGACATTCAAATTTAACTAATAAGCCACAGAACTACAACATGTCACAATTATATTGCATAAATTTCCATAGCAGTTAACATGTAACATAGAAATTGCATTATGTACATGTATCCCAACTGTATCAGAAGAGAAAGAAAAGCATTATATAATGCCTTGAACAAAACTATAACATACATACCTGATATGTTTTACTGCGGAAACTGACGTTCAACTCTCCCAATACCATAATGCAGGTATTTTGCCTGCAATGCATGCAATAGGAAGAAAAGAACATCAACAAATGTTGAGTAAATCTTATTAATTAGAAGTAAAAGGAAATTTTAGTGGCTCCAAAAGAAAGCAAGTAAATTGGGCTTAACATTTAAAATTTAAAACTACTTGCAATGAAACATGTTTTCAAGGTGTTTGGTATGTAAAACCCCATTCTACACATCCTACATTAATCACCCATATTAATCATTTTATACGAATATTATATGATACATAATTAAGTCATTGTCGTTTTATTAATTATAATATATGTTTGATGGGTCTTGGGAATGTGAATGATGAGTCTCTAATATAATCACTGTCTTTATTAAATGATTATGATGAGTCAGGTGTTTTGATTCTTTTCTTGCTGAATTTGTCAAGCTTAGTGGATAGTCTCTGGTCTTGGTCTAGGCAAGACCTCACACTATGACTCTAAGGCAGTAAGGAAGCCTTAGGGTTGGGGTGCCTCCGTAGGCATGCAGTGGAGTGAAATGCATCATAACTAGGTTCCCAACACATCCACTAGCTATATATAACAATTATGGTAATAGCTCGTAGTATGATAAGGATGATTTTCATAACATGATCTTTTCTCTTCGTCAGGAACTACTGGCGGAACAGTAACTAGTTCAACGGAAACCAATCTCAATTACAACAAGTTCAATTGTAACAAGCTCCCATGTAGCCAACTCAGTTGTAACCAATTTAACTGTAATCCATCACAACTTTAGCCAAACTCATTTGTGACTCGTTCCAAGCTTAATTGTAACTCCTCCAAATTCAACTGTAACTGATTCACATGTAGCCATTGCCAAATCTATTGGCAGAACGGTAATCAAAACTCAAGCGATGAGGTAGTCTCCTAAGAGACTCTCCCGTCTCGCCCTCTAAGTGGAAGTGTGGTCCAGTAGAGGGATAGGTCTACTCCAAAACTACGCCACTGAGACGGGTGAAAGAGACTCTCCGGAAAAGTCACTCTAAAAGAAAAATCGGCCCGACCGGTACGGGCAAACGAGCTCATAAAACTAAAACCAAGGATCCTCCAGCCTAGGTACCCTAAAGAACAAGGGTCAGTAGAACTGGTCTTTAAAAGAAAACCTGTGGTCCCAGAGAGGCGTAAAAACTGCGAGCGCTCATGGATTACCGAGAAAAAGACTGGGATCCTAGACCCGCGCACTAAGCGGCCGCTGCCTTAACTGGGCTTCCTATCTCCCACCCAGCTGAGGGTCACCGCACCCTCGCACAGTCAGGTGTAAAAGTCACCGTGACTGGCACTCTTAATTATCAGTCATCAATGACTTGATCCCTCATCCTTTTTTAATCCTTTATGTGGTTGATTGTACAGATCTAGGTCTTTTTGATCAACGATGCTATTGATATAACTGATTCATCATTGATTTCACTTATTCATCTACCCCATCATTTATCAATCTCTTCAATGGTTGACTTTACAAATCTAGGTATTTTGTCACTACTATCTTTGATGATATGTATAAATAATAGAGTATACCTAAAGATTAATTTATGAAGATGATTGGTCTTTGTGGTCACATGTTATTATTTCTAAAATCATAAGATTACCATCTATGCTTTGGATATGGATCTAGCTAGTCTTTATCATTTTGTTTTGTATGGTACCTATACAAGAATCATGTCTCAATTGTAGCAGTTCCAGTTGAAACATCAAAGGAGGGGTTTGTTTTGTATGATACCTATACAAGAATCATTTTGTTTTGTTTTGTGATCATTTGCCATAACATCTTATATATAATAAATTGTATGAATAGTAGACTATACATAATGATCAATTGATTGATGATTTCTTATTCGTAAAGATCTTAAGAAATCATTTGTTGACTTTGAGAAGAGTTTTAATATTTTAAAAGATGAATTCTCAGAAAATGTCAATGCTATATAATATAAAGGGGTTATCGGAAAGCTATTACATATCACTGTGAATCGCGTAGACATTGCTCGTGTAGGTAGCAAAGTACGTTAGTTCATGTGTCACTCTAGGATGTTGTTATAATGCTATATATACATTATGACTGCTTTAGGAAAGTATCATCTCTTCCTCAACAAGGAGTCTCTGGGTTTCACCATTTGTGCATATGTATATTATGTAAGTTATCATGTAGACAAGAAACCCATGACAAACTTTCCTTTATATCCTGGATGAAACCTCATCACATTGCGCAATAAGAAGCCAGTAGTTGTAGCCATATATCGTGTAGAATATGATTATAGAGCCCTGACTCAAGCAAATATAAAAGCTATATAGATAGATCCTTAAGGGTATATGTTCTTATAGGAGCCTCTACCCATGCAACCAAATTGTGATATTTATACTGCATTATTCATAGATACAATATAGTTTTCCACCAAAGGACCAAGCATATGAAGGTTAATGCCACATGATCATCTGTTCGAGCAAGTTCATAACAATCACTCTATGAAGCTCCATGTTAGTAGTTGGAATTCTTGGTTGGTGTGATCTAATGCTTGTTATATTTAGAACATGTCACAATCTCGAGTTGTTGTCTACAACTCATCTTGGGGACATGACATTACTTTGATATGAATTCTATTCAGTTTATAAGCATTGACATCATCCTTATCAAGGCCTTAAATGTCTGTTTCGGTCACCATTTCGATATCGACCAAAACAGAATTTCGATGGAATTTCGACCGAAATTTCGGTCATTTCGGTCATTTTTTGTACTAGGACCCCCATATTTCGGTCATTTCGGTCATTTCGGTCGAATTTCGGTTTCGACTGGATATCGATATTCGACAGAAATTCGACCGAATTTCGCTAAAATTTGAGGCCATGATCCTTATTAGGATTTCATCCCAAAATAATGCATCTTTAGTCACAAGTGCATCAAAGTATCTTATGATCGACTTTAGGACTCTTTATCATTGAAAATAGTAACTGAATTTGCCCAACATGCAGTTGATTAATAGGGAGTCATTGCTTTCAATTATAAAGGTAAGTCATTCAGTTTTGAGGTTGAGTTTTTTTTTAAGAATTTTAGAGGCTCAGTTACTTATATTAGATTCTTTATTTATGAATTGCTTCATCCTTCTCAGGATTCCATAAGAAAATGCATGTCATTTTCCCTCAAATTTCTATTTTTCTGTGCTAAAAATTGAGGCTAATTAATGGCTTGAACTTAGGTTAATTTGCATGCTAAACTCAAAATTTTATTCTCAAAATTTTAAGAAATCAAGAGTATATATAATGGTTGTAAAGTTTTGATGAATTCCATATAATACTTCGCATTCTCATCTAATTTCAGAGGCAATTTAAGCGATTGAATCATGCATGGAAGGCAGCAAGAAGAGGGGGAAAGATTGCGCCTTTGATCCTCTAAGTTTGGAGGATATTTGTAGTTTTATCTAACATACAACAATAGCTAAAATACCTGATGGACAACAACATAAAAAGGAAAAAAACGAATTAGAAACTTCAACATTGACTTTAATGAGAGCGAAGAGGAGAGGGATTTGTACCTTCAGATATCTCTAACTTGGAGATCCAATCTTGCATGCGGCAACCTCTTCTTAACATGAGCTTCAGTTTATTCAGATCCGGATGTTACAAATATAAAAACCTCAAAGGGAGTCCCGTCCTCGAGACTCGAGTCAAGGTTACTTTGTGTCTTGCTCGGATCTCATCTGGCCATAAAAACCTCAAAGGGTTTTGAACCCATAAAAACCTCAAAGAGAAAACAAGCCGTGTTCTTTTAATCAACAACAACAACAAAGCCTTTTCCCACAATTAAGTAGGGTCGGCTACATGGATTCTTCGCCTCCATTCAGATCTATCTTGGGTCAATCTCGGACTTATATCCAAAAAACTAAGATCCCTTCGTATAGTCTCTTTCCAACACTTCTTGGGTCGTCCTCGCCCTCTCTTAGCCGCTCAACATCCCAACACTCGCATCTCCTAACCGGTGCATCAGTTGACCTTCTTTGCAAATGACCAAACCATCTTAAGCGGTTTTCTTGCATCTTATCCTCGATCGGAGCTACACCAACTTTCTTTCCGATTGCATCATTCCGAATCCGATCTTTACGTGTATGTCCACACATCCATCTTAGCATTTTCATTTCTGCTACAGCCATTCTCTGCACATGTCTATGGTTCACAGGCCAACATTCAGAACCATAAAGCATAGCAGGTCTCACGGCTGCTTTGTAAAACTTTCCTTTAATTTTTAAAGGAATTTTCTTAAATATATAATTAAGTAGACTTGTTTTTGATGACTACCTGAAGGGTATCGTGCCCGCATGTCTACTTCAGTATCACATGTCGCTTCTTTGCCACCATGTCTGTGCCATAGCACTCTGATTAAGGAAATTTCTTTGTTGTGAAGCTTCTTGGCACTATTATCGAGTAGGTGTACTGATCTCTCCTTGTAAATCAAATTTGACTCCACGTTAAGGTTCTCGTAGCTGATGACATGACGAAGATCGTGTGCGTATTTCCTTAGGCTGGATATTACGAAAGACATCGTGTATGACTGACAAGTGTGGAGGAATGGTTACTCGATAGATCACCTTACACATACGTGTAAGAATCTCAAATGGTCCAACATATCGTGGCGTCAACTTACCATAAACACCAAATCTCTGTACTCCCTTCATGGGAGATACTAGTAGAAACACTCAATCTACTTCCTATGCTTACAGGAATTTCATCAATATGAGAGACTAAGTTGAATATTGATAAGTCATATTTGAATGGATAACGAGAAGATGATCGGATTACCCGAAACTCTATATCTCTTCTCCGCCGATACGCATAGCTTTTCTGGTGGCCCTAAGCCGTCAAAAGTCTCCACCTCACAAGGTTATCAACCCTCGCAGTCTCCTCTAAGAAATCTACGGAGTAAAAAGCATGTTCACCTACCTTACGCCAACTGAGAGATGTGAGACATCTCCTCCTGTATAGGGCTTCAAATGATGTCATACCAATACTGGAATGATGGCTATTGTTGTTATACAGAAATTCTACCAACAGCAAGTGGTCCTTCCAGGACCCTCTCCTATCTAGAGCACATGCATGTCGTAAATACTCGAGTGTCTAAATAATGCGTCCGCTTTGTCTGTCGATCTGTGGATGGTATGCAGAACTCGTCTTCAGCTTTGTCTGAAGTACTGACACGAACCGACGCCAGTAGTGCGATGTAAACCTCAAGTCTTTGAAAGATACTACCTCTCGTGGTATACCGCTAACGGCACGAAGGCTCTGCTTCAGTCCATAGATGGCCTTACATAGTCAGCATACACATCCCCTCAACTATGTAACTCGTAGGCTACATCATATAAACCTCCTCGAGGTTACCATAGAGGAATGCGTTACACACATCAAGTTAGAAGATGTGCCATGCTTTATTTGTAGCAATAGAATAGTGGTGTATATGGACCCCATTCTTTCAACTGGAGAGCGACACAAGATCCCACATGCCCCTGGAGGCAAGGGCATCCATCTCCTCATCCATAGCTTGTCGCTAGCCATAATTCTGTAGTGCATTATGATGAACTATGGGAATAAAAGTAGCCATCAAGGTATCCGCAAACCTCTTGTTGTAACTAGATTAACCATCAGTAGAAGTAAAATATGACATAAGGTGAAAAGGAAATGCAAAGGTACAAAAGTAGGTGTAGTAGTGTGCTTCCGTTTATGGACAATCAACGGAGGTGGTAGATCCAAAGGGATGTCACCCACAGTATGTCTAAAGAAGCTAGTTTGCTTAAAGAAAGTGATATTCACGGAGATATAACATCGAAGCCCAACATGATTGTTGGAGTATATGTGTTCTGCGTCACTTATGGTGTAGATGGGTAAATAGATCACTCCATGATCCATTTAGCACATCAACTGTTTAGTCCCACATCGACTGTCTGCGGGATGTGAAGACTCAGTGAGGGCTATATAAGAAGCCTCTCACCCTCCTGCAAGATTGCAAAAAGCGGTATGCGGTATTCAGTTGGTAGGGTCACTGATTACTGATTAAACGGTATGCCGGAGTTCAAATGGAAATTAAAAGAGTTATGCGGTTTTGTATTTTTAATTAATAAAAAAATATTACATATATATAATTAATAAAAAAACATAAATTAATAAGAAATATAATCATAGATTCACAATATAGATCAAATATTGTCAAATTCAAGGAATGTTTCATCCAAATTTCAAAATAAATAACATAAACAACAAGAATTCATAGTCAAATATCGAAATAGACAACATAAAAGTCATGGAAAATGGTGATCATTTGAAGAAAGTAGATCAATGTGTTTAAAGGGTCGTTTAAGACTGTTTAAAAGGCCGTTTAAGGTCGTTTAATCGACCTTTTAAGCGGCCTGACCGTTTTTCATTAAACGATCCGACCGGGCACCGCATTCATTTAAACGGCCGTTTAAACAGTTGTTTAGACCGTTTTTTGCATCCTTGCTCTCCTGTATCAGTGAGAAAGTGCAATGCATAAATCAACCCTTTGCGGCGTTTTCCTATGGTTTCATCCCGATTTCTAGGGAGTAGGGTTCCACGTAAAATCCAATGTTCTTCAATCTTCTTTATCTTTTATTTCTGATACGCTTCTGCATTTCTTATTTTCTAACATGGTATCGGAACGGGTTCGATTTTCGAGGATTTGTTCTTAAGGATGTATTTTATGTTCTTGGTCGATATTTGATTGTTAGTTGTTTTTGAAGATTATTTATTTGTTGTTCGAAGATCTGTGTGTTCAACCATCGATCATTTGTTGATCTTGAAAATTGTTCATAAAGATTATTTGTTCATGATGGCATTCTGGAAATTCTAGGGTTTATTTTAAAACCTAATATTGCACAGATTCAACATCAAGCATCATTGTTCAAAGTTCTAGGATTTTGTTCTGAAACCCTATCAACAAGCAATAAACATGCTCCATATATTTGTTTCCAACATCCAATGCAAGATCTGAAGATTAATGTTCCTTGTTCTTGCATAAAGCAACACATCTTCCAGCCGCGACGCATCTTCCAGCCGCCGTTACAAAATAAAAGGAGGGGTTGCACTTGGTCTGCGATCTCCAAGGACCACGCAAGGCGACGATGTTGCGCCCATCCAGGCGCACCTCTAGGCCCTTTCAGGGATCGCTCCCTCCGGTGGTGCCATCTCCATGCGAGGCACCCTTCTCTCGCGCTGATGGTGGCTATGGGTGCAACTCCAATGGCGCAAGTCCCGTGACAACGGCGATGGCTGCCACCTTTAGGTTTCTCCGATCAGGAGGCTCTGGAATGGATTCGAATCCAAGCCTTATCCAAGATTGATGGCTTCTCTTGACCGTTCCCATAGATTTGATTCAAGGCGATGCTTTCAGGCTCTAGGACAAGTAGCAGTGGCGTTGGGTTCTTCTGGAGCCTGATGCGCCACCTGCAAGTGCGATGGTCCTCGATCTGCATCCCCTCTCCTCGCTGCGGTGACCCCATCGCCATGGTCCTTAATCTCTTCACAAGTGGGCCTGTATTAGGCCAAGAGTTATTGTTCGATTTCAAAAAAAAGGTCCGTACAAAAGAAAAACCGTACTAAAAAAATGATTCAAAAAAAGGAGAAAGAAAGAAAAGTCAAAAAACATGAAATGAGCGTCTTATTTGAAAAAAATTTGAAGGCTATTTAAAAAATGAATGAAATAGCTGAAGAAAAAAATGATCTAAATTTTTTTGAGAAGAAAAATCGAGAAATTGTGACAGCTTACGCGATTCATGTTTTCCCCATCTTGATTGTTTTTCCTAACTTTGTCGATGCCATTGTTTTTCGACAAGTATGGGAGAAAGGGGGAGTATTGTGTAGAGTTCCTCAGGCCGCATTTTCGAATTCTCCAGATTCTAGGCCAGTCAGATTTTCCAGATTCGATAGTTTTTCAGTTTCAGACTTGACATTCAGACGTTTTCCGATTCTGCTGTTTGTTGTGCACATGTGTGCCGTCAGTTGTGAGGTCCCCATCTTTTCTCGTCAGCTCAGAGTTTTCATGTGATCCATAGGAACTCCAGAATAGAAATCCCATTCCCTATGCCATGTGGGATAGGGTTTTCATGTGGTTTCATAGGGACTCCAGAGTAGAGATCCCATTCTCTGAGCTGGTATGGGAGAGACCCATTTCTCCGACGAGGAGATGTTTCAGACTCCATTCTCTAGCGACCATGGACTCCGACGAGGACGTTTTCATGGCTTTTCCAGTTCGGCCCTTCAGAGATGGAGCAATTGTCTACATGATCCAGTCTTTTACATGTGGCGAGACAAAGTTCTCCAGGTGGAGACCCATTTTCATTTTTAGTGGCTCTGACAGGCACAGTATACAGCACATTCAGTTTGACTCACACTCCTGATTGTTTGGTCCTCATCACCTGCACGACATGAGAAGCAACATCCTCGACAACAATCGACAATTGTGCGCATTAAGTTGATATTGTCTGTAGTGTCCTGTAGCGTGAGTTTGAGATTTCTTTCTGTTTGTCCAAGCTCAGTATTGCATGCTCCATCTTAAGGGGGAGCATTGGAGTATATGTGTTATGTGTCACTTATGATGCAGATGGGTAAATGGATTACTCCAGAATCCATTTATTACATCAGTTGTTTAGTCGATAGGATGTGGAAACTCAGTGACGGTTATATAAGAAACCCCTCACCCTCCTGTATCATTGAGAAAGTGCAATGCATAAATAAGCCCTTTGAGGCGTTCTCCCGTAGTTTCATCTCGCTCCTTAGGAAGTAGGGTTCCACGTAAAATCCCGTGTTCCTCGATCTTCTTTACCTTTTATTTCTGATACGCTTTTGCATTTCTTATATTCTAATAGTGATCACAACACCAATAGTCTTTCTAAGTGCGAGAGTACCCAAGAAAGACACACTTGGTGGCCCTAGGTGATAATTTGTTAGCAACATAGAAGTTGTCAACAAACACAATGCACCCAAAATTGCCTAGTGGTAATGGAAAAGGAGACTCATTGGTGTATAGTAGAGAGAAAGGAGTGACCCCCTTTAGGACAGAAGTGGGACCCTATCTATGAGATGAACAACAACAAGGATTGTTGAGATTTATCCTGTGAAGACTGATTAGTTGAATACAAGTGAAGAGCATTGCTGATGTGGCTGATCTCCCTCCTGCCTTCTGATTGGCTGAGAGCTCTTGGGCTGGATTGCTGAGGTGTCTGATCCGCCTGCTACATTCTGATTGGTTGAGAGGTATTGGGTTGGATTGCTGAGATGCTTAATCCACATCCTGCATCCTGATTGGCTGGGAACTGATGGTGGGGATTGCCGAATGCTTGGTATTCTTTTGTTATATTATAAAAGGAGCCCTGTGGCACCACATATTGTATCCCAACAACATTCAAGCAATAGTAGCGAGAGTCTGGTATGAGCAGGTGGAGTAGGCACATTGTCGAACCACTATAAATCCTTGTCTTGTGCGATTGTGCGTGCTTTCTTCTTTGATTGTGGTTCTAGTCGTGTGGTGCTTGATCGGATCCGTCCCCAACAACTAGTATCAGAGCAAGGTTCGCAGATCAACATCTACACAAATGGCAGAAGAGTCAAAGGTCAAGATTGAGAAGTTCAATGGATCAAACTTCACGTTCTGGAAGATGTATATTGAAGATGTTTTATATCAGAAGGATCTTTATCTTCCGATCGAAGGGAAGAAACCCGAAGCCATGAAAGATGAGGAGTGGAAGGTCCTAGACCGAAGGGCTCTAGGAACGGTAAGACTCAGCCTTGCTCCATCGGTGGCTTCAAATATCACAAAGGAGACAACAACGACGAATCTTTTCAAAGCTATTGAAAAGATGTACGGGAAGCAATCCACATCAAATAAGGTGTATTTGATGAAGAAGATTTTCAATTTAAAGATGAGTGAGAACTCCGTAGTGGCTTCACACTTGAATGATCTGAACAGTATCATCAACCAGTTGGAGTCTGTGAAGATCGTGTTTGATGATGAGGTAAAAGCTCTTCTACTTTTTTCTAGTTTACCTGATACCTGAAATGCTTTAGTTGTAGCGGTTAGCAACTCCTCTGATTCTGTAAAGTTGAAGTTGGAGGATGTTGCAGGTCTTCTTCTTAGAGAAGAGGCACGACGGGAGACGTCTGGAGAAGAACACTCGTTAGGTTCTGCCTTGAATAGAGAAGTAAGAAGCAGGAAGAGCTACAAGAACTAAAAGCATTCCAGGGGAAAGTCGATTAGAGGAAGATCCAAATCCACAGATCCGAAGTCCGTGGTCTGCTGGAACTGCAATTAAAAGGAGCATTACAAGACAGAATGCAAGTCCCCAAGAAAGCAGAAAGGAGAAAATGACAAAGGTAAGAACACTATAAATCTTACCGATGATGAGGGTAACGATGCATTAATATGTGTTGCAGATGCTCGAAGTGAGTCCTGGATTGTGGACTCGGGTGTTTCATTTCATACACTCCATAAAGAGATATCCTCCAAAATTATGTGAAAGATGATTTTGGAAAGGTATATTTAGGAGATGATGAATGTTGAAACATAATTGGAATGGAAGACATTGACATATCCCAACCCAATGGTGGCTTCTTGAGATTGAAGAATGTTAGACATGTACCTAGTCTAACAAGAAATCTCATATCCGTTGGACATCTATCAGAAAGCGGCGTGGTGACATCACTCGATTCAGATTTGTGGAAGATGCCAAAAGGATTATTGATCCTTGCTTGAGGTAAGAAAGAAGGAACCTTGTATATTGTATTAGGCTCATATGACAGGATAAATGTTGCATCATCTGGATGTGATGCTAACACTTGGCAAAGACGACTTGGTCACATGAGTGAAAAGGGAATGAAGATCATGCAGAAGAAGGAAAAGTTGATAGGATTGCAGACCGTTGATCTGGACTTTTGTGAAGATTGTATCTTGGGAAAGCAAAAGAAAGTTTCACAAAGACTGCAAGAGTACAAAAGACTGAAAGACTAGTGCTGGTTCATACAGACGTATGGGGTCCATCTCAGGTACCTTCTCTTGGCGGTTCTAATTATTTTATTACTTTAATTGATGATGCAACTAGAAAACTGTGGGTTTATTTTATCAAAAATAAATCCAATGTGTTTGAAACCTTCAAAATGTTGAAGGCCTTAGTTGAGACTGAGACAGGTTTAAAGTTAAAATGTCTCAAGTCAGACAATGGGGGAGAATACTACAGTGAGGAGTTTGAATCCTACTGTGCTAAGAATGGGATCAGGAGATTGAAAACGATCCCAAGGAAGCCCAGACATAATAGTGTTGCTGAATGCATGAACAAGACTCTTCAAAAACGTGCGAGAAGCATGTGATACATGCAGGTCTACCAAAGCGACATTGGGCTGAGGTAGTGAATATAACTGCATACTTAATCAATCGAGGTCCGTCTGCTGCTTTAGATGGGGACCTTCTAGAAGAAACGTGGACAGGAAAGGAGGTAACACTATCTCATTTACGTATCTTTGGATGCATAGCTTATGTTCATATTGAGTAGGAAGACAGAGGAAAGCTTGACTCCAAAGAAAGGAAGTGATAACTATGGATATAGATTATGGGATTAGGAGAACAAGAAGACAGTCAGAAGCATTGACGTCACATTCAATGAGTCTTCCTTATACTCATTGTGGACTTTGTGGAGTTTGATGAAACTCCTGAACAAAGCACATCACAACCAAGTAATGAGAATGTTCAACCCATCCCACAGAGTAATCTGCAAATTCCAGTGCTGCGGAAATCTTCCAGAATTAGCAAACCCACTGCAAGGTATTCACCTTCCTTGAATTATTTATTGCTGTCTGATAATGGTGAGCCTGAATGCTTTGATGAAGCTATACAAGGAGAGACAAGGAATCAGTAGGAGTTAGACATGGATGAGGAGATGAACTCTCTCTCAAGAAACAAAACGTAGGATTTAGTCCCACTACTGAAGGGAAAGAAGGCTCTGCACAACAAGTGGGTGTACAGGGTGAAGGTGGAAGTTGATGTTCTATTAAATACAAGGCTCGGCTAGTGGCGAAGAGATTTCAGCAGAAAGCAGGAGTTGATTTCACAGAGATCTTTGTACCTGATGTAAAGGTCTCAACTATAAGAGCAGTATTGAGCATTATTGCAGCTGAAAACCTACATTTGGAGCAGTTGGATGTTAAGAGAACATTTCTCCATGGAGATCTTGAGGAGGACATCTACATGCAACAATCAGAGGGCTATGTGGCTACTGGAAAGGAAGATATGGTATGCAAGCTCTGAAAAAGCCTTTATGGCTTGAAGCAGGCGCCAAGACAATGGTACAAAAGGTTTGATGATTTCATGACAAATACAGGATTCCGCAAATGTCATGCTAACCATTGTTGGTACTTCAAGAAGTTTGGTATGCCTTACATCATCTTATTGTTGTACGTAGATGACATGCTTGTTGCAGGCTCCTGCAAGGAAAAAATAGCAAATCTGAAGGTAATGTTGTCCAAGGAGTTTGAAATGAAGGGTTTAAGTCCTGCACCGAAAATCCTTGGAATACAGATTAGCAGAAACCTGAAGAACAAGAAGCTGAAATTGTCTCAATCAGATTACATCGAGAAGGTACTTGAGAGATTTAATATGAAAAATGCAAAATCTACTCTAACACCTTAAGGGAGCCACTTCAAACTTTTAAAGGAGAAAGAACATGCTACGAAGGAGGAGCATGAGTACATGTCAAAAGTACCCTACCAGCCTGTTGTTGGTAGTTTGATGTACGCAATGGTTTGCACAAGACCAGACATCTCCCATGCAGTAGAAGTTGTGAGCAGATTCATGGCGAATCCTGGCAAGGAACATTGGGAAGCTGTGAAGTGGATTCTACGCTATCTGAGAGGTACCTCTAATATGACATTGTGTTATGGGAACACTGATATTTTCATTCGAGGTTTTGTGGACTCAGATTTTGCAGGAGGTATCGATGGCAGGAAAAGTATAACATAGTATGTCTTTACCCTGAAAGTGGAGCCATTAGTTGGATCTCTAGACTCCAGAAGATAGTGACCATTTCGACTACGGAAGCAGAATATGTGGCGGCAAAAGAAGCTTGCAAAGAAATGATATGGTTGAAAGGTCTGATGAAAGAACTGAATAAAGAATGTGAAGATTGTCAATTATCCAGCGACTATCAAAATACAATTCATCTTGCAAAGAATTCCGTCTTTTACTCGAGGACTATGCACATTGATGTGAAGTACCACTTCATTCGGACGCAGTTAGAAGATATGCAATTTAAGTTGAAGAAGATCCACACATTAGAAAATCCTGCTGATATGTTCACAAAGTTTATAACAATGGAGAAGATGAAGATATGTTCAACTTCTATTTGTCTTCAAGCATATAAGACAAGGGAAAGCTCACACCAGGACTAAGTCTTCAAGTGAGAGATTGCCGATATTTATCTTGTGAAGACTGATTAGTTGAATACAAGTGAAGAGCATTGCTGATGTGGCTGATCTCCCTCCTACCTTCTGATTGGCCGAGAACTCTTGAGCTGGATTACTGAGGTGTTTGATTCGCCTCCTGCATTCTGATTGGCTGAGAGGTGTTGGGTTGGATTGCTGAGATGTTTAATCCACATCCTGCATCCTGATTGACTAAGGGCTGATGGTAGGGATTGTTGAATACTTGGTATTCTTTTGTTGTATTATAAAAGGAGCCATGTGGCACCACATATTGTATCCTAACATCATTCAAAGAATAGTAGAGAGTCTGGTATGAGCAAGCAGAGTAGGCACATTGCCAAACCACTATAAATCATTGTCTTATGCAATTGTGCGTGCTTTCTTCTTCGATTGTGGTTCTAGTCGTGTGTTGCTTGATCGGATCCGTCCCCAACAAGGATGCCATCCCCCCAATAGCACTTGGGAACATTCATCTTAGTAAGGAGAGATTTGACAATATCAAGAAGATGTCTGAGTTTCCTTTCCGTTACCGCATTTTGCTGAGAGGACAAGATGTTTGATGAATAGTCCCCTCAGAGGCAAAGAAAGATGTTGTCATGTTGTCCAAACTCAAGAGCATTCTCAGCTTAAATAATTTAAACACAGTCAGCAAGAAGTTTTGACATATCGGAAGAAATTATTGACAATCTTATTAGTCTCCGAACGTTTCTTTATGAGATAAACCCAAGCGGATCTACTATAATCATCTAAAAGGGCAATAAAATATCTATGACCGCTCAAAGTTTGAATCGAACATGGCCCCAAACATCACAACGAATTAAGCTAAAAAGAGTGGTACGTCGTGACTCAGGATGAACATGAAAAGAAGCTCGATGGTGTTTCCCGAATTCACACGCCTTGTACTGAAAGTGCTTCAGAGTAGAGAGTTCAGGAAACATCTTGGAGAAAGCCTTGACAGAAGGATGCCAAGGCACAAATACCATAGGAACATGTTTTCGGAGATGGGCGTAGCACCAACAAACTTAGAATATGAGGTTATATCAAGATAATATAGGCCATTCTTCTTAAGCTCCCTACCAAAAATCTGCCTCATCCGGATGTCCTGAAAATAGCAACATAATTCATCAAATATCACACGACAATTAAGCTCCAGATAAAGCTTATGAATATACAATAGGCTAAGAAAGAAATCAAAAGCACATTGAACCCCAGACAGTCAGAGTTAGGAGAACTCCATGGTTCCAATGGCAGTAATAGGTGAGTGAGTCCCATTGGTGACTCGAACCGACTTCACTGATGAAGAGGGTTTGGAGAAGGTTTGTAGACTACTTTCTCTTGTCAGATAAGAAGAGGATCCCATGTCAATGATCCAAGCAGGAGCAGTGATGTTTGCATAGTTGGCTATTGTATTTGAAGTGGTAGCCAAAGTAGCAGTGGTGGTCTCATTGGTAGAACAGACGGGCCGTGGTCTCTGGAGGATCTACATCAAATGAGAGTAATCAACAACATTTAGTTGGACCGTATGCTCACTAGAATCTGGATCAGAAAACACCTCTGCAACGTCATAGGCGGTCTCATAGGAACCATTGGATAGATAAGGAGGTAAGCCAACCTTGTACTAGTACCATTCTGACGAATGATTCCAATGACCTCAATGAATGCCATGTGGGTATTGAAGAGCAACAGTATTTTGTCCACTGCCACGACTCATGTCACGTCTAAGGCCAATGTCATGTTCACAGCCTTCTCGAAAGCTCCATCATCCACCACTCCCAGATGATGCTAAGTGAGCAGAGTTCTCCGTAGTAGCTAAATTAGAAGGGCTTGCAGCATATGTCTCCAGCTCTTTAAGGCATCAAATTATGATCTTCATCGATGGCAGTGTGTTGGATATCAGAGATTGCTCCTTCACTACTTGATATCTAGGATGTAGTCCATCAAGAAAACAATACCCCTGTCACTCTGAATGCTCTTATACCTGATTGATACAACAGAAGGGCTGAAAGATTACAAGCTCCTCATACAAGCTAGTGAGACGCCAATAGTACTCAATTTGGGTAGAGTCACCCTAAGATGTAGACCAGATCTGCCTATAGATGACAACATGTGTGTTTTTCAACGTTGTTGGTCATTTAAGTGATGGACAAAGAGTTGTCTTCGAGAAATGTATTATAGTCTTTATTTATCTCTTCTGGAGGATTTTTAATCAGTATATAGAATTGTCATTGACCACTAACAAGCACCTTAAAAGAACGAGACAAGAACATGAAGTTTTCTGTACCCTTAAGTTTTATAGAAGTGCCTTGTACCATCATAAATGACGGAGTGTACAAGAGCTTTGTCTCAATAGGAAGAGATGCCATGGTCGTCAAGAGAGATAAAACAATCCTTTTGTTACTCAAATATACACATGGGGATTGAAAAGTGATCTAGAAATGATGCTCATGCATGTAGGAGGTCTGAATAATCGTAGCACAACAGATCAGGAGGTCCTTGAGGACCCCGTCGACACTTTGGAAGGTGCAAATGTTATTGGCGGATCCCTAAGAAGTGTGCCAGTTACTGACAGTGGCGTTGGAGGCTGTGAAAGGGGTCAACAGTGACATTCGACGACGCTGAGAGGTGCTATGGAGGCGAGGAGGCGGTGCTGGGGCACTGTAGGCACGAAAGTAGCGTTAGGAGGCAATGCTGAGAACACACAGAAGCCTTTAGAGGCACTGCTGCACCCTAAAAGGAAAGAAGTCTATGGGAGCTTGCGAGGAAGAAGGGCCCGCACATGCATTCAGGGAGGCTCGGAGATGACGGCGTGATGATTTTAGCTCAGAATCCCAATCTAGGATCATTGATCCGATACCATGTGGAGAAGAGAATGAATTGTTATGTTTATTCCATAAGTTTAGGGATTTTTATTGTTGGAGATATGTAATAGTTGGGTAATTGGATCTCTCCAAGATCCATTTACCATCACTCATCTTTAGCCCAACATCTTCTAATTGTGGGCTTCTGGTCTATATGTGGGGTTATATAAGAAGCCCCACACCCCATATATTCATTGAGAAATTCTAATAGACGATCCGACCCTTTGAGGCCTTTTTCGGTGGTTTCATCCTGCTCCTCGTGAAGTAGGGTTCCACGTAAAAACCTAAGGGTGTGTTTGGTTCGTGGGTTATCCAGGGGTGGATAACCCGGTTTTGTGTTTGTGTGTTTGGTTGGTGGGTTAAGAGTTGAGAGGGTTTGTGTGATGTGATTGTATTGGAATTTGAAAAAGTTGGTAGTTATTATGGTATGATTGTATTGAAATTTGAAAAAGTGGGTGGTTGTTGTGATGTGATTGCATTGAAGTTTGGAATAGTGAGTAGAAGTTGAGTATTTTATGATTTTTAGATGATACGATGGTATAATATATATTTTTTTGGTTGGAAAGAGAGTGGACCCCACTAGTGGGTTGGGAATATGGGTTTTGGGGGGTAACCCACTCAAAGTGGGGGGTAACCCCCCAACCAAACGCATCCATGTTTCTATTCTTTATTTTATTATTCTGATTGTTGATTCGATGGTGCCCTAGGGCTCTCTTATATAGAAAAGAGAAACCCTAATGGGTAAATTACATATTAATGACAAAAAATTAATTAAAGCAGAGAATAGAATAACGAAAAACTCTCAACACTCCACTCAAGCTGCAGCATAGATGTATATCATGCGAAGCTTGGAACAATATCTCTGAAATGATCCTCGGGCAAGAGCCTTGGTGAATACATCTGTTAAGATATTAAATATCTGTAGTATTATTTTTATATTTTATATTTCTCTTTTCTTCTTTTTGTAATTTGCCCAATAGGTTGTTCTCCTATACAAGAGAACACTTGGGCCTCTCATAATGCATCTCCAGTAGTTTCCCTTAACATGGTATCAGAGCGATGGTGCTAGACTGGAGTTCCCGTATCTAACCTTAAACTTAACCCTACCCTACTTGCCTGCCCCCCTGCGTACGCCAGGCAACCGCCGCCCCCCGACCCCCCGTGCGCGCCACAAGTGTGCCCCCGCGCCCCGTGCTCCGGTCCACCCACGCGCGCGCCCTTGCGCCCCTCACCCCCACCTGCTCCCCCAGCACACGCCCAGGCCCCCCGAGCTAGGTCCCTGCACCCTCGCGACCCCCAACTCCCCCCTCCCCCCCGCACTCGGCCCCTAGGCCCCTGCGATCTAATTTTCTATCGGAGAACGTGATTTCGGACCTCTAAGTCACGTTTTCCGGCCCTAGGGAGCGACGGGGATTAACAAGGATGGTTGTATGAGTCTACACATACAACAATCCTTCGTATGATTCTGTAGACTCGTTTATATCGGTCTACTCCCCAGTTGAATTCCGTTATTTGGCTATTTTATCATCATGTCAGACAACAAGGGTGACATCTTCTCGTTCGGAGTCTTCAAGGGCCCGACTCCCATCTCTAAGTTGGATGGGACCAACTATGAGTTGTGGTCCATGCAGTTTCTCACCCTCATGCAGTGCAACAACAAGGGGAACATCCTGACAGATACAGAGCCAACAGATAAGACTGGGACAAATACTTCTTGGAAGCAAGATGACGCGTACGTGCTTGTTTTGCTTTGTGGGACTCTTACTACAGAAATAGCCAATGATATTCTAACTCAGCCAACTGTCAAGGCAATGTGGGACACTTTGGCATCCACCTATGCATAGGCGAAAAATGAGGCCAAGATCCTTCAACTACAGTTTGATATCTACAATACGAAACAGAATGGACACCCCCTTCATGTTTACCACTCTTCGCTGTATGGCATGTTTGAAAAGCTTCATAGCTATATGTCCATTACGATGTCTACTGAGCAACAAAAGACATATAGAAAATCCACGATGGTTGGAGTTTTCATGTCTGGACTTGATACAGAGTATGATGCTGCGCGTACTCATCTCCTTACTGGAGCTACCATTCCCCCTATAAAGGAGGCGTATAGCCATTTCAACCGGATCATAATCTCTTTGACAGCCACGTCTTCGTACTTATCAACGATGGCTGCTTCTCATGCCCGAGGTGGGGCAATCCATTCCAGAGGACGCACATCTCGAGAAAGAGGCATTGGACGCCAATGTGGTTCCTGCACCTACTGCCGCAAGCCTGGACATGCAGAGGATACATGCTATCAGAAGCATGGATATTCTGTTCCTGGTCGAGCAATAGAGCAGATTGTGTCTTTAGAGACTTCAGCTCCCCAGAACGATCCTCGCCTGGATGATATTGTCTCTCGTATTCGAGAGATCATGACTCCTACTGCTGACACTACCACTACATATATCACTGTAGCAACTAGAGCCTCTTCGAGCTCCTCAGATATCACCTATGCCTTTACAGGTAGTACGAATGCAGGCATGACAAAATGGTTTATGGATTCTGGTTCTTCTCACCACTAGTGTGGAGATAGAACACAACTGCGGTCATACTGGGCTATATCACAAGGCAGATGGGTTGTCATTGCTAATGACGACCACTTACCCATTACAAGACAGGTGGAGGTGTATTTGATACCGTCCATGCGCCTGAAGAATGTTTTATATGCTCCTTCCTTTCAGATGAATTTACTTTCTATTAGTTAGATCACTAAGGATCTGCATTGTCGTACTATCTTCGATCCTTCATCTCTTGTGTTTCAGGACATACTCACAGGCAGGGTGATTGGGTGTGGGCGTGAGCCTCAAGGACTCTACAGACTGGTCCAACCTCCTTATGCTAGTATTTCTGATATACCTACTGGACATGTCTCTCCTTATCTGTGGCACCTTAGGTTTGGACATCTTCCTCTGCGGAAGCTATGTCTTGTTCTTCCTAAGATGTCTACGAGATCCTCCTTTCATTGTGAGGCATGTCAACTTGGGAAGCATCACCGTTCCTCTTTTCCATCCCGTCAGAGTCGGAGCAATTCTCAGCTATTTGAGCTCCTTCATTTAGACATTTGGGGTCCTAATCATGTTCCTGATCACAAGGACACCAATTTTATCTTGTCGTTGTCGATGATTTTTCTAGACTTTCCTGGGTCTTCTCATTGAAGAGTAAGTCTGAGGCTGGATCCGTTATCAAGTATTTTATTAATGAAATAAAGAATATTTTTCTGCCAATGTCAAGTATCTCTGTTCTGATAATGCTTTGGATTTTTGCACCTTACAACCTTTTGAGTTTCTTCGATCCCATGGCATTGTTCACCAGACCTCATGTGCCTACTGTTAGAAAATAAACATGCGGAAGCGAAACACGAAAAAAGAATAAACATCAAACTAGAACAGCGTGATTTTACGTGGAACCCTACTCTGTGAGGAGCAGGATGAAATCACGGGAGAAGGCCTCAAAGGGCCGTGTTTTTCTATTGACTTTCTCATTTGATACAGGAGGTCTGGGGCTCCTTATATAGCCTCCTCAGAGCCTCCAAGTCTCACCATTGGTAGATGTGGGACTAAATTGTTGGATGGGGTAAATACCCATCTCCCATACATGTGACACATATAACAATTACTCCAACACTCCCCCTCAAGCTGGAGCATGCAATACTCATCTTGGACAAACATAAAGAAACTCAACTCAATGCTACAGGACACTATGGACAATATCAACCCAACGCGCACAACTGCTGCTGTCGAGGACGTTGCTTCTCATGCCGTACATGTGAGGAGGACGAATGGGCTGGAGTGTGAGTCTGTTGAATCTCCTCATCAGAGATCATGTGCTCTGAACTGCGCCTGCCAGAGTCACTGCAACTGAAATGAGTCTCCTCATCGGAGTCCCCTGTCCCGCCACAATAATGTGGACAACTGCTCCATCTCTGAAAATGGCCTAACTGAAAAAGGCCGTGGAAGTGCAATCCTTG
This sequence comes from Ottelia alismoides, assembly GCA_037367405.1. Taxonomy (NCBI): domain Eukaryota; kingdom Viridiplantae; phylum Streptophyta; class Magnoliopsida; order Alismatales; family Hydrocharitaceae; genus Ottelia; species Ottelia alismoides. The sequence continues at coordinate 171,333 of JAZKJV010003576.1, read as the reverse complement.
TCGGAGTCCACGATCGCTGGAGAATGGAGTCTGAAAGAAGTCTCCTCGTCAGAGAACTGGGTCTCTCCCATCTGGCACAGAGAATGGTACACTACTCTGGTGTCCCTATGATGAAAACTCTGGCCGAAATTACAAGAAAAGATGGGGACCACTACAAAAGATGGCAAACACGTGCTCATCTGAAAATGACCGCAAACATATGCATGTCTGAAAATGAGTCCCTCTATGGAGAACTCGGAAATGGACCTCAACATGGAGTGTCTCGAACTTGGACTCTGTCCAATCTGAATGTCGACTCTGAATCTGCGCATCATACTGTGGACTCGGAATCTGAACGTCGAGTCTGAATCTTGCACATGGAGAATCTTCATCTGAAAAACTGTAGAGTATGAATAACTGGCTGGTCTGGAGAATATCTGATGTCTGGATCTTAATAGACCTGTGACTCTAAATATACTCCCCCTTTCTCCCATACTGGTCGGAAAATAATGACGTCGACCTTGTTAGGAGAAGACAAGAAAATGGGGATAAAACAATGGATCAATAAGCCGTTCACAAGTTTATCGGCTTTTCATATCATTCAAATTTTTTTTCTCGAAACATATTTATTTTTTTGTTAAAGTTGTTTCAATTTCCTTTTTTTGTACGGCTTTTCATTTCTCACAAATTTTTTTAAATTGCGTACGGCTTTTTTTATTGTACGTGCCTTTTCTCATTTCCCTTTTTTTAGACAAAAAATCTCCCTCTCTTTTTTTCATTTTTTTAACTCACGGACCCAGTTGGTGAACACATGCAGAAATTTTTTTTGTTTTCTTGTTAGAGTAATCGATACTCTCTAATGTGTTATTCAATAGAGCCCTCGGGTCTCTTATATAGAGAGAAAACCCTTGGGTAAATTACATAGACGGACATTATATAAATAGGAAATACGAAACAGTACATCGCAACATATATAAACCTCTACACTCCCCCTCAAGATGGAGCATAGATATCTATCATGCTCAGCTTGGAAGAACATCTCTGGAAAGGTCCTCTGAGCAATGGCTTGGTGAATATATCAGCAGTCTGGTCCTCTGAACTGACATGAGAAGTGGAAATGAAGCCCTTCTGAATCATGTCTCTAGTATAATGACAATCCACCTCGATGTGCTTGGTTCTCTCATGAAAAGCTGGATTATTGGCAATAAACAATGCTGCCTGATTGTCACATTGGAGATTCATAGGCAAGGAGACATCTACATTCAAATCTTCTAAGACTGCTCTAACCCACATCATCTTTGCGCTTGCTTGTGCCATGGCTCTGTACTCGGATTCAGCACTGGATCTTGCCACAATAGTCTGTTTCTTGCTTTTCCAAGAAACTAAAGAGCTTCCTATGAAGATAGCAAATCCAGAAGTAGATTTACAATCCCTTGGGCATCCTGCATAATCTGCATCTGCACAAGCTGAAATAGACAGATCTGTATCTTTCCTTAATAGCAACCCTGTGCCTGGGGAAGACTTCAGATATCTCAATATCATATACAAGGCATCCATATGAACTTGCCTGGGCTGCTCCATAAATTGACTCACCCGGTTTACTGCAAAGGCAATATCCGGTCGAGTTATAGTAATGTATAAGAGCTTACCCACCATCTCTCTGTACCTTCTTTTGTCCACCTCTTCGGTATCATCATCGTACATCTTCATGCTTGGGTCCATAGGTGTGCTTGAAGGTCTGCATCCAGTCATTCCTGTTTCAACTAGCAAGTCTGTGACATATTTTCTTTGAGTCATTACCATCCATTGTGCATTTCTTGCAAACTCTATCCCCAGAAAATATCGTATCGTGCCCAGATCCTTCGTAATGAACTGGCTTCCCAACAGGGATTTGGTTATCTCAATTCCCTGAGCAGCATCTCCTGTAACCAAGATGTCATCAACATATATCATGACAACTGTACCTCTAGGGGTCTTTTGGATGAACAGTGAATGGTCCGCATTTGATCTCCTGAACCCCTGTCGTTCAATTAGCTGGGAAAGCTTCTGGAACCATGCTCTGGGGCTCTGTTTGAGGCCATAGATAGCCTTATGAAGTCTGCACACCATCTGAGTCTCCCCCTCAGCAGCAAACCCTGGTGGCTGCTGCATGTAGACTTCCTCCTGTAGGTCACCATACAATAAAGCATTCTTGACGTCAAGCTGAAAAATAGTCTAGTTATGTACCACAGCAACAGATAGGAGGATGCGAAGAGTGGATTGTCTAGCCACTGGTGAAAAAGTATCCAAATAATCTACCCCATACGTTTGGGTAAATCCACGTGCTACAAGTCTGACCTTGTATCTGTCGAGACGTCCATCTGCATGATATTTCACCGTAAACACCCACTTGCAGCTCACCACGGAGGCACCTGGAGGAATGGGGACTAGAGACCAAGTCCCTCTAGACTGCAAGGCACGCATCTCCTCTTCCATGGCTAGACGCCAGCAATCAATCTTCATGGCATCTTGATAGGTCCGTGGAATCTCAACCGACGAGACAGCAGCTGCAAATTTCTGGAAATCCCCATTGAGACGATGAAATGAGACTTGAGAGGCAAGAGGATATGAAGCACATTGTCTTCTCTGCTTCCTTTGAGCAATAGGCCGATCAAGATCATCTACCACTGTGTTGACTGGCGGATCCTCCTCCTGTAGTAAAGGCTCCTACACTGGTGCATTGTCTAACCCATCATTAGTGATAACATCAGAACATACCTGAGGCGTGCTGGATGGTTGGCATGTAGCTTGAGCAGGGCCTCCTGCCTTGTATAGAACTTAGGAAATGGTACAATTGGAGGTGGTGGTGGTGGTGGTGGTGATGATGGAGTAGAGGATTGACCCAGGCTTGGAGGTGGAGGCACATAGACATTAGAATCCGTGGATGCGGAAGATACCGATCTGTTACCTGCAGGGGAGAAGTACATGACTGGTTCGAAAAATGTAACATCAGCACTCACATAGTACTTGTCATGAATGGGGTCATAGCAACGATATCCTTTCTGTGTCCTGGAGTAGCCCACAAAAACACACTTGATAGCCCTAGGAGAGAGCTTATCAAGTCTTGGAGATAACCGGTGGACAAACGCAACAGTGCCAAAGACCCGAGGTGTAAGTGTAAACAAATCTTTGTCAGGAAAGAGAACAGAGATAGGAGACTTTTCCCCAAGAACAGTTGTAGGCATGCGGTTAACCATATAGCATGCTGTAAGTATAGCATCCCCCCAAAAGGATAATGGGGCACAACTCTGAATAAGCAATGTGCGAGCAATATCAAGAAAGTGTCTATGCTTCCGTTCTGCAACACCATTTTGTTGAGATGTGTATGCACATGTGGTTTGGTGGATAATACCTTTAGAAGAAAGAAAGCGAGCAAGAGAACGAGTGCAGAATTCCAATGCATTGTCAGTACGCACATACTTAACCGTAGACGAAAAAACATTTTGATCTTCATTGATAAGATTTTGAATAACACTTCCTGCTTCGGATTTATTTTTAAGAAGAAAAGTCCAGGACACTCGAGAAAAATCATCAACAACAACTAGATAGAACCTGTGCCCTTGATGATCTGGGACACGACTGGGACCCCAAATATCTATGTGAAATAACTCAAATGGAGAGCGACTGCTCCGACCCTAACGACTGGGGAAGCTGGACCGATGGTGCTTCCCTAACTGACACGCTTCACAACGAAAAGATGAACTCGGAGATATCTGAGGCAGGAGGTGACGCATTTTCTGTAGTGGCAGGTGACCAAACCGAAGATGCCAGGTATATGGTGATACGGAGCCCTGAGAATGTAGTGAGACGCCAGCATACGAGTTCCGTACAAGACGATAGAGGCCATTGTGCTCAGAGCCACAACCAATCACCCTGCCCGTTAGTATGTCCTGAAAAATGACAGAAGATGGATCAAATATAGCACGATAGTGCAAATCTCTAGTAATCTGACTAATGGATAATAGATTCATAGAGAATTCTGGTGCATGTAGAACATTCTGTAAGTGCAAAGAGGGCAGCAAATCCGTCTCCCCCTGACCGACGATAGGGGAATGAGTGCCATCAGCAATGAGTACAGAGCGACCAGGCTGAACAGCTCTATAGGACTGCAGGATATCTCTATCACGACAGAGATGATGGGTGGCTCCAGAATCAACAATCCAACCTGTGAGATCATGTTTATGATAGGAGACTGAAGTACTACCTGAGGCACTGGCTGTAGCAGATGTACTAGCCGACGCTGAAGCCGCAACATCAGAAGTGTCAGCACCCTCTGAAGATGACTGTGGCATAATATCACGAAGCCGTGCCACTAGCTCCTCGAACCTGTGATCTGGAGTAGATGCTGGTGGACCCTGAACATGATCAGCGACACGTGCAGAAGGAGGAAAGCCATGTTTGGAATAGCATGTATCCTCCGAATGACCAGTACGACGACAGAATGTGCACGTAGATCGTATGCGACCTCCTCGGCCACGTCCACCACTCCCTCTGCCACGAAATGACGACGAACTACCTCGTTCTCTGGAGACCGCCATCGCCGAGGGGGGTGGAGTCGCTGTATTTGATGGAACTGGTACACGACTGAGCCTCCTGTAGACTTCTTCCATCGGTGGAATAGTGGCATCGGCAAGGATCTGAGAGCGTGCTGCCTCGTACTCTGGGTCAAGGGCAGCAAGTAATACGCCTACCATAGTGGCGTTGCGGAACGTCTTCTGCTGTTCTGGCGTGGCTGTGAGGGGAATGGTGCTATATAGCTTCTCGAACATTCCACGAAGAGACGTGTACAGAGAATGAAGAGGTCTCCCATTTTGCTTCGTGGTAAAAATATCATGCTGCAACTGCAACATCTTCGTCTCATTCCGCACCTGAGAGTAAGTCGTGGCCAGAATATCCCATATCGCCTTGGCGGTGGGCTGATGGAGGACATCATTTGCTATCTCCATCGTGAGCGTTCCTGACAACCATACTTTGGCATACGCATCATCCGCCTCCCATGAGGCATATATTCCCGTCTTCTCCGGCGGTTCATCTTCGGTAAGAATATGCTTCTTACCACATGACTTCATAAGATTGAGGAACTGCATAGCCCACAGTTCGTAGTTCGTCCCGTCCATTTTGACGATTGGTGTCGAACCTTTAAAGGCACCTATGGCGGGCATGTCGACCTTTTGTTCTGACATATTGCAGGAGAAAAACAACTAGGGATGATAGACAAAAGAACTGGTGTCTACCAAGATCTTTGTGGATTCAAGTGTATATGTAGACGTTATGCACTTGAACCCATCGGCCGGGAGGCTGGGGAAGCCTCGGCGGAAGAGAGAGGCGACGGCTGAGGGGCCCGACGACGGGGCTGGGGGCGGCTGGAGGGGCCCTGCGGCGGGGCTGGGAACACCTGGGGGGGGCGGCGGGCTGGGTCGGCGAGGGGCCCCGCTGGAGCGGCTGGAGGGGCCGGCTGGAGGGCTGGAGGGGTCGGCTGGGCTGGCGGCGGCTACGGGGCGGGGGGGGGGGGTGGAGAAAAACCCTAGGGTTAGGGTTTTGGCTCCGATACCATGTTAGAGTAATCGATACTCTCTAATGTGTTATTCCATAGAGCCCTCGGGTCTCTTATATAGAGAGAAAACCCTTGGGTAAATTACATAGACGGACATTATATAAATAGGAAATACGAAACAGTACATCGCAACATATATAAACCTCTACATTTCTAATTATACGACTCCCTTTTATTTAGGGTTCCCACTTGGGAACCCTATTCTTAACCCGCGCCCGATGGGGCTTCGACTCATGCGTGCCGCCAGGATGACCGACAGAAGAGGGGGCGGCGCTGCGGGAGATCTCGCACAGCCTGTAGGCTCCGTGCGCGAGGGTTGGCCTGGAGGTCATTGCGCGCTTGGGCTGCTGGCGCGATTGGATCGCCGGAGAGCTCGCGGCAGGAGAGAGCCGCCTGGAGCCTAGAAGAAGATGGAGGAAGCACCACATGGTCGATGGCGCGACTGGAGCGCCGCCAGCAAGGAGGAGACGCTGCTTTTTGGGGTCGCTGACGCACTGGACTTTGCACAATGGAAGATGCGCCATGCGTGCAATCGCGCGCCACCTGGGATCGCACCTGGGGCCTGGAACCGAGGGAGGAGGGCGGAGGGGTTTTGGGCTTCGTCGGCACTGGAGATCTGAATCGTGCAGTTTGCGCTTAAAGAGAGGAGCCGAGGTGCGCGAGAGGCGACGCTGGGGCTTCGTGTCCAGGGCCTCCGGAGCCGCGCGAGGGGCTCATCGATGGCTGGAGGAAAGGCGTCTCGCGCCGCCGCGTAAGGGACATGATGGAGATGCCCCTGGGGATTCACCGCCGCCTGGATATGGGTTCTGCTGCCCGTAGAAGAACTGGGTGTCTTGCGCGACTGGAGATAGTGCCACCTTCGTTGTGCCTGGAGATGAAGGCTCCACCAAGGAGCTCCGCTAGGAACTAGTGGCTGACACGCATACCCGTTTAGAGATGATCAAATCTGGGGCTTCAGCGGTGCAGGGACACGACAAAAATGTTTGCAGAATTTAGGGTTTCAAACAGGAAACCCTAGAATCTTGAACCATAGATGATAATAAAAAAATCTCCAAGAATATAAAATCGTATCTCGAATAATAATGCAAATGACTCCGCGAGAATCGAACCTGCTCTGATACAATGTTAGAAAATAAACATGCGGAAGCGAAACATGGAAAAAGAATAAACATCAAAGAAGAACATCGGGATTTTACGTGGAACCCTACTCCGTGAGGAGCGGGATGAAACCACGGAAGGCCTCAAAGGGCCGTGTTTGTCTATTGATTTTCTCATCTGATACAGGAGGTTTGGGGCTCCTTATATAGCCTCCTCAGAGCCTCCAAGTCCCACCACTGGTAGATGCGAGACTAAACTGTTGGATGGGGTAAATGGATCCTGGAGGGTTCTATTTACCCATCTCCCATACATGTGACGCATATAACAATTACTCCAACACCTATACTTCCTAGCAGAATGGTATTTTGAGCGCAAACACCGTCACTAACTTGATGTAACCAGAACATTGTTGATTCAGAGTCATGATCTTCATGCTTACTGGGTTATGCTGTCGGCTGTCCTTATGCTTGCTATTTGGTAAACCGTATGCCTTCGTCCGTGTTAGGAGAAAAGATTCCTTTCTCGATTGCATTTCTCGAGAAGGATCTTTTCTCTCTTACACCTCGTGTGTTTGGATCTGTTGCCTTCGTTCATGATGTCTCTCCAGGGCGTGACAAGATCTCTTCTAGAGCTGTCAAGTGCGTGTTTGTCGGCTACTATGGCAGAAATATTTTGTTAGTGCTGACGTTACTTTCTTTGAGTCTGTCATGTATTTTTCTCCTACAGGTGACAGACTTGCTCCATCTGACTCTGATGATGAGATATACATGCCACCTCCTCCTATAGTTTGTCCTTTACCTTCACCACCTCCACCACCTCTTCCACATCCTCCTTTGGTTCAGTTTTTGCTCGTGTTTTTCCTCGCAGGTCTCGCTTTGTTCACAATGCTCACAGGCCTTGCCCATCATCTAGCACGCCTCAGGTATGTAATGAGCATATTATTTCTACTGATGGCACTATTGAGTTGAATGTGCAACAAGATTCTAGACAGGATGAGCAGGTGCCATCTCAAGAGAGAAATTTACAGGTCCCGGACTTGGCAGATGATCTTGACGTGCCGATTGCTCTGTGAAAGCAGAAACAGGCATGTGCTACTTATCCTCTTGCAGCCCAGTTTTCAGAGGATTTCAGGAGATTTACTTTGGCACTATCAGCTGTGCAGAGACCACAGACGTATCCGGAGGCTCTCAAAGATAGCCATTGGAGGTTAGTCATGGAGGAGGAGATGGATGCGCTACAGTCATGTGGTACGTGGAATCTTGTTTCTGCTCCTGTTGATACATCTGTTGCGGGATGCAAATGGGTGTTCACTGTGAAACACCGCGCGGATGGAAGCGTGGATCGCTATAAGACGAGACTTTTGACATGAGGGTTCACCCAGACATATGATGTAGACTATCATGATGCTTTCTCTCCAGTTACCAGACATTCTACTCTACGTATTCTCCTTTCAGTTGCTGTGACAAGAGATTGACCCCTTTATCTGCTTGATGTGAAGAATGCATTCTTTTATGGTGATCTACAGGAGGAAGTCTACATGTAGCAGCCACCTGGGTTTGCTGCTGAGGGGGAGTGCTAGAAGGTTTGCAGGTTACACAAGGCTATCTATGGCCTCAAGCAGAGTCCAAAAGCATGGTTCCAAAAGCTCTCGGACTTGATAGAGCAACAAAGGTTTGTGAGATCAACTGCTGATCACTCCTTGTTCGTATAGAAGACCTAGAGAGGTACTAAAGTTATTTTTGTTTATGTTGATGATATTATTATTATAGGGGATGACGAGCAGGGCATTCAGAGTGCCAAGGACTTCTTAGGTCAGCAGTTTGTGACCAAGGACCTTGGACATTTACTTTACTTCCTTGGACTAGTGTTTGCCAGGAACCAACGGGGGCTTGTGATGACCCAAAGGAAGTGTATTATAGATCTTCTTTCAGAAACAGGCATGGCAGATTGCAGACCTGCCACTGCTCCACTTGACCCGAGCATGAAGTTCTTAATGATGATACTGAGGAAGTCGACAAAAGGAGGTACAGAGAGTTTGTTGGCAAGCTACTATATGTAACTATTACCGGGCCCGACATATCATTTGTCGTGATCAAAGTGAGTCAGTTTATGAAGCAGCCCAGACAGACACATATGGATGTAGTCCATATGATTCTGAGATACTTGAAGACTTCACCTGGTACTGGACTTCTTTTCAGCAGAGGCACATCTCTCTCAGTTACAGCATGCGTAGATGCAGATTATGCTTGGTGTCCAAAGGATAGAAAGTCTACATCTAGCTTTGCTGTGTTCATAGGGAATTCTGTTGTTCATGGAAGAGTAAGAGCATACTGTGGTTGTCAGATCAAGTGCTGAATCGGAATACAGGGCCATGGCACAAGCTAGTACATAGATGATGTGGGTCAGCTCCGTTCTTGCCACCCCCGACTATAGAAGTGCCTCTTCCCATGCACCTCCAATGTGATAATTAAGATGCTCTCTTCATTGCAAACAATACAACCTTTCATGAGAGGATAAGGCACATAGAGGTGGATTGTCACTATACTCGTGACATGATACATAAAGGTATTATCACTACTACGTATGTCAGCTCTGGAGACCAAACAACAGATGTACTTACAAAGGCCCTAGCGAGAGGACCTTATCAGAGATGTTGTTCCAAGCTGAGTCTTATTGATATCTATGCTCCATCTTGAGGGGGAGTGTTGAGATATTAACTATTTGTAGTATTATTTTTATATTTTATATTTCTCTTTTCTTCTTTTTGTAGTTTGCCCAATAGGTTCTTCTCCTATATAAGAGAACCCTTGGGCCTCTCATAATGCATCTCCATTAGTTTCCCTTAACAACATCTAACGTATGATCTCCTAAACTAACATGGGAAACACTGATAAATCTCTCTTGGATCATGTCACGGGTGTACTGACAATATGCCTCATTATGTTTTGTTCTCTCATGAAAGGTTGGATTATTAGCAATAAAGAGAGCAGTCTGATTTATATAGTACAACTGCATAGGAAGAGGTATATTGACGCCTGGATCAAAAAGAACAGATCTGACCACATCATTTCAGTACTACACTGCACCATGGCTCTGTATTCAGATTCAGTACTGGATCACGCTACCACAGTCCGTTTCTTGGTTTTTCATGATACTAGGGAATCTCCCACAAATACAACAAATTTGAGGTAGATTTCCTATCCTTGGGGCAACCTACATAATCTGAATCTGCACAAGCTGTGACAGACAAGGAAGTTCCCCTCCTAAACAATAGACATGTGCTTGGATACGACTTCAAGTATCTCAAAATCATGTACACTGCATCCATGTACACTTGTCTTGGTTGCTTCAAATACTGGCTGACCTTGTTTACCGTAAAAGTTATATCAGGTCTGGTGATCGTAACATAGAGAAGCTTTCCAACTGGCTCTCTATACCTCAGTTTATTTGCCTCCTCAGTGGTATCATCGTGTGACTTTATGTTGGGATCCATAGTTGCAGAGGTAGGTCTACAACATTTCATTCATGCTTCTAAAAGGAGGTCAGTCACATACTTCCTTTAGGTCATCACGAGGCACTGTTGGTTTCTAGCAAATTCAAGACCCAGAAAGTAATACAGTTTACCCAAGTCCTTAGTGACAAACTGCTGTCCTGGAATGTTCTTGGATGCAGTAGTGTCCTGAATGTCATCTCCAGTGACAATAATATCATCAACATACACCAAGATGGCAACCATACATTGCTGAGTCCTCTGAACAAAGAGGGAATGATCAATAATCGACCGTACAAATCTTTTTTGTTCTACCATATATGACAACTTCTAAAACCAGGCTCTGGGGCTCTGCTTAAGGCCATAAATAGTCTTATAGAGCCTGCATACATACCCCCAACAACAAATCCGGGTGGTTGCTGCATATATACCTCCTCATGCAGATCACCATATAGAAGGTATTTTTGACATCAAGCTAAAAGAGAGACCAATCAAGTACTACAATAACTGGCAACATGATTCGCAGAGTGGAATGTCTAGCCACTGGAGAAAAAGTGTCGAGGTAATCAACTACATATGTCTGTGTAAATCCTTGACCACCAGCCCTGCCTTGTACCAATCAATGAAACAATCTGCCATGTACTTAACTGTGAAACTCATTTGTAGCTCATAACAGATGCCCTGTTTAGAGCAAAAACAAATGTTCATGTCCCACGAGATTGAAGCGCAACCATTTCTTCATCTATGACAAGTCACCAGTGTTTCTCCCTGATAGCCTCCTAATATGTACGTGGGATTTCAATGGCAAATAATCCCACAACAAACTTTTTGAAGTCCTTCGATTAACATGCCTATGACACATGTCCATCGAGTGGGTATTTAACACAAGCACATTTGCCTTTTCCCAATACAATAGACCATCCCAGATCATTTTCTTTGTGGTCTCTTCTCATTCTGTTTATTTCCTTGCTCACCACGTCGAGTTTAACTTCAGTTTAGCTTACACTGGACTCATTTCAGTCAATTATCGACCCATTATAGTTAATCACAGCATTTGTCATATATCATACTATCCTACATGGGTCTACATCTTTTTTGAGTCAATTTCCATTATTTTTATTGTCCAAGTAGTTCCACAGTCTCAGAATAATCAATCATCTTACTTTGCTGATCGATATATTGATCGATCAACATTGAAACCATGATCGATTATTTTGGACCAAAGTGATCGATCGACACATTCTGCATGATCGATCAAATCTGGGATAGAGCTAGATTTTGCTTCGGTGTCATCTTGCAAAATCGCTTTTATCTAAAACTAACTGCACCCTTATGTTCCCACTGTTAACTACATCACAAGGATATAATTTTCATTTACATGCACTAAGCATATCAACAGAAAATTCAAATATATGATTCTATACCATACATGATTCGGCATAAAACTTATCCATTTGCAAAATCGACACCATATACATGTAAAGTAGACTATCCATAACCTATGGTGCAGAATACGCATGGATCCGACAACAAGGGAGGGGTAAAACTGTATCTACAGGAATGTTCCCCTGTGAACTTCCTTCGCCCAAAATGAGAATTCTGTGGCGTTTCATGCAATTTACACAATACCTGTCAATCCTCTCATCGAGCTCTTCTAAATGGTGTACTCGAACCTTCTATCGGTGGTTGGAATCATCTCCGACGGCGGAGCTTCGACGAACGGGGGGAGCTTCGGAGATGGCTGGGAATGATCCAACTAGCCATGTCAAATTGGTACTCCTCTCATATAGGATCAAGCCTAGCTGGATTCGGATATAGAGCTAGTAGCCGCAACCCAATCGTATTTTGCATGTAACTCTCACATACAAACTTTGATTTTGATGTTCTTGGGATCATTGGGAAGGTCTCAATGAGCACTACAAGATGGAGTAGTCATTTGCCTAATTTGACCACTGGACCAACTCAGAAAATTAGAAAAAGTGGTATCCTGTTATGAGTAATCTTAAACCCGTCACCCATTATGTTGACTAAGTTTTTACCATATTTTTACATTTCAAGTCCTCATATTGTTCCTCATGCTAATGAGCTTTTTCCATCATCCAGCGTGTCCCAAGTATGTTCGGAGCACATTATTTCTACTGATGACACTGACGATTGGTGTATGCAGCATACTACTTTACAGGACGGGCACATACCTTCTCACGATGTTAGTTTGCAAGTTACGGAGGATGTGGATGATCTTGTTGTTTTTATTGCTCCACGGAAGTGGAGGCTTACATGTACTATCTATGCTCTCACCGCTCACATCTCTTTGGGGCATCTTTCAAAGGATTTTAGGAAGTTTTTTGTGGGTTTGTCAGCCATAATGATTACACGAACATACTAGGAGGCTATGAGAGATAGTCAGTGGCGCCTTTTCATTAAAGAGGAGATGGTCGCGTTACAATCGCATGTCACGTGGAGCCTTATTATTATCCCTACAAAAGCATATGTAGTTGTATGTAAGTGAGTTTTTACAGTGAAGCACTGTGTAGATGGCAGTATTGATTGCTACAAGATGAGGCTTGTGGCTCGTGGGTTCTTCCATACGTATGAGGTGGACTATTAGGATACCTTCTCTCCCATGGCTCTTCATTCTACATATGGATCCTTCTCTCAGTTGTAGTGATATGTGACTGTTCCTTGTCTCAGCTTGATGTAAAGAATGTTTTTCTATATGATGACTTGCAGGAGGATGTCTATATGCAACATCCACCTAAGTTCATTGCTGAGGAGTATCAGAAGATTTGCAGACCTTGTAAGATTATTAATGGTTGTAAGCAAATTCCCAGAGCATGGTTATGAAGCTCTCGAACTTGATAGAGCAACAAGGACTTGCGAGATCAGCTGCATATAATTCATTGTTTGTTTAGAGAACTCAGAGATGCATAGTTTCTATATTGGTCTATATTGATGATATCATTATTGCAGAGGATAATGTGCAGGGTACCTGTGCGACTAAGAATTTCCTTGGACAATAGTTTGCCACCAAGTACCTTGGCGATTTACATTACTTCTTGAGACTTGTATTTTCCAGGAACCAGCGGGGTCTTGTTATGACCCATAAGAAGTATGTTACTTATCTCTCTGAGACATGCATGGCGGATTGTAGGTCACTACTCCCATGTCATGAAGTTATATGATAATGATACAAAGGAGATAGACAAGAGATGGTACATGGAGCTCGTTGGGAAGCTCCTATATGTGACCATCAATGGGCTAAACATCTCTTTTGCCATAAGCAACTAGTTTATGGAGCAAGCTAGACAATTACATATGGTTTTGGTTTGTATAATTCTATGAAACCTGAAGTCCTCTCTTGACACTAGACTCTTCTTTAGTATAGGGACATCCCTCGATGTTATAGCATGTGCAGATTATGTAGGATGTCCCAAGGACATGAAATCTTCCTCATGTTTTGCAGTGTTCATAGGGATCTCTTTGGTGTCATGGAAAAAAAGAAGCACATTGTGGTTGCTTGATCTAATGCAGAGTTAAAGTATAGAGCTATGACACAGAGAAGTATTGAGATAATTGTGTCAGATCCATTATGACTGACCTATTTATTGGGTTGATTGCATGCATAGAGGATCATGGTGGATATGGAGGTTGGGTCGTTAGAAGCAAAGAGAAGGGGAGTTGGGGAGGAGTCAGTTGAATGGATGGTCAATGACTCTTGCTGATGTGGTGAAGAGGGATAGGGTGCTGGAGTGAGCTGAGTTTTGACAGGTGAGCAGACCCATTGACCAAGTGAATAAAGATACTATATAAAGAGCGATGGATATGGACTCCAATGCAAAACATGATTAACATAGAAGTATGGATCCCGGCGTGATCTACGAGTTTCAGTAAAGTTGCTTCTAATTTGAATGGAAACATCCGGCTTTTTATAGTATTTACGGAAGGCGTTATACCGCTGCCTTGTTCTGCAATTCTAGATAAAACTTGATAGAAAAGGCCCTCTTAATTTTCTTTTTCTGTAATTGCTATGTCAGGGGACTGAAAAACATTTTGAGGCTGCACGTTAAAAGGGTCAATTCTACAGAATGGGAGCGTATTCCTGTTCCTAAAAGGCAAGCTGATATTTCTTCTTTGCTGTCTTACGTTGTTAACATATCCTGGTGTACCTTAGGAGCAACTTTCTTTAGTAATTTGAAATACTGTCATGAGATTTACTTTTCATTTTAAAATTTAAGGTTATATTTTTGAAAATTTAAGATTTTATGCTTCCGTCTTCATCGATTGTATTGACAATATTCCAGTACTTTTGATTTAATTGACGTTCTCTCTTTTGAATAACTTAGTAATTCACAAAAAGGATCTCCAATTTGATGTGGCTATAGTGACAAGATTTTTTGTAGTTTTCTAAAGGCTTTTGTAGTTTTTCTCACAATTTAGAGTCAGCATTTTTTCCTTTTAACAGTGTTAACTGTTGGAGTATATGCGCCGCATGTAGTGATGGATAAGTGGATCCCTCCAGGATCCAATTACCATATCCAGTGATTTTGTCCCACATCTACTATTTGTTGGATTTGGAGACTCAGTGGGGGCTATATAAAAAGCCCCACACCCATTGTATCAGATGAGAAACTTCAATAAAAGAATAAACCCTTTAAGGCGTCCTCCCTTGGTTTCATCCCGCTCCTCACGGAATAGGGTTCTACGTAAAATCTAGGTGCTCTTCATGTTTACTCTATTTCTATGATATTATGCTTCTGCATTCTCGATTTCTAACATTGTACCAGAGGGGTCGGTTTTTTATTGTTTTTGAAGATTATTTATTCTTGTTCATATATTGTACAAGATCGTTCAAGTTTGGGTTTCAGTTCTAGGGTTTCTGGAAATCATAATTCCTCAGCATCATCAAAAGTGCAAGCAGATTAGATTTTGGTTGTTCGTTCTTGGTGATTTATTCTTGAAGAGTGTTCTGATTATTCATCGATTCAAGTTTTGGATTCTAGTGTTTCGTAGGAAACCCGGCCATCAAGAGATTTAATAATCTCTCTCCTTATTCAGCAACTCGGGTTTGTGGAACCCATCTTGTGCGAAAGAAGAGAAAGCGGTGCTCAGTTCTCATAAGAGCCCTATGCGTGAGGTTCACGACAAGTCAAAAAATTGATGCTTCTCGCGGCAGAACCCTGACCGCATCCTCCATTGGCGCAACTTCCAACGTCCTTGCAAGAGGCGGTAAAAACACCTTCCAATCAAAATTGTTGGAGTTTATGCGCCACATATATGGTAGATGAGTAAATGAATCCCTCCATAATCCATTTACCACATCCTGTGTTTAGTCACACATCTACCAATGGTAGGACTTGGAGGGTATATGGAAGCTATATAAAAAGCCCCAAACTTCCTGTATCATATGAGAAAGTGCAATGAACACATCGGCCCTTTGAGGCCTTCTCCCGTGGTTTCATCCCGCTCCTCACGGAGTTGGGTCCAGGTAAAAATCACGGAGCTTCTTAATGTTTTTATCCTTTATCTCTGATTACGCTTATGTATTTCATAGATTCTAACTTGGTATCAACGCCAGCTGATTCTTGGCTAATTTTTGAAGATTTATTGTTCAAGATCATGTAAGTTCGAGTTCCAGTTTTTAGGGTTTTTTGAAACCCTAATTTTCTGCCGTCATAGATTTTTGGAAGACCAATTCATGCAGATTTTTTGTTCGTTCAAGTTCTTGGTTCAATTTCTGCACGAATTCTGTGCACATCTTTTTGTGCACGATTCCCAGGCGGCGCAGGTATTTGAAGCCCCATCTTTATGGCTCCTCCATCTCCATCTCCATCTCTCAATGTGTTCTTTGGGTCGATGCGTGTGAATATCCTTCCTGTCCTACACGTGGAGTGCGTTCTTCTCAAGTAGGACAGAGAGCCCTGGTTCTTGTTGGTGCCCCGTGGGATGCAACTTGAGAATCTTCGGGGGGGGGGGGGGGCTAAAGTTCCAGTCTTTTCGAAGAAGCTTCGATGATTCAAGCATTGGGTTTTCGGATAGGTTTTGATCAAGAGAGGCAGTTCCTAATGCCAAAGGGATTGAGTATGCAAGAAGGAGGAGACGCCTCAGACCTCCAGGCGGCGGAATATGGCGCACCTCCCAGCCGTTGTTCCCGGTCGTAAGTCATGAAAGAAGAAAGAGAAAAGGAGGCGGCTATCACTATCCCCAGGCATAATCAAACCTCTAGGCAAAGGCGGAGGCATCGATCTCCAGGCGCCGCCTCGTGCAACATACCTCCACTTTCATCATTTTGGCGGTGGCAGCATTACAACATCTCTCATTGCCTTCTCGACCCTTCCGGTTCTTGTGCAAATACATCTCTAGGCGCTGCACTCCCTTCACGTTGGCTTGCAGCGAGGCTAGCCCTTTGCCGCGCACCCTCCAAGCGCAACAAAAGCGTGGCGAGCTTCTGATGAAGAAGCTGCATCAAGTGGCTACGACACCGGCCTCATGCGCTCCAGCAGCAGCGCCGAAGAAACCCCATCGAGGGTAGCGATCTTTGTGAAAGAGGCGTTCCCATGGGAACCCTAAATATGGTAGAGAAGGTCCAATTGGGCCGTGATTTTTGGAAAGAGAGGAGAGTCCAGATTGGGTTGCAACGTTTTAAAAAAAGTAGGAAAGCTGCATCTTTTGGGCCTTATTTGGGCCAAATTTCAAAAAAAAGTTTGTGAGAAAAGGCGTGTACAAAAGAAAAGCCGTACGCAAGTGAGAAAAAAAGACCTTAAAAAATTTTAATGGCTTATTTGGGAGAAAGGAACGAGTCATAAAAAATGAGAAGAAAAATCCGAAAAAAAATTATGATGGCTTATACATATTTTTTATTTCTCCCATTTTCTTGTCTTCTCCCAACTTTGTCGATGTCATTATTTTCTGACAAGTATGGGAGAAATGAGGAATATTGTAGAGTTCTACGGTTCTGATGATTCAAATTCCAGTTCAGATTTTCAGATTCTTCATAATCCAGACCGGCCAGATTTCATACTCTACAGTTTAGATATTCATACTCGACGTTCAGATTGGTTTCTGAATCTTCAATTTGATGTGCACATGTTTGCCATCATTTTCATTTGTGTAGTCTCCATCTTTTTTTGGTCTCAAAGTCTTCATGTGATCCATAGGGACTCCAGAGTAGAGATCCCATTTACTATGCCATGTGGGTAGGATTTTCATGTGGTTTCATAGGGACTCCAGAATTGAGATCCCATTCTCTAAGCCAGTATGGGAGAGACCCAGTTCTCCGATGAGGAGATTTTTCAGACTCCATTTTCAAGCGGTCGTGAACTCCGACGAGGATGTCTCCACAACTTTTTCAGTTTGACCCTTCAAAGATGGAACAGTTGTCTACATGATTGTGGTGGATTAGAGTACTCCGACAGGGAGACTCATTTTAGTTTTGGTGACTCTAACATGCGCAGTACTGAGGACACCTAGTTTGACTTACACTCCAGCCCATTTATTCCTCCTCACTTGCATGGCATGAGAAGCAACATCCTCGATAACAACGGACAATATGTTTGCGTTGAGTTGATATTGTCTATAATGTCTTCTATGGTGAGTTTGAGATTTCTTTCCGTTTGTCCAAGTTGAGCATTGCATGCTCCAATTTGAGGGGAAGTGTTGGAGTATATGCGTCATGTATGTGGTAGATTCCACGTCCAGTGTTTCGTCTTACATCTACTGGTGGTGGGACTTGGAGGGTCTGTGGAGGCTATATAAGAATCCCCAGACCTCCTGTATCAGATGAGAAAGTGCAATGAACACATCAACCCTTTGAGGCCTTCTCCCGTGGTTTCATCCCGCTCCTCAAGGAGTAGGGTTCCACGTAAAAATCTAGGTGTTACTTAATGTTTTTCTTTATATCTGATTACACTTACGCATTTCATAGTTTCTAGCAAAAATTTTCGAAAAAAGGAAGAACAAGTCTTATTCCCCGCACGACAACACTATTCCGGGGATCCCTTTCTCGATTATGATTCTCGAGGACCCTCCCTCTTGCGCATGACAACGTTGTTCCAGGCCACTTCAGTGACCATCATCACTGAACAAGGCAACAACGACCTCTTACTCCTTTAGGAAACGGCGAGACCTCTGCCCCCTGATACATCATCTCAGGCCTTCTACTGGTGCAGAAGCCCTCTCTCCAGCATCCCAGATCATCACATGCTCTTACTGTAGATTCCAAGCGTCGATGCACGGCTTCATCTCTCCAAACTGTAGGCGACGCACGAGCCCTTTTCCCTCAATCTACAGGTGGTGACTTCCACCTGCATCTAACAACAACACCCGATGTCGCATCCATCCAAGTGCACCTCCAGGCCCCTTCAGAGCTACTCCCCTTTCAGGGGGAGCTCCGGATGCAGCTGCAAGCGATGGGCTTTCCCCAACGACAGCGTAGAGCGATGAAGAAGAAGCCCATGGTGGGCGATGGGTTTCCTCAGTGGCGACGGAAACCAAGCATGTGCCACTGGTGGTTTCCATCGGGGAACCCTAATTGGGTTCGTTGAGCATACAAGGGCCCCTAATTTCACTTAAATAAAAGAGGAGGAGGCCTAGTTCACTGCTGCATTAAAAAAGGGGGTGCATGGGCTCAAGTGGGTTATTTTGAATAAAAAGAGAGAATAAGATAGAGGAAATGGACAAAGAAGAGGATTCAAGTTGTATTGGGTCCAGAGAAAATTTGGGAGGGCCCATGAAAAAAGAGCCCCTATTTGGGCCATGTTTTAAAAAGGTGCTTTCTGTTGAGAAAAGACGTGTACAAAAGAAAAGTGGTGCCCGAAGAAAAAAAATTTGCAAGAAGAAAAGCCATACAAAATTGAACAACTCATTATAAAAAATGAAGAGAGGAAGAAACAACTATTAGAAAAAGGAAATAGCCGAGAAAAAAATATTTGAGTTTGTTTTCCCCATATTTTCTTTTACAAATAAAAGGGCTGGTAAAGAAAATGAAGGTTCCTAAAATCACTAGAACTAGGTGGTGGAATCTTCCGCTGAAGCAATCAAGCTTCAGGGAGAAGGTTTTAGAAGACTTATCTTTGGATTGTAGTGGTAGTGCAAACGAGATGAGGGAAGCAGTAGCATCTTGTATCCGAAAGGTAGCCAAAGAGATGCTAGGCTAGTCAAAAGGAGGAGCTCCGGGTCAAAAGGAGGCTTGGTGGTGGAGTGAAGAGGTGCAAGAGAAACTAAAAATTAAAAGAGCTTGCTTTAAAGCTATGTCTAAGGATAGAACAGAGGAAACTGTCACAGACTATAAAATAGCGAAGAAGGAAGCGAAGAAGGCTGTAAGCGAAGCTAAGTCAAAAGCTTATGAAGTTTTGTATAAAAATCTCAACTCTAAGGAGGGCCAGAAGGATATATTCAGGTTGGCCAAAGCAAGAGAAAGAAAGTCCAAAGACCTTTCTCAAGTGAGATGCATTAAGGACGAGGAAGGTCACGTGCTTGTTACTCAGAAGGATATAGAGACTAGATTGGAGCAGTACTTCCATAAACTTTTCATTGGAGAAGGAAATAGTGAGATCACTTTGGGTGATCTAGCTAGTAGTGAAAGTTACTTGAATCGTGCATGCTATAGACGAATACAAAGAAAAGAAGTAGAGGAGGCTTTGAAGGTTATGATACCTGGGAAAGGTATTGGACCGGATGACATCCCTGTAGATGTATGGAAAGTCTTAGGTGAGCGTGGTTTGACTTGGCTTACGAATCTATTCAATGTTATTTGGCGAAGCAAGAAAATGCCTGAAGATTGGAGGAGGAGTATCATGGTGCCTCTTTATAAGAACAAAGGAGACATTCAAAATTGTTCAAATTACAGAGGTATCAAGCTGATGAGTCACACTATGAAAATTTGGGAACGTGTGATCGAAAGAAGGTTGAGGCAAGTTTCCCAAGTAAAAGAAAACCAATTCGGGTTCATGCCAGGTCGCTCAACTATTGAAGCCATCCATTTGCTGAGGAGAACAATGGAGATTTATAGAGCTGAAAGGAAGAATCTCCATATGATCTTTATTGATTTGGAGAAGGCTTATGATTCCGTCCCACGAGAGATACTGTGGAGAGTTTTGGAGAAGAGACAAGTACCTGTCCTATACATTAATCTCATAGAGGATATGTATGACAAGGCTTTATCTTGTGTAAGGACCCCGATGGGGAAGACTGACTATTTTGATATCAACATTGGTTTACATCAAGGTTCAGCTTTGAGTCCATTTCTTTTTACTTTGATTATGGACGAGTTGAAAAGTCACATTCAGGATGAGTTACCTTGGTGTATGTTATTTGCTGATGATATTGTGTTGATTGACGACACTAGAGATGGAGTAAATGAGAAGCTTGAGGTTTGGAGACATGCATTGGAGACTAAAGGTTTTCGTATAAGTAGGGCTAAGACGGAATATATGGAATGCACCTTTGATGGAAGCAATGGTGAAGGAATCGAGGTGAAGATTGGTGACGATAATATTCAGAGGAGAGATTCTTTTAGATATCTGGGATCTATTTTGCAACATGATGGGGAAATTGATGGAGATGTTACTAATAGAATAAATGCAGGCTGGCTAAAGTGGAGAGGAGCCTCCACTGTTCTCTGTGATAAGAAAATTCCTTTAAAAATTAAAGGAAAGTTTTACAAAGCAGCCGTGAGACCTGCTATGCTTTATGGTTCTGAATGTTGGCCTGTAAACCATAGACATGTGCAGAGAATGGCTGTAGCAGAAATGAAAATGCGAAGATGGATGTGTGGACATACACGTAAATATCGGATTCGGAATGATGCAATCAGAAAGAAAGTTGGTGTAGCTCCGATCGAGGATAAGATGTGAGAAAACCGCTTAAGATGGTTTGGTCATTTGCAAAGAAGGTCAACTGATGCACCAGTTAGGAGATGCGAGTGTTGGGATGTTGAGCCGGCTAAGAGAGGGCGACGACGGCCCAAGAAGTGTTGGAAAGAGACTATACGAAGGGATCTTAGTTTTTTGAATATAAATCCAAGATTGACCCAAGATAGATCTGAATGGAGGCGAAGAATTCATGTAGCCGACCCTACTTAATTGTGGGAAAAGGCTTTGTTGTTGTTGTTTTTTCCCCATATTTTCATATCTTCTCCCAACTTGATCGATGTTTTATATCCCGACCAGTATGGGAGAAAGGGAGAGTATTGTATAGAGTTCTATGACTTATATTCATATTATCTAGTCCAGATGTCAGGGCAATTGTCAGACTCTACAGATTTGCAGTTTCAGACTAGACGGATTGTTTCAGAGTCTTCAGTTCGATTACAGATGTACGATCATTATTTGAGAGGTTCCCATCTTTGATTTGGTCGGCTCAGAGTTTTCATGTGATCCATTGGGACTCCAAATAGAGATCCCTTTCTCTATGCCATTGTAGGCTAGGGTTTTCATGTGGTTTCATAGGGACCCCGGAATAGAGATCCCATTATCTGAGCTAGTATGAGAGAGATCCAGTTCTCTGACGAGGAGACTTTTAAACTCCATTCTCCAACGACCATGGACTCCGACAAGGATGTTTCCATGGCCTTTTGACAGTTTGGTCCATCAGAGAGATGGAGCAGTTGTGGGCCAGAGTTCTCCAGATGGAGACTCATTCTAGTTTCAGTGACTCTGGCAGACACCGTACGAAGTACATGTTCTCCGACCAAGAGAACTAGTTCAACTCACACTCCAACTATTTTAGTTCCTCCTCACTAGCATGACATGAGAAGCAGCGTCCTCAACATCAACCGACAATAGAGTATGCATTGAGTTGATATTGTCTTTAGTGCCTTGTATTTTGAGTTTGAGATTTCTTTCTATTTGTCCAAGCTGAACATTGCATGCTCCAGCTTAAGGGGGAGTGTTGGAGTATATGCGTCACATGTAGTGATGGGCGATTGGACTCCTCCAGGGCCCAATTACCCCCATCAAGTGGTTTAGTCCCACATCTACTATTTGTGTGACTTAGAGACTCGGTGGGGGCTATATAAGAAGCCCCACACCCATTGTATCGGATGAGAAACTTCAATAGAAGAAGCAACCTTTTGAGACGTTCTCCCGTGGTTTCATCCCACTCCTCATGAAGTAAACTTGCATGCAAAATCCCGATGTTCTTTATGTTTATTTTATTTCTCTGATATTACGGTTCCACATTCTTGATTTCTAATATTAACATTTGGTTAGATGGATTATATCACCGATGATGTGGATCATCCTCAGTACCTTCCTTTTCCTTGTATTTCCTCTTGTTCCCTGAACATCATCGGACATCCCCTTCTCCTAGTTTGACAACATGTTTTCCCTGCTTCTGCCTCAGCCGCATTTCTCTTTCCTCAGTGGCATCCTTTTAATGTTTAATATGATCTTCAGAACCTTCTATTGCACCGTTTAACGTCAATTTAGGTCGTTTAGGCCCTCTGTAAAAATTCTGGCTGTTCAACCTCATCAATATCTTAACGAAGGAACAAATTGCAAATCATGTCCTGTTTGAAGTGTACCTTAAACACCCACCAGTTTTGTTCATAGTGGTGATCTCCTAATGTTGCTCCAACCAACTGTTATTTGGCAAAAGTAGTTGCTTCATTGTTAGCTGTAAATCTTGGGTCTGAATATGGCTACTGTTCAGAACGTTTTAAACTTGCACCTGATAGCAAGTCATTTTCCTTTTGTGCTTTTGCCTGTAACAGTGCCCCTTATCCACTTACAAACCTTGGACATCTTTTCTTATATCAAAGCAACTAGTAGAATAATTTCTGATATTTGGACAATCAAAATGAGTCTTAATCTTTACTTCAGAAATAACAAATCAGTAAGTTATATTTCCACTAAAAATGTGTTAAAAATGGCAATTTTTTAATTTCCAATTCTTAATACATTTTTAGTGGAAATATAACTGCTTGATTTGTTATTTATGAAGTAAAGATTAAGATTCACTTTGATTTTTCAAATACCAGAGGTGATGGCAAAAAATGCCAACGTGGCAGGACTTAAATGTTTGAATGATCCTCACGGTTTGACCTCCTGGTCAAAGCTGTTGGCATCGGTTGTATGAACCGTCGGGCATGGGGGAAGGGGTGGAGGATGCGAGGGGAAATGATCATCAATCACCATTTCAGCCATCGGGAGCCCGACCCTTCACTTACCTAAAATCCCCATCTCTCTCTCTCGTTCTCTCTAAAAGGAGGTCGTACCTAGTACCTCAACAAGTATCAAAGCTCCCACGATCTCACCTCCTCGTTGCTCCACCAACACTAACTGACGTTGGCACCCGCTTCAACCGTCGGCTCGTGACCTTGGAGCTCCGTCGCTGTCGCAGTTTCTTTCTCAAAAACCCAAAAGGCTTCAAGACCCTTTATATATATATAATATATATATTCTTTTGGTTTTTTTATCACTTGTTCTCTTCTTAACTTCTGCAATATCAGTTATGTAGTAATATCAGTTGTGCCCCTGACTTCTTTTAAAATTCACAATTCTGCCCTTTTGTAAGATGGGTTATGCCCCTACTTTACCTCAACGGAAGGGCAAAATTATAAATATGTAAGAAGAAGTCAGGGGCACAATTGATATTACAAAAAAGAGAGGGGCATAACTTATATTGTAGAAGTTAAAAAGGGTACAAGTGATAAAAAAAATCCTATTCTTTTTGAGCAGCTACTATCGTGAAGTTTTTAATTAGAAAAGGGTGCAAAAGGTCACGGATATATCACAAGCCTTATATTAGTTAAAAAGGGTGGAGAACCTTATCTATGCTTATTCCTTGACATTTTTTAACCAAAGGTTATTATAAAGAAAAGAGGTTTGGTCAATCTATCTTCTGCCCTTTATTAAAGTACGTTAGCAACATTAGTTTTTTGTTATTTACTTTATTCATTAAAAAAGTCAATCGTATTCATTTTAATTAATTACTAATTGTTGTCATTTTGCATTAATCCATTGTTGTTATTAACATATGGCCTTAATAAAAGGATCTGTTTCTGTAAAAAAATGTTACATTTTTCATCTTGAACTTATCATTAAGTTACTTTCATATGGGCCATAACAAGATCCTGTTGGTCCCTGGCAAACTCTAGACTGAGGAAGTAACCTAAATTGCCAAGATCCTTGGTGAAAAACTATTGTCCAGGGAATTCCTTAGCAACTCAATCACCCTGCACATCATCACTTGTAACATTGATATCATCACCATAGAGTCATAGACCAGTATAACAATTGTACCTCTCTGAGTCCGCTGAAATAATGAATGATCTACCGTCGATCTCGTAAAGCTCTGCTGCTTTATCCATTCTGAGAGCTTCTAAAACCATTCTCTCTGACTCTACTTAAGGCTATAGATAGCCTTGTGAAGTCCGCAACACCATTCTGCTGAGAAGCATAAGGGCAAGACGTTTGTATAATGCCACGAGGTCTGAAGAACTGAGATAATTGAGTAGTACAAAACTCCAAAGCATTATCAGAGCGAACTTATTTAATCATAAAAGAAAATATATTCTTTATTTCACAGATATAAGATTGAATGACATAAACAACCTTTGACTTGTTTTCCAACAGAAAAATCCATGATAATCTAGAGTAGTCATCGACAACTACAAGATAAAACATGTGTCCCTGATGGTCAAGGACACGACTAGGACCTCAAGTATCAAAATGTACTAAAATAATGAACTACAATATGACTCTGACGACCAGGAGAACTAGAACAGTGACGCTTCCCAAACTGGCAAGTGGAAAGCCTCATACCGAAAGGTATATTTGGATGGAATCTGAAAGAGGACTCTACACAACTTTCGCAGAGGAAGATGGCCAAACCTAAGATGCCACATGTATGGGGAGACTAACACAATAGAAATGGAAGATGTACTAGCAAATGGAGACTGGATCATTTTACAAAGATCCATTTGCTCACGTTTACATTCAATCACCCTGCCCGTATATATATATATATATATCCTGAAACAAAAAAGAAGAAGAATCAAAGATGACACGAAATGTAAGTCCTTGGTGCTTTGACTAACATATAACACATTCATTGAAAAATCAGGAGCATGAAAAACATTCTGCAGGTGCATAGACTGTGTCAATTGAATCTCTCCTTGTCCACTAATGATGAATGCATGCCATCAGTAATAACAACTGTTGGAAAAAATGAGAAACTTGTTTATTCCTTGAGTTAGGCTCTCTTATATATGGAGAGACCTATGAGAAAATTACATAAAGTAGACAAAGGGAAAAGGAAATAGATAAGAAAGTATATAAACATAAAATATATCTTTACACTCCCCCTCAAGATGGAGCATAGATATCTATCATGCTCAGCTTGGATGAATACTTTTGAAAAAACCCGCTAAGTAAGGTCTTGGTGAAAATGTCTGCCGTCTGGTGCTCTGATCTGACATGAGATGTAGAAATGAAGCCCTTCTGGATAATGTCACGCATATAATGGCAATCGACCTCAACGTGCTTTGTCCTCTCATGGAATGCATGATTATTAGCAATGAATAAGGCAATCTTATTGTCGCATTTCAACGACATGGGAAGAGGAACATCTATATGTAGATCTGCAAGGACTGCTCTAACCCACATCACTTCTGTACATGCTTGTGCCATAGTCCTATACTCAGATTCAACACTAGATCTAACAATAACATTTTGCTTCTTACTTTTCCACGAGACAAGTAAATCTCCAACAAATATAGCAAATCCTTATGTGGACTTCCTGTCCTAGGGGCATCTTGCATAGTCTGTATCAAGGTTGCAGAAATCGGTAGTCGGTACTCGGTCGGTGGGGTCACTGACTAAGGATTAAACGACAGTCGGGCGACTAATCGGATTTAGTCGGCCATTAGTGGGTTTTGAATTTTTTATTTATTTTTAATATATAAATCATTTTTTATACATTATCCTTATATATTTGCAATATAAATCATTTTTTATACATATATTCTTATATATTTGCATAGATTTGAACATTTTCTATATTATTATAATGAAACAAAAGGAGTATGTGACTTTAAATATAACATTAAGCATATTAAAATAGGTTTGATTTAACAAAAATCAAAAAATAAAAAAGATAAAAAACTCTATGTAAAAGTTGGCCCGATTAGTCGGGTTGACCGACTAATGGCCGACTAGTCCTAGTTGAGTCGGCTACCCCCCCCGACTCGACTAGTAGGCCTAGTTAGCCGACTTTTACAATAGTGGTTTGCATCTGCGCATGTTGAGATAGTAACCTTCCTATAGGCTATGAGCTGATTTCTGTCTCCACACAAATAATGTGTTGCACCGTAATCTATAATGAGTATAATCCATTCTGAGATATCTGAACCGTGATGAGAAGTAGAGGTATGAGCACTATTGAGGTACTGGCTCCTGCAATAGCAGCAATATCTGAATTGCTCTCGGAAGCATGTGAAGGAGTGCTAGCCGGGGGCATGATATCTCTCAGTCGAGACACAAGCTCATCATATCGCTAATCCGATGTGGGTGGAGCGCCATAATGTTGAGTCTGCTCTACTACATGGGCGGACACTGGGTAACCATGCTTCGAGTAGCATGTGTCTTTTGTATGGCCAGATCGATGACAATAGGTATAAGGAGGTCCGCGACCACGTTAACCCCTACCATGTGGTCCCCATCCACGGAACTGAGATGAACCACCTCTTCTACGAGAGGCCGCCATAGCAGAGGAGTTTGGCACTGGAGCATGGCTTGAGATATTGGTCCTGCTCAATCTATGGAAGGCCTCCTCCATGGGAGGAATGGTAGCATCTGCCAGAATCTGAGAAGAAACAACCTCATACTGTGAAACAAGGGAGGCATGAAAAACACCAACCATCGTAGCATTCCGATATGACTTCAACTGCTCTAGAGTAGCCATTAGGGGCATGAAGCTGTAGAGCTTCTCAAACATTCCTCGCAAGGCAGTGTAGTGCGCATGCAGTGGTCGATCATTTTGCTTTATAGTGAAGATGTCATGCTGAAGCTATAGAATTTTTGTCTCATTCTTGTCCAGTGAATATGTGGCAGCAAGAATGTCCCACATGGTTTTGGCAGTGGACTGATACAAGACATCGTTTGCAATCTATAGTATCAAAGTACCAGACAACCAGACCTGAGCATATGCATCATCAACCTCCCATGAGGCATAGAACCCTGTCTTCTCTGTCGGCTCTTCATCGGTAAGAATATGCTTCTTATCCATTGACTTCATTAGGCTCATGAACTGCATGGCCCACAATTCGTAGTTCGACCTCTGAAGGTGCTTGTGGTAGGGATATCTACCTTGCTTTCTGACTTGATGGCTAGAGAAGACTGACTTAGACGAGCTTTTGTCTACACTGACATAAAGAGATTTGGTTGCATGTGTAGACTCAAGCAACCATTCCCTTCAAGTAGGAGTCGGATGCAGAGGTGCGCCCTATAGAGAAAGAGAGGTGGCGACGAATGGCAGTCCCTAGAGAAAGGGGGCGGTGACAACACCCGTAGAGAGAGAGGATGACGACCTCGTCCCCTAGAGAGAGGAGGGGTGGCGTCGACCCATAGCAACGACGACGGGGAGCTGAGAATGGGAGAGGAGGGGCGATGACCGTGGGGTTAGTGTTAGGGTTTGTGGTGTATAAGAGCTCTGGTCTAGGACCACCGCTCTAATACCATGTTGGGAAAAAATGAGAAACTTGTTTATTCCTTGAGCCTTAGTCTCTCTTATATAGGGAGAGACCTATGAGCAAATTACATAAACTAGACAAAGGGAAAAGGAAATAGATAAGAAAGTACATAAACATAAAATACATCTCTACAACAACTATCCAGCTTGGTAGAACAATCATGTAGGAACTAAACTGAGCTCTTTCTCTATATATCAGTGATGAGTGGCACCTGAATCCATGATCCACTCTGAGAGATCCGCCCTATGTCATCTAGTAAGGGAATATGCTATACCTTAGGTACTGGAAGAGGCTGAGGCAGGGATGTTTGACAAACATGATGGAGCACTAGAGGATCCAGTAGCAAGAGGCATGGTCTCCCTCAGGCGAGAGGCAAACTCGTTGAACTTCTGGTCGAAATTAGTAGCAGGACCAGCAGGAATCTCCATTTTCTCGGCAGCATGGGCGAATGCTAGAAATCCATGCTTGGAATAGCATGTGTACTCGTCGTGACTAGAGCGGTGATAATAAGTATGTGGTTGCCATGGATGAGCCCCACCTCTACCACGGGCACCACGTTCTATGAATTGAGAAGATCCTCCTCTACCGCGAGATGCGGTCATCGTTTAAAAGGTCTGAGTGGAGACTGAATAAGGATTTATGATCCTGCTGAGTCTGTGGTATGATTCCTTCATGGAGGTATGATAGCATCTGCAAGTAACTAGGAATGTGCAGCATCATACTCTGGATCAAGACCCACCAAAAATACCCAAACCATGGTGGCATTCTCGTTTGCCTTCTGTTGCTTCGGTGTTGCTGCAAGAGGCATGAACTTGTGGAGCTTCTCAAACATACCCTGAGAGTATATGACAAGAGTATTGAAGTATATGTGTCACACTTATATAGATGGGTAAATGGATATCTCCAGGATCCATTCACCACATCCAGCGTTTAGTCCCACTTCTACCAATGGTGGGACTTGGAGGGTCTGTGGATGCTATATAAGAAACTTCAAACCTCTTGTATCATATGAGAAAGTTAGATGAACAAATCAGCCCTTTGAGATGTTCTCCCATGGTTTCATCCTGCTCCTTAGGGAGTAGAGTTCCATGTAAAATCCGGATGTTCCATGATTTTATCCTTTATCTCTGATATTCGCTTCCGCATTTGTAGTTTCTAATATGGTATCAGAGCGGGTTCGATTCTCGAGGATTTATTTTTGTTCATGTTTTATTCGAGATTCGACTTTGGTAATTTGTATAACGTTCTTGAAGATTATTATATTTAAAATTGTTAAAGTTTAAGTTCTAGGATTTCTATTGAAATCCTTAATTTTGCTCAACGATCATCGTCGAGTCTTCCACGATTCCTGGAACCCTAGTTCTGTTCGCTGCTCTGACGATCTCCGCCATCATTCAGATCTATCTCCAGGAAGAGATTCGTTCATGTTCAAGTTTTAGGGTTTGATCAGAAGCCCTAGCTGTTGCGTGGAATTCCATGCTACACTCCAGATTCCAGATCGTTCTTCCCTCCAGCATCGCCTCTCCACACAACGTTGCATCTTCTCCAGGAAAGTATCTCTCAGGATCCTACAGGAGGCGACACAACTCCTTCAAGTCTAAGTGATTCTAGTAGTGACGGGTTCCTGGGAGGGTTGGGAACACTATCTCATGAGAAGGGAAGAAAACTACATTGAGCAACAATCTGGTATCTTCTCCAGGCAGAGATCTTGAGGTCAATGTCGGTGATGGCAGTGCCAAACCTCTACGTGGCACCTTTTTGTTGCACTTCCATGCAAGGTGTAGCCTCCTGTCCCGCAGCCTCTTCCATCTCATCTCCTCGCGCATCACCGCGGCACAGATCCAACTGGCGGAGCCGCCCATCACGCGGAGCTCCCCACCGCATCTTCCATCCAATACTAGGTTGTTGCTCGAGGCGGTAGAGGTACCACGCAGGCGGCAAGGGCGAGATTTCCTCCCTCATCCTCCACGGCCCTGGTGATGCTGAAGAAGCCCCATCGAGGGGGGGGGGGAGGGGCTAGAGAAGGGGCCCTCAACGGGGGCGGCGCGCGAGAGCAGGGGCCTCCATCGGGGGAGGCAGTGTTTGAGAAACGGTTCCCAACTGGGAACCTAAATAAAGCCCCAAGTGATCTATTTTTTTTTAAATTTTCTTTTTTCATTGTAAGGGCCTTGGTGGGCCAAAAGAAAAGAGAGAGAACAAAAAGGAAAAAGAGGGGGGAGATGCTTTGTATTTTGGTCCCAATTGGGCTCATTTTTTTTTAAAATGTGTTTGTTTTGAAAAAAAGAGAGTGGCACGTACAGAAGAAAAGATATATGCAATAAAAAGGGAAAGGAAAAATCGAAAAAAAGATGATTCAACTTATTTTGAAAAAGTAGAAGGATTTAACAACTATTAAAAAATGAAATAGCTGAAAAAATGATTTTAAAAATCGAAATTAAAAATTGAAAAATGTAATCGCCTTTTGTGATCTTTTCCCCATTTTTTCTCCCAACCTTGTCATTGCCGTTGTTTTCCGATAAGTATGGGAGAAAGAGGGAGTATTGTGTAGAGTTCTACATGCCAGATTGTTAGATTCTCTATATTCTCCAAATTTCAGATTCCATTTTAGAATCAGATTCTCCAGTCCAGATGTATGGCCAGATTTCAGACTCTACAATTTTTCAGATGTTCAGACTCAACGATTGCTTCCGATTCTTTATTTTGATGCGCACAAGTATGCGTTCATCAGTTGTATGGTCCCCATCTTTGTTTTTGGTCTCAAAGTTTTCATGTGATCCATAGGGACTCCAGAGTAGAGATCTCATTCCCCGTGACATGTGGGCTAGGGTTTTTTCATGTGGATTCATAGGGACTCCACCATAGAGATCTCATTCTCTAAGCTAGTATGGGAGAGACCCAATTCTCCGATGAGGAGACTTTTCCGACTC
Organism: Ottelia alismoides; assembly: GCA_037367405.1. Classification (NCBI taxonomy): domain Eukaryota; kingdom Viridiplantae; phylum Streptophyta; class Magnoliopsida; order Alismatales; family Hydrocharitaceae; genus Ottelia; species Ottelia alismoides. The sequence continues at coordinate 140,557 of JAZKJV010003576.1, read as the reverse complement.
TATTCTCCAGAGACAGTTGACTGCGAGTATGATGTCTACACAACTTTTCTAGTTCGACCCTTTAGAGAGATGAAACTGTTGTCCATATGATGCGGCAAGTCAGAGTTCTCCAGGTGGAGACTCATTTTCAGTTGCAGTGACTCTGATAGGCACAATACAAATCACATGCTCTCTGACGAGGAGATTCAATTTAACTCACACTCTAGCCTGGTTGTTCCTCCTCACCTGCACGGCATGAGAAGCAATGTCCTCGACATCAATCGACAGTTATGTTTACGTTGAGTTGATATTATCTGAAGTGTCTTGTATTGCGAGTTTGAGATTTCTTTCTGTTTGTCCAAGCTGAGCATTGCATCTCCAGCTTGAGGTGGAGTGTTGGAGTATTATGCGTCACACTTATGTAGATGGGTAAACAGATCTCTCCAGGATATATTTACCAAATCCAGTGTTTAGTCCTACATCTACCAGTGGTGGGACTTGAATGGTCTATGGAGGTTATATAAGAAACTCCAGACCTCCTGTATCAAATGAGAAAGTTCAATGAACAAATCAACCCTTTGAGGTGTTCTCCTGTAGTTTTATCCCGCTCCTTAGGGAGTAGGATTCCATATAAAAATCCTGATGTTTCATGATTTTATCCTTTATCTCTGATATTCGCTTCTGCATTCATAGTTTCTAACAAAGAGTATGTGACATCCATTCTACTTGATCGCGAAGATGTCATGCTGAAGCTGTAGAATCTTCGTCTCATTCCTCGCCTAAGATTATGCTGCACTGAGAATGACCCACATCGCCTTTGATGTGGATGATGTAATATGTCATTGGCTATCTCCACAACCAATGTACCTATAAAAACCTCAAAGGGAGTCTCGTCCTCGAGACTCGAGTCAAGGTTCCTACGTGTCTTTTTTGGATTCTGTCTGACCATAAAACATCAAAGGGTTTTGAACCCATAGAAACCTCAAAGTGAAAACAAGCCTTATCCTTTCAACATGTATATAATTGCTAGGGCTTGTTTTGATTATTACCTGAGAAAAACCGCGGGTATCGTGTTGCATGTCTGCTTCGATCTCCCATGTCGCTTCTTCGACTCCGTGTCGGTGCCATAACACCTTGACCAAGGGAATCTCTTTCCTGCGAAGCTTCTTTACATCACTATCAAGAATCTGCACTGGCCTCTCCTAATATGTCAAATCCGGCTCCACGTCAAGGTTCTCGTAATTGATGACATGTCGAGGGTCATGCACATACTTCCTCAGGTTGGATATATGAAAGACATCGTGAATGGCTGAGAGGTGAGGAGGAAGGAGTACTCGGTAGGCCACCTTCCTCACACAAGCAATAATCTCGAATGGTCCAACATATCGCGGCGCCATCTTGCCACGAACACCGAATCTCTGTATTCCCTTCATGGGAGATACCCACAAAAGCACCCAATCTCCCACCTGTATTTACCGAAGCTTTTTATTAGTATGAAAGATTTTAAATGGGTTTAAGAGAAGGTGTTCGGATTACCTGAAACACCAAGTCTCTACTCTGATGGTCTGCATAGCTCTTCTGGCGGCTCTCTGCCGTCAGAAGCTTCCATCTCACAAGATCAACAGTCCTCGCAGTCTCCTCCAAGAGATCTATGGAGTAGAGAGCATGATCACCTACCTCACACCAACTGAGAGGTGTGAGGCATCTCCGCCCATATAGGGCTTCGAATGGTGCAATGCCGATACTGGAATGATAGCTGATGTTGTATGTGAATTCTACCAACGGCAGGTGGTCCTTCCATGACCCTCTCCATTCTAAATCCTTTCTCCTCTCTTCTTTTCCCCCAAAATCTCCAATTATTCAACTTCAGTTGCTGTCCAGCAACTGCTAGACCTCTTGTTCCAACATATCAAGAGGAGTTGGAAACCTTGGAGCCAAGTTCTGTGCAACAAAAAGCTTCGGTCTTCCACCTAGAAATTTCTGGAACTGCAGTCCTCCCTATTACATGCAAGAATTCTCTTCAATCTTGGAGAAATAGGTACATTCTCCTGCCATTCATCTTGCTGCCATGCATATGTTTCTCACATTTGCTCCCCTTTGTTGAGAGTTTGGGACTTTATGGCATAAAATAAACAACTAAAAATTTAATTTTTAGGTTTGATTGGAATTCTCTGCTAAGCTGAAATTATTATATTTGCAGAGTTTTTCATAATTTTCTTTATCAAGAACAACATATATTCTTCAGATAAGAGTTTATCTGCCAAATTAGAGGTAGCCTGAGACATTTTTGGTGGATTTCCTTTTTATGTATAAAGGGCTCGCATGATATAGAATATGATAATAAAAAAATAACTGATGAATCTTCATTCATGACTTCTGAATATAGCACGGATAATTGGTTAGTAGAAAAAAGATGGCAGAAATTGATTACGGCATAAAAAATTTGGAACAGTTCATCAGAGGTATGCGAGAGGAAGTGCAAGAGAAGCTAGTAGGACTGTGTATGACTTCCATCTTTGAGGCTATTGATGCAGCAGAGAAGTATGAAGATATCCGAGAGAGATGTTCCGGGAGCTCGTCTGGAGCGGTACCTAGGCCACAACAATCTTTTGGGCTGATTCGTTGACTATTCCAGCTACAGAGGTGTCACGACCGCGTTTCCCGGGCCGTCGGATCCTCCCATATCCGGATCTGGTTACTCAGCAATAATTTATTCAGCAATCACAACTAACATTCAGAAATATACTGCAAATAAAAATACTCGGAAGAAAGTATTTCAACACTTTTCCATTCAGAAAATAAAGTTCAGATGATACACTGTCCCATTATAACCATTACATGTACATCAGCTTGAAAGGAAAATATACAAAAGATTACTAACTACCTTAAAGAGTAAAGCTACTGTGGCTGGCTGGATGTCTAATATGTAAGCCGGATGAATTTTTAAAGTCCTTGCGATGGCTAACCGATACCTGTTGGGTTTTCCATAAATCATAGGATAAAAATCAACGAATGCTAAGTAACGAAGAAGAGAAAAGCAAACAAATTGTGTAATTTTTCAAAACTTGATATCACAAAAATTTCATTCCTTTTCATTAATTTAAGTCCTATTCCTTTCTATTCCACATCAGGGATTAGTCCAGGGGAACCCCACCATTCTTGGACTCCGAAGCTGTGGACACTTCGGGATTGGAGATTGTGTTGATCTTGGTAAGCTTATGCCGCCGCACGTCGCCTCAACCAATCCTCCAACACTACCCTGACAATTTCCTTTTCTTTTATTAAACAGGGTCTCAACCCTCAGCCTGGAAAAACAAATGAGCATACCGTTCTCGAGGACTCGGTTGCTTAAAACCTCAGGCTAACATTTAATCATATAACCTAGCGGCTTTAAATACATATTATCGTGACCCAGCCGCTATTGAACCACCCGTGCCTCCACATGGCACGACCACATCTTCCGTCGTTCCAACCCGAATATATTGGCTCCCGGTACCACGCGTTGGAAAACATTCAATTCTTGCGCACTTATCATAACAGGGCAACCGTGTACCACCTAGGTAGGGAAACGCCAATACGGGTTCCTTCCGACAAACCTACAGGTTGCATGTCCGTCCTGTAGTACTACTACCAGTCATCCTTATCGTGACACACGATCCTTTTCAGGATCCAACTCAAACCACATCAATTCACATGATGTAATTCTTTCATTATGTCTTCGATTTGCATAATCAACAATACTTAGTATAGACTCACGTATATATTATTCATAAGCATATATACTCATATTTATGCATGTTTTAACTCCCAGACCCAAATTTCAAAGCCAACGCATCAATTTGATGCGTAAACCTTATTTTAGTGGGAATCACAAAACAATTCTTCAGACTTTTTAAAAAATAGCCAAAATTAGGGTTCTTCGTAGCAAAGAACACAAAATCAAGAATTTCAATAATTTCTTATGAAAACCCAACAACAAAAGGAAGGATTTCGTTATCTAATCGAGCTCTCTCTCGTGTATGCAGTGCTTTGTCGTGTTTCGAATTTAGAAAGGCTAATTTAAGGCTCCTGAAAAGATCGAATTTCATTTTCGTATCAAAACGCTAACAACATGTCAAGAACGCGAAGAACGAACGAAGAACACGAAGAACACGAAGAACGTCAAGAATATGTTTTCTCTTAAAATTTCGGCAGAGTTTCTCCTTATATCGGGACATATTTCTCGGAAAATTTCGGCAGAGTTTCCCCTTATATCGGGACATATTTCTCGGAAAATTTCGGCAGAATTTCCCCTTATATCGGGACATATTTCAAAATAAAAACGAAAAGAGTTTCCTTTATAAAATCAATCGAGAGGAAAATAACAACGAAACTTTAAAGAATATACTCAAACAACAAGAGATGAAGAATCAATAGACACCACGCATCTTAGGTAAGTGAACGTGTGACGAATCACAGGGTCACTGACGTGCATAGCCGCCCGCACCTAAGTAGGGTATTACACAGATTTCTCCATCAAAATAACTATAAAAGCATAATAAAAAGAATAGAAACATAAACGATGGAGAATCGGTAGACACCACGCGTCTTAGATGAGTGAACGTGTGACGAATCAAAGGGTCACTGACGTGCATAGCCGCCCGCACCTAAGTAGGGTGTTACACAGATTTCTCCTCGAACCACAACAGAAAACGAATCGGAAAGAAAAATGAATCAAAAAAAACTCGGAAGAAAAGAGAATGAGTTGAAATCCTAGTTTACGAAACAAACTAAGAGAGGATCATACCTTTCTCCTCGTTCTCCCGGCAGCGCTTCGCTAGTGCTCCTCCCTCGCCTCCCACTCCTCCTCCCGACCTCTCGACCCTAGCCCTTGGGGTGGTAGTGGTAGTGGAAATCATAGAGAATGAATGATTAGGGGGGTCTATTTATAGGCTCCAGAAAACCACTAACCATGGTTAGAAAATAATGGTTTAGGCCTTAACCATGGTTTAGCAGCCCATGTTTTTGGCCCATGGTTTTGGCCAAAACCTATCCCAAACTTGGAGCATAAGTTAGAACATTCCAGATCATTCTAGATTCGCTAATGACGCTTAATTAACACTAATCGTGATTAACTTTCACTAATCGCGATTTAACTTTCGCGGCTTACGCTTATCTTTTGCTAATTATTGATTAGTGTTTGCTAATGATCATTAGCGGTTTTTAATCGATCATTAGTTTCATTAATCATGTTTAATTAGTCTTAATGACAGTCATTATGGGTTAATGACATCTTATCCTTCCTTCTCTTTCTTCCGAAATTCATAACAAATCGAAACGGAGTCTGATTCACACGAAACAAATTCCGTTGGTTTCCTCTTGACGAGCCGGATCTTATTATATAGGATCCGAGATATGCCAAGTTCAAGGCTTTACAATTATAACAACCTTAAAGGAAGTCTCGTCCTCGAGACTAGAAATGCAGGCATAACAACTTTAAAGAGGATTGAAAGCATAACAACCTTAAAGAGAATGAACGTCATTTAAAATGAACATATACATAATACATAATGTTATCATTCAAACAAGTACGGGTATTTCTCTCTCATTTCCGCCTCAGGTTCCCATGTGGCTTTTTCAAACTCTTGGTTCCGCCATAATACTTTAACTAGGGGCACCTCTTTGTTTCTCAACTTCTTGATATCCCTGTCAAGTATTTGCACAGGTAACTCTTGGTATGTCAAGTCTCGCTCAACATGTAAATCATCATAACTTATCTTATACTCTAGATCCTTAACGCACTTTCTCAGATTTGATACATGAAAAACATCATGTACTGTCGAAAGATGTGGAGGAAGTGCAAGTGTATATGCTACTTTTCTAATGCGTTGAATAATTTCAAAGGGACCCACGAACCTGGGTGCTAACTTCCCGTGCACACCAAACCTTTGAATTCCCTTCATAGGTGATACTTTGAGAAATACAAAGTCATCTACCTCAAACTCAAGGTCTCTTCGCCTAGTATCACTATAGCTTTTCTGGCGACTTTGAGCAGTCAATAGTCTTTTTCGAGCAAGCTCCACAGCTTCCCGTGTCTCTTGCAGTCTATCTGAATCATAAAGGTTCTTTATTCTGACCTCTTCCCAACACAAAGGAGTAGTACACCTTCGTCCATATAGTGCTTCAATTGGTGCCATGCCAATACTTGTATGGTAACTATTATTGGATGTGAATTCTACAAGAGGCAAATGTTTAATCCACGATCCCTTCCATTCTAAGGCACATGCTCGTAGCATATCCTCTAGTGTCTGAATCGTACGTTCTGACTGACCATCTGTTTGTGGATGATATGTTGTACTCAAGCATAGTTGTGTACCTAAGGCTTTCATGAAGTTCTCCCAATAGTGTGAGGTGAATCGTGAATCTCGATCAGAAACTATTTCCTTCGGGATACCATGGAGGCGAATCACATGTGTAATATATAACTCAGCAAGCTGGTCTGGAGTGAAAGATAAACTTATCGGAATGAAGTGTGCTACCTTTGTCAGACGATCTATTATAACCCAGATACTATCTTTACTACCAGTCGTCAGAGGTAAGCCAATAATGAAATCCATGGAAATGCTTTCCCATTTCCATTCAGGTATAGGGAGGGGTTGCAATAATCCCGGTGGCTTTTGGTTTGAAGCCTTTACCTACTGGCAAGTGAAATATGAATTCACAAACTCAGCAACATCTTTCTTCATTCCTGGCCACCAAAAGTATGAATGAAGATCCTTATACATCTTTGTAATTCCTGGATGAATAGATAATCTTGAGCAATGCGCTTCTCGTAAGATGTCTTTCCTTAGTTCAGGTGTGTTTGGTACACAAACTCCGTGATGGTTATACAGTAACCCATCTTGTATCAGGAATCCCTCTATCTCATTCTTCTCAAGTTGTTTCAAGTCTTTAAGGACTGGATCATCCTCCTGTCCTTTCTTTATTTTATCCCATATTTCTGGTTTGTATCGATAAGGAATAGTTATAGTATCAGCACTACTATCAAATAGTTTCCATTCACTTAACGTTGATAGTAAACCCCAGAAGTGGATAGCACTCACTAACCCAGGTGAATAAGTTCTTCTGCTAAGGGCATCTGCTACGACGTTCCCCTTACCAGGGTGGTAGGAGATAGTGCAATCATAATCTTTCAACAACTCTAGCCACCGTCTCTGTCTCATATTGAGTTCCTTCTGATCAAATAGATATTTCAAGCTTTTATGATCAGTGAAGATTTCAAAAGTAATACCATAAAGGTAATGTCTCCATATTTTTAAAGCAAAAACTATAGCTGCTAATTCAAGGTCATGTGTTGGGTAGTTCTTTCTCATGTGTCCTGAGCTGTCGTGATGCATACGCAACTACCTTACCATGTTGCATAAGAACCGCCCAAGTCCGTCTTTAGACGCATCAGTGTACACTGTAAACCCTTCACTCCTAGAGGGTAGAGTAAGGATGGGTGCAGATGTTAGGCATTCTTTCAGTGTCTGAAAACTAGCTTCACATGTATCAGATCATAAGAATGAGACCTCCTTTTGAGTTAGTCTAGTCATTGGCAATGCTATCCGTGAAAAGTCCTTCACGAATCTTCTATAATATCCAGCTAAACCCAGAAAAGATCGTATTTCTGTGACAGTCTTCGGACGTTCCCAACTCATCACCGCACTAACCTTTGTAGGATCAACTGATATACCTTCCCCAGAAATAACATGGCCTAAGAAAGATACTTCAGATAGCCAGAAGTCACATTTGCTGTATTTAGCATACAGTTTGTTCTTCCTTAGAGTTTCAATTGCCCGCCTGAGATGGTGTTCATGCAGATACTTATCTTTGAAGTAAATAAGCACATCATCAATAAAGACTACTACAGAGTGATCTAAGAACTCCTTGAATACTCTATTCATGAGATCCATGAAGGCTGCTGGGGCATTTGTTAGTCCAAAAGGCATGACTAAGAATTCATAATGGCCGTATCTAGTTCGAAAAGCTGTCTTAGGAATATCTGTATCTTTAATTTTCAACTGATGGTATCCAGATCTTAAATCAATCTTGGAATACACAGTTGAACACTGTAACTGATCAAAAAGATCATCTATTCTTGGCAGTGGATACTTATTCGTTATTGTCCTCTTGTTTAGTTGTCTATAGTCAATGCACAACCGCATTGACCCATCCTTTTTCCTGACAAATAAGACAGGTCCACCCCATGGTGAAGTGCTAGGACGAATGAATCCTTTATCTAATAGTTCTTGCAATTGTACTTTTAACTCTCGTAACTCAGTCGGTGCCATCCTATACGGAGGGATAGAGATAGGTTGAGTATCAGGTATGAGAGATATTTCAAATTCAATCTCTCGCTCAGGTGGTAATCCATGTAGTTCCTCTGGAAATACATCAGGAAACTCGCACACTATAGGCACATCTTCTATCATTCTTTCTGACCCTGATGTAGTGGATACATAAGCTAAATAACCTTGGCACCCTTGCTCTAATAACTGTTGTGCCTTCAATGTAGAGATATATTTGATATTATCATTGGATGTCTTTCCAATGAATTGGAACTCTATCGAGTTAGGAAGGTGAAACGTTACTGTCTTCTGAAAACAATCAAGACATGCATGATGCCTTTCTAGCCAATCCATCCCTAGGATAAGATCAAAGTAGTTCATTTCGATAAGTAGCAGATAAGCAGGTGACTGATGTCCTGCAATCTGTCCCACAAGTTGTCTAAGATCTTCTTGTATTATAAATAACCTCCTTGCTCCTTACTCAGAAAATGGTTTTTTTTTGTGTGCATACGAAGTGCCTCCTCCACTGATCCTCCAAATGGAGTGGGGACAAATAAATTCTATGGACTAATGATATCTAGACTCTTTCCTATGAGGGTGAATAGAACCCTCAACTCTAGCAAACACGAGTCTGGATGACTTTGATCTCTCATTGTGGCATTGAGTCTTCTCTCTAATGCCTATTACCTTTGAACCATCTCATGGGTCATCACTATCATAACTGCTAATTTCCTAGACACATCTTGGTCTGCCATGATCCTCGGATGAGTCAAGGTCAAAGGTCAGATCCTATATGTCTTAGCATGATGTACATAAGGGACAAGGACTTGTGAATGGTATTGCAGTCATTTATTAAGATCAAAGGATCTTAATACAACCTTAGTTTTCTGAATACCGCTCATAGTTGTTAGTTACTAAATAAATTACTGGAGTAACCGGGCTCTGATACCATCTGTCACGACCCCGTTTCCCGGGCCGTCGGATCCTCCCATATCCGGATCTGGTTACTCAGCAATAATTTATTCAGCAATCAAAACTAACATTCAGAAATATACTGCAAATAAAAATACTCGGAAGAAAGTATTTCAACACTTTTTCATTCACAAAATAAAGTTCAGATTATACACTGTCCCACTATAACCATTACATGTACATCAGCTTGAAAGGAAAATATACAAAAGATTACTAACTACCTTAAAGAGTAAAGCTACTGTGGCTGGTTGGATGTCTAGTATGTAAGCCAGATGAATTTTTAAAGTCCTTGCGATGGCTCACCGATACCTGTTGGGTTTTTCCATAAATCATAGGATAAAAATTAGCGAATGCTAAGTAACGAAGAAGAGAAAAGCAAACAAATTGTGTAATTTTCAAAACTTGATATCACAAAAATTTCATTCCTTTTCATTAATTTAAGTCCTATTCCTTTCTATTCCACATCAAGGATTAGTCCAGGGGAACCCCACCATTCTTGGACTCCGAAGCTGTGGACACTTCGGGATTGGAGATTGTGTTGATCTTGGTAAGCTTATGCCGCCGCACGTCACCTCAACCAATCCTCCAACACTACCCTGACAATTTCCTTTTCTTTATTAAACAGCGTCTCAACCCTCAGCCTGAAAAACAAATGAGCACACCATCCTCGAGGACTCGGTTGCTTAAAACCTCAGTCTAACATTTAATCATATAACCTAGTGGCTTTAAATACATATTATCATGACCCAGCCGCTATTGAACCACCCATGCTTCACAATGGCACGACCACATCTTCCGTCGTTCCAACCCAAATATATTGGCTACCGGTACCACGCATTGAAAAACATTCATTTCTTGCGCACTTATCATAACAGGGCAACCATGTGCCACCTAGGTAGGGGAAACGCCAATACGGGTTCCTTCCGACAAACCTACAGGTTGCATGCCCGACCTGTAGTTCTACTCCCAGTCATCCTTATGTGACACACGATCCTTTTCAGGATCCAACTCAAACCACATCAATTCACCTGATGTAATTCTCTCATTAAGTCTTCGATTTGCATAATCAACAATACTTAGTATAGACTCACGTATATATTATTCATAAGCATATATACTCGTATTTATGCATGTTTTAACTCCCAGACCCAAACTTTCAAAGCCAACGCATCAATTTGATGCGTAAACCTTATTTTAGTAGAATCACAAAGCAATTCTTCAGACTTTTTCAAAAATAGCCAAAATTAGGGTTCTTCGTAGCAAAGAACACAAAATCAAGAATTTCAATAATTTCTTATGAAAACCCAACAGCAAAAGGAAGGATTTCGTTACCTAATCGAGCTCTCTCTCGTGTATGCAATGCTTTGTCGTGTTTCATTTTTAGAAAGGCTAATTTAAGGCTCCTGAAAAGATCGAATTTCATTTTCGTATCAAAACGCTAAGAACATGTCAAGAACGCGAAGAACGAACGAAGAACACGAAGAACACGAAGAACGTCAAGAACATGTTTTCTCTTAAAATTTCGGCAGAGTTTCCCCTTATATCGGGACATATTTCTCGGAAAATTTTGGCAGAGTTTCCCCTTATATCGGGACATATTTCTCGGAAAATTTCGGCAGAATTTCCCCTTATATCGGGACATATTTCAAAATAAAAACGAAAAGAGTTTCCTCTATAAAATCAATCGAGAGGAAAATAACAACGAAACTTTAAAGAATATACTCAAACAACAAGAGATGAAGAATTGATAGACACCACGCATCTTAGGTGAGTGAACGTGTGACGAATCACAGGGTCACTGACGTGCATAGCCGCCCGCACCTAAGTAGGGTATTACACAGATTTCTCCATCAAAATAACTATAAAAGCATAATAAAAAGAATAGAAACATAAACGATGGAGAATCGGTAGACACCACGCGTCTTAGTTGAGTGAACGTGTGACGAATCACAGGGTCACTGACGTACATAGCCGCCCGCACCTAAATAGGGTGTTACACAGATTTCTCCTCGAACCACAACAGAAAACGAATCGGAAAGAAAAATGAATCAAAAACAAAGCTCGGGAAGAATAGAGAATGAGTTGAAATCCTAAATTACGAAACAAACTAAGAGAGGATCATATCTTTCTCCTCCTCGTTCTCCCGGCAGCGCTTCGCTAGCGCTCCTCCCTCGCCTCCCACTCCTCCTCCTGACCTCTCGACCCTAGCCCTTGGGGTGGTAGTGGTAGTGGAAATCGTAGAGAATGAATGGGTATGGGGGTCTATTTATTGGCTCCAGAAAACCACTAACCATGGTTAGAAAATCATGATTTAGGCCTTAACCATGGTTTAGCAGCCCATGGTTTTGGCCCATGGTTTTGGCCAAAACCTATCCCAAACTTGGAGCTTAAGTTAGAATATTCCAGATCATTCTAGATTCGCTAATGACGCTTAATTAACACTAATCGTGATTAACTTTCTCTAATCGCGATTTTACTTTCGCTGCTTACCGTTATCTTTTGCTAACTATTGATTAGTATTTGCTAATGATCATTTAGCGGTTTTTAATCGATCATTAGTTTCTTTAATCATGTTTAATTAGTCTTAATGACAGTCATTATGGGTTAATGACATCTTATCCTTTTTTCTTTTTCTTCTGAAATTCATAACAAATTGAAACAGAGTCTGATTCATACGGAACAAATTCCGTTGGTTTCCTCTTGACGAGCCGGATCTTATTATATAGGATCCGAGATATGCCAAGTTCAAGGCTTTACAAGAGGTCAGCCAGGCAGTTTCGACCTATAGGTTCAACATTCCCAGGTGATGCTCGCTTATCTCCAGCAACTACCTTAGGAGAAGCACTTGCCGGACGTGGCACCGGTTCAGCTCGACCAAGTAGGTCGCAGCAAGCAGACGAACCCCCCAGTAGGACCGACTCAGAGCACATACATGACTATCACGCCTACCCCATTTGTGAGATGCTACTTGTGCAATGAGTGGGGACATTACCGATCTTAGTGCCCATAAGCTTTTGGAGAGCCTCGAGCGCATCCATAACCGTCACAGCCACAACGTACTAGGAGTTTCCATGGTAGGAACACCAACTTCAGGAGGTCGCACACTATACACAAAGCGTGGCAGGTTCCAGAACCACACCATCTAGACAGGGAGAACTACATGCAGTGTCCGAGGAGCATGCCCAATCAGCAGTTATTATGGTGAAAAGTATGATCTCGATCTTTGGCTGACCTTTCAATGTTTTATCTGATTCGGGAGCTACGCATTCTTTCATTGCTTTGAGGCTACTAGCTTAATTAGGTAGAGTTACGTAGGCCCTATATCCTCCTTACCACATTCATGTGCCAGGTGATCAGTTGTTTGTCATTTCATTGATAGTCAGACACTTATCAATACTGATTGGCGGTCACGAGATGATCGCAGATGTCTCTTACTTCAGCTTGATGAGTTTGACTTGATTTTAGGCAGGATTGGTTATCAACTCATCATGCTCTTGTAGATTGCTTTAGGAAGACGATTGTCTTCAGGATTCCAGATTTGCCTGAATTCACATTTAAGGGTACATTACATGACTCTAAAATGGAGTAGATTTCAGTTTTAAAGAGCTCAGAAACTTGTTGATCAGGGATGCGATTCATATCTGTAGAAGTTTTAGTTTATACTCTCTGTGTTATTTTTACTGTTTCGTATTTCCTCTTTTTCTTTCGGACTCTTAATGTAATTTACCCATAGGCTACTCTCCTATATAAGGGAGCCTAGGGCGTACTGAATAAACACAACTCTTATTTTTCCCAACATGGTATCAGAGCAGCGGTCCTAGATCGGGGCTCTCGTACCAAACCCTAAACCTAGCCCTCCACCTTCAAGCCTCTGCGCGTCGTCGCCCCTCGCGCGCCGTCGGTTCCCTCGCGCGCAGCCGCTCCTCGCGTGCCACCGCCACAGCGCGCAGCCCCTCGCGTGCTGTCCCCGCTGCCCACGTGCACAGCCCGTGCGCCGCCAGGCCGTGCGCCGCCTGACCGTGCTTTGTCAGGCAGAGCTCCGCCGCCTCTCCATGCGTGCTGCCATCTTGCTGTTCACGGCCCCTAGGGCGTCACCCTAGGGTTCGATTGTCATCTCAAAGAGGGGCTCTCTACTAGCTTCAAGGTTGATGGTTTGGTTGCATAGAGGTCTACATGTGCAACTAAACCTAATCATGTCAGTGTAGACCAAGACTTATCTAGTCTACAATCCTTGTTTTGTTAGAAAATCGGAAGCGGAAGCGTAACATTGAAAAAGATAAACAAAGAATAAAGAAGAACGGGATATTTTTACGTGGAACCCTACTCCGTGAGGAGCGGGATGAAACCACGGGAGAAGCCCTCAAAGGGGCGTAATATGCATTGCACTTTCTCAATGAGTACAGGAGGTCTGGGGCTCCTTATATAGCCTCTCCAGAGCCTCCGAGTCCCACCACTGGACGATGTGGGACTAAACAACTGGGTGGGGTAAATGGATCTCCTCCAGGATCCATTTACCCTGCTACAACACAATAGGCGCATACAACTTATGCTCCAACTCTCCCCCTCAAGCTGGAGCATGCAATGCTCAGCTTGGACAAATAGACAGAAACTCAACTCAACGCTACAGGACACTACGGACAATATCAACCCAACGCGCACATTGCTGCAGTCGAGGACGTTGCTTCTCATGCCGTGCAGGTGAGGAGGATGAACGGGCTGGAGTGTGAGTCAACTGAAGACTCGGAATCTGACCGTCGAGTCTGAACTTGCGCCTGAAGTCTCCTCGTCGGAGAACTGGATCTCTCCCATCTGGCTCAGAGAATGGTGCACTGCTCTGGTGTACCTATGATACCACATGAAAACCCTTACCCTCAAGGGAATGGTCCTCTTCTCTGGAGTCCCTATGGCTCACATGAAAACTCTGGCCTGACAACTAGAAGAATGATGGGGACCTCGAACAAATGATGGCAACATATGCTCATCTGAAAATGACCGCACACTCGTGCGTGTCTGAAACTGGAGACTCGGAAACAATGGTCATCGAGTCTGAAACCGAACTGTAGAGTCTGATCAACTGGCTGGTCTGGAGACTGGCATCTGAATCTGGAATCTGGAGCATGAACAAACCTGTGACTCTACATATACTCCCCCTTTCTCCCATACTTGTCGGAAAATGAACATCGACAAAGTTGGGAGAAGACAAGATAAAAGGGGAAAACAAAACATGAACTTTGCGGCTTTTCCAAATTTTTTTTAAGCCGTCACAACATTTTTTTTCGTCTTTTCATCAAACAAAATTTTCTGCGTACGTTTTTTTTATTGTACGCGCCTCCTCTCTCTCTCTCCCTTTTTTTTATTGCGTACCATTTTTTTTGTGCATGACCTTTTTTTTTCGAAACAGATATTTTTTTTATCGGTCCTCTTAGGCCTAATTCTCTCTTCCCCTGCTCCCTTTTTTTTGTTTACTCACGGCAGGCCTCTCTATTCACCTTTTTTTTTTCAACCCCCCTTGACTTCCCTCTCTTTGCTTCTCTTTTCTTTCTTTCATTTTTTTTTCAACGGCCCACTTGGGCCTGTACACACAAAATACTTTTTTTTTTAAATGCTGGGCCTCGGTCCATAGGGTTCCCATAACCCTAAACACACACAACACGCACGATGCCGCCCCTCCCCCTTTTTTCCCGGCGCCGCCATCGATGCAGCTGGGGAATCGACCTGGAGACGCGCCGCTTGAGGAGATTGGCGGCATCGGGAGGAACCGGATGAAGGCGCACGAGGGTGCGATGCTTCCTTTAAGTCGCGCGCGAGAAGGAGGCACTGGGGGCGTCGCCTGGGCTGCAGGAGACCTCGAGAGGAGGATAGCAGCGTACTCGCACCTTCCTCTTTTGGTCCAAGAACACGCTGATGGTCGTGCGTGTTGTTCGCACGCGCCGTATGGAGATCTGGTGGAGCAGGTTCTCGTTGGATCTGATGGAGCTCGCGCGTGTGCTGCCTTACGCGAGAGAGGTGCTCCTGGAAGTGCGAGAGGCTGCGACAAGAGGTGGCGGCGCCGCCTGGATAATGAAGGCCCCGAGGTTCGAAGGCAGCATCGCACGACCGAGGGCTGGAAGGTGGTGCGGCTGGAGTTGCGCCGCCAGCGCGATCTGGAGCAACAAGGGCACGGGCCCGTCGCCTGTATGCGCCTGGAAATCGGGATATGTTTTCGCCTGCGCGGAGGTGCACGCAGATGCTCCTGGGAATCACGGAGGACCGTTGGATCGTCGCTAGGTCTTGCACCGCCTGGGCTTCTGAGGAGATGGCTGCGATGCGGCCTACACAATCTTCTTCTGTATATCGCTGAGATGCTCATGTCTGGGGTTTCTTTGAAGACACGCGAGTGAGATGAGCGCCGCGTCGTGATGCTCGTGGCCTGAAGAACTTCCTGGTAGGGCTCACGCCCTCAGCGGCGCCTGCTTGGAGATGCGCACATACATCTGGCTTTGAATATAGATTTGGGTTTCACAGAAACCCTAGAACTTCTTGAACATACCCCAGAAATTTGAAAAAATAATCTTCAAGAATCGAAACATCTTGGTAATCAAATCTCGAACCAAAAATTAAGAACAAAGCCTCGAGAATCAAACCCGCTCTGATACCATGTTAGAAAATCGGAAGCGGAAGCGTAACATGGAAAAAGATAAACAAAGAATAAAGAAGAACGGGATTTTTTACGTGGAACCCTACTCCGTGAGGAGCGGGATGAAACCACGGGAGAAGCCCTCAAAGGGGCGTAATATGCATTGCACTTTCTCAATGAGTACAGGAGGTCTGGGGCTCCTTATATAGCCTCTCCAGAGCCTCCGAGTCCCACCACTGGACGATGTGGGACTAAACAACTGGGTGGGGTAAATGGATCTCCTCCAGGATCCATTTACCCTGCTACAACACAATAGGCGCATACAACTTATGCTCCAACAATTTTCTCCAGTCACCATGTCAGAAAGTAAGATCGAGATCCCCACTTCAGGCGCCTTCAAGGGTCCTGCGCCTATTGTGAAGATGGATGGATCCAACAATGAGTTATGGACCATGCAGTTCATGAGCCTGATGAAGTCGATGGGTAAGAAACATATTCATACCGAGGATGAGCCAGTGGAGAAAACAGGGTTGTATGCCTCATGGGAGGCTGATGACGCATATGCTCAGGTCTGGTTGTCTGTTACTCTGATTCCAGACATTGCTAATGATATCTTACATCAACCCATTGCCAAAGCCATGTGGGACATTGTTGCTGCCACGTACTCACAAGCCAAGAATGAGACAAAAATTCTACAGCTACAACATGATATCTTCACGATAAAGCAGAACGGTTGGCCCCTGCATGCACACTACACTGCGCTGAGGGGAATGTTTGAGAAGCTTCACAGTTTCATGCCTCTTACAGCTACTCCAGAACAATTGAAGACATATCGGAATGCGACGATGGTGGGAGTCTTTCTAGCCTCTCTTGACTCACAATATGAGGCCGCTTCTTCTCAGATTCTGGCAGATGCTACCATTCCTCCCATGGAGGAGGCTTTTCGGCCATTGAGTCGTATCGATATCTCGAGCCCTTCTACTACTGGGCAAAATTCTTCTACTATGGCAGCCTCTAGAGGAAGATGCAATTCATCTCATCTTCGTGGACGAGGATCACGTGGTAGGGTCGGCCGTGGTCGTGGAGTACAGTGCACTTATTGTCGTCGGATTGGCCATACAGAAGACACATGCTACTCTAAGCATGGGTTCCCAGCTTCTGCCCGTGCAGTAGAACAAATACAGCACCATGGTTCTACCCAGCGTTGGATCCAAGATATGATGACCTAGTATCCTGTCTGCGTGATATCATGCCACCAGCCAGTACTCCACCAGTTTCAGAGAGCAGCCTTGACATTGCTGCTACTGCAGAAGCCAGTTCCTCAGGTAGTACTCATACTTCTGCATTTTACCAGGATTCACGTACCTCAGAATGGATCGTAGATTCAGGTGCTACACATCATTTGTGTGGAGATAGGCACCATCTCACATCCTACAGGCAAGTTCCCCCAGGGAGGACCATCGTAATAGTAGATGGGACCCACTCTCCCATCACAGGACAGGGACAGATCACCTTAACACCTTCCATGAAATTGCAGAATGTGCTCCATGCCCTTAATTTCTCAATGAACTTACTGTCAATTAGTCAAATTACTAAGGATCTTCATTGTCGAGCGATATTTGACCCATCATCTCTTGTGTTTCAGGACATTCTCACGGGCAACGTGATTGGACATGGTTGTGGGCAGGAAGGGCTATATCGACTGGTCCATACACCTTACGTTGGAGCATCATCATTCCATTCTACTAAACTTGTTTCCCCTTACTTATGGCATCTGTGCTTTGGTCATCTCCCGTTTCAGAAACTGCGACAAGTCCTCCCTCAGATTTCACCCTGGTCGTCGTTCGAGTGTGAAGCATATCAGTTAGGGAAGCATCATCGATCAATCTTCCCGAGTCGTCAGAGTCGGAGCAGTAGCTCCCCTTTTGAGTTTTTCATATTGACATTTAGAGTCCAAGTCGTGTTCCAGATCATCAGGGACATAGGTTTTATTTAGTTGCTGTGGATGATTTTAGTCGTCTGTCTTGGGTGTTTCTGTTAAAGAATAAATCTGAAGCGGGCATCACTATTATGAATTTCATTAAAGAAGTGCAGAATGTGTTTTTTGTTTCCATTAAGATTGTGAGAACTGATAATACCCTGGAATTATATACTCGCACTTTATCTCATTTTCTATCATCACATGGCATTCTTCATCAGACGTCCTGTGCTTACACGTCTCAAGAAAATGGTGTCGCGGAAAGAAAACACCGCCACCTCCTTGATGTCTCTCGTACGCTTCTTATCCAGAGTTGTGCTCCGCCCTCATTCTGGGGTGATGCGGTTCTTACTGCATGCTATCTTATTAACCGCATGCCCTCATCTGTGTTGGGGGAGAAGATACCTTTCTCCCTATTCTTTCCTGACAAAGAGCTATTTTCTCTAGCTCCACGTGTCTTTGGGTCTGTGGCATTTGTTCATCAATTATCTCCAGGGGTTGACAAGCTCTCTCCTAGGGCTGTCAAATGTGTTTTTGTCGGGTATTCCAGGACCCAAAAGGGGTATCGTTGCTATGATCCATTACGTCGCAGATATTATGTCAGTGCTAATGTCACGTTCTTTGAGTCAGTCATGTTTTTCTCTCATACAGGTGACAGGTTGGTGCCATCAGATAAAAATGATGACATTTTTATTCCTCCTTCACCCTTGTATGCACTACAACAAGGTCCTACCTATCCACCACCATCATCCCCATCACCGCCACCATCACCACCACCACCATCCTCACCACCACCACCACCATTACCACCTCCCATACCTTTGATTTCTCCTCTACCACGCCACTACAGTCGACGGAAAGCTCCTGTTCATGATCATGGTCAATCATCACACATGCTCCAGGTTTGTTCTGACAACATTACATCTAATGATGGGACTAACGGTGTTTCTAAGCAGGAACAGGCAGCAGATGACATGGATGTTAGTACTACTGATGCAGACCTTGACTTGTCGATTGCATTAAGGAAGCAGAAGAGGTCCTGTGCTTCATATCCGATTGCTTCTCATGTTATATTTGACCGTCTGGCAGGAGATTTCAGGTGGTTTGTAGGTGCTTTATCCGCTATGCATATTCCCAAGAATTATCAGGAAGCTTTGTCTGATAGTAAATGGTGTCTGGCTATGGAGGAAGAAATGACCACCCTTAAGTCGAGAGGTACATGGAGTATGGTTCCAGCCCGTACTGGGGCTTCTATTGTGAGCTGTAAGTGGGTGTTTACCGTGAAGCATAATGCTGATGGCAGTATTGATAGGTACAAAGCTCGACTGGTTGCTCGCGGTTTTACTCAGATGTATGGGGTAGATTATCTTGACACATTTTCTCCTGTTGCTCGTCACTCTACCTTACGAATTCTGTTATCTGTTGATGTGATTCACGATTGGCCTCTGTTTCAGTTAGATGTCAAAAATGCATTTCTATATGGTGATCTTCAGGAGGAAGTTTACATGCAGCAGTCACCTGGATTTGCTGCTGAGGGGGAGTGTGTACAGGTATGCAGGCTTCATAAGACGATCTATGGCCTAAAGCAGAGCCCCAGAGCTTGGTTCCAGAAGCTATCAGATCTGTTTGAGAAGCAAGGGTTCAAAAGGTCAAATGTAGACCATTCCCTCTTTGTACAGAGAACATCCAGAGATACGACTGTCATTATGGTGTATGTTGACGATATACTCATCACAGAAGATGATATACGGGGGATAAAAACAACAAAAGAATTCTTGGGCCTCGAATTCGTTACCAAGGATCTAAGAGTACTTAGATATTTCCTTGGATTGGAGTTTGCCAGAAATGAACAGGGACTGGTGATGACTCAGAGGAAATATGTCACTGACTTGCTAAGTGACACGGGTATGCTTGGATGTCGACCAGCTTCAACACCCATGGATCCAAGCATGGAGATGCATCATGATGATACTGAGGAGGTTGACAAAAGGAGGTACAAAGAACTGGTAGGGAGGCTTCTTTATGTTACTATTACCAGACTAGACATTACATTTGCAGTCAATAAAGTTAGCAATTTATGGAGCAACCTCGCCAGGTACACATGGACACCATACATATGATACTAAGGTATCTTAAGTCATCTCCAGGTGCAGGATTGATGTTCAGAAAGTAGGGCACTATTACTATCTCAGCATGTGCTGATGCGGACTATGCAGGATGTCCAAAGGATAGAAAATCTACATCTAGCTTTGCTATATTCGTTGGGAAGTCACTTGTCTCATGGAAGAGCAAAAAGCAAACAGTAGTTGCGAGATCTAGTGCTGAATCGGAGTATAGAACCATGGCCCAAGCTTGTGCAGAAGTGATGTGGGTTCACGCAGTCCTGACAGATTTACATATAGATGTTCCTCTTCCCATGTCACTAAAATGTGACAATCAGGCTGCCTTATTTATTGCAAACAATCCTGCATTTCACGAGAGGACGAAGCACATTGAGGTGGATTGCTACTATATTCGTGATATGATCCAGAAAGGTTTCATCTCTACAACCCATGTCAGCTCAGGAGATCAAACGGCAGACATTCTTACTAAAGCTCTACTTCGGGGTTCCTTCCAGAAGTGCTTATCCAAGATGAGCATGATAGATATCTATGCTCCATCTTGAGGGGGAGTGTAGAAGTTTTAGTTTATATTCTCTGTGTTATTTTGTACCATTTCGTATTTCTTCTTTTTCTTTCGGACTCCTAATGTAATTTACCCATAGGTTACTCTCCTATATAAGAGAGCCTTGGGCGTACGGAATAAACACGACTCTTATTTTTCCCAACAATATCTAGCATTTATCAGAAAGACATCCGATCATGAGCTGATGACACATGATATCATAGTAGTATTTATTAGAAAATAAAGAATACGGAAGAGAAACATGGAAAAAGATAAAGAACAATAAGAACAACGGGATTTCCATGGAAGCCTATTCTCTAAGGAGCGGGATGAAACCACGAGAGAATGCCTCAGAGGGTTGGTGTGTCTATTGCACTTTTCTCAATAGTTACAGGAGGTCTGGGGCTCCTTATATAGCCTCCACAGAGCCTCCAAGTCCCACCACAGGTAGATGTGGGACTAAACATGTGGATGGGGTAAATGGATCTCTCCAGGATCCATTTACCCTCCTACAACTCATATGGTGCACAACCAAATACTCCAATGCTCTCCCTCAGGCTGGAGCATGCAATGCTCAGCTTGGATAAAAAGAAAGAAACTCAACTCACACTACATGACACTGTAGACAATATCAACTCAACGTGCACAGTCGGTTGCTGTCGAGGACATTGCTTCTTATGCCATGCAGGTGAGGAGGACGAACGGGCTAGAGTGTGAGTCTGCTGAATCTCCTCGTCAGTGAGCATGTGCTCTGAAACTGCGTCTGTCAGAGTCATTGCAACTTGAATGAGTCTCCTCGTCGGAGTACTCTGCCCCGCCACAACCTGTGGACAACTGCTCCATCTCTGAAAAGGGGCAAACTGGAAAAAAAGGCTGTGGAAGTGCAATCCTCGTCGGAGTCTACGGTCGCTGGAGAATGGAGTCCGAAACATCTCCTCGTCGGAGAACTGAGTCTCTCCATTTGGCACAGAGAATGGTACACTACTCTGGAGTACCTATGATACCACATGAAAACTGTTAGAAAATCGGAAGCGGAAGCGGAAACGATAACCAGAGCATAGAAATAAAGATAAACATTGAACACAAAAGATTTTTACGTGGAACCCTACTCCGTGTGGAGCGGGATGAAACCACGGGAGAAGCCCTCAACGGGGCATGCTATGCATTGCTTTTTCTCAATGAGTACAGGAGGTCTGGGGCTCCTTATATAGCCTCTTCAGAGCCTCCAAGTCCCACCACTAGGCGGTATGGGACTAAACACAGGATGGGGTAAATGGATCTCCTCTAGTATCCATTTACCCTGCTACAACATAATGGGCGCATACAACGAATGCTCTAACACTCCCCCTCAAGCTGGAGCATGCAATGCTCAGCTTGGACAACCAGAAAATAAACTCAACTCAACGTTACAGGACACTACGGACAATATCAACCCAACGCGCACATTGCTGCAGTCGAGGACGTTGCTTCTCATGCCGTGCAGGTGAGGAGGACGAACGAGCTGGAGTGTGAGTCAACTGAAGACTCGGAATCTGACCATCGAGTCTGAAACTACGCCTGAAGTCTCCTCGTCAGAGAATGGTGCACTGCTCTGGTGTACCTATGATACCACATGAAAACCCTTGCCCTCAAGGGAATGGTCCTCTGCTCTGGAGTCCCTATGGCTCACATGAAAACTCTGGCCTGACAACAAGAAGAATGATGGGGACCTCTGACAATGATGGCAACTTATGCTCATCTGAAAAATGACCGCACACTCGTGCGTATCTGAAACTGGAGACTCGGAACAATGATCATCGAGTCTGAAACTGGAATCTGTAGAGTCTGGACAATATGGCTGGTCTGGAGACTGGCATCTAAATCTGGATCTGGATCAAGACCTGTGACTCTACATATATACTCCCCCTTTCTCCCATACTTGTCGGAACATGAACATCGACAAAGTTGGGAGAAGACAAGATAAATAGGGGGTAAACAACAAGAACATGAAACTTGCAGCTTTCCCTTTTTTTTTAAGCCGTCATTTTTTTGCAAATTTTTTAAGCCGTTCAAACTCTTCCTTTTTTTTACGGCTTTCACAAATCTTTTCAACCTTTTTTTTAAAAAACTCTCTCTTCTTTTTCCTTTTTTTTCCTCGAAATTCTTGGCCCCGATTTTTTTCTTTTTTTTCGACTTTGCACACATTTTTCTGAAACATCTCTCTCTTTTTTTGTAATATATGCGTACCGCTTTTTCTTGTACGCGCTTCTTTCTCTCTTCTCAAATCAGACCCTCCCCCTTTTTTTCCAAATAAACCTCCTCTCATTTTTTTTAATCACGTTGGCCCTTCCACTTGTTTCCCCCCTCTTTTTTTTAACAAAAGTTGGCCGAACAGTGAGCCCAAAGAAAACCTGCCGTTGGCCACTTAGGCCTTACAATAATTAAACCCCTAATATTTTTAAAGGCCACGGGGCCCCTAGGGTTCATGGGAACCCTTACTCTTTTCTTTATGCCCGCCGCCCGAGGTGGGGCACCTTCCAGATCTGGCGGCGCTGCTGTCACGCTTGGAAGCCGAGCACGAGATGTGCGGATTGGGGGGAGGGGGGGTTTACGCCGCCAAGTGCGATGGATGGAGGTCACCTCGCGCCGCCTGCGCGAGGCTTCGAGGGTGGAGGGAAAAGCGCTGCCTGCGCTTGGGGGTTGAGGGGAGCGCCGCCTGTGCGTGAAATAGAAGAGCGGCGAGGAGCTTTCGCAGGAGGAACCCGTGCTGGAAACATGAAGAGGCGCCGCCATCATATGCGCCTGGAGAAGAGGCTGCGAGGGCACAGACCCGCCACCTGGAGCTTCGACGCGAGGGGAGGACGAGAGCCGCACGCGCCGATTGGCGAGAGATGGGCTCCGCCTGGATGATTTAGGCATCGCCAGCACCCACCTTGATGCTGGGGGTGAAAGAGGAGCGCGACCTGGAAGGCTTGGGCAATGCCAAGGGCACCGCCAGAGACAAACATCGGGTCGTCTGGGCTATTCTTCGGGGGCACGCAGAACAGCCTCGAGAACGAGAAGCGCCTCGTCTGGAAGCGCCTGGAAAAGAGAAATCGCAGGAGATGCCGTCGTCGAATTTGATGGCAGAACTTGAAAATAAAATCTGGAATATATCATGAACAGGAACTTCAAGGATACAAAACTGGAACTTCAAAATACCAATCTTCAAGAATCGAACATCTTGATAATCAAATCTCGAACAAAAAATTAAGAACGAAGCCCTGAGAATCGAACCCGCTCTGATACCATATTAGAAAATCGGAAGAGGAAGCGGAAACGATAACCAGAGCATAGAAATAAAGATAAACATTGAACACAAAAGATTTTTACGTGGAACCCTACTCCGTGAGGAGCGGGATGAAACCACGGGAGAAGCCCTCAACGGGGCATGCTATGCATTGCTTTTTCTCAATGAGTACAGGAGGTCTGGGGCTCCTTATATAGCCTCTCCAGAGCCTCCAAGTCCCACCACTAGGCGGTATGGGACTAAACACAGGATGGGGTAAATGGATCCCCTCCAGTATCCATTTACCCTGCTACAACATAATAGGCGTATACAACGAATGCTCTAACAAAAACCCTTGCCCTCAATGGCATAAGGAATGGTCCTATGCTCTGGAGTCCCTATGGTTCACATGAAAACTCTGGCCGAAAAACAAGAAGATGATGGGGACCACAACAAAAGATGGCAAACATGTGCACATCTGAAAAGAAGACTGCATACATGTGCGAGTCTGAAACTGAGGACTCAGAATCTGTCGTCGAGTCTAAGCATATGAAAAACTATAGAGTCTGAACATCTGATCGGTCTGGAGAATTTGGCATCTGAAGAATCCGAATCTGAATAGATCTGTGGCTCTACATATACTCCCCCTTTCTCCCATACTAGTCGGAATAATGACGTCAACTATGTTGGGAGAAGACAATAAAATGGGGGATATCAGAAATCAAATAAGTCGATTACATAATTAATTTTTTCGACTTTTCCTTGATTTTTTTTGAAATTATTTTTTTAAGCCATCAAATTTTCTTTCTTTCCGGCTTTTGCAAGAATTTTTTTATACCTGCGTATGCTTTCTTTTTGTACACGCCTTTTTTTTCAAAGAATGCCAATTCTCTCTTTCTCTCTCTCCCTTTTTTTATCTGACCTCTCTCTTTTCCTTTTTTTTCATACATGCCTCCCCCTTTTTTTCAGGCCATGACCAATTTTTTTTAAGACAGTTGGCCTACTTGGGTCGAAAGCAAAGATTTTTTTACGGCCTGGTTAGGCCCTCTTTTTCTTTTAAATAATCAAGCCGTTCTCCCTTTGCAAATACTAGGGTTCCCCGATGGGAACCCAAATTTCCGCCGTCGCCGCCAATGATGCAGAGGCCTTTGACTTCTTCTTTGGTTGGCATCGTCTGGCGAGGAGAAAGGCGGGTGTTCTTGTGCTACCACCGCTTGCGCGATCTTGGAGGGCGACAGGAGCATCGAGGTGGTGCTATCTGTAGTGCTCACCGCTTGAAGGGGAGCACCATGCGCGAAGGGGGTCGTCTGTGCGAGGGAGCCGTCTGGAACTTCAAACTCCGCCTGGGGTTCCAGCGGCCTGCCGCCTGGGGTTCGCCAACGATGGCTCGCGCAGCTTGGGCTCTGCTCCTGGATCCGCATGGGGTGCACAATATGCGACCCCGATGGAGATGGCCGTGTTTGGGGCGCCCGCCGCCTGCAGCCTTGTCGACACCGCACGCACCTGGGGCTCGTGCGAGAGGGACACGCGAGAGGGAAGGGTCGCGCGGGGTGTTGGTGGCGTCGCCTTGGTGTGGGTGGAGGATGCTGGAGCATGCGAGGGCTTCAACCTGGAGGTGTGCCTCCGCCATCGCCTGGAGGCGCGAGGGCGTCGAGGAGCACCTCTTGGATATTCGAGTGTGCGCCGCTATATGGGAGATGTGTTTCGCGTTCCGATTACCTCCTCCTGCTGGGAGATGCGCCTGTGCATGTTAGGGCTGAGGAATCGCATGGTCTGAAACGTGAGAACAATATGCATTGCTACGAATTTTAGGGTTTCAAACAGGAAACCCTAGAATCTTGAACCACAGAAGATTAAAAAAAATCTCCAAGAATATAAAATCGAATCTTGAATAACAACGCAAATAACTCTGCGAGAATCGAACACGCTCTGATACCGTGTTAGAAAATAGAGAATGCGGAAGCAAAACATGGAAAAAGATAAAGAACAATAAGAACAACGTGATTTACATGGAACCATACTCCTTAAGGAGCAAGATGAAACCACGGGAGAATGCCTCAGAGGTCTGGTGTGTCTATTGCACTTTTTTCAATAGTTACAGGAGGTTTGGGGCTCTGTATATACCCTCCATAGAGCCTCCAAGTCCTACCACTGGTAGATGTGGGACTAAACATGTGGATGGGGTAAATGGATCTCTCCAAGATCCGTTTACCCTCCTACAACTCATACGGCGCACAACCAAATACTCCAACAGTATTAGACTACCCAAATGTGTTTTCTGATGAGTTACCTGGATTACCCCTTGAGAGGAAGATTGAGTTCGACATCATATTATTACTTGTACACATCCGATCTCGATGGCTCCATACTGTATGGCCCCATCTGAGTTGAGAGAGGTGAATGTGTAGTTGCAAGAGTTACTTGACTTGGGATTCGTAAGACCGACCACTTTACCTTGGTGTGCTCCAGTTCTTTTTGTCAGGAATAAGGATGGATCGATGAGATTATGCACTGATTATCGGCAGCTGAACAAGAGAATGATGAAGAACCGTTATCCTTTATCGCATATTGATGATTTATTCGATCAACTTCAGGGATCTTCGGTGTTCTCGAAGATCAACCTTCGTTCTGTCTACCATCAACTGAGGATTCGAGAGTCCGATAGCCTGAAGACAACTTTCAGGACTCGTTATGTACACTATTAGTCCGTGGTGATGCCGTATGGGCTCACCAATGCCTCTGCAGCATTCATGGATATGATGAACATGATCTTTCGTCCATACTTGGACAAGTTTGTGCTAGTATTCATTAGCGGAAGCGGGACATGGAAAAAGATAAAGAACAATAAGAACATCGGGATTTACGTGGAACCCTACTCCCTAAGGAGCGGGATGAAACCACAGGAGAATGCCTCAGAGGGCTGTTGTATCTATTGCACTTTTCTCATCTGATACAGGAGGTCTGTGGCTCCTTATATAGCCTCCACAGAGCCTCCAAGTCCCACCATCGGTAGATGTGGGACTAAACATATGGATGGGGTAAATGGATCATGGAGAGATCCATTTACCCATCTCCCATACATATAGCGCACACACAAATACTCCCACACTCCCCCTCAAGCTGGAGCATGCAATGCTCAGCTTGGATAAATAAATAAAAAGAAACTCAATTCACGCTACAGGACACTACGGACAATATCAACCCAACGCACACAACTGCTGCTGTCGAGGACGTTGCTTCTCATGCTGTACAAGTGAGGAGGACGAACGGGCTGGAGTGTGAGTTTGCTGAATCTCCTCGTCGGAGAGCATGTGCTCTGAACTGCGCCTGTCAGAGTCACTGCAACTGAAATGAGTCTCCTCGTCGGAGTACTCTGGCCCGCCACAACAATGTGGACAACTGCTCCATCTCTGAAAAAGGGCCGAACTAGAAAGGTCGCGTGGAAGTGCAATCCTCATCGGAGTCCACGGTCGCTAGAGAATGGAGTCTGAAAGAAGTCTTCTCGTTGGAGAACTGGGTCTCTTCCATCTGGCACAGAGAATGGTACACTGCTCTGGAGTACCTATGATACCACTTGAAAACCCTTGCCAACATGGCATAGGGAATGGTCCTCTACTCTGGAGTCCCCATGGCTCACAAGAATACTCTGACCGAACAACAATAAAAAAAGATGGGGACCACTACAAAAGATGGCAAACATGTACTCATCTGAAAGAAGACCGCATCCATATACATATCTGAAACTGACTCGGAAACCATGATCGTCGAGTTTGACAAAATCTCTATAGTGTTTGAAAATCTGACTGGCCTGGAATCTAGTCTCTGAATTTGGAGAATCTGGAATATCTGACAATCTGGCATGTGAGTCTACATATACTCCCCTTTTCTCATATACTGGTCGGAATGAAGACATCGACATTTGGGAGAAGACACGATAAATGAGGAGAAAATAAAACATACTCAGAAATTTCTTGCGGCTTTTCTTTTCCTTTTTTATAAACCGTCCAAACACAATTTTTTTTGAAAACATATTTTTTTTAAGCCGTGTCAATTTTTTTCGGCTTTTCATTTTTTTCTGCGTACGTTTTTTTATTGTATGCATCTTTTTTTAAAAAAAATTGCATACGACTTTTTTTATTGTATGCGCCTTTTCCCCCTTTTTTCTCAAAAACTTGCAACCTTTTTTTTTTCTTTTATACACGGCCAAACCGGGCCCAAAATAAATCTGTTTTTTTAAGCAAACCAGCCCCCCCTCTTTTTTTGTTGCCCCACTTGGGCATTACAGAATAGCATGTTCTTTTTTTTAACTTCTTTTCTCCCTCATTCTTTTTCCAGCCCAAACAGTGGGCTTCATTCATTTTCCTTTTTTTAATACTCGGTCCCCCTCCCCTTAGAGTTCCCATGATGGGAACCCTTTCTTACAAAAGGCCGCCGCCACGATTGAGACGAGAAGCGCAAGCGCCGTCTAAGGGGTAAAGTCGCGCGAGGGCTAGGGCTGGGGATCGGGCTTTTGCTCGCCTGGAACGCCTACGCGCCTGGAGACTTGGCTGCGAGGGGTCGCCGCTAGGCCAGCTTCATGACTGGAGATGGGTTGCACGAGGGGCTTCAGGAAAAGGGTGCATCGTGTGCCTGTGCCTGGCGGTGCACTGCGCCTGTGCCTGGGAGGCGCGAAGGGGTGCCGCCATGGAGGTTACGCTGCTCGGGGCGCTTGAAGGGGAGGTTAGATGCTGCACTCGCCTGGAAAGATGGGCCATCGGCTGAAGGGGAAGGGCCCGCGCTGCCGCGCCTGCTGGAGACAGAGCGCTATTAGCGGCTCTTGGAGGGCGCAGAGGGCCTGTGCCGACTGGAGCTCCGCCTGGGCCCATGAGGGTTCCACCAGGACTCGGGGGGGAGGGGGGGTACTGGGTCTTGGGCTCCACCAGGAGGATCGGTGGTGCGGCCATCGTCGTTGAATGAAGGAGAGGAAGACGCGACATCGCTCAAGAGAAGCCAGGATTTGGAGATGAAGGCGGTGCTCCGCCTGTAGAACTTGGAAGATGGGAGTGCCGCTGCATGCTGCGACTGAGATTCATCTGGACTTGCAGAGATCGGATGATCGCTCCACCTGGATGCGCGATTCGAAGGAGAACAAGGGCTAGATAACGTCCGGGGCCACGAAAGAATCTGGAGGAGGCGCCACCAAAATGATTGCCAAATATTTTAGGGTTCCCGGAAACCCGATAATAGAACTTGAACATGATCCTTAAAAAATCTTCACGAACAAACAATGAATCGAATCTCAGAATAAACTATGAACATGAAAACTCCGAGAATCAAACCCGCTCATATACCATGTTAGAAAATAGGAAGCGGAAGCGGAACATGGAAAAAGATAAAGAATAATAAGAATAACAAGATTTACGTGGAACCCTACTCCCTAAGGAGCGGGATTCACTATCGTTGGGCACAGAGTTGATCATCGCAGGGACATTCTTGATGAGGCACACAGTTCACGATTATCTATTCATCATGGCAGCACCAAGATGTATTGCGATTTCCGTTGACATTTCTGATGAGATGGGATGAGGCGCGATGTGGCATAGCATGTTAGTAGATGCATGACCTGTCAGATGGTCAAGGCTGAGCACCGGAGACCACCGGGCTATTGCAGTATCTCCCCATTCCCGAATGGAAGTGGGAGAGTATCTCTATGGATTTTGTCACAGGATTGCCGAACACACCAAGTGGCCATGATTCTATTTGCATTGTTGTGGACATGTTGACGAAGTCAGCCCATTTCATACTTGTCAGCATGACTTACACTCCATCAAGATTGACTAGGCTATTTGTGCAGAATATTATCAAACTTCATGATATACCACGAGAGGTGATGTCTGACAGGGACTCGTGGTTTACATCGCACTATTGGCATTGTTTCATGTTAGCACTACATATAGAGCTAAAGATGAGTTCCGCGTATCATCCGCAGGCTGACGGTCAGAGCGAGCGCACCATACAAACGCTTGAGGATTTGCTACGTGCATGCACTTTGGAGTGGAAAGGATCCTGGAAGGCCCACCTGTCTAGAATTCACATATAACAACATCTATCATTCCAATATCGTCATGGCATCATTTGAAGCACTATATGGGCGGAGATGCCTCACGCCTCTCAGTTGGCGTGAGGTAGGTGATCATGCTCTCTACTTCGTAGATCTCTTGGAGGAGACTGCGAGGACTATTGATCTTGTGAGACGGAAGCTTCTAACAGCATAGAGCCGCCAGAAGAGCTATGCAGACCGTCGAGGAAGAGACTTGGAATTTCAGGTAATTCGAACACCTTCTCTTAAATAACCTTTAAATACAATTCATGGATATTCAACTTAATCTCTCATACTACTAAAAAGCTCATTTAAATACATGTGGGAGATTAGGTGTTTTTGTTGGTATCTCCCATGAAGGATGTTAAGATATTTATGTTATTCTGTCCTGTTTCCTATATTGTTTATTTCTTTTGTCTTGTTTATGTAATTTACCCTCATAGCTTTTCTCATATGTAATTTCCTATATAAGAGAGCTCTAGGGTTAGATGGAATATAACTTTCTCCCTTCAACATGGTATCAGAGCGATGATCCTAGACCGGAGCCAGTGCCCTAGAATCCTGCCCCCACCACAACCCTAGCCCTCACAGGCTTCACGCGCCGTCGCGCCTCCGTGGGATCTCTGCCGCCTAGCGCTCGCGGGCTCGTCGCCGCCTAACACTCGAAGGGTCGTTGCCGCCCAGTCCCTGCAAGTTTGCCGCCTCCTAGCCCTCTCGGGCGTCACGTGTGTTCACGCGCGGCTGATCCCCATCGCCTCCAGTTGTTGTTGTCTGCGCGTCTTCACGCGTGGCTGACCGTCGCCTCCGTAACCACTGCCTCCTGCGGTTTCTTGGGTACCTAGGGTGTAACGTGAAGCCCTAGAAACGTCGTAGCTACCCAAAGGACTCTTCAGAAGAATGGAAGAGGTTGTGGTATGAGTCTACACCCACAACCATCTTCCTGTATGTCCGTGTAGACGTTGGTATCTCTTGTTTCTACCCCAGTCTTGAAGATAGTTGTCATCATGTCTGACAATAAAGTGGACGTTTCATCCCTGGTACCTTCAAAGGTCCAGCACCCATTGTCAAAATGGATGGAACCAACTATGTCTGTGGGCCATGCAGTTCATGAGTTTGATGCAGTGTAATGGC
The DNA here is from genome assembly GCA_037367405.1 of Ottelia alismoides. Classification (NCBI taxonomy): domain Eukaryota; kingdom Viridiplantae; phylum Streptophyta; class Magnoliopsida; order Alismatales; family Hydrocharitaceae; genus Ottelia; species Ottelia alismoides. The sequence goes on along the minus strand of JAZKJV010003576.1, from coordinate 109,582 downwards.
AAGAAGCACATCCTCACGACAGAGGAGCCTCGTGACAAGACTGGGACGAATGCCTCATGAGAGGCAGATGATGCGTATGCTCGCGCTTGGCTATCTGGGACTGTATCCATAGAGATAGCTAATGATATTTTGAGCCAGCCTACTGCAAAGGCTATGTGGGACATTCTTGCCGCGACACTCTCCGGCAAAGAATGAATCGAAGATACTACAACTCCAGCATGATATCTTCACATCGAAGCAGAATGGTCGCCCCCTTCACACCCTCTATACTTCTTTGAGGGGTATGTTTGAGAAGTTACATGGCTACATACCCTTAACTGCTACACCAGAGCAACTCAAGGCATACAGGGACTCTGTGATGACTGGAGTGTTTCTAGCAGCCCTGGATCCGGAGTATGATGCAACTCGTGCTCAGATCCTCACTGACGTACCATACCTCCAATAGAGGAAGCATATCGTAGACTGAGTAGACTATACATATCTTCTGGTAGTCTTCTACAGTCCCATACTTCTTCAGCTATGTCAGCATCACGTGGTAGAGGCAGTCATACACCATATCGTGGCAGGGGATGTTCCAACCGCGGTAGAGGGGGGTGTTCGACCTCGTCCGCTGTGCACCTACTGCCACAGGACAAGCCATTATGAGGAAACCTGATATTCTAATCATGGGTTTCCTGCGTCAGCCAGAGTTGCAGAGTAGACACAACAAGCTGGGAGTTCATCACCTACATCTGATCAAAGGTTTGACGAGCTTGTAGCACGACTGAGAGGGATCATGCCTGACACGTCTAGATCTACTAGTTCTCCTTCAGGATCCTCAGAGGTTGCAGCCTCAGCCTCTGCGTCTACATCAGGTATAGACTATGCTTTTACTAGCTGCTACAGAGCAGACTTATCGGAATGGATCATGGATTCCGGTGTATCTCATCATCTCTGTGGTGACGGAGGACAGCTTAGTGTTTTTCGTCCTACTTAGCCCGGACGATCAGTTGTGATAAAAGATGGTACACATTCCCCCATCACTAGTCAGGGGGAGGTGCATTTGACTTCTACATTGAGGCTTCCTAATGTTCTATGTGCTCCTGAATTTTCTATGAATTTATTATCAATTATTCAAGATTTACATTGTCGTGCCATATTTGATCCATCTGCTCTTGTGTTTCAGGACATACTTACGAGCAGAGTGATTAGAAGTGGTCGTGAGCAAGGGGGCCTTTACAGACTAGTGCAGTCTCCGTACGCTGGCGCCTCTTCTTCTTTCCGCACTAGATCTGTTTCTCCATATATGTGGCATCTGCAATTTGGCCATCTTCCTCTGCAAAAGCTGATTCGTGTTCTTCCACATATTTCTCCTCGCTCCACTTTTCAGTGCGAGGCCTGCCAGCTTGGGAAGCATCATCGGTCCTCTTTCCAGAGTCGCCAGGGTCCGAGTAATCATAGTCTGTTTGAGTTGCTTCATTTCGATATTTGGGGTCCTAGTCGTGTCCCAGATCATTAGGGACACATTTTATCTTGTTGCGGTTGATGAGTTTTCTTGGTTGTCTTGGGTTTTCCTTCTTAAAAACAAGTCTGACGCTGGCCCTGTTATTCGGTCTTTTCTTAATGAAATAAAGAACATTTTTTCTGCCAAAGTCAAGTACATACGTTCTGATAATGCACTTGAATTTTACAGTACTCACCTCTCTCAATTTCTTAGGTCTCATGGTATTGTGTATCAAACATCATGTGCATATATCTCCCAACAGAATGGGGTGGCGGAAAGGAAACACCGCCATCTTTTGGATGTTGCCAGAACCCTCTTGATTCAAAGTCGTTCTCCTCATTCCTATTGGGGAGATGCAGTTCTAACTTCTTGTTATCTGGTAAATCGTATGCCTTCTTAGGTGTTAGGGGAGAAGATCCCGTTCTTGATTGCATTTCCCGAGACAGATCTTTTCTCGCTTACACCTCGTGTCTTTGGTTTGGTAGCGTTTGTTCATCAACTCTCTTCCTGGTCTTGACAAGATCTCTCCCAGAGCCGTCAAATGTGTGTTTGCTGGGTATTCCAAAACCCAAAAGGGATATCGTTGTTTTGACCCTATTCGACGAATGTACTATATCAGTGCTGATGTCACCTTCTTTGAGTCTATTATGTATTTTTCTCCAACAGGTGACATGCTTACTCCTTCGGAGGATGGAGAAGAGATCTATATGCCTCCTCCTTCGTCATTATTGCCACCTCCACCCCCTCCACCACCACCTCTGCCACCACCACCACCACCACCACCTCCACCACCGTCTCCTATTTTCTTTCCACAAGTTTACCAGCGAAGGCCCCATGCTCATGTGCCTCCTCCATCATCCAGCACACCCAAGGTATGTACTGAGCATTTGAGTTCTTCTAATGGCACGGGTGATTTCCATGTACAGACTGAGGTACAATATGTAGATATTGTTTCTCCAATTCCGCCTGAGGACCTGGATATGCCTATTGCACTACGATGGAAGAAACGAGCATGCACTATGCCCCCTATTGGTTCTTATATTTCCTTGGAGCGTCTTTCCAAGGATTTTCAACATTTTGTTGTGGGGTTGTCTGCTATAGAAATACCACGGTCATATCAGGAGGCACTGCAAAGCAGTCAGTGGCGTCTGGCTATGGAGGAGGATATGGCAACTCTACAGTCACGAGGTACGTGGAGTGTGGTCCATGCTCCACCAGGTGCGTCTATCGTTTGAAGCAAGTGGGTATTTACTGTGAAACATCGGGCTGATGGTACAGTAGACAGATACAAGGCCAGGCTGGTTGCTCGTGGGTTCAACCAGGCCTATGGGGTGACTATCGGGACACTTTCTCTCCTATCGTGCGTCACTCTACATTGCATATTCTCATTGTTGTGTTGTGGTACGCAATTGGCCACTTTTCCAATTGGATGTCAAAAATGCTTTCTTGTATTGTGATCTGCAGGAAGAGGTTTACATGCAGCAGCCACCCGGGTTTGCTGCTGAGGGGGAGTCTGGTATGGTATGCTATCTTCATAAGGCTATATATGGCCTTAAGCAGAGTCCGAGGGCTTGCTTTCAGAAGCTCTCAGAATTGATTGAACAGAAGGGGTTTGTCAGATCTACAACAGATCATACTCTCTTTGTACAGAGAAGCCAGAGAGGTATTGTAGTCATCTTGGTTTATGTTGATGACATTGTTATCACTGACAACGATGAACATGGTATTCAAGCAGCTAAGGATTTCTGTGGAAAGCAATTTATATGGCCTTAAGCAGAGTCCGAGGGCTTGGTTTCAGAAGCTCTCAGAATTGATTGAACAGAAGGGGTTTGTCAGATCTACAACAGATCATACTCTCTTTGTACAGAGAAGCCAGAGAGGTATTGCAGTCATCTTGGTTTATGTTGATGACATTGTTATCACTGACAACGATGAACATGGTATTCAAGCAGCTAAGGATTTCCGTGGAAAGCAATTTGTTACTAAGGACCTTGGCACACTTTGTTACTTCCTTGGCCTGGAGTTTGCATGAAACCAACAGGGTATGGTTATGACTTAGAGGAAGTACGTTACTGATCTTCTATCTGAGACAGGTATGACAGGATGTAGACCAGCTACTACTCTGATGGATCCTAATGCGAAGCTCTATGATGACGGATCTGAGGAGGTGGACAAGAGAAGATACATAGAGCTGGTAGGGAAATTATTGTATGTTACTATTACCAGGCCTGATATATCTTTTGCTGTGAGTAGTGTGAGTCAGTTCATGGAGCAACCCAGGCAGGCGTACATGGATGCACTATTCATGATCTTGAGATATCTGAAATCATCTTTAGGTGCAAGTCTTCTGTTTAGAAGAGATACGTCTCTTTCAGTTACTGGATGTGCAGATGCATATTATGTTGGGTGTCCTAAGGAAAGGAAGTCTACTTCAGGCTTCATTGTGTTTGTTGGTAGCTCAATGGTCTCATAGAAGAGTAAGAAACAAACGTTGTTGCTCGATCTAGTGCAGAATCTCAATATAGGGCCATGGCCCAAGGTAGTACAGAGATGATGTGGGTCAAGTCTGTCTTGACTGCTTTAACAATTGAAGTGCCTCTTCCATGCATCTCCAATGCGACAATCAGGAAGCCTTTTTTATAGCTAATAATACAACATTTCATGAAAGGATGAAATATATTGAGGTGGACTGTCATTACACTCGAGATTTGATCCAAAAGGGGCTAATTTCAACATCTTACGTAGCGTCAGAAGACCAGATTGCAGATATGTTTACTAAAGCTCTGGCTAGAGGTCCTTTTTATCATTGTTGTTCCAAGCTGAGCATGATAGATATATATGCTCCAGCTTGAGGGGGAGTGTTAGGATATTTATATTATTTATGTTTTGTTTCCTATATTGTTTATTTATTTTGTCCTGTTTATGTAATTTACCCTCAGAGCTTTTCTCCTATATAAGAGAGCTCTAGGGTTAGATGGAATATAACTTTCTATTCTCCCTTCAACAAAGGTAATATAGAGATTCGGTGTCCGTGGTAAGCTGACGCCATGATATGTTGGGGGGTTCGCGATTCTTGCTCGTGTGGGGAAGGTGGCCTACCGAGTAGCTCTTCCTCCACACCTCTCGACCATTCACGATGTCTTTCATATATCCAACCTGAGGAAGTATGTGCACGACCCTCGACATGTCATCAATTATGAGAACCTTGACGTGGAGCCAGATTTGACATATGAGGAGAGGCCATTGCAGATTCTTGATAGTGTTGTGAAGAAGCTTCGCGACAAAGAGATTCCGTTGGTCAAGGTGCTATGGCACCGACACAGAGTGGAAGAAGCGACATATGAGACTGAAGCAGACATGTGGGCACGATACCAGCAACTTTTCTCAGATTATAATCAAAGTAAGCCCTTATACATGTTGAAAGGATATGGCTTGTTTTCCCTTTGAGGATTTTATGGATTCAAAACCCTTTGAGGTTTTATGGTTAGATGGAATCCAAACAAGACACGTAGGAACCTTGACTCAGGTTTCGAGGATGAGACTCCCTTTGAGGTTTTTATATTTGTAACATCCAAGTCCGAATAAACCCAAATCTGACACGATTAGGGCCTGATTATCCAATAAAGTTATCAATCAACATTAAATAACCTAAATCGATCAATTGATCGTAAATTAAAAGTCGTTTGGTCGCAATCACCCAAAAATCGATCGCATCGTAATGCGTTCCACGAAAAAGCCGCAATGCAAATTTGAAAACCGCAAAACAAACTAAGACTGTCATAAAATCCGATTTGACAAAATAAGACCAATGGAATCAACCATTCATCAATTGGAGACCATTTGATATTTTTAAAGTTACAAAATTTATTCATAATTCAGACCGTATCTCAAGAAATTCGGACATTTATTCCCGATCCAAAGTATGTGAATATTATACTCATTTTGATCGTCATCCAGAGCCGGTTAAAATGAGCTATTATTCGTTAAAATCCAAAACTCGAGGTGTGATTATGGTCAACTTTAGTTATGTCAAATATAGAGAGATTTTGGTTTAAAAGATATTTTTAAATAATAGCAGACTGTTTGTCTGTACAATTCCAATAGTAATAAAAATAATAAATAAATGTCGTGGCTGATGTCATGGTTAATATAAAAAAGCCCAAAAGATCGCTGTTGCCTAGGTGCCGCTCCAGACGATCTCCCGAAACGTCTCTTTCAGATATCCTCAAACTTCTCCACTGCATCAGTAGCCTCGGAGATGGAAGTGATATGCAGTCTTGCTAGCTTTTCCTGCACCTCCTCTCTCATACCTCTGATGAACTTTTACAGATTCTCATATGGAAATGCGGCGGCTACTGTTGTGCGTCGAGACAACTCGGTGTGTTGAATGAAGTACTCTCTGGTTGTCATCTGTCCCTGCATATGTTCTGCAAACAAACAACACTGGGACTCCTTCCACTTCGCAAAAAAGATGTGGGATCTGAACATCGACTCAAAATCATCCCATGTGGGTCCGCATCCCAACTCAAAAACTACTGCCTCCACCCTCTCTCTACGAAATCTGTTAGTGAATGTTCCATGAAAGATAACCACAAGTCTCGTGGTGCGCGAATCATCCGTAGTATCTTCATCACCCTCTTCAGCCACCTGCTCAGCCTAGTCTGATGTCCTGGTGCTCTCGAACATGGGCAGATTAACCCACTGATATGATATGAAAACCGACCGATGCTTGTGAATGACAGAGTACTCGGATGCGTCCTCATCTGCAAAGTATACAGGGTCCTGCTCCCTATCATAATCTCCATCCTCGGCTCCCTGTACTGGCAAGCTGACGACTTGCGCTGCTTTTGATAAGAATCCCGTAACAATGCAAAGGCCAAGTTCATCCGAATAGGCTGCACATATTCTGACTCTATAAGTGGAGTGAAAGCACAGATGTGCTGACTCTATAAAGATAAGAGAATACCCCTCAAAAATGTCAACTTCATTTCAGTAAGGGGTTTAATGGCAGCTAAGTCATCATAATGTGGTTGATATACCTCAACCGACTGTGGTTGGTCCTGTTGTGTCCCATCCTGAGATGGATGGTATGTGAATCTAACAGCTCCTCGAACCTCATCTCCATATCTGTCTATCTGTCAGCAATCTCTGTCTGTTGAGCCAAAACCTGATCCTACTGACTTCACATAGCAGTATGCTACTATTAGGGGTCGGTGAAAGCGGTCATGATATACTCTAATCTATCGGCCATCTCCTGGTCTGGTCTGGACGTCATGATTTTGCACGAGAACCAATATTATTAATCATAAAAATTTATGTTCGCTGGCATTTCGCATTGTGTTTTTCTCTTCTTGGGAACACAATATTAAAATTAATGATAATTGGTGATATATGTGATTATTGAAAATTTAAATGGCATATTCCTTTTCGGACTCACGATAAGTTGGAGGATTGTCGCTATCCGAAAACTTAATATGATCGGAATTATAATATTGCGAATGCTTATAGTGGGGTACCACAGCTTTGATACCAAACTATGACGCCCAAGGATCCGGGTACCCGTTTACACGGTATTTGTGTTGAGATTATTGTACATCTTTGGTGTTATTTTATATTTCATTTTCTTCATGTACCTCTCATGCAATTTACCCAAGGGTTTTTCTCCTATATAAGAGAGCCCTAGGGTCGATAATGTCTTATTCGGTTCATGATTCGTGATTTTCAACATATAAATCATGTCTATCGATTCTAGCACACCAACAATTGATGAGGGTAGTTGTATGAGTCTACATGTACAACCAATCCTCCATATGGTTGTGTAGACTCTCTCGGACAAGTCTACATCTCAGTTTTTGTTCCAGCTATCGACGTTCATTTTACCATGTCAGAAAACAAGGGTGACGTTTTTTCCTCTTCTGATGCCTTCAAGGGCCCGGCTCCCATTGCGAAGATGGATGGGACCTACTACGAGTTGTGGTCCATGTAGTTCGCACCTTGATGCAATGTCATAACAAGGAGCACATTCTGACTGAATCAGAGCTGGTGGACAAAACTGGGGCTAATGCTTCTTGGAAGCAGGACGATGCTTATGCTCACATTTGGCTCTCCGGGATGCTCACCATGGAGATTGCCAATGATATTGTTATTCAACCCACGACAAAGGCTATGTGGACATCTTAGCAGACACATATAGACATGCAAAAGAATGAGAACAAGATTCTACAATTGCAGTTTGATATTTTTTCGACCAAGCGGAATGGTCGACCTCTTCATGCACACTTCTCTCATCTTAGAGGCATGTTTGAGCGTCTGCATAGCTTCATGCCGATTACTACCAGTACTGAGCAACAATAGGCATATCGGAATGCCACAATGACATGAGTCTTTCTGTCATCTCTTGACTCTGAGTATGATGCAACATGTACTCAACTACTTACTGGAGAGACAATACCTCCAATGGAGGAGGTATATCAGTGGTTGAGTAGGATCACTACTTCATCTACTATTTTGTGCTCCAGCTTCTCGTGACAGAGGGGGTACTTCATAGTTTCGCGGGTGAGGACCACGTGGTCGAGGAGGACGTCAACACGGTCCATGTTCACATTGCCACCGTCCCGATCATTCTGAGAAGACATACTATCTGAAGCATGGATATCCCACGTCTGCCCCGTATTGCTGAGCAGACCGAGTCTACTACTCCCGCTTCTGCTCATGATGCATGTTTTGATGATATTGTTTCCAGACTGAGAGAGATGATAACTACTCCTACCACTTCGACTACATGATCTTCTGATGTCGCACACATTGCCACATCCTCTTCGAGTACGTCTGGTATTGCTTATGCACTTACCAGTAGTAGCAGTTCATATTTGTCTGATTTATCGTGGACTCTGGAGCATCTCATCATATTTGTGGCGATCGAGCACAATTTACTTTTTAGAGGTCTATCCCTTCTGGTAAATCAGTTGTGATTGCTAATGGGTATCATCTACCCAATGTTGGTCAGGGGGAGATTGTCTTAGCTCCCTCGATGCGTATGCAGAGTATTTTACATGCTCCAGCATTTCAGATGAGTCTTTAGTCTATTAGCCATATTACAAAAGATTTACATTATCGTGCCATATTCGATCTGTCTTCTCTTGTGTTTCAGGACATATTCATGGACATGTGATTGGATGTGGTCGTGAGCAGAGAGGGCTTTACAGACTTGTTCAAGCTTCGTGTGCTGGTGCTGCTACTATCCCTTCTAGAGTTATTTCTCCTTCATGTGGCATCTTCACTTTGGATACCTTCCTCTGCAGAAGCTATGCCACGTTCTCCCACAGATCTCTACTCGTACTACATTGGAGTGTGAGGCGTGCTAGCTTGGGAAGCACCATCATTACTCTTTTCTGAGTCCTCAGAGTCATAACAATAGTCAGTTGTTTAAGTTGCCTCATTTTGATATCTGGGGTCCTAGTCGTGTTCCCGATCATCATGGACATCGGTTATATATGGTTGTTGTAGATGATTTCTCTAGATTATCTTGGGTTTTCTTGTTAAATAATAAGTTTGATGCTGGTCCTGTTATTAAATATTTTCTTATTGAGATTAATAACATTTTTTTGCTAATGTGAATTTATTCGCACTGACAATGCCTTGGAGTTTTCTACCTTACAGTTGTCTGACTTTCTCAGATCTATTGGTGTGTTCATCAGACTTCTTGTGCTTACACTTCACAGCAGAATGGTGTTGTTGAAAGCAAATACTGTCATCTTTTGGATGTCACGAGGACTCTTTTGATTCAGAGTCGAGCTCCTCATTCATTTGAGGTGATGCGGTTCTCACTGCTTGTTACTTGGTGAACTGCATGTCGTCTACTATCTTTGGAGAAAAAGTTCCTTTCTTGATTGTGTTTCCCGAGAAGGACTTATTCTCCTTTGCTCCCATGGTCTTTGGATCTGTGGATTTTGTCCATAATTTTACTTCAGGTCGTAACAAGCTCTCTCCTAGGGTTGTCAAATGTGTGTTCGTTGGTTATTTTCATACACAAAAGGGTATAGATGTGTTGATCCTGTTGGGAGAAAATATTATGTTAGTGCGGATGTCATTTTTTTAGTCTATTATGTATTTTTCTCCTACAGGTGACATGTTGTCTAATGTTGACTCTGGTGAGTATATCCTTATTCCTCCACCTCCGTTGTCTCCACCACCATCTCCTCATGTTGAGTCTCACTCACTTCCACCTCCACCGCCTCCACCACATCTACCTCCATCTACCCTGACACAGTTCCTACCTCGGTTTTACATTCGCAGGTCTTCTACTTGCCTCTCTGCTCTTGCGCCTTCCCCGTCATCTACCACGCCCCAGGTATGTAATGAATACATTGTTTCTACTGATGGCCCTGGTGCTATGCTTGATCTACATGATACTACACAGGAGGTGCTGGTACAAGAGAATAGAGAGGCTGAAGACCTCGATGTACATATTGCCTTGAGGAAGCCAAGTCGCAACTGTGCCACATATCCCCTAGCTGTGCATGTTTCTTGGATCATCTTTCAGACGAGTACAAGAGGTTTGTTATGGCCCTCTCAGCTGTTACTATTCCACGAACACATTAGGAGGCCATAAATGATAGCCGTTGGCGACTTGCCATGGAGGAGATGACCGCTTTGCAGTCTCGTGGTACCTGGAGTGTTGTTTCTGCCCCTCCAGGTGCATCTGTTGTGGGGTGTAAATAGATCTTCACATTGAAGCAACAAGTATATGGCAGTGTGTATTGCTACAAGGCAAGGCTTGTAGCATGTGGAATCACCCAGACTTATGGGGTGGACTGTCAGGATACCTTATCTCCAGTGGCCAGACACTCGACATTGCGCATTCTCCTAACAGTTGCGGTTTCACGAGACAGACCTTTTTACCAGCTTGATGTGAAAAATGTGTTTCTATATGGATATCTATAGAAGGAGGTTTATATGCAACAACTACCAAGTTTTGCTGCTGAGAGGGAGTCTCAGAAGGTATGTAGGCTCCACAAGGCGATTTACGGCCTGAAGCAGAGTTTGAGAGCTTGGTACCGGAAGCTTTCAAAGTTGATAGAGCATCAGGGGTTTGCTCGGTCCATTGCGGATCACTCACTTTTTGTTCATATGACACATAGAGGTACTATTTCTATTCTTGTCTATGTTGACGATATCATTGTCATGGGTGATGATGAGCAGGACATTCAGGCGCCAATGTGTTCCTAGGTCAGCAGTTTGTGACCAAGGACAACAATCTTTGATACTTCCTTGGATTAGAGTTCTCCAGGAACCAGCATGGTCTTGTGATGTCCCAGAGGAAGTTTGTTACTGATCTTCTACTAGAGATAGGTATGACAGGGTGCAAGCCTGGTACTACTCCTATAGATCCAAGTATAAGATTATATGATGATAACACTAGGGAGATAGACAAGAGGAGATAAAGGGAGCTGGTTGGGAAGCTCCTATATGCTACCATCGCTTGGCCTGATATATCCTTTGTGAGCAAGGTGAACCAGTTCATGGAGCAACCCAGGAAGGGTTCATATGGATGTTGTATATGATTTTGAGATATCTGAAGTCTTCACCAGGTACTGGTCTTATATTCAGCAGAGGCGCTTCTCTTGATGTGACGACATGTGCAGATGCAGATTATGTAGGATGCCTTAGGGACAGTAAGTCTACTTCTACTTTCGCTATTTTTTTTGGCAGCTCACTTGTGTCACGAAAAAGTAAGAAGCAGACAGTGGTTGCTAGATCTAGTGCAGAGCCCGAGTACAGGGCCATGGCTCAGGGAAGCACATAGATGATGTGGGTTAGATCGGTTTTGATTGATCTTGCAGTTGATGTACCTCTTCCTATCCAGCTTCTATGTGACTATCATAAATCACTTTTTATTGCAATATATTCCCACACTCCCCTCAAGATGGAGCATAGATATCTATCATGCTCAGCTTGGATGAACATGTCTGGAAGGTCCCTTTAAGTAAGGATTTGGTGAAGATGTCTGCCGTCTGGTCCCCTGAGTTGACATGGAATGTAGAAATGAAGCCCTTTTGGATCATGTCACGTATATAATGGCAATTGACCTCAATCTTCTTTGTCCTCTCGTAGAATGCATGATTATTAGCAATGAATAAGGCAGCCTGATTGTTGCATTCTTGCGGCATGAGAAGAGGAACTTCTACACGTAGATCTGTAAGGACTGCTCGAATCAACATCACTTTTGTACATGCTTGTGCCATAGCTCAATACTCAGATTCAACACTAGATCTTGCAACAACAGTTTACTTTTTACTTTTCCACGAGATAAGTGAATCTCCAACATATATAGGAAATCCTGATGTGGACTTCCTATCCTTGGGGCATCCTGCATAGTCTGCGTCTGCAGATGCTGAGATATTAATAATGCCACCCTTTTTCAATAGCAGCCTTGCTTATGGAGATGATTTAAAATATCTTATTATCATTTGTATAACATCTATATGTACCTGACGAGGTTGTTCCATGAATTGGCTCACCCGACTGACTGCAAATGAAATATTGGGTCTGGTAGTGGTAACATAAAGAAGCTTTCCCATCAGTTCCCTCTATCTATTCCTATCAACCTCATCAGTATCATCATCATACAACTTCATGCTTGGATCCATGGGTGTAGTAGCGGGTCGACATCCAAGTATACCTGTGTCACTTAGCAAGTCAGTGATATATTTTCTCTGAGTCATCACAAGCCCTTGTTGATTTCTGGCAAACTCCAAGCCTAGAATGTATCGAAGAGCTCTTAAGCCTAGAATGTATCTAAGAGCTCTTAGATTCTTTGTAACAAATTTACGACCCAGAAATTCTTTCGTCCTCTTTATTCCCTGCATATCATCTCCTGTAATAAGTATATCATCAACATACAACATAATAACAGTTATACCTCTTGAGTTCTTTGTACAAAAAGAGAATGATATGCATTCGATCGTTTGAACCTTTGCTTCTCAAACAAATCTGAGAGCTTATGGAACCAAGCTCTCGGGCTCTGCCTAAGGACATAGATGCCTTATAAAGTCTACACACCTGTGAACACTCCCCCTCAGCAGCAAACCCCGGCGGGTACATCATGTAGACTTCCTCCTGAAGATTACCATACAAAAAGGCATTCTTGACATCCAACTGAAATAGGGGCCAATCTCGAACCACATCAACAGATAAAAGAATCTGTAAGGTAGAATGACGAGCAACTGTAGAGAATGTGTCAAGATAATCCACCCCGTATATCTGAGTAAACCCACGGGCAAACAGCCGAGCCTTGTACCTATTGTAGAAGTTTATTTTGTGTTCTTATATCTTTTATCTATTTCCCTTTCTTTTTGTCTACCGTATGTAATTGCCCATAGGTCTCTCCCTATATAAGAGAGCCTAGAGCTCAAGGAATAAACATAACTCTTATTTTTTCCCAACATGGTATCAGAGCGGAGGTCCTAGAGTGGAGCTCTCATACCAGCTTGACTCCCTCCCGCTGTGCTCGGCCCCCCTCTCGCCGTGTTCGCCCCCCTGCCCCCTGCCGCCGTGTTAGGGCCCTCCCCCCGTCGTGCTAGGGCCCTTGCTGCTCAGCCCTCTCGCGACCTAAGGTGCCGCTCCCGTGACGTAGGGCCTCGCCGTGCCCTAGGGCCCTTGCCACAACAGTAGCTAGGGCCCGCCGCCCCTAGGGCCCTTGCGTTCCCTCTCTTAGGAGCCCTTCACCTGCCCTCCAGGTTGATGGGTTTGGTTGTGTAAGTCTACACATGCAACCAAACCCTGTCATGTCAGTGTAGATCAAAGTTTATCTTGTCTACAATCCTAGTTGTCTCTAGTAACCATGTCAGAAAGTAAGGTAGAGATCCCCACCACAATCGCCTTCAGAGGTCCTGCGCCTATTGTGAAGATGGATGGGTCCAACTACGAGTTATGGGCCATGCAGTTCATGAGCCTAATGAAATCGATGGGTAATAAACATATTCTTATCGAGGATGAGCCAACGGAGAAGACAGGGTTGTATGCTCCTAGAAGGCTGATGATGCATATGCTCAGGTCTGGTTGTCTGGAACTTTGATTCCAGACATTGCTAATGATGTCCTTCACCAACCTACTGCCTTAGCCATGTGGGATATTCTTGCTGCCACGTATTCACAAGCCAAGAATGAGAAAAAAAAATCCTACAGCTCGAGCACGACATCTTCACGATAAAGCAAAATGGTCGACCCCTACATGCTCAGTACACTGCATTGCGGGGAATGTTTGAGAGGCTTCATAGTTTCATGCTTCTCACAACTCTCTAGAGCAGTTGAAGATATATTGGAATGCCACGATGGTGGGAGTCTTTCTAGCCTCTCTTGACTCACAGTATGAGGCTGTTTCTTCTCAGATTCTAGCGGATGCTACCATTCCTCCCATGGAGGAGGCTTTTTGGAAATTGAGCCGAATCAACATCTCAAGCCTTACTACTGTGCCAAATTCCTCTATTATGTCAGCCTCTCGCGGAAGAGGAAACCCATCTCAGTTTCATGGAAGAGGACCACCTGGTAAAGGTGGTAGTGGTCGTGGATCACATTGTACTTACTGTCATCGGACTAGTCATACTGAAGATACATGCTACTCCAAGCATGGTTTCCCAGCATCTACCCATGCAGCAGAACAGATTCAGCATCATGGCACTACGCCTGCGTTAGATCCACGATATGATGAACTTGCGTCTCGACTATGAGATATCATGCCTCCAGTCAGTACTCCTTCACTTGTTCCAGAGAGTAGCTTGGACGTTGCTGCTACTGTAGAAGCTAGTACCTCAGGTAGCGCTCATACTTCTACTTTTGACAGGGTTCAAGTACCTCAGATTGGATTGTAGATTCAGGGGCCACACATCATTTGTTTGGAGATAGACACCAACTCACGTCCTACAAGCAAGTTTCCCCATGAAGGACAGTGGTCATAGCAGATGGGACGCATTCTTTCATCACAGGACATGGACAGATTACCTTAACACCTTCTATGCAGTTGCAGATTGTGCTTCATGATCCTAATTTCTCAATGAATTTACTGTCAGTTAGTCAGATTACTAAGGATTTACATTGTCGAGCGATATTTGACCCATCATCTCTTGTGTTTCAGGACATTCTCACGGGCAACATGATTGGGCATGGCCGTGAGCAAGGCGGGATGTATCGACTGGTCTAAACACCTTATGTTGGAGCATCATCTCATTCACTGGACATGTCTCTCCTTATCTATGGCATCTGCGCTTCAGACATCTTCCGTTTTAGAAACTGCGTCAAGCCCTTCCTCAAATTTCACCCCGCTCGTCGTTCAATTGTGAAGCTTGTCAGTTAGGGAAGCATCATCGGTCCATCTTCCCTAGTCGTTAGAGTCGAAGCAGTAGCTCTCCATTTGAGTTTTTCCATATTAATATTTGGGTTCCAAGTCGTGTTCCCGATCATCGGGGACACATGTTCTATTTAGTTGCTGTGGATGATTTAAGTCGTTTGTCTTGAGTTTTCCTATTAAAGAATAAATCTGAAGCAGACAACACTATTATGAATTTTATTAAAGAAGTGCAGAATGTTTTTTTCGTTACTGTCAAAATTGTGCGAACTGATAATACCTTTGAATTTTGTACTCATACGCTATCTCAATTTCTTTCATCCCATGGCATTCTTCATCAAACGTCTTGTGCTTACACGTCCCAACAGAATGGTGTCGCAGAGAGAAAGCACCACCACCTTCTTGATGTCACTCGTACGCTTCTTATCCAGAGTTGTGCTCCGCACTCGTTCTGGGGCGATGCGGTTCTCACTGCATGTTACCTCATTAACCGCATGCCCTCGTCAGTGTTGGGGGAGAAGATACCTTTCTCTCTTGTCTTTCCTGATAAGGAGTTGTTCTCCCTTACTCCTCGTGTCTTTGGGTCCGTTGCTTTCGTTCACCAATTGTCTCCATGGATTGACAAGCTCTCTCCTAGGGCTGTCAAATGCGTTTTTGTCAGGTATTCCAGGACTCAAAAGGGGTATCGTTGCTATGACCCTGAGATGATTATGACCCTGGGGCCAGGATGCTACATCATTGGATTCGGATACCACCGAATCAAGGGCCATACGAGTTACGACCGTCCTTTATATCTTTGGTGTGGTGACTCCCGCCTTGGGAGGGCTCCCCCTTTTTCTATTCAAAAAAACATTTTTACGGGAACGCTACAGAGGACCTGTTTACCTTTCTACAATTGTTCGAGATGATTTGCGGTACGGCTAGTTATCCAAGTGTTATGAAGGAGGCCGTTCGCCTCCATGCCTTCCCCTTCGCCTTAGCAGATAAGGTGCTCTACTGGCTCAGTCATTTGGAGAGGGAGATCTCAACGTGGGACGACCAGAAGTCCACGTTCCTTCATAAATATATTTCTCTAGGACGGACGAATATGATGAGGAGTCAGATCTCCAACTTCACTCAATTGCCGAACGAATCATTCCGCGAGGCGTGGGATCGATTCAAGGACCTTACTAAGAGATGCCCTCATCATACGTCGGAGGTATTATGTCAGTGCATATGTCACGTTTTTTGAGTCAGTCATGTTTTTCTCTCCTACAGGCGACAGGTTGGTACCATCAAACACAACTGATGAGGTTTATATTCCTCCTCCACCCATGTATGCACCATTACAAGCTCCAATTCCTCCACCACAAGCATCTCCACCACCATCTCCACCACAACCAGTTCTATCTCCTCCACCGCCGCCTCCGCCTTCCATTTCTTTGGTTCCTCCTCTACCACACCACTACAGTCGACGGCCAGCCCCTGCTCATGATCATGGTCAATCATCAAGCATGCCCCATGTTTGTTCTGATAACATTAATTCTAATGATGGGACTGATGGTATTTCTCAGCAGGAGCAAGTAGGGGATGACACGGATGGTCGTACAACAGATGCAGAACTTGATTTGCCTATTGTTCTAAGAAAGCAGAAGCGGTCATGTGCTTCTTATATGATTGCTTCTCATGTTTCTTTTGAGCGTCTGACAGGAGACTTCAGGAGGTTTGCAGTTGCTTTATCTGCTATGAACATTCCACGGACTCACCATGAGGCATTAACTGATAGTAGATGGCGTCTGGCTATGGAGGAAGAGATGGCCGCCCTTCAGTCGATAGTACTTGGAGCCTTGTTCCAGCTCCTACTGGGGAATCTATTGTAAGTTGCAGGTGGGTTTTTACTGTGAAGCACAATGCATATGGCAGTATTGATAGGTACAAGGTTCGTCCGGTTGCTCGGGGCTTTACTCAGACGTACGGGGAAGATTATCTTGACACTTTTTCTCATGTTGCTTATCATTCTACCTTACGGATTCTTTTATCTGTTGCCGTGATTTGAGATTGGCCTCTGTTTCAATTGGATGCCAAGGATGCATTTTTATATGGTGATCTTCAGGAAGAAGTTTACATGCAACAACCGCCTGGGTTTACTGCTGAGGGGGAGTGTTTACAGGTGTGCAGACTTCAAAAGGCAATCTATGGCCTAAAGCAGAGTCCGAGAGCCTGGTTCCAGAAGCTCTCAGATTTGTTTGAGAAGCAAGGGCTCAAAAGGTCGAATGCATATCATTCTCTCTTTGTACAGAGGACTTTCAGATGTACAACTATCATTATAGTGTATGTTGATGATATACTTATTACAGGAGATGACATGCATGGAATAAAAAGAGCAAAAGAATTCTCGGGCCGTGAATTCGTTACAAAGGATCTAGGAGTACTCAGATATTTTCTGGGATTGGAATTTGCTAGAAATGAACAAGGACTTGTGATGGCTCAGAGAAAATATGTCACTGACTTGCTAAGTGACACAGGTATGCTTGGATGTCGACCTGCTTCTACACCCATGGATCCAAGCATGAAGATGCATGATGATGATACTGAGGAGGTTGACAGGAGGACATACATGGAACTGGTAGGGAGGCCTCTTTTATGTTACTATCACCAGACCAGATATCTCATTTGCAGTAAATAAAGTGAGCCAGTTCATGGAACAACCTCGTCAGGTACACGTGGATGCTATACATATGATATTGAGGTATCTTAAGTCATCTCCAGGTGCAGGATTGCTGTTTAGAAAGAAGGGTACCATTACTATCTTAGCATGTGCAGATGCAGACTATGCAGGATGCCCACAGGACAGGAAGTCTACATCAGGCTTCACTATATTTGTTGGGAGTCACTTGTCTCATGGAAGAGTAAGAAACAAATCGTGGTTGCGAGATCCAGTGCTGAATCAGAGTATAGAGCTATGACCCAAGCATGTACAATAGTGATGTGGGTTCGCGCAGTCCTGGTGGACCTACATATAGATGTTCCTCTTTGTTAGTAAATAGGAAGCGGGAGCGATAATGATAAACAGAGCATAAAGAACAGAAATATAGACATGGAACACCATGATTTTACGTGGAACCCTACTCCCTAAGGAGCGGGATGAAAACACAGGAGAAGCCCTCAAAGGGGCACATCTTGCATTGCCTTTTCTCTTTGATACATGAGGTTTGGGGCTCCTTATATAGCCTCCACAGAGCCTCCATGTCCCACCACTGGTAGATGTGTGACTAAACACTGGGATGGGGTAAATGGATACTGGAGGTATCCATTTACCCATCTACAACTCAATAGGTGCACAACCAAATACCTAACACTCCCCCTCAAGCTGGAGCATGCAATTCTCAGCTTGGACAAACAAACAGGAAGAAACACAACTCACGCTGCAGGACACTACGGACAATATCAACTCAACGTGTACACTGCTGCAGTCGAGGACGTTGCTTCTCATGCTGTGCTGGTGAGGAGGACGAACAGGCTGGAGTATGAGTCAACTGAAGACTCGAAATCTGACCATCGAGTCTGAAACTACGCATGGAGTCTCCTCGTCGGAGAATTGGGTCTCTCCCATCTGGCTCAGAGAATGGTGCTCTACTCTGGAGTACTTATGATACCACATGAAAACCCTTGCCAACATGGCATAGGGAATGGTCCTCTACTATGGAGTCCCTATGGCTCACATGAAAACTCTGGCTGACAACAACAAGAAAAGATGGGGACCACTACAAAAGATGGCAAACATCTGCACATCTGAAAAGACCGCAAACATGTGCGTGTCTGAAAATGGAGACTCGGAAACATCTGACATCGAGTCTGAATAACTGAATCTGTAGAGTCTGATTATCTGGATGGTCTGGAGAATATTTGAATCTGACCTCTGAATATGGAACAAGACCTGTGACTCTACACAATACTCCTCCTTTCTCCCATACTGGTCGGAATGAAGACATCGACAGTTGGGAGAAGACAAGATAGATGGGGAGAAATAAAACATTCTCAAAAAAAAATTTCTTGCGGCTTTTCTCTCTTCCTTTTTTAAACCGTCAAACACATATATTTTTTTAAGCCATTCGAATTTTTATACGACTTTACCTTTTTTCTCGATTTTTTTCTTCTCTTTTTTTTCCGCACCATTTTTTTCACAAATTTTTTTTAACATGGCCTACTTGGGCCCAACACATTCCCTCCTTTTTTCCTCTGCCGCAGCCCCCCTTGGGCTCTCTCCTCCTTTTTTAAATATTTCTTTTCTTAGCATCGGCTCACTTGGGCACTTACAAAGATAGAGTTTTTTTTAAATAAATATGGGCCATGGGCTCTAGTGTTCCCCATCATGAGAACCCTCTCGTCAATCAACGCTGCCAAGGGTTCTGGAAGGGAGGAGCACCCCGCGCCTGAGGTACTGCGGTAGGAAGAGGTCCTACGTCTGGAGGTTACGCGCGAGGGGCCTGGTGGGCACGTGCGAGGGTTGGAGGCTATTGGAGATGTACGCGACCTGGAGTATCGGCTGGGCGAGCGCTGTTGTGTGCGAGATGGAGGGCGGCTGGAGATCTCGTTGCTTGGGATGAGGGAGGAGGAGGGAGCGCCTGTGCGCGCCACCTGGTTGAGGGTCTACCGGTGTGCGCGGGGGTGATCTTTGGGTGTTGCCTTAGCCGTGTGTGAATCATGCGCGTGGAGAGGCACCGCGCGATATAGGGTAGCTCACGCGCCTGGAGGATGCTGCGCCGCCACGATAAAAGAGAAGAGGAGGAGCCTGGAGGATCTACCTGTGCCTGCATGCAGTGGAATCACACTGGCTTTAGCGATTGGAGAGAAGGGCTGCATAGGATGGATCAACGCATGGAGAAAGGTAGAATGACGACGCCTAGATGATGGAGGCCTCGAGGCTTGTTGCCTGAGGGCGATAGGGGAAGTTCCTTGCTCTGCGATGAGGCCAGATGCGGCCCGCGCAGCATTGGATCTCAAAGGAGAGACCCGATGCGACGCCTCTTACCACATAGGAGAACTGCGATTAGGGTTCCAGATTGAACCCCACACAAAACCTTGCTCGCCATATCTTGCATATGAGAAAAGGGTTTCAACAAACCCTAAAAACCCTAGAACCGATCTGATCTCGAACTTGAATAAGTCATTTCAAAATAATCTTCAACGAACGAAGTGATCGAATCTCGAATAAGAAACGGGAAAAAAACATCATCGAGAATCGAACCTGCTCGGATACCATGTTAGTAAATAGGAAGCGAAAGCGATAATGATAAACAGAGCATAAAGAACAGAAATATAGACATGGAATACTATGATTTTACGTGGAACTCTACTCCCTAAGGAGCGGGATGAAACCACGGGAGAAGCCCTCAAAATGGCATATCTTGCATTGCTTTTTCTCTCTGAAACAGAAGGTCTGGGCTCTTTATATAGCCTCCACAGAGCCTCCAAGTCCCACCACTGGTAGATGTGGGACTAAACACTGGGATGGGGTAAATGGATCCTTGAGGTAATTATTTACCCATCTACAACTCAATAGGTGCACAACCAAATACTCCAACACTCTTCCCATGTCGCTAAAATGCAACAATCAGGCTGCATTATTCATTGCCAATAACCCTGCATTTCATGAGAGGACAAAGCACATCGAGGTTGATTGCCATTATATCTGTGATATGATCCAGAAAGGCTTCATTTCTACAACCCATGTCAGCTCAGGAGACCAAACGGCAGACATTCTTACCTAAGCTTTGCTTCGGGGCCCTTCTAAATATGCTTATCTAAGATGAGCATGATAGATATCTATGCTCCATCTTGAGGGGGAGTGTATAAGTTTATTTTATGTTCTTGTATCTTTTATCTATTTTCCTTTCTTTTTATCTACTGTGTGTAATTTGCCCTTAGGTCTCTCCCTATATAAGAGAGCCTGGGGCTCAAGGAATAAATATAACTCTTATTTTTCCCAACACCTATCAATGTTGCCATCTGCATTTTGCTTCATTGTAAATACCCATTTGCAGCTTACTATAGACGCCCCAGTGGGAGTTGGGACAAGGCTTAAAGTATCTCTGGACTGAAGGGCAGCCATCTCTTCTTCCATAGCTAATCGCCACCGACTATCCTTTAAAGCCTCCTGATAATTCCGTGGAATGCCCATGGTAGATAATGCAACTGCAAATTTCTTCAATTCCCCCGTCAGACGATCAAAGGAGACCAAGGATGCTAAAGGATAAGATGCACATCTAGATTTTTGCTTTCAAAGCGCAATAGGTAAGTCCAGATCAACAACCTCCACGTGTCTCTCATGTAAAGAACCCTGCTCAGGCAGACCATCAAACCCATGTTTAGAAACTATGTATTCTGAACATACCTCATGCGTGCAAGATGATGGGTTGTGATCATGAGCAGAAGTAGGCCAGCAGGTATAGTGATGCGACGATGGTGGAACTGGGACCACAGGAGGGTGAAGGTGGTGGTGGTGGTGATGGTAGTGAAGAAGGTGATGATGGTGGAGGTGAAGGAGGTGATAATGGTGGTGGTGGTATATATATTTCATTATCAGAGTCTGAGGAAGTCAACCTATCACCTGTAGGAGAAAAGTACATCACGAACTCGAAAAAGGTGACATCAAACTGACGAGGGTATGCGATCAATAACATAGCATGCTGTAAGAACATCATCACCCCAAAAAGAATGCGGAGCATGACTCTGAATGAGAAGGGTTCTTGTAACATCAAGCAAATGACGATACTTCCTCTCCGCAACACCATTTTGCTGCGAAGTATAGGAACATGATGTTTGATGAATAATACCTCGGGTTCAAAAATAATTGGAAAGAGTATGAGTACAGAATTCCAAGGCATTATCAGTTCTCACAAATTTCACAGAAGAGGAAACCACATTCTGCACTTCATTGAGAAAATTCTTGACAATATCTCTAGTTTCAAATTTATTCTTTAATAAAAGACCCAGGACAGATGAGAGAAATCATCAACAATAACAAGGTAAAACATGTGTCCCTGATGATCAGGAACACGACTGGGACCCCAAATATCTATATGAAATAACTCAAAAATAGAGCTACTGCCTCGACTCTGACGACTGGGGAAGGCAGACCAATGATGCTTTCCCAACTGACATGCCTCACATTGAAAGGACGAGTGAGGAGAGATCTGAGGCAGAACACGACACATTTTCTGAAGCGGGAGATGACCAAGTACAGGTGCCACGTAAAGTGTGAGACGGGTCCAACAGAATGAGAGGAAATGCCAGCATAAGGAGTTCGAACTAAGCGGTAGAGATCGCACTGCTCACGGGCACATTCAATCACCTTGCCTGTAAGGATGTCCTGAAATACACGAGAAGATGGGTCAAAAATAACTCTACAATGTAGATCCTTCATAATCTGACTAATAGATAACAAATTCATAGAGAAGTCAGGTGCATGCAACACATTTTGTAGACACATAAAGGGTATCAAGTTAATCCCCCCCGTTCAGTGATGAGGGAATGAGTCCCATATGATTTAACCACAGTTCGTCATGGAGGAACCTGTTTGTATGCTGTAAGTTGTCCTCTGTCTCCACACAAGTGATGTATAACACCAGAGTCCATAATTTATTCTATAATATCAGATCCACTACAACTAATAAGTGCATAGGTACTACGTGAGGTACCGGAGGAAGTTGAAGCAACCCCATTTGAATGACTCTCTGAGGCCTATAAATAAGTAATGGGATTGGCAGGAGGTATAATGCCCCTCAATCATGCCACAAGTTCATCAATCCGCTGATCTAAAGAAGGCCGGAGGCTCAATTTGCTTGGCTATTCGAGCAGAAGCAGGAAATCCATGCTTGGAGTAGCATGTGTCCTCTATATATCCAGGACGATGGCAGTAAATACATAGTTGACGAATAAGACCTCCTCTGCAATAAGGTCCACATCCACGAAACTGAGGAGAGCCTCCTCAACCTCGGGAGGCAGCCATCGCTGAAGAAGTCTGTCTGGAAGCAGTGGATGGTACAGTGACCCTACTGAGCCTGCAGAAAGCTTCCTCCATAGGAGGAATAGTGGCATCTGCCGGAATTTGGGAACGAGCAGCCTCATACTCAGGATCAAGGGCTGCCAAGAATACACAAACCATGGTGGCATTCCTATAAGTCTTCTGCTACTCAGGAGTGGATGTGGGAGACATGAAACTGTGGAGCTTCTTAAACATCCCACGCAAGGATGTATTCCTACAACTTATTATGATACTCAACAGATATATTTACATATATATATATATATATATGTCACAATACAACTGATAAGGTTAGAGGCTCCTTAAATTCTGAATGCACTTTTACTTTAAGAAGTACGCTAGGCGAATTGCTTGCCATCTAATGAGATTCTGACATCTAAGGAGTATTTTATTTGAACTAGAAAAACTTTAATCTTACTCTTAATATAATTTCACCATTTAGGTATGAACACAAATAAGATTCACAACTAAAATCAGATTGAAGATCTGTCTCTTCTAGAAAGCATGTTCACTGAATCATCCCATTTACACCTTAGACTAACCTTAACGATCAAAAACATGTAGCTCATCATATATAGCAATAAGAGGAGAAGGTATGGAATTGTACCTTAATTGGATTTTCTCCAAGTTTGGAGAAAAATCTCTAACATCCAGTGGCTATGGAGGGTTGTAACTGTAGTTTTGAAGAGAGTAGCAACAAAAGAAGGATCTAATGGCTTTGCAAGGATGTTGCAAGAGATGGTTGTACCTTGGAGCAGCAACAACTCCCGCTTGAGTTGTTGTGTACAGTGGCTCTCCAACAGCCCTTGGAAAACAAGGAAGCTGGATCTTCTGCAGGGAAGCTTTCCTATTTGGGAGAATTAAGAATTGGGAAAAATGTAGTTTGGGGAATACGGGGAGAATAGAGGGATTTGAAAAAAGGGGAAAAAGAGTGACAGAGATTCCTTCGTTTGAATTGGAGGGAAAATAGGAAAGAGAGAAACAAATAATAGGGAGGTTCCTTCGTGGAACCTTCCTCTTTTTTTAATATTAACCATGACATCAGCCATGACATCAGGAAGCTGATGTCAGTTGGCTGATGTCATAACTTATATATATATATATATATATATATGGGTTTTTATCAGTTGTGCCCCTCCGAGATATCGCAATATTTAGTTATGCCCCTATCTTTTTGGTAATATCAGTTGTGCCCCCGACTTCTTGCCAATATTTCACTCGTGCCCCTCAGAGGGGCATAACTGATAAAAATCTTTTATCAGTTATGCCCCTCTGAGGGGCACGAGTGAATTATTGGCAAGAAGTCGGGGGCACAACTGATATTACCAAAAAGATAGGGGCATAACTGATATTGCGATATCTCAGAGGGGCACAAATGATAAAATCCCTATATATATTTATTAGTATTTTTTTATTATTGCTGGAATTGTACATACACTATTGTTTTAATTTTTTTATTTTTTAAAACCAAAATCTATCTTTATTTGACATACTTAAAGTTGACCGTAATCACACCTCGGGTTTTGGATTTTGAAGAATAATAGCTCGTTTCGACCGTATTTGGATGACAATCAAAATGAGTATAATATTCATATCTTTTAGATCGGGAATAAATGCCCGAATTTCTCAAGATACGGTCTCGGTTTATGAGTAAATTTTGTAACTTTAAAAATATCAAACGATCTCTGATTGACGAACGGTCCACCGTTGGTCTTATTTTGTCGAATCAGTCTTATAACAGTCTTGGTTTATTTTGCGATTTCCGAACATGTATTGCGTCTTTTTCGTGGTACGTATTACGATGCGGTCGACTTTTGGTCGATTGAGATCGAACAGCTTTTGATTTACGATCAATTGATCGATTTAGATTATTTAAAGCTGTCTGATAACTTTATTTGATAAATCGGGCCCTAATCGGGTCGGGTTTGGGTTTATTCGGACCTTGATGTTAAAGTCCCAGATAGTTAAACATGCGCATATGTGTTGTTTGCCTCCCAAGAGGAATTAGCTCTACTCTTGTAAGTATGCTCCTCCTGTATCAGAATGTGTTTCCTCATTGCATTGCATGATGCTCTTGAATTGCATGGTCCACAACTCATAGTTGATCTCATCCATCTTAACGATGGGTGTAAGACCTTTTAAGGTACCTGAAGATGGGATGTCGACCTTATTCTTTAATTGATGTCGGAAAGAGACAAATCTAAGACTGAAGAAAGAAACTCATGCATCTACACGATCATATCAGGAATCGATTGTGTGTGAAACTTGTGCCACAATCGTTCCCATCAATTTCAGGTTCGCACTAGGGACGGAGGGGTGATTTATTGGTCTACACCCTTTTCCAGCCAAAATCAGACCACAAATTGTCCTTGGATGTCGAGAAACTGAGTCAGCATCGCTAGGGGGGATTGGGTTTTGGTCCCTAGACGGTCGTGCGTGCATGAGACACCTCAGAAGTTCAGTGTCACGCTAGGAAGCATGCTGGGAGGCGCTCTTAAGGGTTGCAGTGCGGTGGGCGATACACAATGTTGATGTAGATTGTGCGGTATAGTGCGTTGGGCGATATACAGAGGCACACGAGTGTAGCAAGGTGGTGGCAGACTAGTGGTGACAGGTGTGATGGGAGACAGGTAGGGTTAGGGCACAGGGGTAAAAGAACTCTGGTATAGGATTGTTGCTCCGACAACATGTTGAGGGAAAAGAATAAGTTGTATTATCAAGGGACCCTAGAGTTGTCTTATATAAAATGGAGGACTCATATTGGGTAAATTACATAATAGATATGAAAGAAAATAGAAACACATGAAATAGGAAAAGATAAATTACCTCTGAACAATTTCCAGGTTGGGCATGATCGATAAATATGCTCCAACTTGAGGTTGAACGTTGAAGATATTAGATTACAATTTCTTTATTTTATTAAATCATATTTCTATTTTGTAACCCTTCTGGATATCTTTAGTAGTTATAACCACTTGGGATCTAGGGCTTCAACTTTATATAAGAAACCCTACCTCTTGAATAAAGTTATATCACTCCATCCTACTGATTTTTCACAACTACATTTCTGTTGATTTTTGCTTTCTTTGAATAGACCAACCCCTTCACTCATCTGTGACATACCCATGGAGTCCCCCCACCATTATCTACAAAAGGAAACGAGCTGCTCATCCTAACCATGTACCATTACGTCTTACTTACAAAATGATGTACCCTCTTCGAGTGTCTCCATCACTGCAGCTCTGAATGCTCCATCAGTACTCCCTATAGCTTTGCATATGACAAAAAGGCGATGTTAAATACATCTCGTGTCATATTTTACTTCCATTGACAATCTATCTAGTTTGACATGTGATTTACAGATGTTCTTATGGTTATTACCATTCCTCTTGATCATCATAGTGCGTTGCAGGACCATGGTAAGAAAAAAATCATGGATGGATATGCATGTGCTTTCCTTCAGGGGTACGCGGGATCTTGTGACGTCAACTCAGATACTTTCTTTGCATTGAGGTGATATGCACTGTAGAGGGATTACACCCGTCACAATGGAAATATCTCCTAGATATTCTTACGAAGAGTGTTGAGATATTTATATCTCATTATTGTTACTTTGCATTTTCTTATTTCTTATGTCTATGTTATGTAATTTTCCCTTAGAGCTTTTCTCCTAAATAAGAAAGCTCTAGGGCTACTATGCAATATAACTTTTCATTTCGCTCTTTTCCACATGGTATCAGAGAGACGGTCTTAGATCGGAGCATGTGCACTAGAAACCCCACCCACCTGAAACCTCGCGTTCCCGGTCATCGCCGCCGCCCGCGCAACAGCGACAGCAGCCACAGCCTTTGCCGCCCATGCAACAATGACAACATGTATTGCCGCTGCCGCCGAACCATGGGCTGTAGTGGCCAAGGCGGCTGCTGCTGACAGACTTGCAGCGGAACCCTAGGGCAGCCGCTCCACGTCCTAAGGTTGCCGCCCCCGCCTAGGGCTAGTGCTCTCGCAGCCTTGGGCCACTGCTAGGTCTGGTTTTGGTTCCTAAGGTGTATTTTGGTCCTCTAAAAATACCCTGTTACCTAATAAAGCCTCTAGTGGATGGAAGAGGTTGTGGTATGAGTCTACACCCACAACCATCTTCGTATATGTCTGTATAGACATAGTTATTCCAGTTTGTAGCCCCAGTCTTGAAGAGTGTTGTCATCATGTCAAACAACAAAGCAGATGCTCCATCCCTAGGTGCCTTCAAAGGTGCAACACCCATCGTCAAGATGGATGGAACGAACTATGAACTATGGGCCATGCAGTTCATGAGCCTAATGCATTGTAATGTCTAGAAGCACATCCTCACGAAGGAGGAGCCAAGTGACAAGATTGGGGTTAATGCCTCATGGGAGGAAGACGACACATATGCGTGTGTGTGGCTATCTAGGACAGTGTCAATGGAGATAGCCAACTAATACTGAGTCAGCCTACGACAAAGGCTATGTGGGACATTCTCACCGCTACGTACTCTCCGGCGAAAAATGAGTTGAAGATTCTGCAACTTCAGCACAACATCTTCACATCGAAGCAGAATGGCCGTCCTCTCCAAGCCCTTTATACTTCCCTAAGGGGTATGTTTGAGAAGCTACATGGTTAGATTCCCTTGACTGCCACATCAGGGCAACTTAAGGCATATAGAGATTCGGTGATGATCGGAGTGTTTCACCTCTTGACCCTAAGTATGATGCTACTCGAGCCCAGATTCTTGGGGATGTTACCATACCTCCAATGGATGGGGCATGTCGCAGGTTGAGCAGGCTCTCTATATCTTCTGGTGGTACTCAACAGTCCCAGACCTCTTCAGCCATGGCTGCATCTCGTGGTAGGGGGAGCCCTACACAGTATCGTGGTCGAGGTACCCCTGGCAGGGGAGGGGTATTTGACCCCGTCATCCAAGTACTTTCTGCCATAGGTCAAGTCACTCTGAGGAAACATATTATTCTAAGCATGGTTTTCCTGCTTCAACACGTGTTGCATAACAGACCCATCAGGTTGGCAGTTCTTCACCTGCATCTGATCAGAGATTTGATGAACTTGTAACATGGCTCAGAGAGTTTATGCATGCTCCTGGGTCAACCAGTTCTCCTTCAGGACCCTCAGATGTCGATTCCTCAACATCAACGTCCGCATCAGGTATATCATATGCTCTTACTAGTTGTTACAGGGCAGACTTGTTAGAATGGATTAGGATCAGGAGCATTGGGAGGATAGTTTAGTACTTATAGTCCAACTAAGTTAGGGAGATCGGTGGTAATAGCATACGGGACATACTCTCCCATCACTGGTTAGAGGAGGTACAGTTAACCCCGCAATGCGACTTCAGAATGTTCTTTATGCTTCTGAATTTTTTATGAATTTACTGTCTATTTGTCAAATCACCAAGGATTTACATTGTTGTGCCATATTTGATCCATATTCTCTTGTGTTTCAGGATATTCTTACGGGTAGGGTGATTGGATCTGACCGTGAGTAATGAGGTTTTCATAGGCTGGTACAATCCCCATATGCTGGTGCTTCTTCTCTTCGCACTGGATTTGTTTATCCCTATGTGTGGCATCTTCGATTTGGTCATATTCCTCTACAAAAGCTGTGCCACATTCTTCCTCAGATTTCTCCTCTCTCTACTTTTCAATGTGATGCCTACCAGCTTGGGAAACATCATCGGTCTACATTCCATAGTCGTCAGGGTCAAAGTAGTCACAGTCTGTTTGAGTTAATTCATTTTGATACTTGGGGTCCAAGTCGTGTCCTAGATCATCATGGACATAGGTTTTATCTTGTTGTTGTTGGTGATTTTTCAAGATTGTCGTAGGTCATCCTTCTTAAAAACAAGTGTGAGGTTGGTCCTGTTATTCAGTTTTTTATTAATGAAATAAGGAATGTTTTTTCTGCAAATGTCAAGTATATTCCTTTAGATAAAACCTTAGAATTTTGCAGTACTCAACTCTCTCAGTTTCTTAGATCTTATGGTATTGTGCATCAGACATCTTGTGCCTATACATCTCAATAGAATGGGGTGGTTGAACGGAAGCATCAACACCTTTTGGATGTTACCAAGACTCTCTTGATCCAGAGTCGTGCTCCTTATTCGTAGTGGGGGGATGCGGTTCTAACTACTTGCTACTTAGTGAATCGCATGCCCTCATTGGTCCTAGGAGAGAAGATTCCACTCTTGATTGCATTTCTTGAGACAGATCTTTTCTCTCTTATGCCTCGTATTTTTTGGTCAGTTGCTTTTGTCCATCAGATGTCTCCAGGTCATGACAAGCTCTCTCATAGTGCTGTCAAGTGTGTTTTTGTTGGGTATTCAAGGACCCAAAAGGGATATCGCTGCTTTGACCCTATTCGACGAAGGTATTATGTTAGAGTGGATGCCACCTTCTTTGAGTCTATTATGTATTTCTCTCATATGGTAGCAAGCTCATTTCTTCGAAGAATGGAGAAGAGGTATACATACCTCTACCTCTGATTTCGTCTACTCCACCAGTCCACTCCAATACCACTGCCGCTACCTCCTCCACCGCCACCTCCTCCTCCACCACCTCCACCTCCTCTACCTGCCACACCGTCTTTCTTTCCGTAGGTTTACCAGCGTTGACCTCGTGCTCATGGGCCTCCTTCATCATCCAGCACACCCCAGGTATGTTCTAAGAATTTGAGTTTTATTGGGGCAAATGAGAGACTTGTTTATTCCATACGTCCTAGGCTTTCTTATATAGAAGAGTAGCCTATGGGTAAAATATATAAAGAGTCCAACGGGAAAAAGAAAATACAAAAAGGTACAAAAGAGAATAACATATATCTCTACACTCCCCCTCAAGGTGGAGCATAGATGTCAATCATGCTCAGCTGGGACGAAAACTTCTGGAATGGTCCTCGAAGTAACGCCTTGGTAAAGATGTCTGCAATTTGGTCCCCTGAGCTAACATGGGATGTAGAAATAAACCCCTTCTGAATCATATCTCATATGAAGTGACAATCAACCTCAATGTGCTTGGTTCGTTTATGAAATGCTGGATTATTTGCAATGAATAGAGCAGCTTGATTGTCACATTCCAGAGCCATAGGAAGAGGGACTTTTATGTATAGATTTGTAAGCACACCCTTCACCCACATCATTTCTGTACTGACCTGGACCATAGCCCTATATTCAGACTCAGCACTGGATCTTGCTACAACCGTTTGCTTCTTGCTTCTCCATGAGACCAGAGAGTCTTCGACATACACAGCAAATCCAGTGGTGGACTTCCTATCCTTAGGACATCCTGCGTAATCTGCATCTACACATGCTGAGATAGTAATTTCCTTATCTTTCTTACAAAGCAGATCTGCACTTGGAGATGACTTAGGGTTCGTTTGGTTGCAGGGTTGGGCAGGGTTGGGTACTATTCACATGGTTGGGTGAATAGTAAACTGTGAGGAGGGGGTACCCCTGTGAATAGCACCCAACCCAACCCAACCCTGTCCAACCCTGCAACCAAACGAACCCTTAAGGTACCTGAGTATCATATGTATAGCATCCATATGTACCTGACATGGTTTCTCCATGAACTGGCTCACCCGACTCAGAACAAAGGAGATATCGGGTCTGGTAATAGTAACATAGAGAAGCTTGCCCACCAGTTCTCTGTATCTTCTCCTATCCACCTCATCAGTGTCGTCATCATTTAATTTCATAATTGTGATCCATGGGTGTAGTGGTAGGTCGGCAACCAAGCATTCCTGTTTCACTCAACAGGTCAGTGACATATTTCCTTTGGGTCATTACCAGCCCATGAGGATTTCTGGCGAATTCCAGTCCCAGAAAATATCTAAGAACTCCAAGGTCCTTGGTGACAAATTCACGACCCAGCATTTCTTTCGCCCTTTGAAGTCCCTGTTCATCATCACATGTAATCAAGATATCATGTACATACACCATAATTGCAATAATACCTCTGGGTATCTTCTGTATGAACAAGGAATGATTTGAATTGGAACGTTTATACCCCTATTTTTCAAACAGGTCTGAGAGCTTCTGGAACCAAGCTCTGGGGCTCTGCTTAAGGCCATAGATAGCCTTATGAAGTATACACACCTTAGAACACTCCCCCTTAACAACAATACCAGGTGGTTGTTGCATGTAGACTTCTTCCTGCAAGTCACCATATAAGAATGCATTCTTGACATCTAATTGGTATAGTGGCCAATCACGAGTAACTGCAACAAATAGGAGGATCCGTAGGGCGGAATGGCGAGCAACCGACGAGAATGTATCAAGATAATCCACCCCATATGTCTGTGTAAATTCACGAGCAACCATGCGTGCTTTGTATCTGTCAATGCTGCCATATGCATTCTGCTTAACTGTAAAGACCCACTTGCAGTTTACTGTAGACACATCAGTAGGTGCAGTAACAAGGCTCCAGGTACCTCTTGACTGAATAGCAACCATTTCTTCTTCCATGGCTAAACGCCATCGACTATCCTTCAATGCATCTTGGTAATTTCATGGAATGTCCAACGCCGACAGTGCAATGACAAAACTCCTGAAATCTCCAGTTAAGCGATCAAAAGACACAATAAATGCTATTGGATATGACGCGCAGCTGCGCTTCTGCTTTCGAAGTGCAATAGGTTTATCCAAATCACCAGCCTCTTCATTTGGCCTCTGTAACACATCCTGCTCAGGGAAATCGTCAGATCCATAAATATTGATAATATTCTCAGAACATACCTCAGACGAGATAGATGATGAGCGGTGACCATGAGCAGAAGCAGGCCTACGGGTATAGTGGAATGGCAATGGGAAAACGTGAACGTTAACAGGAGATGTAGAGGATGGTAGTGGTGGAGATGGTAATGATAGTGGAGGAGGTTGTGATGGTGGAGGTGGTGATGGTGGTGGCATGTATATAGCTTTAGTAGTGCCAGAGAATACCAACTGATCACATGTAGAAGAGAAGTACATAACAGACTCAAAAAAGGCAACATCAGCACTAACGAGATATCTCGTGCGCAATGGATCATAACACCTGTACCCCTTTTGCGTTCTGGAGTACCCGACGAAAACACACTTGACAATCTCTGGAGACAACTGGTGGACAAAGGCAACCGAGCCAAACACACGAGGAGTGAGAGAGAATAATTCTTTGTCTGGAAAAACAAGGGAGAAAGGAATCTTCTCCCCTAAGACAGACGACGGCATACGATTAATGAGATAACATGCCGTTTAGAACAGCATCGCCCCAGAAAGAATGAGGCGCATGACTCTGTATGAGAAGCGACCTGGTGACATCAAGTAAATGACGATGTTTCCTTTCTGCAACCCCATTTTGTTGGGAAGTATAGGCACATGATGTTTGGTGGATAATCCCTTGAGTTGAAAAATAATTGGAAAGCATGAGTACAAAATTCTAAGGCATTATCACTTCTCACAATCTTTACAGATGCAGAAAAAACATTACGAACTTCATTGATAAATTTATGATAATATTCCCCGCTTCAGATTTATTCTTTAACAAAAAGTCCCAAGACACACGAGAGAAATCATCCACAATAACCATATAAAACCTGTGTCCCTGATGATTAGGAACACGACTAGGACCCCATATATCGACATGAAACAACTCAAACTTGGAGGTACTACTCCGACACTGACGACTGGGAAAGGTAGACCGATGTTGCTTTCCCAACTGACAAGCCTCACATTGGATGGACGTGTGAGGTGAAACTTGGGGTAACACACGACACAGTTTCTGAAACGGTAGATGTCCAAAGCGCAAGTGCCACAGTAATGGAGAGATAGATCCAGCAGGTAGAGAGGAGGCTCTGGCATAAGGGGTCCGACTGAGACGATATAGGCCGCCTTGCTCATAGCCACAACCAATCACGTTGCCTGTAAGGATGTCCTGAAAAATAAGAGAAGATGGATCAAAAATTGCTCGACAATGTAAATCCTTTGTAAGTTGCATAATGGACGATAAATTCATAGAGAAATCTGGTGCATGCAGCACGTTCTTGAGGTGCATAGAAGGTGTTAGGCTAATCTCCCCCTGACCAGTGATAGGAGAATGCGTCCCATTGGCAATAACCACAGTACGACCTGGAGGGACCTGTCGGTAGGTTGTAAGTAGGCCTTGATCACCACACAGATGATGTGTGGCACCAGAGTCCATAATCCACTCTAAAGTATCTGATCCACTACTGCTAGTAAATGCATAAGTGCTACCTGAGGTACTGGTGGATGCAAAAGCAACAACATCGGGGTGACTATTAGAAGCAGGTATTGATGCAATTAGGCCAGATGGAGGAATAATACCCCTCAGATGGGCTACAAGGCCATCAAAGAGCTGATCTAGAGATGAAGCAGATGGAGTCACCATCTGTTCAGCTACTCGTGCGGAAGCAGGAAATCCATGTTTGGAGTAGCACGTGTCTTCAGTATGCCCAGAACGGTGGCGAAAAGTGCATGATGGCCGAACACGACCCCCTCTACCTCGAGGTCCACGACCATGGGACTGATGATATCCTCCACGACCTCGATTCGCTGCCATGGTTGAGGCGGTCTGATTTGCAGTGGATGAAGGAACAGTAATACGGCTCAGTCTGTGAAATGCTTCCTCCATCGGAGGAATGATGGAGTCCGCCAAGATATGGGAGCGTGCAACCTCGTACTCTGGATCTAGAGCCGTCAGAAATACACCAACCATAGTGGCATTCCGGTAGGTCTTCTGTTGCTTAGGAGTGGCTGTGAGAGGCATGAAGATGTAAAGCTTCTCAAACATTCCTCGTAAAGATGTGTACAATGAGTGTACAGGTCGTCCATTCTGCTTGATAGTAAAGATGCCATTTTGGAATTGCAGAATCTTCGTCTCATTCTTTGCCTAGGAATATGTAGCAGCCAGAATATCCCACATTGCTTTTGCAGTGGGCTGATGGAGAATATCATTGGCAATCTCAAATGCCAGGGTTCCTGATAGCCAAACCATGGCATATGCATCATTTGCCTCCCATGAGGCATTGACCCCCTGTCTTCTCAGCAGGCTCTTCTTCGGTAAGAATGTGCTTCTTACCGGTTGACTTCATCATACTCATGAATTGCATTGCCCACATTTCGTAATTTGAACCAACCATCTTCACAATAGGCGTTCGACCTCTGAAGGCGCATGTAGATGGGATGTCTACCTTGCTTTCGGACATTATGATAATGGAAGACTAGGGTAGTAGACTGAAGATATGATCGTCTACACGGACATTAACGAGTTTAGTTGCATGTGTAGACTCAAGCAACCAAACCCATTAATTTGGAAACGCGCGCGTGGAACGAGTGCTGAAGCCGCATGCGCGCTGACCTAGGGCTGCACGCGCACGGAAATCAGGAGCTTCACACGCACAGATATGCGCACAGGAACGCGCACTGATGCGCGTACAGGAGCACACACAGGGCCGCGTACAACAACACGGGGGTTGGCGCACAGATGCACGCACAGGTGCACAGGAGTGCGCACAGGCGACACGCACAAGCGCAACGGGGCGCACACTGGGGCGGCGTAAAGGAGACTGGTGCGCGCGCTACTCGCACAAGAGAGCGGCGCGAGACCGAGTGGGGCTGAAGGCAAGGCCGAGCAGCGCCAGGGGCGGCGCGAGGCGGGGAGGCGCGTGTGGAGGGCTCGAAGGTGGAGGCTAGGATTAGGGTTTGGTTCGAGAACTCCGGTCTAGGACTGTCGCTCTGATACCATGTTGGGAAAAATGAGAGACTTGTTTATTCCATATGTCCTAGGCTCTCTTATATAGGAAAGTAGCCTATGGGTAAAATACATAGAGAGTCGAACGGGAAAAAGAAAATACAAAAAGGTACAAAAGAGAAAAACATATATCTCTACAAGTTTTACTAATGGCACTGGTGATTTGCATGTGGAGCTTGATATGCATGATGCCCTGCATGTTCCAGTCTCTGCTACTGAAGCAGTCGTGGACCTTGATGTGCCTATTGCCTTATGGAAGAAGAGGCGTACATGTACTATGTATGCTCTTGCTTCACATGTTTCTGTGGTATGACTCTCAGAGGGTTTTCAGAGATTTATTATGGGTCTGTCAGTTGTGGTGATACCCCGATCCTATCAGGAAGCTTTGTAGATTAGTCGGTGGGATGTGGCTATGGAGGAGGAGATGGCGACGTTGTAGTCTCGTGGTACTTGGAGTGTTGTACAAGCTCCTCCTGGTACGTCTGTTGTTGGCAGCAGATGGTTGTTTACAGTGAAATACCAAGAGGATGGTACCGTAGACAGATATAAGGCCAGACTAGTTGCTCATGGGTTCACCCAAACCTGTGGGGTGGATTATCAGGATATTTTTTCACCTGTTGCTCGTCATTTACGTTGCAAGTTGTTATTATTGTTGTTGTGGTACGTTACTGGCCATTATTCCAATTAGATGTAAAAAATGTGTTCTCGTATGGAGATTTGCATGAGGAAGTCAATATGCAGCAACCACCAAGGTTTGCTACTGAGGGATAGTCTTGTACGGTGTGCGGACTTCATAGTTCATAAGGCCATCTATGGTCTTCAGCAGAGTTCGAGGGCTTGGTTTCAAAAGCTCTCCAAGTTGATTGAACATCAGGGGTTTGTCAGATCTACTGCAAATCATTCTCTTTTTGTTAAGAGAACACAGAGAGGCCTCGTTGCTATTCTAGTCTATGTTGATGACATTATTGTTACAGGAAGTGATCAACAGAACATTAAGGCAGTTAAGGATTTCCTTGGACAACAGTTTGTGACCAAGGATCTTGGCAGGCAATATTACTTTCTTGGCCTAGAATTGGCAAGAAATCAACTTGGTATGGTAATGACGCAAAGGAAGTATGTCACTGATCTTCTATCTGAGACGAGCATGACTGGATGTAGACCTTCTCTACTTCAATGGATCCCAATACCCAATACTAGGCTCTATGATGATAACTCTGAGGAGGTGGATAAGAAACGATACAGAGAGCTAGTAGGGAAGCTGTTGTATGTTATTGTCACCAGACCTGATATATCATTTGTTGTTAACAGAGTCAACCAGTTCATGGAGCATCTCAGGCAGGTTCATATGGATGTAGTGAACATGATCTTGAGGTATCTGAAGTCTTCTCCAGGTGCAGGACTTTTGTTCAGAAGAGACACTTCTCACAATTACTGGATGCGCAAATGTTGACTATGGTGGGTGTCCCAAGGACAGGAAGTTCACCTCAGGCTTCACTGTGTTTGTAGGTAGCTCACTAGTTTCGTGGAAGAGTAAGAAACAGACAGTCATGGTTAGATCTAGTGCATAATCTGAGCATAAGGCCATGTCCTAAGGGAGCATGGAAATAATGTGGGTTAAGTATGTTCTGACTGGCCTAACTATTGAGGTGTCTCTTCCTATGCACCTCAAATGTGACAACCAAGATGCTTTATTCATAGCTAATAATTCAGCCTTCCACGAAAGAACAAAGCACATCGAAGTATATTGCAATTACACTCGTGATCTAATCCAGAAGGGACTTATTTCTACCTCTCATGTTGCTTCAGGCGATCAGATTGCAGATATGTTTACCAAAGCTCTTACGAGGGGTCCTTTTCATCGCTATTGTTCGAAACTGAGCATGATAGATATATATGCTCTAGCTTGGGGGGGGAGTATTGAGGTATTTACATCTCATTATAGTTACTTTGCATTTTCTTATTTCTTCTGTCTATGTTATGTAATTTTCCCTTAGAGATTTTCTTGTATATAAGAGAGCTCTAGTGCTACTAAGGAATATAACTTTTCGTTTCGCTCCTTTCCAGAAAGAATGTTGAGATATTTATATCTAATTATTGTTATTTTTTGTTTCTTATTTCTTATGTCTATTTTATGTAATTTTTCCCTTCGAGTTTTTCTCCTATTTAACAGGGCTCTAGGGCTATGATGAATGATAACTTTTTATTTCATGCTTTTTCACATGGTATCAGAGTGACGATCCTAGACTAGAACATGTGCCCTAGAAATCCCACCCCATCTAAACCCTCTCGCGTGTCCGCGCTGCCACCGTCGTGTAACCCTCTTCCTCCGCGCAACCGGCCACCATCGCACGTCCCTGCTCTTCCGTGCAGCAAGACAGTGGCAAGTCGTTGCTACCACCACTACACCCGGATCGGTTGTTGCCGCCAGTGCCAAGCCGCCACTATCGCCAGATCGGTTGTTGCCACCTAGGCCGCCATCCACGCAGCTGCCATCTCCGACCTTGCAGTCCATGGGGCTTCGTCTTTTGTTAGGGTTGCTCCTTGATTTATAGAGTGTGATTTGTTCATTTAAAAGTCACCCTAGTTACCAAAAAAGAGACTCTGATGGATGGAAGAGGTTGTGGTATAAGTCTACATCCACAACCATCTTCATATATTTCAGTGTAGACGCTCGAATTATAGGTTGCTGACCCAATCTTGGAGATTGGTGTCATCATGTGTGACAACAAAGCTGATGTTTCATGTCTGGGTGCCTTCAAAGGTCCAACGCTCATCGTCAAGATGGATGGAACAAACTATGAACTGCGTGACATGCAGTTCATGAGTTTAATGTAATGTATGAGTCTACATCCACAACCATCTTCATATATGTCAGTGTAGACGCTCGTATTATAGGTTGCAATCCCAGTCTTGGAGATTGGTGTCATCATGTCTGACAACAAAGCTGATGTTTCATGTCTGGGTGCCTTCAAAGGTCCAACGCTCATCCTCAAGATGGATGGAACAAACTATGAACTGTGTGACATGCAGTTCATGAGTTTAATGTAATGTAATGACAAGAAGCACATCCTCACGACGGAGGAGCCAAGTGACAAGACTGGGGTAAATGCCTCATGGGAGGCAGATGATGCTTATGCACGTGTGTGCTATCTGGGACTGTGTCCACAGAGATAGCTAACAATATACTGAGTCAGCCAACTGCAAAGGCTATGTGGGACATTCTCGTTGCAACATACTCTCCGACAAAGAATGGGTCGAAGATATTGCAACTTCAACACGATATCTTCACATCAAAGCAGAATGGTCGCCCCCTCCGTATCCTCTACACTTCTTTAAGGGGTATGTTTGAGAAGCTCCATGGTTACATTCCTAATACTGCTATGCCATAGCAACTCAAGGCTTACAGAGACTCTGTTATGACTGGGGTCTTTCTAACGACTCTTGATCCTGAGTACGATGATGTTAGAGCCCAGATTCTTACTGATGCCACTATACCTCCAATGGAGGAGACATATTGCAGATTGAGTAGGCTTTCTATATCCTCTGATGGTACCTTGCAGTCTCAAACATCTTCAGCCATGGCTGCATCTCGTGGTAGGGGAGTCCCTACATCGCATCGTGGTAGAGGGGGGCCTAACTATGGTAGGGGAGGGGGTGGTCGACTTCGTTAGCCGTGTATCTGCTGCCGCAGGTCAAGCTATTCTGAGGAAACATACTACTCCAAGCATGGGCTTCCTGCTTCAGCACGTGTTGCAGAGCAGACTCAACAGGTTGGTAGTCCGTCATCTGCTTCTGATTAGAGATTTGATAAACCTGTAGTACAGCTCAGGGAGATTATGCCTACTCCCGGGTCAACCAGATCTCCTTCAGGATCCTCAGAGGTAGTTGCCTCAGCATCTGCATCCACGTCAAGTATAACATATGCTCTTACTAGTTGTTACAAGGCAGATTTATCTGAATTGATTATGGATTCCATAGCTTCCCATCATATTTGTGGTGACAGAGGACAGTTTAGTACCTACAGACCGACTCAATCACGGAGATCGGTAATGATAGGTGATGGGACACACTCTCCTATCAATGGTCAAGGGGCGGTGCAGTTAACCCCTGCAATGAGACTTCAGAATATTCTTTATGCTCCTGAATTTCCTATGAATATACTTTCCATTAGTCAAATCACCAAGGATTTACATTGTCGTGCCATATTTAACCCATCTGCTCTTGTATTTTAGGACATTCTTACGGGCAGGGTGATTGGATCTGGCCGTGAGCAAAAAGGTCTCTACAGACTAGTGTAATCTCCTTATGCTAGTGTTTCTTCTCTTCGCACTGGATATGTTTCTCCATATGTATGGCACCTTCGATTTGGTCATCTTCCTCTGCAAAAGCAGTGTCATGTGCTTTCACAGATCTCTACTTGCACTACTCTTCAATGTGAGGCATGCCAGCTTGGGAAGCATCATCGGTCAACATTCCAGTGTCGTCAGGGTCGAAGTAGTCATAATCTGTTTGAGTTAATTCATTTTGATATTTAGGGTCCAAGTCATGTCCCAGACCATCAGGGACATAGGCTTTATCTTGTTGCTATTGATGAGTTCTCTAGATTGTCTTGGGTCTTTCTTCTTAAGAACAAGTCTGATGCGGTCATGTTATTCAGTCTTTTATTAATGAAATAAGGAATGTTTTTTTCTGCAAATGTCAAGTATATTCGTTCAGATAATGCTCTAGAATTTTGCAGTAATCAACTCTCTCAATTCCTTAGAACCTATGGTATTTGTTGTGGTAGAATGAGAATATGTTTATTCATAGTGCTCAAGGGTTCTCTTATATAGAAGAGAGAAACCCTAATGGGTAAATTACATATTGCGGAAAGAAGAAACTATGTTTATTCATAGTGCTCAAGCATTTCTGAAAAGGTCCTCTGGCTAGAGCCTTGGTGAGCACATTTGTTGTCTGCTCACTAGAACTGGTATGGGAGGTAGAATTAAGAACCTTCTGGATCATATCTCTAGTGTGGTTGCAATCTACCTCGATATGCTTGGTTTGTTCATAGAAGGTTGGATTGTTGGCAATAAATAATGCAGCCTGGTTGTCACATTTGAGATACATGGGAAGTGGCACCTCAATTGCTAGATCAATCAGAACTGATCTAACCCATATCATTTTTGTGCTACCTTGTGCCATGGCTCTATATTCTGATTCAGCACTCGATCGGGCTACATTGTCTGGTTCTTGCTCATCCATGATACAAATGAATTGCCACAAAGATTGCGAACCCCGAAGTTGACTTTCTGTCCTTGGGGCCTCCTGCATAGTCAGCATCTGTACAAGCTGTAATAGCAAGAGATTTCCTCGACTGAACAAAAGGCCAGTATCAGGTGAGGTCTTCAGGTACCTCAAAATCATAGTATTGCATCCATATGCGTCTGTCTTGGTTTCTCCATAACCTGTTAACTCCCTGTATCTTCTTTTGTCAACCTCATCGGAGTCATCATCATAGAACTTCATACCCGAGTCCATGGGAGTAGTTGCTGGCTTGCATCCTGTCATACCTGTCTCAGATAGTAGACATGTCACATACTTCCTCTGGGTCATCACGAGACCTCGTTGGTTCTTGGCGAACTCCAGTCCAAGGAAGTAGCGTAGACTGCCTAGATTCTTGGTCATAAATTGTTGACCTATGAATTCCTTGGCTGATTTAATTCCTTGTGCATTGTCACCTATAATGATAAGGTCATCAACATATATCAATATAGAAACCGTCCCCTTCTGAGACTTCTGGACAAACAAAGAATGATCTGCAATAGATCTCACAAACCCCTTTGTTCTATTACATCAGAGAGCTTCTGAACCATGCTCTCGGACTCTCCTTAAGGACATAAATTTCCTTATGAAGCCTGCATACCTTCTGTGTCTCCCCCTCAACAGCAAACCCTGGTGGATGCTGCATATAGACTTCCTCCTTAAGATCTCCGCAAAGAAAAGCATTCATCACATCAAGCTGGTAAAGGGGCCAGTCACGTGTGACTGCACAGAGAGATGAACCCGAAGTGTAGAGTGACGAGCAACTGTAGAGAAGGTGTCCTGGTAGTCTACCCCATAGTTTTGGGTGAACCCACGAGCTACTAAACATGCCTTGTAGCGATTAATGCTACCATCTGTTTGGTGTTTCACAATGAACACCCACTTGCATCCTACAATAGATGCAGCTATTGGAGCTATAACTGTACTCCTTGTGCCACAGGACTGTAAATCTTGTTGGACATGCGAGCCCACGGCGAGCCATCATGCAATAAATATTATTGCGAATATCATTCCCTGATCTGAAATAAAGAATACATTATTTGCATAATAGGTCCCTTAGTACAATTAGGGTTATGTACCATGGCCATCTTAATGATCATACAGCTGTTGATTCAATTATTGAATCATAGAAGCTGGTGCTTAGATGAATATCTAATAAGTTAGATTGAGGACTCGTCAAGCACCGTCAAATGATTATTAAGAGATGATCTCCAGCCAGAGTAGGAGATGGCAATCCTATCTCAGTTAGGCTGATATCTGACCGACCTCTTGATGCAGGTCCTCTGCATAGGAATAGAGATTCAGAGGTGTCAGATTAGTTAGGTCAAAGAGTTGACTTAACGAGATCGAGATAACCAAAGTCCTATATCGTATGCTGCCACGATACAGGCACACATCCTCTGACCGGAGACAGATGTGTTACTATATGGTTGAGTATGTACATTTGGCAGACCAATAGGTTGATGACCTAATCAAGGTCTATACACCGGCGCGCTGGTGCGCATATAAGGGCATATGAGTAATACGATCTCTCAAAGGGATCATACAGGTTCAGTTACTGAACCGGAAGACATGAGCTCACTCATGAGATATTGGGAAGAATCAAATTCCATGCGCATGGTCGTCTCGCTTTGGAAGCTTGACTGAATTTGTAGGTTTGATATATACTTTTGGAAAGTATATGATCAAGACCTAGGTATGATATATGCTTTTGGAAAGTATATGATCGATACCGACTCCCAATGATCGAATGAGAAACTTACTGATAGAACCCTGAAGTAGGCAGTGTAAAGTTGATCTAATACTTCGGGTTTATTCTAAGTCTTCCAGTATGCAGGATGTACAGGTGTTAGGAATACCTGAGGGTGATGTGATCATAAACGATTGTATAACCATGACGCTTCCATTCCTAGGGAGTGATGAAACGGGTCTGGATTTTAGTGACTCCTCTCAGTAGAGAAGTAATCTGATCTTAGTCCAAATGTTGGACACTGATCTGGATGTGATTCAGATGCAATGAGAAGATTAGATTTGCGGTCTTAATTTAATCAAGCATATATGGGAGGCCCGCGATCTGGATTTGAGATGTGATCTCAATATCCATGTCACTATACGTGGAACAATACAATCGCCCTGTCCTTATCTCCAAGTATTCGTGGAGAAAGCGCATTATCCTTGAAAGAGTTCATGGATAATTCTATTGTTGATATATGTATCCGAGCATTGAGAAAATGGATAACTAAATGTGATTTAATTATCATGAATAATATGAATTTGATTCGTATTATAAGGAGAGTTATCTTAGATAATTAAATGTGATTTGATTATCAAAGATGTAAATAATGTGAATGTGATTCATATTATTTGGGCACATGAGAATAAGTTATCCAATATAATTAAATGTGATTTAATCATTATGGATAAGAATAATGTGGATAGTAATATCCAATTATTCATAATATATTATAAATGTGATTTATAATGTATTAGAGAGAGCTAATTATAATTTATATGTGTTGATTAATTATTATGTGTATTGGATACACATTGTGTAATTAATTGACAATGTAAATTATATGTTGTTTTGGGTTGTGAATATGATTCACAATTTTTCAATGGCAAGATTGCAATATTCTCAAATATAATTGTGAATTATTTTTGAAGAATAAAACCCAACAAAAGTTGTTGGAAATAAATAAAGAGATTTCCATGGAGATATGCAATCTCATGACATGTCATGAGATTGCTCTCCTCATGGAAAGCTTGGGCGGCACCCAATTCCAAATAGGAATGGGTGGCCGTCCATATGGAATGTACATGGAGATGAAATCTCCATGTATATTCTCTCCTTATTTATTTGGTGTAATTTTGGATTAATTTGTATTTGATTTTGTCAAATATATTTTGATCTAAATTTGTTGGTTTTACCAACAACAATCTTAGCCATTGGATTGACATAAATCAATCTCATCCATTGATTTTATATGTCACATGGATTGAGATCCATGGATCCCAAAACCCTATAAATAGAGAGGCATACCATGCTCTCTATTTTACACACAATGCTTGAGAAGAATCTCTCTCTCTTTTCTCTCTACTCGACAGCCCTCTCTCTCCCTCTCATGTGGCCATCCACCATGGATGACCTAAGAGAGGTTCTCCATCGCCGCGGCATCGTCGTTATGGTGCCCGTTCTTCTGCTCGTGGATCTCCGTCTCCTTCGGTGCGCCTCGCTCGTGAAGAAGACGTCGGATCTCATATGTCAAGATCAGGAGATCCGCCGCTTGGATCATCAACATGGATTGCGAGAAGCACGCGGTTCATCCCCGCGCTCGCAAGCGTCTCCTCCGTCGGATCGGACTTGAGACAGGAGGTCTCTTCGTTTAGAGACTTGATCGCAACCACGCTTCAAGAGGTAATCCTATTACTTGTTTGTGGTTTAGACGAAACGATCCTAGAAGTGTTCTTGGATCTTGTGGTTTCGTCGTAAGAAAATTTTATAAATTCTGCTGCATCGAGCAACTAGTGCGACTAGTCGCTCCTCGTCGTATTCGATACAGCGCTCACGCTTCCGTGATGCGCTTGAGGATCTAACCATATCCTTTAAGTGGTATCAGAGACTTAGGTCGATGGTTTCGAATATGATTCGCTAACCGAGGACGACTTGGGTTCGTTAAGGTCGCGAAAGTTTTCATCGCATTTGATTTCGCAGATCTGTTTAGTAAATAAATTCGGCACTGTTTAAATTGTTTAAACAAGAATTTAATACTTGGATTTTGTTCCCCATTAAATAAGGAAACCATAGGATCTGAGTTTGCGTAAATCGGATTTCGTATGCTCTAGATATGGTAGTTTTAATGAACATGTATTCACTGTTACGGGAACTGCGACTCTTAACGTAATTAAGGAGTTAATTACTGTTTAGAGACGCCTCGAAATGCATGCAAATCACATAGGTTCTGTTGTAAATCAAGTTAGCAAACTATGGAAACTTACTTTGCTTAATTTGGATTTAAATTGATTGAGATATGCTAATTTTAGTAAGTAGGGGTCACTGCTGAAATTACTTTCCTAATCAAGAACCATGTGATTGTCATTTAGTGAAATTAATTGTTAATTTCATGAAATAATTATGGAAAATATTTGAGAAATATTAAAATATGATTATTTCCTTAATTGACTTGACCGCAACCAATTAGTTGACCAGATTTGATCTAGATCATAATTGGAAACACAATCATCAAACTCCTTACTTGAATACGATTGGGAATTTGTCTAGCAAATTTCCTTATAATCAAAATTGTTTTGATTACTATATGGTATAATTTCGGTTCAAGAACCGATGATCATCTCAAGTACAAATTAATCAATTTGGCATTATCCTTTCCCGAGGCGGATATGGTGTCTAGTCGGTGATCGCTGGGGTAGCGGGTTGCAACGTATGCGGTCCGTCCCACTCCCGCCGGTACTGGCCATGACAGCGGGTAGGGCCGGGATAATGTCCGAGGGATTAAGATGTATTTTTTTAATTATTAAAATACGAATTAATACGTACTTTGAGAATAATACCATATATATTCAAGTAAGACAATCAAGTTTGATTGATTGAATTGGATTAATAATTAATTTAATATGATTAAGTTAATTATGTCCAATAAAAGTACTCTAATATGATTAGAGTTGATAATTCCCTTGGAAGAATTGATTATATGAATGTGATTCATAGTAATTAATTAAATTTGAATAAGAGATGGAGGATTACATAAGTGATATCCATGGTCTCCCGTCAAGGCGAAGAGTTTCGTCACCAGATATTATATGTAGGAGACGCCTGTACGAAGTGACAGCTCCTGCATATGATCCATTTGGATCGGGCTCGTCGCTTCTCGAAAGAGTAAGGACGTATGCGTAGTGACCCCAATATCGGGTCCTCATAT
Organism: Ottelia alismoides; assembly: GCA_037367405.1. NCBI lineage: Eukaryota > Viridiplantae > Streptophyta > Magnoliopsida > Alismatales > Hydrocharitaceae > Ottelia > Ottelia alismoides. Next base: position 64,720 of record JAZKJV010003576.1, on the reverse strand, counting down.
TATTGGGGCGATATTGGATTGCGCATAGCGAGTTGTATTCCTGTTGACGGTTGGTTCAATTAATGACGGGTCAACATCACCTTAGGGGTGGTGGTCCCGGGTATTAAAGACCGAATTGGGAGATGCAAGTTGGACTTGCAAGGCGGAATGTGATCCCGCTTCTTTTTATCCGAGTTGTAGGTTCTCATATTATTGGGATGCAATAAAGATAAGGAAGGAGATCCCAGATCTTGCTTGAGATATAATGGTAAGTATATCTCTTACATTGAAAGTGATTAAGGGAATGAACTTTCATTGTTGACATGGCAAGACAACTTTGATATAAAATTCCTAAATCAAAGTAAATTATATATTTATATATGTTTATGCAAATTTCTTATTTCAGATAATCCTTCATTAAACCCACTCAATATTATACTCAATAATAACCAGTAAAATATCATTGATTGGACCCTTTGATCCAGATATTGTACTTGCAATTGGACACATAATGTATGTGATTGCAATGTGCAAGTTTACTCATAATAATGAGGAATGATAATTGAATAAGACAATAGGACTAAAACCCTAGGGTTTGTATGTCTCTATAAGTCTTGATCTCATCGAATGTACTTCGGAAGTGATATGTCGATGATGATCGCAATTGTCAAATAATCCTTATAAAATCAATAAAGATTTTCTGGCAAACATATGTGCTCTTGACATTTAATCATAAATGACATGGTTCTCTGCATCATGTAGAATGGTAGCTCCATAAGAGCTGATGTATTCAAATTGTTTGAGTACCTACCTGAACCTATACTTTAAGAGTTTAGATGGATGTAGATGATGAGTGTCATCATTCTACTATCTATATTCTAGTCATTCATGAAGCTTCATAATATTCATATTGTATGAATTGGGTGAAGCATGTGTAAATGTCGAAATGCTCTTACATTGAATTCTTTTGAATTTAACATAAGAGATCCTTAGTCTTAAGCAATGGTTGTTTATAGATAAAGGGAGCACAGTGGAAGCATGGGCTGGACCCAAGCAAGAAGTATAATCAAAGAGTTGACTGTACTTCTGTGACTTCCTTATGACATCCAAAGAGTTGGATGAATGCCAATACTGCAATATGCTGATGTGTTGATAGCATGACTATCAAATCTATCTAGAATCCTTAGAGAAGGAATCGGATAACACATCAGAATAACCTACATATAATCATTGAAATTGACTTACTTATTTGATAAGGTAAAGTCTAATAATTGTATCTCAATCTTCTAATAACACTTGCAATTGGTTGCATATGTATTAGAATATTAGAAATTTGATTTTAAGGTTTAAGTGTTGGAATTGATGCAATTGTTGCAACAATTTCCACCGGATGAATATACTTCATATTTTCAGTGGGAGCCCTTAGTCTTAGAGAATGTCTCTATGACCTAGATATTAGAATACACTCATTGTTTATTTCTAATTGTTGGATATAAACATGAATTCTGTATTAAATCTATCATAAAGAGTTATGATGGAGGTATTTCAGATAGTAATCTAAAATCTAGTGGACTCTACTAAATTAGAAAATTAATGAATGATTCATTAAGATTTCTAATACTGAAAATTAAACCTTTAAAGATCAATAGGAAGATAAAGATCATTTGACAATGATCTGCATCAAGTTTTGGGCATATGTCTGTTGATGAGATCAATGGACTAGTAAGACATGAAACTTTAGATTGTCTAAAGATTCAAATCTCACATACTTATGAATATTGTATTCAAAGTAAAATGTCCAATACACCCTTCTTTGGAAAAGATGTAAGAGTTTAAGGTATTCAAGATCTCATACATATTGATGTATGTGAATCATCTATATCAGAATAAACATTATGGATATATGATATCTATTAGTGATTATTTGTGATATGAGATCTCTTCTCTTCACTTAGAAAACTTTGAAATGTTCAAATATTTCACAATTTTGGTTTAGAACCAAAGTTTGAAGGAAGATGAAATGAATTTGATCTAACCAAGGTAGCATGTACCTATTAGATGAATTCAAGAAATACCTTATGGAGATATGAATATCATTCCTATCTCAATCCTCTTAATGAACCTCAACTCAATGGAGTTGTAGGGAGATACAATTGATCATGTGTGACATGATTTAATCAATGATTAATCCTAGCATAATTATCTCTTAGTTTCCAAGGTATATATATGTAGTAGAGACTGCATTATATACTTAATAAGGTTCCATGCATGTAAGCTGGAATCTAGCACTAGAGAGTGCTACTTCATTAGGAAAATAAAGGATGGTATTGTATACCTACTTTGTGACCTTGAGATTCTTAAAAGATCTCATCTTTGAGAATATGATTCTTATAGGATGACTCTCTTGAGAATCAAGATGAAAATGAAGTAAAGGAACTCATTTAGTCTTGAAAAGATAATGAGGCTCCTGAAATCGGAAACTAAAATAGATAATTAAAAATGAAACATTAATACCTCTTCAAATAAGTTTGAGGATGGATTCCATGTGTCAGTTAAATCTGAAAATGATCGGACTTCATGTAATGAAGCTCCTGAGGATCATGACATGGAAAGATGGATGTTAGCAATAAAAGTCTAATGTAGACTTCATATACAAGTGTTGTATATGGACCCTCGAGGATCCACCTATATGGGTCAGACCCATTAAGATGTAAATGGATCTTCAAGAGAAAGAGGGAACCTGATGAGAAGGTAGAGACCTTCAAAGCACGGTTCGTAGCCATGAGCTACACACCGAAGAGAAGACATCGCTTACGATGAGACTTGCTCTCCAGTGACCTTGCTTTGACTCATCAGAATATTGCTAACTATAGCTACACAACTTGACTATGACATCTTCATGATGTGAGTCAAGATTGCATTCCTCTATGAATACCTTTCTGAGGATATTCATATGAAGTAGCCTCAGGGCTTCATGGTTGAGGAAAGCAAGGTGTGCAAGCTGAAGAACTCCATCTTTGGACTCCAATAAGTTTCTTGTAGTTGGAACATAAGATTTGATGAAATTATAAATGTTGTGATTTCAGATAAAATCTTGATGAACCATGTGAAGCTTAGTGGGAGTACCATTGTGTTCATCGTGCTAAATGTAGATATTATTCTAATCATTTAGAATGATATAAGAATAAATAATAAGTGTTTTATAATTTGGATTTCCATACCTTGAGATACGATCTCAAGGATACCTTGTTGGGAAACGTGAATGAGATGATCTATTCCATTGCCCTAGGCTCTTTTATATAGGAGAGTAGCCTATGGGTAAATTACATAAAGAGAATAACAAGAAAATAAAATAACAAAGAGATACAGTTATTCAATATGCGTCAACACTCCCCCTCAAGATGGAGCATAGATGTCAATCATGCTCAGCTTGGAAGCACACTTCTGAAATGGACCTCGTAACAATGCCTTGGTGAATATGTCTGTAGTCTGGTTCTCTGAAGTAACATGAGATGTGGCAATGAATCCTTTCTGAATCATATCACGTATGAAGTGACAATCCACCTCAATATGCTTGGTCCGCTCATGGAATGCAGGGTTGTTTGCAATAAACAAAGCAGCCTGATTATCACACTCCAAGTTCATAGGAAGTGGTACATCTAAGCATAAATCTGTCAGCACCGCTTTCACCCACATCATCTCTGTAGTAGCCTGGGCCATAGCCCTATATTCGGATTCAGCACTAGATCTAGCTACCACAGTTTGTTTCTTGCTCCTCCATGAGACTAGGGCATCTCCAACATAGACAGCATACCCTGAGGTGGACTTCCTATCCTTAGGACATCCTGCATAGTCTGCATCTGCGCATGCTGAGATAGAGATCCCCTTTCCTTTCTTGAATAGCAGACCTGCACCTGGAGAAGATTTGAGATATCTAAGTATCATATGTATTGCATCCATATGCACCTGGCGTGGTTGCTCCATGAACTGGCTCACACGGCTCACTGCAAATAATATATCTGGCCTAGTAATCGTGACATATAACAGTTTGCCTACCAGTTCTCTATATCTTCTCCTGTCCACCTCCTCTGTGTCATCATCATACAGCTTCATGCTAGGGTCCATTGGCGTCGTAGCAGGTCGACACCCTAGCATACCTGTCTCACTCAGTAGATCTGTAACATACTTCCTCTGTGACATGACTAATCCATACGGATTTCTGGCAAATTCCAGCCCCAGAAAATATCTAAGGACTCCCAGGTCCTTGGTGACAAACTCGGTCCTCAGCCTTTCCTTTGCCTGCTCAATGCCCTGGTCATCATCACCTGTAATCAAGATATCATCAACATAAACCATGATTACAATGATACCTCTCGCCGTCTTCTGTACAAACAAGGAATGATCAGCATTGGAGCGTTTATATCCTTGTTTCTCAAAGAGGTCTGACAGCTTCTGGAACCATGCTCTGGGGCTCTGCTTAAGGCCATAGATGGCCTTATGTAATCTGCAAACCTTGGAACACTCCCCCTCAACAGCAAAACCTGGTGGCTGTTGCATATAGACTTCCTCCTGCAAGTCTCCATACAGAAATGCATTCTTCACATCCAGTTGATAGAGTGGCCAGTCTCTAGTAACTGCAACTGATAACAGGATCCGTAGAGTGGAATGACGCGCCACAGGGGAGAACGTGTCAAGGTAATCGACCCCATATGTTTGTGTGAATCCCCGTGCAACTAGGCGTGCCTTGTACCTGTCAATGGAGCCATCTGCATTGTGTTTAACTGTAAACACCCATTTGCAACTCACCGGGCTGACATCTGGAGGTATAGGAACCAAACTCCAGGTTCCTCTAGACTGAAGTGCCGCCATCTCTTCCTCCATTGCTAGCCGCCATCTAGAATCCTGCAAAGCATCATGGTGGTTCCGTGGAATGTCTGTAGCTGAAAGTGCCAATGCAAACGTCCTGAAGTGTCCAGATAGCCTCTCAAAAGACACAGCTGCTGATACTGGATATTTGGCACAGCTTCTCTTCGGCTTGCGTAGGGCGATTGGAACATCCAGATCCTCTGTGTTATCACCATGCTCCTGTAATGCATCCTGCTGAGAAATGTCGTCAGATCCATCAACATTAATATTTTCATTACATACCATAGGCGAGCTAGTTGACTGGTCATTTCCATGAGCTGGAGGAGGCCTGCGGGTGTAATGGAATGGTAGCGGGGATACTGTTGATGGCGGTGGTGGTGGCGATGGTGATGATGGTGACGGTGTTGTTGTTGGTGGTGCCATGAATACGGTATCAGGAGATATAGGTGGTGGCTGTATGTTCCCGGATTCTGAAAAATACATAATAGATTCAAAAAATGTAACATCTGCACTGATCATATACCACCGACGCACAGGATCAAAACACTTGTACCCTTTTTGAGTTCTGGAGTACCCCACAAAGACGCACTTGACAGCCCTAGGAGAGAGCTTGTCAGTACCAGGCGACAACTGATGGACAAATGCGACTGACCCAAACACACGAGGGGTAAGAATGAACAAATCCTTGTCAGGGTAAATGAGTGAAAAAGGAATCTGTTCATTCAAGACAGACGAAGGCATACGGTTGATAAGGTAACATGCAGTAAGGACTGCATCACCCCAGTAGGAGTACGGAACATGACTCTGAATAAGAAGAGACCTTGTGACATCAAGAAGGTGACAGTGTTTTCTTTCAGCAACCCCATTCTGTTGAGATGTATGAGCACAAGATGTTTGGTGAATAATCCCTTTTGAAGAGTAGTAATTGGCTAGAATGTTGGTGCACAACTCTAAAGCATTATCACTTCTCACACTCTTGACAGAAGTGGAAAAAACATTTTGAATTTCATTAAGAAAGTGGATAATAATGTTTCCTGCTTCAGATTTATTTTTCATTAGAAAGACCCATGACGCTCTAGAGAAATCATCCACAAATACAATATAAAAACTGTATCCCTGATGATCGGGAACACGACTCGGACCCCAGACATCGACATTGAACAACTCAAACTTGGAGTTACTACTCCGACCTTGACTACTGGGAAAAGACGACCTGTGATGCTTTCCCAACTGACATGCCTCACACTGGATAGGTGTGTGAGAGAGACCATAGGGTAGAACTAGACGCAACTTCTGAAGCGGTAAATGACCAAAGCGCAGATGCCACAGGAGAGGAGATACTTGTCCAGCAGAAGAAGATGTGGTTCCAGCAAATGGGGTCTGGTTCAGTCGATAAAGGCCTCCTTGCTCATAGCCATGACCAATCACGTTGCCCGTACGGATGTCCTGAAAAATCAAAGAAGATGGATCAAAAATAGCTCGACAATGGAGATCCTTCGTAATCTGACTAATTGACAATAGATTCATAGAAAAATGCGGTGCATGTAGGACATTCTTGAGCTGCATAGAAGATGTCAATCTAATCTCCCCCTGACCCGTGATAGGGGAGTGTATGCCATTGGCAATCACTACTGTCCGTCCTGGAGGAATCTGAGTGTATCCTGTAAGGAGGCTCTGGTCGCCACATAGATGATGTGTAGCGCCCGAGTCCATGATCCACGGCAATGTATCAGATCTACTACTGTGGAGTGCAAGTGTACTACCTGAAGTACTAGTAGAGGCAGAGGCAGAAGCAGCAGCATCAGTATGACTCTCTGTAGTCGGTGCTGGACCTGATGGTGGGATAATGCCCCTGAGGCGGGCAACTAGATCATCAAATCGTTGATCCAGTGTAGCAGCAGATGGGGGCTCTATCTGCTCAGCGGCTCGTGCAGATGCAGGGAATCCATGCTTTGAGTAGCATGTGTCTTCAGTATGTCCGACTCGGTGACAATATGAGCATGTTGGCCTAGTGCGGCCACCCCTTCCACGAGGTCCACGTCCACGGCCCTGTTGATGAAAACCGCAGCCTCTATTTGCCGCCATAGCTGAGGAATTCTGACTCGCAGCTGCTGAAGGCACTGTGATCCTACTCAATCTGTGGAAGGCTTCCTCCATGGGAGGAATAGTCGAGTCTGCCAAAATCTGAGACCGTGCTGCCTCATACTCTGGATCAAGTGCAGCGAGAAACACACCCACCATCGTCGCATTCCTGTATGTCTTTTGCTGTTCTGGCGTGGCGGTAAGAGGCATGAAGCTATAGAGCTTCTCGAACATCCCTCTCAGTGATGTGTAGAGAGAATGTAAAGGACGGCCGTTCTGCTTTATTGTGAATATATCATGTTGTAGTTGCAGGATCTTCGTCTCGTTCTTCGCCTGAGAATATGTCGCTGCCAGGATATCCCACATGTCTTTGGTTGTGGGTTGATGTAGAATGTCATTGGCGATTTCAATAGCCAATGTGCCAGATAGCCACACCTTGGCATATGCATCATCGGCCTCCCATGAGGCATGAACTCCAGTCTTCTCTGCAGGCTCGGGCTCGGTAAGAATGTGCTTCTTACCTGTAGACTTCATCATACTCATGAACTGCATTGCCCACAGTTCATAGTTCGTACCATCCATCTTGACAAATGGGCGTTGGACCACGAAACGCGCCCATAGACGGGATATCTGCCTTGCTTTCTGACATACTGGAGACGGAAGACTGGAGCGAATGACAAGAGATAATCTTTGTCTACAATGACATAGACGAGATTAGTTGCATGTGTAGACCTCAAGCAACTATCCCCAAGGATTTGCGCGTGCTACGATCCGCACGCACACAGTATGCACACGCGATATGTAGCCTTCACGCGCAGGTGCACAGGAGATGACGCGCGCGCTTGGAGATGACGCGCGCTACTGCTTCCTGTTGCAGACGGTATCTCGTGCCCTAGCGCACGCTGTCGCACAGCGCGCAGATGCCGCACAGCACGCTGAAGATGCGCTGAAGATGTCGCACGCAGATGTCGCTCAGCGCGAGAGGCGCTGTGCGCCAGATGCGCGAGAGGTGCGCTTAGGCGCAGGATGCGCAAAATGCGCAAGGCGCCTCCGAGGCGCACAGGAGCACCGCAGATCGGAGAAGAGGGGCCTCCGATCGGCTGAGGCTGGGGTTGGCGACGCCGAGAGAGAGAGAGAGAAGAGAGGCCGGCGGGTGGAGTGGGGTAGGTTTAGGGTTTCGAGAACTCCGGTCTAGGACCGTCGCTCTGATACCATGTTGGGAAACGTGAATGAGATGATCTATTCCATAGCCCTAGGCTCTCTTATATAGGAGAGTAACCTATGGGTATATTACATAAAGAGAATAACAAGAAAATAAAATAACAAAGAGATACAGTTATTCAATATGCGTCAACATACCTCTTAGATCTTAATTCTGAAGTCGTTCAGAAGCAAAGAGAAGAGGGTATTGGGACCGTCACATTAGTAATACACCTTGGACTTATTCCATTTTCTGGAAAATTCCAAGAGAGGCTTCCTTCCCTTAAGATGTGGTAGTGACCTATCTAAAGGGATAGCACCACTTGTGCATCACTTGTGCATCAGTTACGCGAAGCTGAAGTGTATGCTAGATGTGTACAAAAGCCATATGTCTGCCATGCAGTGGGAGTAGTAAATTGTTACTAATCCTGCTATGGAGATAAAACACTTGATTACAGTAATAATAATATCTTCGAAGATGATAAAACTTAGAGATAGTGATCTCAAAGTCTTATCTTCAAAAGTTTAAGACCTTGCAGATAGTGATCTATAAGGGTCTTAACTGTAGATACCTTAGGAGATAGAGATCTCCAGGAATGAAGGTATTCTAATAAGGATTATGGAAATACTGGTTATAACAATTATTAAGCTGTAGTGTCAAGGACCCTATAATAGCTTTAACAAAGATTGAGTATTGGTTGCATGAGATGCAACATTCGCATTAGATGCGAGCACTGTTACTGGGGATATGCAAGTACCGTAAAAGGACTTGGCGTAGTCTCGCGGGAACAGAGTGACTGATCAACTTACCTAGCTATTTTCTTAATAGTCTATGATTGTGACATAAGTGTGGATTTAAATGATTAGCTCATTAATGGCTCTTTGGGCTAGTGGGAGATTGTTGGACATGCGAGCCCACGGCGAGCCATTATGCAATAAATATTATTGCGAATATCATTCCCTGATCTGAAATAAAGAATACATAATTTGCATAATAGGTCCCTTAGTAAAATTAGGGTTATGTACCATGGCCATCTTAATGATCATACAGCTGTTGATTCAATTATTAAATCATAGAGACTGGTGCTTAGGTGAATATCTAATAAGTTAGATTGAGGACTCGTCAAGCATCGTCAAATGATTATTAAGAGATGATCTCCAACCAGAGTAGGAGATGGCAATCCTATCTCAGTTAGGCTGATATCTGACCGACCTCTTGATGCAGGTCCTCTGCATAGGAATAGAGATTCAGAGGTGTCAGATTAGTTAGGTCAAAGAGTTGACTTAACGAGATCGAGATAACCAAAGTCCTATATCGTATGCTGTCACGATATAGGCACACATCCTCTGACCGGAGACAGATGTGTTACTATATGGTTGAGTATGTACATTTGGCAGACCAATAAGTTGATGACCTAATCAAGGTCTATACACCGGCGCGCTGGTGCGCATATAAGGGCATATGAGTAATACGATCTCTCAAAGGGATCATACAGGTTCAGTTACTGAACCGGAAGACATGAGCTCACTCATGAGATATTGGGAAGAATCAAATTCCATGCGCATGGTCGTCTCGCTTTGGAAGCTTGACTGAATTTGTAGGTTTGATATATACTTTTGGAAAGTATATGATCAAGACCTAGGTATGATATATGCTTTTGGAAAGTATATGATCGATACTGACTCCCAATGATCGAATGAGAAACTTACTGATAGAACCCTGAAGTAGGCAGTGTAAAGTTGATCTAATACTTCGGGTTTATTCCAAGTCTCCCAGTATGCAGGATGTACAGGTGTTAGGAATACCTGAGGGTGATGTGATCATAAAAGATTGTATAACCATGACGCTTCCATTCCTAGGGAGTGATGAAATGGGTCTGGATTTTAGTGACTCCTCTCAGTAGAGAAGTAATCTGATCTTAGTCCAAATGTTGGACATTGATCTGGATATGATTCAGATGCAATGAGAAGATTAGATTTGCGGTCTAGATTTAATCAAGCATCTATGGGAGGCCCGCGATCTGGATTTGAGATGTGATCTCAATATCCATGTCACTATACGTGGAACAATACAATCGCCCTGTCCTTATCTCCAAGTATTCGCGGAGAAAGCGCATCATCCTTGAAACATTTCATGGATAATTCTATTGTTGATATATGTATCCGAGCATTGAGAAAATGGATAATTAAATGTGATTTAATTATCATGAATAATATGAAATTGATTTGTATTATAAGGGGAGTTATCTTAGATAATTAAATGTGATTTGATTATCAAAGATGTAAATAATGTGAATGTGATTCATATTATTTGGGCACATGAGAATAAGTTATCCAATATAATTAAATGTGATTTAATCATTGTGAATAAGAATAATGTGGATAGTAATATCCAATTATTCATAATATATTATAAATGTGATTTATAATGTATTAGAGAGAGCTAATTATAATTTATATGTGTTGATTAATTATTATGTGTATTGGATACACATTGTGTAATTAATTGACAATGTAAATTATATGTTGTTTTGGGTTGTGAACATGATTCACAATTTTTCAATGGCAAGATTGCAATATTCTCAAATATAATTGTGAATTATTTTTGAAGAATAAGACCCAACAAAAGTTGTTGGAAATAAATAAAGAGATTTTCATGGAGATATGCAATCTCATGACATGTCATGAGATTGCTCTCCTCATGCAAAGCTTGGGCGGCACCCAATTCCAAATAGGAATGGTGGCCGTCCATATGGAATGTACATGGAGATGAAATCTCCATGTATATTCTCTCCTTATTTATTTGGTGTAATTTTGGATTAATTTGTATTTGATTTTGTCAAATATATTTTGATCTAAATTTGTTGGTTTTACCAACAACAATCTTAGCCATTAGATTGACATAAATCAATCTCATCCATTGATTTTATATGTCACATGGATTGAGATCCATGGATCCCAAAACCCTATAAATAGAGAGGCATACCATGCTCTCTATTTTACACACAATGCTTGAGAAGAATCTCTCTCTTTTCTCTCTACTCGACAGTCCTCTCTCTCCCTCTCATGTGGCCGTCCACCATGGATGACCTAAGAGAGGTTCTCCATCGCCGCGGCATCGTCGTTATGCTGCCCGTTCTTCTGCTCGTGGATCTCCGTCTCCTTCGGTGCGCCTCGCTCGTGAAGAAGACGTCGGATCTCGTATGTCGAGATCAGGAGATCCGCCGCTTGGATCATCAACATGGATTGCGAGAAGCACGCGGTTCATCCCCGCGCTCGCAAGCGTCTCCTCCGTCGGATCGGACTTGAGACAGGAGGTCTCTTCGTTTAGAGACTTGATCGCAACTACGCTTCAAGAGATAATCCTATTACTTGTTTGTGGTTTAGACGAAACGATCCGAGAAGTGTTCTTGGATCATGTGGTTTCGTCGTAAGAAAATTTTATAAATTCCGCTGCATCGAGCAACTAGTGCGACTAGTCGCTCCTCGTTGTATTCGATACGACGCTCACGCTTCCGTGATGCGCTTGAGGATCTAACCATATCCTTTAAATCTGTCATCTCTATTTCCATGGCAAGACGCTATTCACTCACTTGGAGTGCTCCGTGATAGGTGCATGGGATTTTAATTGAGGAAAGTCCCACAATAAAATTCCCTAAATTTGGAGAAACTCACTCTAGAGACACCTGGCCTGCCATGGGATATCGGGCACAAGACCGTTTGCCTTTTCGTAAGGCGATAGACCATCCTAGGTCATTCTCTATTGGTGGTCCCTGCCCAACCTGTATATCTGCATTGGCTTCTTGCGAACCACTAGTTCCATCAGTCATAACCAAGTATTCAGGATTTACCTGGGGCGTGCTGGATGTTGGGGAAGGCACTGGAACATAGAGATAAGGTGGAGGGATATGAGAAAGTGTTGGTGGTGCTGGTGGTGGTGGTGGTGATGGTGGTGGAGGTGGAAGAACAACAGTCCCATCAGACTCAGAGGAGCACATGCGGTCACCTAAAGGAACGTAGTACACGATGGACTCAAAGAAGGTGATATCAACGCTAACATAGTATTTACCATGAAGAAGATCAAAACAATGATATCCCTTCTGGGTACATGAGTACCCAACAAACATGCATTTAACAGCTCGTGGAGCGAGTTTGTCATGACCAGGTCGTAGCATATGGACAAAAGCCACGTAACCAAAAATACGTGGGGTAAGAGAAAATAAGTCCTTATCAGGAAAAGCAATGGCAAAGGGAGCTTTTTCACCTAAAACAGTGGACTGCGTTCTATTGATAAGATAGCATGCTGCCAACACAACATCACCCCAAAAAGAATGGGGCACGACTCTAGATGAGTAGAGTCCTGGTGATGTTAAGAAAGTGATGATGTTTGCGTTCAGCCACCCATTCTGCTGAGAAGTATGGGGACAAGACTTTTGATGGATAATACCTTGTGCTAGGAAGAAACGAGACAGGTTTGTAGAACAGAATTCAAGGGCATTATCCGAATGAATAAACTTCATTGAAGCATAGAAGACATTCTTTATTTCAATAACAAAATTCTGCATAACAGTACTGGCCTTAGATTTGTGCTTCAAAAGAAACACCCATGACAATCTGGAAAAATCGTCGATGCAAACAAGATAGTATATGTAGCCCTAATGATTAGGCACAAGACATGGACCCCACATATCAAGGTGAAATAAATCAAACAGACCATGACTAGTACGACTCTGACGGCTTGGAAAACTAGACCTGTGATGTTTTCCGAGATTAAACGACTCACAATTAAAAGTAGATTTAACAGAAACTCCAAGAATAAGATGGCAACTTTTCTGCAGTGGAAGATGACCAAATCGGAGATGTCATGTACAAGGAGAGACTGATCCTGCAGCACCTGCATAAGGGGATTGAGACAAACAGTATACCTCCATGTTCACGGCCACATCCAATCACCATGCCCGTGAGTATATCATGAAACACAAGAGAACTAGGGTCAAATATCGCACGATAGTGTAAATCTTTTGTAATCTGACTGATGGATAATATATTCATAGAAAAAGATGGTGCATGAAGAACATTCTGTAGATGTATGGTTGGCGTCAGATGAACCTCCCCTTGTCCAGTAATGGGGGATTGAGTTCCATCAGCAATAACAACATATCGACCAGGTTTAGTAGGTTTGTATTGAGACAAACATTATAGTCCTCCATGTTCACGGCCACATCCAATCACCCTGCCCGTGAGTATATCCTGAAACACAAGAGAACTAGGGTCAAATATCGCACGGTAGTGTAAATCTTTTGTAATCTGGCTGATGTATAATATATTCATAGAAAAAGATGGTGCATGAAGAACATTATGTAAATGTATGGTTGGCGTCAGATGGACCTCCCCTTGTCCAGTAACGGGAGATTGAGTTCCATCAGCAATAACAAAATATCGACCAGGTTTAGTAGGTTTGTATGTGCCAAATTGAAGTCTATCCTCGCACAGATGATGTGATGCACCTAAATACATAATCCATTCTAAAGAGTATGGTCTGGAATAGCAGAAAAAGCATGAGTAATACCTGTGCTAGTGGAAGCAGAAGCCGTAATATCTAATGAGTGGGATCATGTTATTGGAGGCATAATCTCTCAAAGTCGAGCAACAAAATCATCATAGCGATGATCAGAAGTAACAGGAGTAGTCGGGCTCTGCTCTGCAACCCTAGCTGTTGGCGGGTACCCATGCTTTGAGTAGCACATTTCCTCTGTGTTAGAATTATTATATTACAATTATGTTTGTAACCCTTTGGGTTCTGTAACCCTTAACCCTTCGGGTTCCGTAACCCCTCAGGGGTATTTATGTATTTTTCCTCTTGTACTCTCTTGGGTTTTCTCTCTATATAAGAGAACCTAGCCCTATGGAATAGATATTCATTTTGTCTCTCTTCTCCACACGGTATCAGAGCAACGATCCTAGACTGGGGTTCTGACTAAATCCCCACTGCCATCTTCAAGCCTTGCAAAAGCCTGCGCGGGCACTCTTCCCTTAATTAGGGCCCTGTGCAAGGCCCTCCAATTGCCTCCAGTGCAACAACCCTCCCGCTAGCGCTACCCTGCGCTTTCAGGACCTCCTACGAAGGTCGTCAGCCCCACAGCTACCCTCCATGGGTACCGTAGGACTCTTTGGAGATCCAAAACTCATCACAGACTGCTTTCAAGAATCCAGATCTGTTGTCCATTGAGGGTTTTCAGCCCTTCTTCAAGGGCAAACATGAGTTCTAGGGCATTTTTAGCTCTTATATGCATCCTTAGTTGATCACAGGATCTTCTTTCTATTTTACGACCACCATGGCGCCTTCTTCTACTGAGACAAAGCCCTTGGCCACGAATATTATGGCACAAGGCACTACTATCAAACTCAAAGGCACAGAAAATTACATGCTCTGGTCTTGATCTTTTATGGTGTTCATTGGTGGTCAGAGGAAACTCTACATTTTGAGTAAAGATCCTTTAGATGAAAAGGATAAAGAGTACGATAACTGGCAGACTGACAACTATTTGGTTATATGACCAACAGTATTGAGGCTCACTTTGCATCAAATTTTCTTTACAAAAATACAGCCGAGGAAATGTGGAGGATCTCTAGGAAACATACTCCCAAGAAGACGAAGCCACACCTTGCAGACATTTACATGCGAATCTGGTCGGTATCTTAGGGTGATTCCACCCTCATCGAGTACTACATGCATTTATCCAGCCTGTATGAGGAGCTTGCAATATTCCAGCCCTCATGTTGCACCAAACAGATACAAGAGTGTTCTGACTGGCAGGTATACCGCTTCCTTGATGGCATACATTCTAAATACCATGCAACGAAGGAGCAATTTCTTATATCAGACACACTGCCAACAATGAAGGCCATCTTTGGCCGACTTGAGGAGCTCGAGATATCCGCTGCCTGGCCTCTCGTCTTACCTTCAACAGAGAACTTTGCAGTTTGCACAAATCACCTCATCTGGGCGAGGAGGCAGATACGACTTGCGAGGAGGACGCGGTCGTTATCCAAGTCGTGGCCGTGGACGGGAATCTGGACGAGGCTGTGACTTTGGTTGTGGTCGTGGGCGAGACTCTACTGCCTCATGCACTCACTGTGGTAGGTGGAACCACCCGACTGAACGACATTGGTAGAAGTTTGACGTGCCTTCTTGTCATGCCAATATGCTTATGCGGATGCCTATGATGTAGAAGAGGCATCACCTACCTCTAGTGGCGAGATTGTTCATCTTAATGATGCAGATTACTCCCGCCTAATGCATATCCTTCAGACTCCAAGGCCTACCACCACTAGTAACACTACAACTGCTGCTTTGTCTACTCCTTCAGGTACAATAGCCAACTCTGCTATCACTCCTACTCCAGCTTGGATAATTGTTTCTGGCGTCTCTACTCATCTCACTGGAGAAGATAGTCTTCTCACCTCTTCCATACCATCTATCACTGTGAAGTTAGTTCGAGTCGCTAATGGGACTCAATCACAGATTACTACTGTCCGAATTATGGAATTTTCTTCCAAGCTCCGACTTTCGAGGGTTCACTGTGCTCCTGATTTTCCTCTTAACTTGCTGTCAGTTCACAAGCTTTGTGTTGAGCTTCATTGTAATGTGATATTTGACAAGTCTTGTTATTTTCAAGACATTCGAACGAGGCAGATTTTTGGTGGGGGTCATGAGAAGAATGTCCTATATTACCTTGACATACCATCAGACTCCAATTTTGTTGGTGTGGCGTCTATCTCCGAAGATCCGCTCCTATGGCATCTGCGCCTTGGGCATCCCTCTGCCATGATGTTTCCTGAACTCTCTGCTCTGAAGCCCTTTCAGTGCGAGGCATGTGAGTTCGGGAAACACTATTGAACTTCGTTTCCTATTCGTACTGAGTCTCGTAGTACTGTTGCTTTTCATCTTGTTCATTGTGATGTTTGGGGACATTGTCCGATCCACACATTAAGTGATCATCGCTATTTTATAGTCTTCGTTGATGATTATAGTCGATCTTCTTGGGTATATCTAATAAATGAGCTTTCGAAGTTTAATCAAATTGTCAGAAATTTCTTTCAATATGTTAAAACTTACTTTTCTAGCATTATTAAGATCATTCGTACTGACAATGATCTTGAGTTAACGCAACTTGACTTGACCTCTTTCTTTGCATCCCAGGGAACTGTTCACCAAACATCATATCCATATACCTCAGAACATAATGGTATAGCTGAGAGGAAACTCCGGCACTTGCTAAATGTTGCAAGATCTCTTATTAGTCAAATGAGTGTTCCTAAACAATATTGGCGAGATGCTATCCTTACTGCAGTGTTTCTCATCAACCATGTTCCTTCATCTGTTCTCAAAGGGGCAACTCCATTTTCCTTATTTTACCCTATTTAGTCTACTTTTCCCATACCTCTGCGAAATTTTGGTTGTATTGCCTTTGTTCATAACTTTCATGCAGCTGACAAATTATCCTCTTCTTCTATCAAATGCATCTTTCTTGGGTACTCTCATACCCATAAAGGTTGTCGCTGCTATGATCCTGTTGGACGTCGATACTATGTGTCTGTTGATGTCACCTTCTTTGAGAAAACAAGTTATTTCACACAGACTGTGAGTGACATTCCTCTGGACCTCCCTCCTCCACCAATCGTCTATACTCGCCAACATACCTCTATACCTTCTACACCAGTATCCGTAACTTTGCCTGTCCCTTTTATGCAGAATGATATGACCACTTCAAGTGCTCCCACCACTGCTGTCCTAGATGTACCTAGGGAGCTTCCTATAGCTCTACGCAAGCAAAAAAGAAAATGTACATATCACCCTATGTCACATTTTACTTCTACAGATGGTTTATCTAGCCGTGACAAGAGATTTGCAAATGCTCTAAATGTTATTATCGTTCCAAGAGATCATTTCAGTGCAATGCAGGATCATGGTTGGCGACATGCCATGGATGAGTAGATGGATGCACTTACCTCCCCGGGCATGTGGGATTACGTGCCATGCCCCCGGGAGTTCGCTCTGTGGCTTGTCGATGGGTCTTCACGACCAAATAGACGCCTGATGGTTCTATTGACAGGTTGAAAGCCAGACTTGTTGCCAAAGGTTTCACACAGTCCTTTGGGGTTGATTATTTTAAGACCTTCTCGCCTGTTGCCAGAATGGGGTCGATACGTACCATTCTCTCTATTGCTGCCAACAAGGCTTGGCCCATTTATCAACTTGATGTGAAGAACGCCTTTCTTTATGGTGATCTTGAGGAGGAGGTCTACATGATGCAACCATCGGGGTATGTAGTCGAGGGGGAGCATGTATGTCGACTACGCAAGACCATTTATGGCCTGAAGCAGAGCCCAAGGGCATGGTTTGACAGGCTCACTACGGAGATCAACACACTTGGTTTTCAGAGGACGACATCTGACTACTCTGTCTTTGTTAGACGACGGTCTACTGACAGGATCATCCTTGCTCTCTATGTTGATGATATGGTTATCACAGGAGATGATGTAGATGGTATTTAGGAGACCAAGACCTTCCTCCAGAAGGTCTTTGTCACGAAAGATCTTGGCCAACTTCGTTATTTTCTTGGCATCGAAGTAATACACACTACAGAGGGGCTCCATCTTTCACAGAAAATGTATTGCCTCGATATTCTGACTGAGGAGGGCTTCTTAGATGCAAGCCATCTGGCATCCCTGTAGAAGTGAGAAAATATTCAGCATTTACTGATCCAATTTTTGAGGATGCAACACGATACAAAAGCTTAGTGGGAAAATTACTCTATCTCACTGTTACTAGTCCATATATATCATATGCTGTGAGCAGAGCCAATTAACATACGGAGAAGCCACTTTACAATCACTGGCATGATGTTCTTTTGATCCTTCAATATTTGAAGGAATCTCCCAGACGTGGACTTTTTTATGGGGGTGAATGGACACACTAATATCTCCGTCTACATAGATTCTGACTATGCTAGCTCTCCTAAGGACCGTCGATCCACTACATGATACACCTTGTTCGTTGGGGATAACATTGTCACTTGACGAAGCAAGAAGCAGACAGTGGTATCCATATCTAGCGCGGAAGCAGAATACAGGGCAATGGCTCAGGCCCCATGTGAGATCACATGGCTTTCTTTCCTAACATAACTTGGCATGTCAGTCGCCACTCATGTACCCTTATACTGTGACAACATGTCTGCCACGTACATTGCCTCCAATCCAGTTTCCATGAACGGACAAAACACATTGAAGTTGATTGCCATTTTATTCGTGATGTAGTAGGACGAATCAGCACACCACACATCTCCACCGAACTTCAATTTGCAGACATCCTCACAAAGGCTCTTCCAAGGAAGCGCCTCATGTACTTAGTATCCAAGTTGGACATGATTGGCAGATATGCTCCAACTTGAGGGGGAGTGTTAGAATTATTATATTACAACCCTTAACCCTTCGGGTTCCGTAACCCCTCAGGGGTATTTATGTACTTTTCCTCTTGTACTCTCTAGGGTTTTCTCTCTATATAAGAGAACCTAGCCCTATGGAATAGATATCACATTTGTCTCTCTTCTCCACTCTCTATATGGCATGATCGATGACAGTAAGAGCGGGTCTATAATGGGCGAGATCCACCCCTTCCTCGGAAGCTACCTCGCCCACGAATAAATCTACCTCGTCCACATGAGGCAGCCATAGTGGATGATGTCTGAGAGGATGTGGAGGAGGTATTGAGCAGACTCAATCTCTGATATGCTTCCTCCATTGGAGGTATGGTGGCATCTGTCAGCAACTGGGAACGAGCGGCATCATATTCTGGATTGATTGCTGCCAAGAACACACCTATCATGACAGAATCTCTGTAGGCCTTTAGTTGTTTTGGGGAGGCCGTCAGGGGTATGAAACTATGAAGTTTCTCAAACATACCCTGCAGGGAAGTATACAAGGCATGAAGCGGACGATCACCCTGTTTGGTTGTAAAATTTTTTATTCATTTTTAGCATGAGAATAAATCACAAAAAATAAGATCCCACATTGTCTTTGTGGTGGGTTGACCTAGGATGTCATTGGCAATTTCCACAGTAACAGTCCCAGATAGCCAAACCTTGACATATGCATCATCCTCATCCCACGAGCCATTGGTCCATGTTTTATCTGCCAGTTCATCCTACGTCAGAAGATGCACCTTGCCATAACTGTGCAGCATATTCATGAACAACATGTCCCATAATTCATAGTTTATTCCATCTATTTTCACAATAGGTGTTGCACCCTTGAAGCCACCCTTGGATGGTGTACCAAAGCTATTTTATGACATTACGAACAATCACAAGAACTCAAAAAGAAAACCGATACACTCAGTATCTAAACGATCATGTAACACGATGATTGTGTTTTTAGATTCATATCACATTCATAGAATGAACCAGAGTATGTTTTGAAGGAAAAATTGGTGTAAAATGCCCCTAAAGTGCGAAATCAGACCTGGCCTACAGTGAAAAAACGCCGCGTGGGCAGCTGGTTGCCGATGGGTGGCGGCAGTGAGCACCGCTGGAGGCGGCTTTAGCCGCAAAAGACGACATTGGACTGCCGCTGCACTTGCAGCGTGGCCGCTGGAGGCGCCGCAACCGAAAAAGGAAGCGCTGTGGTTGCTGAAGGCGGTGAGCGGCGCTGGGAACTGCCACATCCGCTAGGGCGGCGCGCATGAGACTGGAGGAACGAGAAGAGCGACGCTCGTGAGGTTGGACGTAGGGTGGGGTTTTGGATCAGGGCTCTGGTCTAGGACCGTCGCTCTGATACCATGTTGTGGTAGAGTGAGAACTTGTTTATTCATAGTGCCCAAGGTTCTCTTATATAGAAGAGAGAAACCCTACTGGGTGAGAAACCCTAATGGGTAAAATTACATATTGCGGAAAGAAGAAATACAAAATAGATAAAACAATGCTATAACATAAAACTTTTAGTAGTTTGTGCATCAGACATTGTGTGCGTATACGTCCCAACGGAATGGGGTGGCTGAATGAAAACATTGCCACCTTTTGTATATTACCAGGACTCTCTTGATCCAGAGTTGTGCTCCTTATTCGTAATGGGGGAATGCGGTTCTTACTGCTTGTTACCTGGTGAATCACATGCCCTCATCTGTCCTGGGAGAGAAGATTATGTTCTCGATCGTGTTTTCCGAGACGGATCTTTTCTCTCTTACGCCTTGAATTTTTGGGTCTGTTGCTTTTGTTCATCAGATGTCCCCATGTCTTGACAATCTCTCTCCTAGAGCTGCCAAGTAAGTGTTTATTGGATTTTCCAAGACCCAGAAGGGATACCATTGCTTTTCCTGTTCAATGAAGGTATTATTTTAGCGATGATGTCATCTTCTTTGAGTCTATTATGTATTCTCTCCTACATTGTGACACGCTCATTCCTTCGGAGAATGGAGAAGAGGTATATATGCCTCTACCTCCAAGTTCGTCTACTCCATGCTCTACTACACCACTACCACCATCACCACCTCCACCACTTGCCACACCTAATTTCATTCCACAGGTTTATCAATGCTGACCTCGTGCTCATGTGCCTCCTCAATCATCCAGCAAGTCTGAGGCATATTTTGAGCATTTGATTCTACTGATGGCAATTTTTGCATGTGCAGCTTGAGGTGCAGGATGTTGTAGATGATGTAGTCTTAGCTATTGAGGAAGATGAGGACATGGATGTCCCTATTGCATTTCGGAAGAAGAGGCATGCATGCACTATGTATCCTCTTACTTCCCATGTCTCTCTAGCACCACTCTCTAAGGACTTTCAGAAGTTTGTTGTGTGTCTTTCGGTCGTTGAGATACCACGATCATATCAGGAGGTATTGCAGAGTAGCCAGTGGTATTTGGCATATGGAGGAGATGACAACATTACAATCACGTGGTGTGTGGTGGGTTGTACATGCTCCTACTGGTGCATCTGTTGTTGGCGGTAAATGGATGTTTACATTGAAACATCGTGCGGATGGTACCATTGTGGACAGATATAAGGCCTGATTTGTTGCTTGTGGGTTTACCCAAACATATATAGTGGATTATCAGGACATTTTTCTCCGGTTGCACAACATTCTACACTTTAGATTCTTATTGTTCTTGTAGTGGTATGTGATTGGCCGCGTTTCCAATTAGATGTCAAGACTACCTTTTGTATGGGGACTTTTAGGAGGAAGTCTACATACAACAACCACCAGGGTTTGCTGTTGAGGGGGAGCCTCGTATGATGTGCAGACTTCACAAAGCTCTATATGGCCTTAAGCAAAGTCCGAGGGCTTGATTTCAAAAGCTCTCAGAGTTGATTGAACGACAGGGGTTTGTCAGATCTACTGCAGATCATTCTCTTTTTGTTAAGAGAACCCAGAGAGTTATTGTTGCCATTCTGGTCTATGGTGATTATATTATTGTTACATGCAGTAATGAACAAGGCATTCAGGCTGCTAAGGATTTTCTTGGATAACAGTTTGTGATCAAGGACCTTGGTAAGCTGTGTTATTTTCTTGGCCTGGAGTTTGCAAGAAATCAACATTGTATGGTAATGACGCAAAGGAAGTATGTCACTAACCTCCTATCTGAGACAAGAATGACAGGATGTAGACCTTCTACTACTCCAATGGATCCCAATACTAGTAGGCTCTATGATGATGACTCTGAGGAGGTGAATAAGAGACGCTACGTAGAGCTAGTAGGGAAGCTGTTGTATGTTACTATCACGTGCCTCATATATCTTTTGTTGTTAGTAGAGTCAGCTAGTTTATGGAGCAACCCGGGCCGGTTCATATGGATGCAGTTAACATGATCCTGAGGTATCTGAAGTCTTCTCCAGTTGTAGGACTTTTGTTCAGGATAGACACATCTCTCACTGTTATTGTATGTGCGGATGTAGATTATGTTGGGTGCCCTAAGGACAATAAGTCCACTTCAAGCTTCACTATGTTTGTAGGTAGCTCACTAGTTTCATGGAAGAGCAAGAAACATACAGTTATGGCTAGATCTAGTGTTGAATCAGAGTATAGGGCCATGGCCCAAGGGAGCACGGAAATGATGTGGGTCAAGTCTGTTCTGACTGATCTATCTATTGAGGTGCCTCTTCCAATGCACCTCGAATGTGATAACAAAGGCCCTTTATTCATAGATAATAATCCAACCTTCCATGAAAGAACAAAGCACATTGAAAGTAGACTGCCATTACACTCGTCATCTAGTCCAGAAGGGACTTATTTCTACATCTCATGTGCTTCAGGTGATCAAATTGTAGATATGTTTACCAAAGCTCTCGCGAGAGGACCTTTTCATCGTTATTGTTCCAAGTTGAGCATGATAGATATATATGCTCCATCTTAAGGGGGAGTGTTGAGATTTTTATATCTCACTATTGTTATTTTGCAGTTTCTTATTTCTTATATCTACTTTATGTAATTTTCCCCTTCGATCTTTTCTCCTATATTAGAGGGCTCTAGGGCTACGATGAATGATAATTTTTCATTTCACGCATTTCTACAGAGAGGATGGCTTACTCTAATGCAAATCATATGGCATCCTAACGGAGTTACGAAAACATGCTACATCCATCGATCCTGAGTTAGAGGATACTACTCGATATAGAAGTTTAGTGAATAAACTGTTCTACCTCACTGTCACTAAGCTAGATATATCATATACTATGAGCAGAGCCAACCAACACATTAAGAGACCTCTCTATAGTCATATGTGGGATGTTCTTATGATCCTTTGATATTTGAAGGAATCTCCGGGGAGAGGCCTCTTCTGTAGGGTCAGTTGTCATATTGACATCACCGCCTATGCAGATGTGGAATATGCTAGCTCTCTTGAGGATAGATGATCTACCACATGTTATACCATGTTTGTTGGAGTGGACCTTGTTACTTGGCAGAGGAAGAAGCAGACCATTGTATCTAGGTCGAGTGCAAAGGCCAAATATAGGGTGATGGCTCAAGTCGCTTGTGACATTATATTGTCACAACAAATCTGCTACATACATTACCACCAATTTTGTCTTTCATGAGCGGACTAAGTACATTGAGGTTGATTGCCATTTCATTCGAGATGCAGTACGAGGGAAGATCACTACTGAATATATCTCCACAGACCTTCAACTTGCAGGTATATTCACGAATGACCTACCAAGAAGAGTATATCCTAGTTGATTTTCAAGTTGAGCATGATTGATAGATATGCTCTTACTTTTGGGGGAATGTTGTAAAGGATATGGTTAGATCCTCAAGCGCATCACGGAAGCGTGAGCGTCGTATCGAATACAACGAGGAGCGACTAGTCGCACTAGTTGCTCGATGCAGCGGAATTTAAAAAATTTTCATACGACGAAACAACATGATCGAAGAACACTTCTCGGATCGTTTCGTCTAAACCACAAACAAGTAATAGGATTACCTCTTAAAGCGTGGTTGCGATCAAGTTTCTAAATAAAGAGACCTCCTGTCTCAAGTCTGATCTGATGGAGGAGACGCTTGCGAGCGCGGGGATGAACCGCGTGCTTCTCGCAATCCATGTTGATGATCCAAGCGACGGATCTCCTGATCTCGACACAGGAGATCCGACATCTTCTTCACGAGCGAGGCGCACCGAAGTAGACGGAGATCCACGAGCAGACGATCGGGCAGTATAACGACAACACTGCGGCGATGGAGATTCCCTCTTAGGCATCCATGGTGGACGGTATGAGAGGGAGAGAGAGTAGTCGTGTAGAGAGAATGAGAGAGAGAGAAGTGCTACAATAGCATCTATGTGTAAAGAGAGAGCATGGTATGCCTCTCTATTTATAGGGTTTTGGGATCCATGGATCTCAATCCATGGGACATATAAATCAATGGATGAGATTGATTTATGTCAATCCAATGGTCAAGATTGTTGTTGGAAAAAGCCAACAACTTTAGATTAAAATATATTTGACAAAATCAAATATAAATCAATCCTAAAATCACATAAATAAATAAGGAGAGAATATACATGGAGATTACATTTCCATGTACATTAAGGGGGACGGCCACCCATTCCATATACGAATTGGGTGCCGCCCACCTCTTTCCTAAAGGAGGCAATCTCATGGATTTCCATGAGATTGCATGCCTCCTTGATTTTCTCTCTTATTTATTTCCAACAACTTTTTGTTGGGATTTTATTCATAAAAAATAATTCACAATTATATTTGAGAATATTACAATCTTGACATTGGAAAATTGTGAATCACATTCACAACCCAAAACAACATATAATTTACATTATCAATTAATTACACAATGTGTATCCAATACACATAATAATTAATTAACAAATATAAATTATAATTAGCTCTCTCTAATACATTATAAATCACATTTATAATATATTATGAATAATTGGATATTACTATCCACATTATTCTTATCCATAATAATTAAATCACATTTGATTATATTGGATAACTTATTCTCATGTGTTCAAATAATATGAATCGCATTCACATTATTTACATCTTTGATAATCAAATCACATTCAGTTATCTAAGATAACTCTCCTTATAATATGAATCAAATTCATATTATTAATGATAATTAAATCACATTTAATTATCCATTTTCTCAATGCTCGGATACATATATCAACAATATAATTATCCATGAACTCTTTCAAGGATAATGCGCTTTCTCCGGGAATACTTGGAGATAAGGACAGGGCGATTGTATTGTTCCACGTATAGTGACATGGATATTGAGATCATATCTCAAATCCTGATCGCGGGCCTCCCATAGATGCTTGATTAAATCAAGACCGCAAATCTAATCTTCTCATTGCATCTGAATCACATTCAGATCAATGTCCAACATTTGGACTAAGATCAGATTACTTTTCTACTGAGAGGAGTCACTAAAATCCAGACCCGTTTCATCACTCCCTAGGAATGGAAGCATCATGGTTATACAATTGTTTATGATCACATCACCCTCAAGTATTCCTAATACCTGTACATCATGCATATTGGAAGACTCAGAATAAACCCGAAGTATTAGATCAACTTTACACTGTCTACTTCAGGGTTTTATCAGTAAGTTTCTCATTCGATCATTGGAAGTCGGTATCGATCATATACTTTCCAAAAGCATATATCATACCTAGGTCTTGATCATATACTTTCCAAAAGTATATATCAAACCTACAAATTCAGTCAAACTTCCAAAGCGAGATGACCATGCGCATGGAATTTGATTCTTCCCAATATCTCATGAGTGAGCTCATGTCTTCCGGTTCAGTAACTGAACCTGTATGATCCCTTTGAGAGATCGTATTGCTCATATGCCCTTATATGCACATCAGCGCGCCGGTGTATAGACCTTGATTAGGTCATCAACCTATTGGTCTGCCAAATGTACATACTCAAACATATAGTAACACATCTGTCTCCGGTCAGAGGATGTGTGCCTGTATCGTGACAGCATACGATATAGGACTTTGGTTATCTCGATCTCGTTAAGTCAACTCTTTGACCTAACTAATCTAACACCTCCGAATCTCTATTCATATGCAGAGGACCTGCATCAAGAGGTCGATCAGATATCAGCCTAACTGAGATAGGATTGCCATCTCCTACTCTGGCTGGAGATCATCTCTTAGCAATCATTTGACGGTGCTTGATGAGTCCTCAATCTAACTCTTTAGATATTCATCCAAACACCAGCCTCTATGATTCAATAGTTGAATCAACAGCTGTATGATCATCAAGATGGCCATGGTACATAACCCTAATTGTAATAAGGGACCTATTATGCAAATTATTCATTCTTCATTTCAGATTAGGGAATGATATTCGCAATAACATTTATTGCATAATGGCTCGTCGTGGGCTCACATGTCCAACAATCTCCCACTAGCCCAAAGAGCCATTAATGGGCTAATCATTTAAACCCACACTCATGTGACAATCATAGGTTATTAAGAAAATAGCTAGGTAAGTTGATTAGTCACTCTGTTCCCGCGAGACTACACCAAGTCCTTTTAAGAAAATAGCTCTCATAGATGCTTGATTAAATCAAGTCCATATACTTAATCTTCTCATTGCATCTGAATCACATTCAGATCAATGTCCAACACTTGGACTAAGATCAAGTTACTTCTCTCTTGAGAGTAGTCACTAAAATCCAGACCTGTTTCATCACTACCTCGAACTGGAAGCGTCATGGTTATACAATCGTTTATGATCACATCACCCTCAGGTATTCCCAATACCTGCACATCCTGCATACTGGAAGACCAATAATCAACCTGAAGATGAAGATCTATTTTATACTGTCTTCTTCAGGGCTTGATCACCAAGTTTCTCAATCTTGGTCATTGGGATTTGGTATCGATCATATGCTTTCCCAAAGCATATATCATACCTTCAAATTCTTGTCATGCTTCCAAAGCACGACGACCATGAATGGAATTTGATCGGTCCCAATACCTCATGAGTGAGCTCATGTCTTCCGGTTCACAAGTGAACCTGTATGATCCCTTTGAGATATCGTATTACTCATATGCCCTTATATGCACACCAGCTCGCCGGTATATAGACCTTGGTTAGGTCATCAACCTACTGGTCTGCAAAATGTACACACTCAGACATATAGTAACACATTTGTCTGCGGTCAGAGGATGTGTGCCTATGTTGTGACAGCATTCAACATAGGACTTAGGTTATCTCGATCTCGCTAAGTCAACCCATTGACCTAACTAATCTGACACCTCCGAATCACTATTCCCATGCAGAGGACCTGCATCAAGAGGTCGGTCAGATATCAACCTATGTGAGAAAGGATTGCCATCTCCTACTCAGGCTGGAGATCATCTCTTAATAATCATTTGACGGTGCTTGATGAGTCCTCTATCTAACCCATTAGATATTCATCCAAGCACCAGCCTCTTTGATTCATTTAATGAATCAACAGCTGTATGATCATTAAGATGGCCATGGTACATAACCCTAATTGTACAGAGGGACCTATTATGCAAATTATTTACTCTTCATTTCAGATCAGGGAATGATACGTGCAATAACATTTATTGCATAATGGCTCGCCGTGGGATCGCATGTCCAACAATCTCCCACTAGCCCAAAGAGCCATTAATGAGCTAATCATTTAAACCCACACTCATGTGACAATCATAGGCTATTTAGAAAATAGCTAGGTAAGCTGATCAGTCACTCTGTTCTCGCGAGACTACGCCAAGTCCTTTTACGGCACTTGCATATCCCCAGTAACAGTGCTCGCATCTAATGCACATGTTGCATCTAATGCAACCAATACTCAATCTTGTCAGTCATAGTATCCTTGATACTACAACTCAAAGAAATATTATTATAACCAGTATGTAATTTCTATTATCCTTATCAGAATGCCCTTATCCCTGGAGATCTCTATCTCCTAAGGTATTCGCAGTTAAGACCTTTTAGATCTCCATCTAAAAGTCTTAATTTCTTGAAGATAAGACTTAGAGATCACTATCTCTAAAGCCTTTTCATCTTTGAAGATATTGTTATTACTGCAATTAAGTGTTCTATCTCCATAGTAAGATTAGTAACAGTTTACTACTCCCACTGCATGGCAGATATCTGGCTTTTGTACATATTTCGCATACTTTCAGCTTCTCGTAACTGATGCACAAAAGGGCAACCAGTTTTTAGCATTTACTTCCTCAACTCTTTGAGGTGTTATCCCTTTAGATAGGTCAGTACCAAATCTTAAGGTAAGAAAGCCTTTCTTGGAATTTCCAGAAAATGGAACATGTCCAAGGTGTACTACAAATGTGATAGTCCCAATGCCCTCTTTTCTTTGCTTCTGAACACCTTCAGAACTAAGATCCAAGAGGCATCTTTTGAGATCATATCTCAAGGTATGGAATAGCCAGGTCATAAAACACTTATTATCATCCTTATATCATTCCAAATGATTAGGATATTATCTACATTTAGCACGATGAATACAATGGCACTCCCACTAAGTTTCACATGGTTCATCCAGATTCTATTTGAAATTATAACAATTATAATTTCATCAAATCTTATGTTCCAACGACAATAAGCTTATTTGCGTCCAAAGATGGAGTTCTTTAGCCAGCACATCTTGCATTCCTCAACCATGAAGCCCTGGGGCTACTTCATGTGAATATCCTCAAAGAGGTATTCATAGAGGAATACAATCTTGACTCACATCTTGAAGATGCCATAGTCAAATTGTGTAGCTAGGGTTAGCAATATTCTGATGGGTTTAAGCATGATCACTGAAAAGCAAGCCACATCGCAATCGATGTCTTCTCTTCGGTGTGTAGCTCATGGCTACGAACCGTGCTTTGAAGGTCTCTACCTTCTCATTAGGTTCCCTCTTTCTATTGAAGATCCATTTACACCTTAATGGGTCTAACCCTTTTAGGTGGATCCTCGAGGGTCCATATACACCACTTGTATATGAAGTCTACCTTAGACCTTTATTGCTAATATCCATCTTTCCATGTCATGATCCTCAGGAGCTTCATCACATGAAGTCCGATCATTGTCAGACTTAACTGACACATGGAATACATCTTCAAACTCATTTGAAGAAGTATTAGTGTTTCATCTTTAATTGTCCCTTTTAGTTTCCGATTTCTGGAGCCTCATTATCTTCTCAAGATTAAATGAGTTCCTTTACTTCATTTTCATCTTGATTCTCAAGAGAGTCATCCTATAAGAATCATATTCTCAAAGATGAGATATTTTAAGAATCTCAAGGTCATAATGTAGGTATCCAATACCATCCTTTATTTTCCTAATGAAGTAGCACTCTCAAGTGCTAGATTCCAGCTTACATGCATGGAACCTTATTAAGGATATATATATTGTAGTCTCTACTACACATATATACCTAGAAACTAAGGGATAATTATGCTAAAATTCATCATTGATCAAATCATGTCACACATGATCTAATTGTATCTTCCTATAACTCCATTGAGTTTAGGTGTGTCAGGAGGATTGAGATATGAATGATATTCATATCTCCATAAGATATTCTTTGAATTCATCTAATAGGTACTTGCTATCTTGGTTAGATCAAATTCATTTAATCTTCCTTCAAACTTTGGTTCTAAATCAAAATTACGAAATCTTTGAACATTTCAAAGGTTTCTCATGTGAAGAGAAGAAATCTCATATATCATACATAATCATCAATAGATATCACATATCCATAATGTTTACTACGATATAGATGACTCACAAACATCAATATGTATGAGATCTCGAATACCTTGACATCTTACACCTTTCCCAAAAGAAGGGTGTATTGGATATTTTACTTTGAATACAATATTCATAAGTATGTAAGATTTGAAATTTTAGACATTCTAAAGTTTCATCTCTTACTTGTCTATTGATCAAATCAACAGGCATATGTCCAAAACTTAATGCTAAATCATTGCCAAATGATCTTTATCCTCCTATTGATCTTATAAGGTTTAACTTTCAGTATTAGAAATCTCAATGAACCATTCATTAAATTTCTAATTTAGTAGAGTCCACCAAATGCTAGATTATTATCTGAAATATATCCATCATAACTCTTTATGATAGGTTTATTCCAGAATTCATGTTTATTTCCAATATTTAGAAACAAACAATGAGCATATTCTAATATCTAGGTCATAGAGACATTCTCTAAGACTAAGGCTCTCCTACTGAAATTAAGAAGTCTATCAATCCAACAGAGATTGTTGCAACAATTGCATCAATATCCATGTGGATAACTTTAAACCTTAAGATCAAAATTTTCCAGTCTTCTAAAACATGTGCAACACATTGCAAGTGTTGTTAGAAGATTGAGATACAATTATTAGACTTTATCTTATCAAATAAGCAAGTCAATTTCAATGATCAAATGTAGATATAGATTATTATGATGCATTATCTCAGTCCTTCTCTAAGGATTCTAGACAGACTTGATAGTCATACTATCAACACATCAAGTTATTACAGTATAGGCATTCATCCAACTCTTTGGATGTCATATGGAAGTCACAGAAGTACAATCAACTCTTTGACTTTCCTTCTCACATGGGTCCGACCCACGCTTCCATTGTGCTTTCTTCATCTATAAACAACCATTGTTCAAGACTAAGGATCTCTTATGTTAAATTCAAAAGAATTCAATGTAAGAGCATTTCAACATTTATACATGCTTCATTAAATTCATACAATGTGAATATTATGAAGCTTCATGAATGACTAGAGTATAGACAGTAGAATGATGACACTCATCATGTCTACATCCATCTAGACTCCTAAAACATTGGTTCAGGTAGGTATTCAAATATTTTAAATACATCATCTCTTTCGAGCCACCATTCTGCATAATGTAGAGAACCATATCATTCATGATTAAATGTCTAGAGCACATATGTATGCCAGAACATCTTCTTAGATTTTATAAGGATTATTTGACAATTACGATCATCATCGACATGTCACTTCCAAAGTACACTCGATGAAAGACCAAGACTATAGAGACATACAAACCCTAAGATGATGTCTTATTGTCTTATTTAATTGTCATTCCTCATTATGTTGAGGAAACTTGCACATTGCAACCACATACATTATGTGTCCAATTGCAAGTACAATATCTGGATCATGAGTCCAATCCATGATATTTTACTGGTTATTATTTGAGTGGGTTTTATGAAGGATTATCTGAAATAAGAAATTTGCATAAGGGTATATATATTATATATACATATTTTACTTTGATTTAGGAATTTTAAATCAAATTTGTCTTGCTATGTCTACTATGAAAGATTATTCCCTAATCGTCTTTCAAAGTAAGAGATATACTTACCGCTATATCTCAAGCAAGATCTGGGATCTCCTCTCTATCTTTATCACATCCCAATAATATGAGAACCTGTGACTCAAATAAAGAGAAGCGGGAACACATTCCGCTTTGCAAGTCCAACTTGCATTTCCCAATTCGGTCTTTAACACCCGGGCCCACCACCCCTAAGATGATGTTGACCCGTTGCTAATTGAACCAACCGTCAACAGGCTTAAAACTCGCTATACGCAATCCAATATCGCCCCAATAATATGAGGACCCGATATTGGGGTCACTACATATACGGCCTTACTCTTTCGAGAAGCAAAGAACCCGATCCAAATAATTGTATATAGGATCTGTCACTTCGGACAGCGTCTCCCATATACAACTTTTGGCGACGAAATTATTTGCCTTGACGGGAGACCATGGATGTCACTTATGTGATCCTCCACCTCTTATTCAAATTGAAATAATTAATTATCGTGAATAATATTCACATAATTAATTCTTCCAAGGGAAATACACATCTATTCATAATAGAGTGTTTAATAGGATATAATTAATTTAATCACATTAAATCAATCATTAATCCTATTATCAATCAACAAACTTTTAATTCTTTACTTTAATAGTAGGTATAATCTCAAAGTACGTATTATTTCGAATTTTAATAATTAGAAATACACTTTGATTTCTCCGGCATTATCCAATCCCTACCCGCTGTCATGGCCAATACCGGCGAGAGTGGGACGGACCACATACATTGCAACCTGCTACCCCAGCGATCTCCGACTAGACACCATATCCACCTCAGGAAAGGATAATGCCAGATAGATCATCATGTACTTTGAGATGCTCATCGGTCTTTCAATCGAAATTATACTATATAATATACATCAAAACCTTTTTGATTATATTATAAGGAGATTTGCTAAACAAATCCCCAATCCTATTCAAGCAAGAGGTTTTGCATGTAAAAGTTGTCCTACAACTATTGTAGGATGACCTAGGGTTTTGCATGAAAAACAATGTTTGTTGATGATTTCAAATTAACCAATGATCATGATCAACTATCTTATCATTATGATTTAGTGGGATGTCATTCAAGGAATTGATTATCATCTTTAAATATTTCACAAATATTTATCAATAATCAATTTCAGAAAATTAACAATTAATTTTCATCAACATTTATTTGAATGACTATCACAAGGTTCATGATCAAAAAAATTGTCAATTTCCAGCAGTGACCCCTTATCACTAAAATTAACTTATTTTAATCAATTTAAATCCAAAATTCGCAAAATTAGTGCCCTAAGATTGCCAACTTGATTTAAAACAGAACCTAAGTGATATTTCACGTATTTCGAGGCGTAACAAAACCGTAATTAACAAATTAATCACGTTCTGTTCTGCAGTTCCCGCAACTGTGAATACATGCATATTCAAAAGGCCATATCTTGAGCAAATTAAATCCAAATTTAGTAAACTCAAGTCCTATGGTTTCCTTGTTTAATGAGGAACAAAATCCAATTGAATATTTCATGTTTAAACAATTTAAACAGTGCCGAAAAATTCAATTAGACAGAGTTGAGAAAAATCAAATGTGCCAAAATTTTTCGCGACCATTTCAAACCCAAGTCGTCCTCGGTTCATGGATCATATCCAAAACCTTTTTCGATCTAAGGCTCTGTTACCACTTGAAGGATATTGAGAATCCTCAAGCGCATCACGGAAGCGTGACGATCGCATCGAATACGATCGGGGCGACTAGTCGTACTAGTAGCAAGGTGCAGCGGAATTTAAAAATTTTAAATCAAACGATGAAACCACATGATCACGAGAACACTTCTCGGATCGTTTCATCAAACCACAAAGTATAAGGAATACCTTTGAAGCGTGGTTGTGATTGCGAGATCCCAAACAAGAGATCCTCATGTCTCAAGTCCGATCCACGAAGAACGCACTTGCGGGCACGATGATGAGTCGCGTTCCTCCCGCAATCCTCGATGAAGATCCAAGTAATAGATCCCCTGATTTCGTCAAGCGAAATCCGTCGTCTTCCTCTATAGCGAGTAGCCACGAAGAAGAAGGAGATCCTCGAGTCGTCGAAGGCGAAGGCGAGAACTTCTCTCCTTTCTCAACAATGGTGCTCGGCCACCCTATGGAGAGAGAGAGAGAGAGCACGAGAATGAGAGGGAGAGAGAGAAGTAGAGTAGGCGTCTACTTGGTGTAGCATTCAAGGGCTAAGGCTACCCTCTTTATATATTAGTTTGGGATC
Source organism: Ottelia alismoides (assembly GCA_037367405.1). Taxonomy (NCBI): domain Eukaryota; kingdom Viridiplantae; phylum Streptophyta; class Magnoliopsida; order Alismatales; family Hydrocharitaceae; genus Ottelia; species Ottelia alismoides. Next base: position 31,403 of record JAZKJV010003576.1, on the reverse strand, counting down.
CAATGGATCTCAATCCATGGCTCTCATGAATCCAACGGTCATAGTAAACCAAGAGCCATCCAACGGCTATGATTGTTGGTGATTAAAAACCAACATCATTAATTTATATTAAATTAAATATATGTTGAATTATTATTGTTGGGAAAAATGAATGAGATGATCCTATTCCATAAGCCCTAGGCTCTCTTATATAGGAGAGTAGCCTATGGGTAAATTACATAAAGAGAACAATCAGAAAAATAAAATAACGAAGAGGTACAATTATTCTATATGCGTCAACACTCCCCCTCAAGATGGAGCATAGATATCAATCATGCTCAGCTTGGACGCACACTTCTGGAATGGGCCTCGAAGTAATGCCTTGGTGAAAATATCAGCAGTCTGATTCTCTGATGTGACGTGAGATGTAGCAATGAAACCCTTCTGAACCATGTCACGTATGTAGTGACATTCAACCTCAATGTGCTTGGTCCTCTCATGAAAGGCTGGGTTATTTGCAATGAACAAAGCGGTCTGATTGTCACATTCCAACATCATAGGAAGAGGTATATCAAGACATAGATCTGCAAGTAAAGATTTCACCCACATCATTTCTGTGCTAGCCTGGGCCATAGCCCTGTATTCGGATTCAGCACTGGATCTAGCTATCACTGTCTGTTTCTTGCTCCTCCACGAAACTAGAGCATCTCCAACATATACTGCAAATCCTGATGTGGACTTCTTGTCCTTGGGGCATCCTGCATAGAGTGCATCCGCACACGCCGTGATAGAGATCTCCTTTCCTTTCTTAAATAGCAAGCCTGCACCTGGGGATGATTTTAAATATCTCAGAATCATGTGTATTGCATCCATATGGGCCTGACGTGGTTGCTCCATGAACTGGCTCACACGACTCACTGCAAATGATATATCAGGTCTAGTGATCGTGACATACAGTAGTTTGCCTACCAGTTCTCTGTACCTTCTCTTGTCCACCTCTTCTGTGTCATCATCATAGAGCTTCATGCTAGGATCTATTGGTGTCGTAGCAGGTCGACACCCTAGCATACCTGTCTCACTCAATAGATCTGTAACGTACTTCCTCTGTGACATTACTAATCCATATGGATTTCTAGCAAACTCCAGCCCCAGAAAATATCTAAGGACTCCCAAGTCCTTGGTGACAAACTCAGTCCCCAGCCTTTCCTTTGCCTGCTTAATGCCCTGCTCATCATCACCTGTAATCAAGATATCATCAACATAAATCATGATTACAATGATACCTCTAGACGTCTTCTGTACAAACAAGGAATGATCAGCATTGGAGCGTTTATATCCTTGTTTCTCAAAAAGATCTGAGAGCTTCTGAAACCATGCTCTGGGGCTCTGTTTAAGGCCATAGATGGCCTTATGTAATCTGCATACCTTGGAACACTCCCCCTCAACAGCAAAACCAGGTGGCTGTTGCATATAGACTTCCTCCTGCAAATCGCCATACAGAAATGCATTCTTCACGTCCAGTTGATGAAGCGGCCAGTCTCTAGCAACTGCAACTGATAACAGGATCCGTAGAGTGGAATGACGTGCCACAGGGGAGAATGTGTCAAGGTAATCTACCCCGTATGTCTGCGTGAAGCCACGTGCAACAAGGCGTGCCTTGTATCTGTCAATGGAACCATCTGCATTGTGCTTCACTGTAAACACCCATTTGCAACTCACCGGGCTGACATCTGGAGGTATAGGAACCAAGCTCCAGGTTCCTCTGGATTGAAGTGCCGCCATTTCTTCTTCCATTGCTAGCCGTCATCTAGCATCCTGCAAAGCATCATGATGATTCCGTGGAATGTCTGTAGCTGAAAGTGCCAATGCAAACGTCCTGAAGTAGCCTCTCAAAAGACACAGCTGCTGATAATGGATATTTGGCACAGCTTCTCTTCGGCTTGCGTAGAGCAATTGGAACATCCAAATCATCTGTATTCTCACCATGCTCCTGCAATACATCCTGCTGTGAAATGCCGTCAGATCCATCAACATTAATATTTTCATTACATACCATAGGCGAGCTAGTTGACGGGTCAGGACCATGAGCTGGAGGAGGCCTGCGGGTGTAATGGAATGGTAGTGGAGATACTAGCGGTGGCGGTGGTGGTGGCGGTGGCGGTGGCGGTGGCGGTGGTGGTGGCGGTGGTGTTGTTTGAGGCAATGGTGGTGGTGCCATTAATATGGCATCAGGAGGTATAGGTGGTAGCTGCATGTCTCCAGATGCTGAAAAATACATAACATATTCCAAAAATGTAACATCTGCACTGATCATATACCGTCGACGCACTGGATCAAAACACTTGTACCCCTTTTGAGTTCTGGAGTACCCCACAAAGACACACTTGACAGCCCTAGGAGAGAGCTTGTCAGTATCAGGCAACAACTGATGGACGAATGCGACTGACCCAAACACACGAGGAGTAAGAGCGAACAAATCCTTGTTTGGATAAATGAGTGAAAAAGGAATATGTTCATTCAAGACAGACGAGGGCATACGGTTGATTAGGTAACATGCAGTAAGAACTGCATCACCCCAGTAGGAGTATGGAGCATGACTCTGTATAAGAAGAGACCTTGTGACATCAAGAAGGTGACGGTGTTTTCTTTCAGCAATCCCATTCTGTTGAGATGTATGAGCACAAGAGGTTTGGTGAATAATCCCTTTTGAGGAGTAGTAATTGGCCAAAGTGTGGGTGCATAACTCTAAAGCATTATCACTTCTCACAAGTTTGACAGATGTGGAGAAAAACATTCTGAATTTCATTTAGAAAATGGATAATAATATTTCCTGCTTCAGATTTATTTTTAATAAGAAACACCCATGACACTCTCGAGAAATCTTCCACAAATACAATATAAAACCTGTGTCCCTGATGATCGGGAACACGACTCGGACCCCAGACATCTATATGAAACAACTCAAATTTGGAGTTACTACTCCGACCTGGACGACTGGGAAAGGACGACCTGTGATGCTTTCCCAACTGACATACCTCACACTGGATAGGTGTGTGAGCGAGACTATAGGGTAGAACTCGACACAACTTCTGAAGCGGTAAATAACCAAAACGCAGATGCCACAGGAGAGGAGATACTTGTCCAGCAGGAGAGGATGTGGTTCCAGCAAATGGGGTCTGGTTCAGATGGTAAAGGCCTCCTTGCTCATAGCCATGACCAATCACATTGCCCGTACGGATGTCCTGAAAAATCAAAGAAGATGGATCAAAAATAGCTCGACAATGGAGATCCTTCGTAATCTGACTAATTGACAATAGATTCATAGAAAAATGCGGTGCATGTAGGACATTCTTAAGCTGCATAGAAGATGTCAATCTAATATCCCCCTGACCAGTGATAGGGGAATGCGTGCCATTAGCAATCACTACTGTCCGTCCTGGAGGGATCTGAGTGTATCCTGTAAGTAGACTCTGGTCGCCACATATATGATGTGTAGCGCCCGAGTCCATGATCCATGGCAGTGTATCAGATCTACTACTGTGGAGTGCAAGTGTACTACCTGAAGTACTAGTAGATGCAGAGGCAGACGCAGCAGCATCAGTATGACTCTCTGTAGTCGGTGTTGGACCAGATGGTGGGATGATGCCCCTGAGGCGGGCAACTAGATCATCAAATCGTTGATCCAAGGTAGCAGCAGATGGGGGCTCTATCTGCTCAGCGGCTCGTGCAGATGCAGGGAATCCATGCTTCGAATAGCATGTGTCTTCATTATGTCCGACTCGGTGACAATATGTGCATGTTGGCCTAGTGCGGCCACCCCTTCCACGAGGTCCACGTCCACGGCCCTGTTGATGAAAACCGCGGCCTCTATTTGCCGCCATAGCTGAGGAATTCTGACTCGCAGCTGCTGAAGGCACTGTGATCCTACTCAATCTGTGGAAGGCTTCCTCCATGGGAGGAATAGTCGAGTCTGCCAAAATCTGAGACCGTGCTGCCTCATACTCTGGATCAAGTGCAGCGAGAAACACACCCACCATCGTCGCATTCCTGTATGTCTTTTGTTGTTCTGGCGTGGCGGTAAGAGGCATGAAGCTATAGAGCTTCTCGAACATCCCTCTCAGTGATGTGTAGAGAGAATGTAAAGGACGGTCGTTCTGCTTTATTGTGAATATATCATGTTGCAGTTGCAGGATCTTCGTTTCGTTCTTCGCCTGAGAATGTCGCCGCCAGGATATCCCACATGTCTTTGGCTGTGGGTTGATGTAGAATGTCATTGGCAATTTCAATAGCCAATGTGCCAGATAGCCAGACCTTGGCATATGCATCATCGGCCTCCCATGAGGCATGGACTCCAGTCTTCTTAGCAGGCTCAGGTTCGGTAAGAATGTGCTTCTTACCTGTAGACTTCATCATACTCATGAACTGCATTGCCCACAGTTCATAGTTCGTACCATCCATCTTGACAATGGGCGCTGAACCACGAAATGCGCCAATAGACGGGATATCTGCCTTGCTTTCTGACATACTGGAGACGGAAGACTGGAGCGAATGACAGAAGATAATCTTTGTCTACAATGACATAGACGGGATTAGTTGCATGTGTAGACCTCAAGCAACTATCCCCATGAATACTTGCGTGCTACGGTCTGTACACGCGCAGGAATGACGAAGATGCACGCGGAGGTGCACGCGTGCAGTAGGCTGGTGCACTGTTACGCGCGGTGGTGTGTGCACAGGATCGCTATGCGCACAGCGGTATGTGCGGTATGCGCACAACGGTATGCGCACTGTCTGGTGCCCTTCACGCAGGTGCAATCGTGCGCAGGTGCGCAATCTTGCGCAGGCGCGCTGGAGGATGATCGTGCACGCTGGAGGATCGCGCGCTGGAAAAATGATCACGCGCGCTGGAAGATCGCACGCTGGGATGATGCGCAGGCGCGCGCTGGAGATGATGCGCGCGTGGCGTAGGCGCAGGTGCGCGCAATCGTGCGCAAGAAGATGCGCAGGAGGATCGCGTGCGAGCACCGGCGCGCGAAGGAGGAGAGGCGGCGGCGTTGGGGGCGCGCCGATCGAGAGAGAGAGAAGGAGAGAGATAGGGCCGGCGGGTGGGGTGGGTTAGGGCTAGGGTTTCGAGAACTCCGGTCTAGGATCGTCGCTCTGATACCATGTTGGGAAAAATGAATGAGATGATCCTATTCCATAAGCCCTAGGCTCTCTTATATAGGAGAGTAGCCTATGGGTAAATTACATAAAGAGAACAATCAGAAAAATAAAATAACGAAGAGGTACAATTATTCTATATGCGTCAACAATTATCAACACAATTTAATCAACATAAATTAATTACTAAGAGAGAATATGATAACAAAAAGGAGAGACAACAAACCACCCTAAATTATAGGGGGCGTCACCTATGACTAAGTCATAGGTGACGCCACCTTATAATTTGGTGGTATTTTGTCTCCTTTCATTTTATCTCATTATTTCTTAATTAATTGCAATAACTATTATTGCAATAATATCCACCAAATTAATTCCAAATTAATTTGTGAATATTTCAATCATGCCATTGAAAAAATATGTGAATCATATTCACATCCCAAACTAATTTGTAAATTACATTTCTAGTTAATTAACTAATGTGGATCCAATCCACATTAATAATTAATAAATGCTATTTACAATATTTCTCTCTCTCTGATATATTATAGATCCCATTTATAATATACACAGATATTGTGGATAGCACTATCCATGATCTGTTTATCCTTGATAATTAAATCCTATTCAATTATCTTGGATAATCATTCTCACAATATGAATCTTATTCATATTATACTTGATAATTAAATCTCATTTAATTATCTTGGACACATTCTCACAATATGAATCTTATTCATATTATACTTTGATAAATAAATCTCATTTAATTATCAAAACATTCTTGCTTGGATACTAAATTCATCATAGGAATTATTCTTGAACTCCTTCAAGAATAATGTGCCTTCTCCGTAGATACTTGGAGATAAGGACAGGGTGATTGTACTGTTCCACGTATAGTGACTTGGATGTTGAGATCTCATCTCAAATCCAGATCTAACGGACCTCTCATAGATGCTTGATTAAATCAAGTCCGTATACTTAATCTTCTCATTGCATCTGAATCACATTCAGATCAATGTCCAACACTTGGACTAAGATCAAGTTACTTCTCTCTTGAGAGGAGTCACTAAAATCCAGACCTGTTTCATCACTCCCTCGAACTGGAAGCGTCATGGTTATACAATCGTTTATTATCACATCACCCTCAGATATTCCCAATACCTGCACATCCTGCATACTGGAAGACCAATGATCAACCTGAAGATGAAGATATATTTTATATTGTCTTCTTCAGGGCTTGATCACCAAGTTTCTCAATCTTGGTCATTGGGATTTGGTATCGATCATATGCTTTCCCAAAGCATATATCATACCTTTAAATTCTTGTCATGCTTCCAAAGCACGACGACCATGCATGGAATTTGATCGGTCCCAATACCTCGTGAGTGAGCTCATGTCTTCCGGTTCACAAGTGAACCTGTATGATCCCTTTGAGAGATCGTATTACTCATATGCCCTTATATGCACACCAGCTCGCCGGTATATAGACCTTGGTTAGGTCATCAACCTACTGGTCTGCAAAATGTACACACTCAGACATATAGTAACACATCTGTCTCCGGTCAGAGGATGTGTGCCTATGTTGTGACAACATTCAACATAGGACTTAGGTTATCTCGATCACGCTAAGTCAACCCATTGACCTAACTAATCTGACACCTCCGAATCACTATTCCCATGCAGAGGACCTGCATCAAGAGGTCGGTCAGATATCAACCTATGTGAGAAAGGATTGCCATCTCCTACTCAGGCTGGAGATCATCTCTTAATAATCATTTGACGGTGCTTGATGAGTCCTCTATCTAACCCATTAGATATTCATCCAAGCACCAGCCTCTTTGATTCATTTAATGAATCAACAGCTGTATGATCAATAAGATGGCCATGGTACATAACCCTAATTGTACAGAGGGACCTATTATGCAAATTATTTACTCTTCATTTCAGATCAGGGAATGATACGTGCAATAACATTTATTGCATAATGGCTCGCCGTGGGCTCGCATGTCCAACAATTGGGACTAACACATTAGTAGTACACCTTGGACTTATTCCATTTTCTGGAAAATTCCAAGAAAGGCTTCCTTCCCTTAAGATATGATACTGACCTATCTAAAGGGAAAGCACCTCAAAGAGTTGAGGATGTGAATGCTAAAACTGCTTGCTTTTGTGCATCAGTTCCGAGAAGCTGGGTAAATGCAAAATGTGTACAACAGCCAGATGTCTGCCATGCAGTGGGAGTAGTAAACTATTACTAATCCTACTGTGGAGATAAAACACTTGATTGCAGTCATAACAAAATCTTCATAGATGATAAGATTTTTTAGATAGTGATCTCAAAGTCTTATCTTCAAATACCTAAGACTTTATAGATAGTAATCTAAAAGGTCTTAACTTTGGATACCTTTAGAGATAATGATCTCCAGGGATAAAGATATTTTGATAAGGATTATGAAATACTGGTTATAACAAGTTATTAAGCTATAGTGTCATGGATCTTATAATAGCTTTAACAAAATTGAGTATTGGTTGCATGAGATGCAACATTCGCATTAGATGCGAGCACTGTTACTGGGGATATGCAAGTGTCGTAAAAGGACTTGGCGTAGTCTCGCGGGAACAGAGTGACTGATCAACTTACTTAGCTATTTTCTTAATAGCCTATGATTGTCACGTGAGTGCGGGTTTAAATGATTAGCCCATTAATGACTCTTTGGGCTAGTGGGAGATTGTTGGACATGCGAGCCCACGACGAGCCATTATGCAATAAATGTTATTGCGAATATCATTCCCTGATCTAAAATGAAGAAAACATAATTTGCATAATAGGTCCCTTAGTACAATTAGGGTTATGTACCCCATCTTAATGATCATACAGTTGTTGATTCAATTATTGAATCATAGAGGCTGTTGCTTAGATGAATATCTAATGAGTTAGATTGAGGACTCGTCAAGCACCGTCAAATGATTATTGAGAGATGATCTCCAGCCAGAGTAGGAGATGGCAATCCCTATCTCAGTTAGGCTGATATCTGACCGACTTCTTGATGCAGGTCCTCTCCATAGGAATAGAGATTCAGAGGTGTCAGATTAGTTAGGTCAAAGAGTTGACTTAACGAGATTGAGATAACCAAAGTCTATATCGTATGTTGTCACGATACAGGCACACATCCTCTGACTGGAGACAGATGTGTTACTATATGTTTGAGTATGTACATTTGGCAGACCAATAGGTTGATGACCTAATCAAGGTCTATACACCGGCGCGCTGGTGTGCATATAAGGGCATATGAGTAATACAATCTCTCAAAGGGATCATACAGGTTCAATTACTGAACCGGAAGACATGAGCTCACTCATTAGATATTGAGAAGAATCAAATTCCATGCGCATGGTCGTCTCGCTTTGGAAGCTTGACTGAATTTGTAGGTTTGATATATACTTTTGGAAAGTATATGATCAAGATCTAGGTATGATATATGCTTTTGGAAAGTATAAATGATCGATACCGACTTCTGATGATCGAATGAGAAACTTACTGATAGCCACATGAAGTAGACAATGTAAAGTTGATCTAATACTTCAGGTTTATTCTGAGTCTTCCAGTATGCAGGATGTACAGGTATTGGGAATACCTGAGGGTGATGTGATCATAAACAATTGTATAACCATGACGCTTCCATTCCTAGGGAGTGATGAAACAGGTCTGGATTTTAGTGACTCCTCTCAGTAGAGAAGTAATCTGATCTTAGTCCAAATGTTGGACATTGATCTGAATGTGATTCAGATGCAATGAGAAGATTAGATTTGCGGTCTTGATTTAATCAAGCATCTATGGGAGGCCCGCGATCTGGATTTGAGATATGATCTCAATATCCATGTCACTATACGTGGAACAATACAATCGTCATGTCCTTATCTCCAAGTATTCGCGGAGAAAGCGCATTATCCTTGAAATAGTTCATGGATAATTCTATTGTTGATATATGTATCCGAGCATTGAGAAAATGGATAATTAAATGTGATTTAATTATCATGAATAATATGAATTTGATTCATATTATAAGGAGAGTTATCTTAGATAATTAAATATGATTTGATTATCAAAGATGTGAATAATGTTAATGTGATTCATATTATTTGGGCACATGAGAATAAGTTATCCAATATAATTAAATGTGATTTAATTATTATGGATGAAGAATAATGTGGATAGTAATATCCAATTATTCATAATATATTATAAATGTGATTTATAATGTATTAGAGAGAGCTAATTATAATTTATATTTGTTAGTTAATTATTATGTGTATTGGATACACATTGTGTAATTAATTGATAATGTAAATTATATGTTATTTTGGGTTGTGAATGTGATTCACAATTTTCCAATGTCAAGATTGCAATATTCCCAAAATTAATTGAGAATTGATTTTGGTGAATAAAATACCAACAAAAGTTGTTGGAAATAAATAATGGAGAAAATCAAGGAAGCATGCAATCTCATGGGAATCCATGAGATTGCCCCACTTGGTATGTGGGGGGCGGCACCCAATTCCTATATGGAATGGGTGGCCGTTCCCTTCAATATACATGGGAGATTTGATCTCCATGTTTATTCCCTCCTTATTTATTGGTTTATTTTAGGATTGATTTATATTTGATTTTGTCAAATATATTTTAATCTAAAGTTGTTGGCTTTTACCAACAACAATCTTGACCATTGGATTGACTTAAATCAATCTCAACCATTGATTTTATATGTCCCATGGATTGAGATCCATGGATCCCAAAACCCTAAAAATAGAGAGGCATACCATGCTCTCTCTTTACAACACATAGATGTTATTGTATCACTTCTCTCTCTCTCTCATTCTCTCCACACGTCTACTCTCTCTCCCTCTCATATGGCCGTCTACCATGGATGCCTTAGAGGGAATCTCCATCGCCGCAGCATCGTCGTTATGCTGCCCGATCGTTTGCTCGTGGATCTCCGTCTACTTCGGTACGCCTCGCTCGTGAAGAAGACGTCGGATCTCGTGTGTCGAGATCAGGAGATCCGCCGCTTGGATCATCAACATGGATTGCGAGAAGCACACGGTTCATCCCCACGCTCGCAAGCACCTCCTCCGTCGGATCGGACTTGAGGCAGGAGGTCTCTTCGTTTAGAGACTCGATCACAACCACGCTTCAAGAGGTAATCCTATTACTTGTTTGTGGTTTAGACGAAACGATCCGAGAAGTGTTCTTGGATCATGTGGTTTCGTCGCATGAAAATTTTTTAAATTCCGCTGCATCGAGCAACTAGTGCGACTAGTCGCTCCTCGTCGTATTCGATACGACGCCCACGCTTCCGTGATGCGCTTGAGGATCTAACCATATCCTTCATTATGCTGGAACATCAACTCTACCTACTGGACCTATCTCCCCATTATTGTGGCACCTGCGTTTTAGGCATCTACCGCTTCAGAAGCTGCATCATGTGTTACCTCAGGCTTCACCTCACACGTCCATTCAATGCGAGGCTTGTCAGTTGGGAAAACATCATCGGTCTACTTTTCCCAATCGTCAGTGTCGGAGTAGTACATCCAAGTTTGAGTTATTTCATGTCAATCTGGGGTCTTAGTCGTGTTCCTGATCATCAGGGACACATGTTTTATATAGTTATTGTGGATGATTTCTCTCGTGTGTCATGGGTATTTCTGTTAAAGAATAAATCTGAAGCGGGGAATATTATCATCAATTTCATTAATGAAGTTCGTAATGTGTTTTCTGCATCTGTTAAGATTGTGAGAAGTGATAATGCGCTAGAATTATGTACTCATACCCTATCCAGTTATTTTTCGGCTCAAGGAATTATCCACCAAACATCATGTGCCTATACCTCCCAACAGAATGGGGTTTGCTGAAAGGAAACACCGTCATTTACTCGATGTCGCCAGGTCGCTTCTTATACAGAGTCATGCCCCACATTCTTTCTGGGGTGATGTTGTCCTGACGGCATGCTATCTTATTAATCGAATGCTGTCATCTGTCTTAGGTGAGAAGATTCCATTCTCTCTTATTTTCACTGACAAAGAATTGTTCTCCCTTACTCCTCGTGTGTTTGGCTCAGTAGCCTTTGTTCACCAGTTGTCTCTCGGGACTGACAAGCTCTCTCCTAGGGTTGTCAAGTGTGTTATTGTCAGGTACTCCAGAACACAGAATGGGTACAAGTGTTACGATCCATTGCACAGGAGGTATTTAGTCAGTGCTGATGTCACCTTTTATCGAATCTGTTATGTACTTCTCGTCGACAGGTGATCAGCTGGTCCCCTCTGACACTACTGATGCTATATACATACCACCACCACCACCACCACCAGAACCGCTGTCATCTCCTACACCTCATGTCACTGTGCATGTTTCACCACTGCCATTCCACTATACCCGTAGGCATGCTTCTACTCATGGTCACTGCTCTTCATCTCTAGCTCGCTTGGGGTATGTTCTGAAAATATTACTATTGATGGATCTGATGATTTTCCTGAGCAGGATGTGTTACAGAGGCCAGCTGAGGAGACAAATAATTTAGATATACCTATTGCTCTACGAAAGCAGAAGCGGAGCTGCGCGTCCATATCCTATAGCATCTTCTGTGTCGTTTGACCATCTCACTGGAGAATTCAGGAACTTTGTCATTGCATTGTCAGCAGTGGATATTCCACGGAATTATCAAGATGCACTGCAGGATAGTCGATGGCGCTTGGCTATGGAAGAAGAAATGGCAGCTCTTCAGTCCAGAGGCACCTGGAGCCTTGTTCCTGCACCTGCTGATGTGTCTACAGTTAGCTGCAAGTGGGTCTTTACAGTTAAGCATAATGCAGATGGCAGCATTGACAGATACAAGGCTCACCTTGTTGCTCGTGTCTTCACCCAGACATATGGGGTGGATTATCTTGATATATTCTCGCCAGTTGCTCGCCATTCCACCCTACGGATCCTCCTTTCTATTGCGGTTACTCGTGATTGGCCGCTATACCAGTTAGATGTGAAGAATGCATTCCTATATGGTGACTTACAGGAGGAAGTCTACATGCAACAGCCACCTGGTTTTGCTGTTGAGGGGGAGTGTCCTACGGTGTGCGGACTTCATAAGGCTATCTATGGCCTTAAGCAGAGCCCCAGAGCTTGGTTCCAGAAGCTCTCAGACCTGTTTGAGAAACAGGGGTACAAACGTTCTAATGCTGATCATTCCCTGTTTGTACAGAAGACACCCAGAGGTATTATTGCTATTATGGTGTATGTAGACGATATTCTGATTACAGGTGATGATGAACAGGGAATCCAGGGGGCAAAAGAAATGTTGGGTCGTGAATTCGTCACCAAGGACCTCGGGGTCCTTAGATATTTTCTGGGACTGGAATTTGCCAGAAATCCTTATGGGTTGGTAATGACCCAGAGAAAATATGCCACTGACCTGTTGAGTAAAACAGGAATGCTTGGTTGCCGACCTGCCACTACACTTACGGATCCCAGTATGAATTATATGATGATGACACTGATGAGGTGGATAAGAGAAGATACAGAGAACTGGTGGGCAAACTTCTCTATGTTACTATTACCAGGCCTGATATCTCCTTTGTTGTGAGTCAAGTGAGCCAGTTTATGGAGCAACCACGTCAGGTACACATGGATGCTATACATATGATACTCAGGTACCTTAAGTCATCTCCAGGTGCGGGTCTGATGTTTAAGAAAGGCAAGGAGGTTACTATATCAGCTTGTGTAGATGCAGATTACGCAGGGTGCCACAAGGATAGGAAGTCCACCACTGGGTTTGCCGTGTATGTTGGAGATTCTCTAGTCTCATGGAGAAGCAAGAAGCAAACGGTTGTAGCAAGGTCCAGTGCTGAGTCTGAATATAGGGCTATGGCCCAGGTCAGTACATAAATGATGTGGGTAAAGGCTGTGCTTGCAGATCTATATATAGAAGTCCCGCTTCCTATGGCTCTGGAATGTGACAATTAGACGGCTCTATTCATTGCAAATAATCCGCCATTTCATGAACGGACCAAGCACATTGAGGTTGATTGTCACTTCATACGTGACATGATTCAGAAGGAGTTTATTGTTACATCCCTTGTTAGCTCAGAGGATCAAACTGCAGACATTTTTACCAAGGTGTTACTTCGAGGGTTGTTCCAGAAGTGTTCGTCCAAGCTGAGCATGATTGATATCTATGCTCTACCTTGAGGGGGAGTGTAGAGATATATTATTCACTTCTGTACCTTTCTTATATTTTTGTTTTCTGTTGGACTCTTTATGTATTTTACCCATAGGCTGCTCTCTTATATAAGAGAGCCTAGGGCGGATGTAATAAACAAGTTTTCTCATTTTCCCAACATATAACTCTATCAAAAACTAAGAGATGTAGTTTGGAAATGATAACCTTTGAGAAATATGGGTATAAACAGTATACTCAGGTATGTATCATAATGATTAGGGTCCCCAACATTGTATCAAATCTCCATCTTGGAGATATGTGGCTTGCAACATGTCTACTCCTTGGAAGTTGATTCCATCTCTCTCAAAGGCCAAAAATAATTGTGGCGATGTCCATGGGAAGATCTTGGATATGCCCCCTCCCATGTAGACCTCAAAATGGGCTCTCTTTCATAGAATCATAAGAACCTCATGGGATCTTATACTGACGGCCACATACAATGGAGGATGAAGATCCCATCTATGTGCTAGAAATGAGTCTTACCCCTTCCATAGGGACATACAAGTTTCTCTATCTTTGTGGATAATGACGAAGTTTGAAAACTCTACTTTGATACTTCTAATTTTTCCTGTACTTGTTGAAAACACAAGGATAACACCAAGTTGGGAGAAGAAACAAGTAATGGCTTATGATATTCTCATAAGCAAACAATCTGTTCAAGAAGATGGAGGAGCATTTAATTACTTACAAGAGTGGCCTGACTATAACACATAGAGATTACTTTGCATTGATGAGAAGAGAACGGTTGCGTTGTAAAGACTGCAAAGTAATCTCAGGAGAGACTGAGATAACTCAACAACAATTGTTAGTCATGAATGTGCATATAAAAGGCTAGTAAAGGAAAAGACGGTCCTCAAAATCATTAGAACTAGATGGTGGAATCTTCAATTGAAGCAATCCAATTTCAAGGAGAAGATTTTAGAAGACTCATCTTGGAATTGTAATGAATGTGAAAACAAGATGTGGGAGGCAGTAGCATCTTGTATCCGAGTGGTAACCAAAGAAATGCTAGGCGAGGCAAAGGAATAAGTTATAGGAAAAAAGGAGGCTTGGTGGTGGAGTCAAGGGATGCTAGAGAAGTTTAAAATGAAAAGAACCTGCTTTAAAGCTATATATAAGGATAGAACATAGGAAACTGACGCAAACTACAAATATCGAAGAAGGAAGAAAAGAATTCTGTAAGTGAAACTAAATCAAATGTTTACAAAGTTTTGTACAAAAATCTTGACTCTAAGGAGGGTCAGAAGGATATATTCGGATTGGCCAAAGCAAGAGAAGGAAAGACAAAATATCATTCTCAAGTGAGATGCATTAAGGATGAGGAATGACACCTGCTTATTACTCAGTAGGATATAGAGACTAGATGGAAGCAGTATTTCTATAAGTTTTTTTATTGGGGAAGGAATAGAGAGATCACTTTGGGAGATCTAGCTACTAGTGAAAGTTACTTGATAATGCAAGCTAAATATGAGTATAAAGGAAAGAAGTATATGAGGCTTTGAAGGTTTTGAAATCTGGGAAAGGTGTAGGACCTAATGGCATTCTTATATGTAGAAGTTTAGTTTATGTTTCTGTATCTTTTATTTATTAGTATTTTCATTTGTCTACCGTATGTAATTTGCCCATAGACCTCTCCCTATATAAGAGAGTCTAGGGCTCAAGGAATAAACACACGCTTATTTTTTCCAACATGTTATCAGAGCGACGGTCCTAGACCGGAGCTCTCGTACCGAACCCTAAACCTAGCCCTCCACTTTGAAGCCTCCGCGCGTCGCCCCCTCCACGCGCGTCGCCGCCTCTTCGCGCGTCGGTTGTCCGTACGCCGTCTGCCAGTGCGCTGCCTGCCCGTGCACCGCCTGCCCATGCGCCGGTTGTCCCTAGGGTTTCACCGCCCCTAGGTTCGGTTGTCATCTTTATAAGGGGCTCTCCGCTTCTCTCCAGGTTGATGGGTTTGGTTGCATAGAGGTCTACACGTGCAACTAAACGTAATCATGTCAGTATAGATCAAGACTTATCTTGTCTACAACCCTAGTTTTCTCCAGTTAAAATGTCAGAAAGCAAGATCGATATCCCCACTACATGTGCCTTCAAGGGTCCTGCTGCGCCTATTGTGAAGATGGATGGATCCAACTATGAGTTATGGGCCATGCAGTTCATGAGCCTAATGAAGTCGATGGATAAGAAATATATTCTTACCGAGGATGAGCCATAGGAGAAAACTAGGTTGTATGCCTCATGGGAGGCTGATGACACATATGCTCTGGTTTGGTTGTTTGGTACTCTGAGATGTCTTGCATCAACCTACTGCCAAAGCCATGTGGGACATTCTTGTTGCCACGTATTCTCAAGCCAAGAATGAGACAAAAATCCTACAGTTCCAGCATGACATCTTCATGATAAAGCAGAATAGTCGACCCCTGCATGCTCACTACACTGCATTGAGGGGAATGTTTGAGAGGCTTCATAGTTTCATGCTCCTCACGGCTACTCCAGAAAATTGATGACAATATCGAAATGCGACGATGGTGGGAGTCCTTTCTAGCCTCTCTTGACTCACAGTATGAGGTGGCTTCTTCTCAGATTCTGACAGATGCTACCATTCCTCCCAAGGAGGAGGGCCTTTCGACGATTGAGCCGAATCAATATCTCAAGCCCTTCTACTGTACCAAATTCTTCTGTTATGGCAGCCTCTAGAGGAAGAGGCAATTCATCTCATTTTCGTGGACGAGGACCACATGGTAGGGTTGGCCGTGGTCGTGGATTACAGTGCACTCAATGTCATCGGATTGGTCATACAGAAGACACATGCTACTCTAAGCATGGTTTTCCCAGCATCTGCCCGTACAGCAGAACATATAAAACATCGTGGTGCTCGGGTCCACGATATGATGACTAGTGTCTCGTCTACGTGATATCATGCCAGCCAGTACACCTCCACCAGTTTCAGAGAGCAGCTTGGACGTTGCTGCTACTGCAGAAGCTAGTTTCCTCAGGTAGTGCTCGTACTTCTGCTTTCTACCAGGGTTCACGTACCTCAGATGGATTGCAGATTCTGGTGCCACACATCATTTGTGTGGAGATAGGCACCAACTCACATCCTACAGAGAAGTTTCCCCAAGAAGGACCGTCGTCATAGCAGATGGGACTCATTCTCCCATCACAGGACAGGGACAGATCGCCTTAAACCACCTTCCATGCAGTTGCAAAATATGCTCCATGCTCCAAATTTCTCAATGAATTTACTGTCAATTAGTCAGATTACTAAGGATCTACATTGTCGAGCGATATTTGACCGATCATCTCTTATTGTTTCAGACATTCTCACGTGCAACGTGATTGGACATGGCCGTGAGCAAGGTGGGTTGTATCGACTGGTCCATACACCTTACCCTGGAGCATCATCCCATTCCACTGGACCTGTCTCTCCTTACTTATGGCATCTGCGGCTTTGGTCATCTTCCGTTTCAGAAACTGCGTCAAGTCCCTCCTCAGATCTCACCCCGCTCGTCGTTCAATTGTGAACTGTGTCAGTTAGGGTAGACATCATCGGTCTAATCTTTCTAGTCGTCAGAGTCAGAAGTTCTCCATTTGAGTTTTTTCATATAGATATTTGGGGTCCAAGTCGTGTTCCAGATCATCAGAGACACATGTTCAATTTAGTTGTTGTGGATGATTTCAGTCGTTTGTCTTGGGTTTTTTCTGTTAAATAATAAATCTGAAGCGGGCACCACTATTATGAATTTTATTAAAGAAGTGCAAAATGTGTTTTCTGTTTCTATCAAGATTGTGAGAACTGATAATGCCCTTGAATTCTGTACTCGAACATTATTTCAGTTTCTTTCATTCCATGGCATTCTTCATTAAATGTCTTGTGCCTATACGTCCCAACAGAATGGTGTTGCGGAAAGAAAACATCGCCACCTTCTTGATGTCACTCGTACGCTTCTTATCCAGAGTTGTGCTCCTTCCTCGTTCTGGGGTGATGCGGTTCTTACTGCATGTTATCTTAACCGCATGCCCTCGTCTGTGTTGGGGGAGAAGATACCTTTCTCCCTCGTTTTTCCTAACAAGGAGTTGTTTTCTATAACTCCACGTGTCTTTGGGTCTGTGGCATTCGTTCACCAGTTTTCTCCAGGGGTTGATAAGCTCTCTCCTAGGGTTGTCAAATGTGTTTTGTCGGGTATTCTAGGACTCAAAAGGGGTATCGTTTCTATGATCCGTTACGTCGAAGATAATATGTCAGTGCAGATGTCACGTTTTTTGAGTCAGTCATGTTTTTCTCTCCTACAGGTGACAGGTTGGTGCCATCAGATATATATGATGAAATCTATATTCCTCCTCTACCCTTGTATGCGCCACAGCAAGTCCTACATCTCCACCACCGTCATCCCCATCACCACCACCATCTCCTCCACCACCACCACCACCTCTACCACCTCCCATATCTTTGGTTCCTCCTCTACCACGCCATTACAGTCGACGGTCATCCCCTGCTCATGATCATAGTCAATCATCAAACATGCCTCAGGTTTGTTTTGATAACATTATTTTTGATGATGGGACTGGCGACATTTCTCAGCAGGAACAGACAGGGGATGACACGGATGTTGGTACAGCTGATGCAGATCTTGATTTGTCGATTGCACTGAAGAAGCAGAAGAGGTCATGTGCTTCATATCGGATTGCTTCTCATGTTACCTTTGAGCGTCTGGCAGGAGATTTTAGGAGATTTGTAGGTGCTTTATCCGCTGTGAATATTCCAAGGACTCACCAGGAAGCATTAGCTTATAGTAGATGGCATATGGCTATGGAGGAAGAGATGGCCGCCCTTCAGTCGAGAGGTACTTGGAGTCTTGTTCCAGCTCCTACTGGGGTATCTATTGTGAGTTGCAAGTGGGTGTTTACGGTGAAGCATAATGCCGATGGCAGTATTGATAGGTACAAGGCTTGACTGGTTGCTTGGGGCTTTACTCAGACGTATGGGGTAGATTATCTGGACACGTTTTCTCCTGTTGCTCGACACTCTACCTTACAGGTTCTTTTATCTGTTGCTGTGATTCGAGATTGGCCCCTGTTTCAATTAGATATCAAAAATGCATTTTTATATGGTGATCTTCAGGAAGAAGTTTACATGCAGCAGCCTCCTGGGTTTACTGCTAAGGGAGAGTGTGTACAGCTATGCAGGCTTCATAAGGCAATCTATGGCCTAAAGCAGAGCCCAAGAGATTGGTTCCAGAAGCTCTCAGATTTGTTTGAGAAGCAAGGGTTCAAAAGGTCAAATGCAGACCATTCTCTCTTTTGTATAGAGGACATCCAGAGAGGTATGACTGTCATTATGGTGTATGTTGACGATAATACTCCAGGAGATGATATGCAGGGAATGAAAATAGCAAAGGAATTCTTGGGTCGTGAGTTCGTTGCCAAGGATCTAGGAGTACAGAGATATTTCCTTGGATTGAAGTTTGCTATAAATGAACAAGGACTCGTGATGACTCAGAGGAAATATGTCACTGACTTGCTAAGTGACACAGGTATGCTTGGATGTCGACCTGTTTCTACACCAATGGATCCAAGCATGAAGATGCATGATGACGACATTGAGGAGGTCGACAAAAGAAGGTACAGAGAACTGGTAGGGAGGCTTCTTTATGTAAATATTACCAGACCAGATATTACATTTGCAGTAAATAAAGTGAGCCAGTTTATGGAGTAACCTCGCCAGGTACACATGGAAGCTATACATATGATACTAAGGTATCTTAAGTCATCTCGAGGTGCAGGATTGATGTTTAGAAAGAAGGGCACTATTACTATTTCAGCATATGCAGTGCAGACTATGCAGGTGCCCGAAGGATAGGAAGTCTACATCAGGCTTTGCTATATTCGTTGGGGAGTCACTTGTCTCATGGAAGAGCAAGAAGCAAACAGTAGTTGCGAGATCTAGTGCTGAATCGGATTATAGAGCTATGGCCCAAGCATGTGCAGAAGTGATGTGGGTTCGTGCAATTCTGACAAATCTACATATAGATGTTCCTCTTTGTTAGAAAATAGGAAGCGGAAGCGATAATGATAAACAGAGCAAAAGAACAGAAAGATAAACATGGAACACCATGATTTTTACGTGGAACCCTACTCCGTGAGGAGCGGGATGAAACCACGGGAGAAGGCCTCAAAGGGCCGTGTTTATCTATTGACTTTCTCAATGGTTACAGGAGGTCTGGGGCTCCTTATATAGCCTCGATAGATCCTCCAAGTCCCACCACTGGACAATGTGGGATTAAACAACTGGATGGGATAAATGGATCTTGGAGGTATCCATTTACCCATCTACCACTCAATAGGCGCTCAACCAAATACTCCAACACTCCCCCTCAAGCTGGAGCATGCAATGCTCAGCTTGTACAAACATACAGAAAGAAACTCAACTCACGCTACAGGACACTACGGACAATATCAACCCAACGCGCATAACTGTTGTTGTCGAGGACGTTGCTTCTCATGACGTGCGGGTGAGGAGGACGAACGGGCTGGAGTGTGAGTCAACTGAAGACTCGGAATCTGACCATTGAGTCTGAAACTACGCCTGGAGTCTCCTCGTCGGAGAATTGGGTCTCTCTCATCTGGCTCAGAGAATGATACTCTACTCTGGAGTCCCTATGATTCACATGAAAACTCTGGCCGAACAACAAGAAGAAGAATGATGGGGACCACTGAACAAACGATGGCAAAACATCTGCTCATCTGAAAATAAGACCGCATCCATGTGCGTGTCTGAAACTGGAGACTCGGAATCAATCGTCGAGTCTAAATGTGTGAACTGTAGAGTTTGAACAATTGGCTGGTTTGGAGACTGACATCTGAATCTGGAATCTGGAGCAAGACCTGTGACTCTACATATACTCCCCCTTTCTCCCATACTTGTCGGAAAACATGGACATCGACCAAGTTGGGAGAAGACAATAACATCGGGTACAAAACATCAATAAGCCGTATCCTTTTTTTCAGTTTTTCTTGCATTTCTTTCTTCTTCTTCTTCTTCTTTTGCAAATATCTCGCGTACGGTATTTTTTTAAATTTGTACGCACCTCTTTTGTTTTTTTTTCTAAACACATTTTATTTTCTTTGCTTACAGCTTTTTAAATGTACATGCCTTTTCTCATTTTTTTTCGCTATATTTTTTTGAACAAATAAAATGTGGTCCAATTGGACCCAATCATACCTCAGCCCAATTGGGCTTACAAAACACATCTCCTTTCCTTGTTTTCTCTTCTTCTTCTCCCCCATTTTTTTATCACAGTCGGCCCACTTGGGCTTAATTTCTCACTCGCACCCCTTTTCTAAGCCAATTGTAGCAGGGCCTTACAATGAGAAAATATATGTAAATATTTTTATAAAAGGCCATAGGGCCCGCTCGTGCCTGGCGTGCGTCCTTAGGGTTCCAACTTGGAACCCCTTTCTCTTTAAATGCCCGCCGCCCCCTTTGGGGTCTCTGTTCCCACCGCCGCTGGACATGGGCGGTTGGATCTGCCGCAGGAGAAGCACCAGAGGGGGTCGGTTGCCTAGTCTGTTGGAAGGGAGGGAGCAGGGTCGCCGCACCGTTAAAGGGAGCATCGCCAAGTCTTTGGAAGGGCGGCACCTGAAGAGGAGCGCAATGGTGGGAGATCGTTGGAGGAGAAGAGGTGGAAGCATCCCGCCGACTGGGGGCATCGTGCACCGCATCTCTCGCGCATGGAGATAGTGCCTATCGCGTCTGGAGGTGCGTGCGATGTGGTGAGATCGCATGCCGCGTCTGGAGGTGCGTGCGACCTCGCGCGAACTGGAGATAGGGCACAAGTGCGTGACAGATGCGCAGGGAGGCTGACGGGAACTGGAGCTAGGGTGGCGATGGTGCTTTGTGAGATCTGCGCCGCTATTGATGAATGAGGAAGGCCATATTGCCCTTGATGCCGTTGGGAGATGCTTGCGCTAGAAACGCGCACGAGGAGAAGCGGTTCCGCCTTCTCCTTTTCTTCTCGATGATGCGTCACCATCTTCTGGAAGTTCTTCCTGGAACATCTTGCTCCAGAATGAACGACCCAAAATCACACGAACAGAACATCAAATCTCAGGTTCAAAAACCCTATGGATGGAGGCGTGAATCACGAATCTGGACAGCGGAGAATTAGGGTTTCATGAAAGAAACCGTAGATTTTTCAAACCTTCAAACAAGGTTGATTGATCTCCAGAATTTGAACATAATTAATCGAGAGAGAATTCAAACTGAATCTCGACAAAATAAATAATATAAAATCGTTCCTCGAGAATCGAACCCTCTCTGATACCATGTTAGAAAATAGGAAGCAAGAAGCGATAATTATAAACAGAGCAAAAGAACAGAAAGATAAACATGGAACACATGATTTTTACGTGGAACCCTACTCCGTGAGGAGCGGGATGAAACCACGAGAGAAGGTCCCAAAGGGCCGTGTTTGTCTATTGACTTTCTCAATGGTTACAGGAGGTCTGGGGCTCCTTATATAGCCTCCAAAGAGCCTCCAAGTCCCACCACTGGACAATGTGGGACTAAACAACTGGATGGGGTAAATGGATTCTGGAGGTATCCATTTACCCATCTACAACGCAATAGGCGCTCAACCAAATACTCCAACACTCTTCCCATATCACTAGAATGTGACAATCAGGCTGCATTATTCATTGCAAACAACCCTGCATTTCACGAGAGGACGAAGCACATTGAGGTGGATTGCCATTATATCTGTGATATGATCCAGAAAGGTTTTATTTCTACAACCCATGTCAGCTCAAGAGATCAAACAGTCGACATTCTTACCAAAGCTTTACTTCGGGGTTCCTTCCAAAAGTGTTTATTTAAGATGAGCATGATAGATATCTATGCTCCATCTTGAGGGGGAGTGTAGTTTAGTTTATGTTTATGTATCTTTTATTTATTGTTCTTTTCGTTTGTCTACCGTATGTAATTTGCCCATAGACCTCTCCCTATATAAGAGAGTCTAGGGCTCAAGGAATAAACACAATGCTTATTTTTCCCAACATTATAGAAGTATGAAGAGTTTTAGGTGAACACGGTTTGCTTTGACTTACAAATTTATTCAATGTTATTTTGTCAAGCAAGAAAATACCTAAAGAATGGAGGAGAAACATCTTGGTGCCTCTTTATAAGAATAAAGGAGACATTTAAAATTGTTCTAATTACAAAGGTATCAAGCTGATGGCTCATGCTATGAAAATTTGGGAACATGTGGTCGGAAGAAGGTTGAGGCAAGTTTCCAATGTAAAAGAAAACCTATTAGATTTCATGCCTGGTCGCTCAACTATTAAGTTATCCACTTGTTGAGGAGAATAATGGAGATTTATAGAGTTAAATGGAAGAACCTTCATGTGATTTTTATTGATTTGGAGAATGCTTATGATCCCGTCCTACGAGAAATATTGTGGAGATTTTGGAGAAGAGACAAGTACTTATCCTATACATTAACCTTATAAAGGACATGTATGATAGGGCTTCATCTTATATAAGGATCCAGTCTTGGAAGACTGACTATTTTGACAACAGCATTGGTCTGCATCAAGTTTCAACTTTAAGAGTTTAGAAAATTCAAAGATTAGCAAAACATATAAAATTCATAAAACATAACATCACAGGATTGACCTAGATAAAATAAAAATCAACTTAACCAGAAATGTAAAATCAAAATAATTATATTAATGAAGACATGTCCTCAAAAACGACGCCATCTGATGAAGCGTTGAATGCATGTATTAATATGGATCCGTTGTAGCACTTATACTTAGCGTATCATACAAAATCGAATGAATGATCTCCCCAAGCATGATTTGGCTTTAATTTATAACCTGGAGGTCCAGTGTCGAACACAAGGACACGTGCCATAATACAACTATTTTAGGTGTTAAATATCTAGGTTAAGTGATTAATAAATTATCTTAGTCAAAACTAACAAACAATGCATGCAAGTAATGAAAGATGAAATGCACATCACGAATGCATGCACGAATGAGATGAAATGTGATTTAAAAAACATTTTAGTGCATGTTAGAAATAATAATGGTAAAACATTAACACATGCAAATATACAAATTAATATGCCCTAAATTGATCAAGTAACTTGAGATAGACATTAGATAAAAATCTGAATCCAATTGAGCATTTAAATAAATGACAAGTTTCATTGAATATAAATATATGCATCTAAATTAACTCTAATTAATACATCCATTAACATGTGTTAATTCAGAAGATTATTTAAACCATATAAAAGAGAATTTAATTAGCTTTCTAGTCTCTATATCCTTTTGAGTAACAAACACATATCCTTCATCTTTAATTCATCTCACTTGAGAAAGATGTCTGGTCTTCCTTTCTCTTGCTTTGTGAATATGTCCTTCTGGCCCTCTTTAAAGTCATACTTTTTGTACAAAACTTCATAAGCTTTTGATTTAGCCTCACTTACAACCTTTTTTGCTTCCTTCTTCGATATCTTGTTGTTTGTTGCAGTTTCGTCTCTTCTATCAGCAAGCTCTTTTAATTTTAAGCTTCTCTCGCACTCCTTCACTCCACCACCAAGTCTCATTTTGGCTTATGACTCCTCCATTAGACTCGTCTAGCATCTCTTTGACTACCCTTGGGATACAAGATGCTACTGCCTCCCACTTCTCATTCGAACAAGGTTATTGATTACATTATTTCTCCTCTTTAGTCATCGTTTATTCCTGGAAGACAAATTGGTAATAGCCTGGCAATGGCCATTGAGATCATTGTAGATTGGAAGAGATTATGAGTGCATGCATCAGTGAGGAAATTTTTAGTACAAAGCATGCATATTTTTATGATAACAAAACTTGGATGTAAAGCTTGTAGGAAGGTCAAGAGCAGAAAAGCTATTGGACCAGGAACAAGCTCATGTTGAGGAGCTCAAACTTAAGTAAAGAAGATGTTAAGAACTTGAAAGGAGTTCAAGGATATGGAACTCTAAATCAAGCTCAAGGAAAGACCCCAAGCTCAAGAAGAAGACGAAGTCTTTTCTTTCATTGAGTCATGCTTTTTGTAATTATCATGGAATGTAAAAGACCTCAAATCATACATATTGAATTTCAGGCCTTTGACTTTCAGATCAAAGAGGAAAGCTGATCGATCAACCATTCTTACATGATCGATCATACCTGATCAATTAACCTTGTTTCTCGGTCGATCATTATTTGATCTACAACGGCTATATTTTCGATCGATCAATTTTGATCCTTGATCGATGATCTCTTGATTTTGATTCATCACCTAAATCTCCATGATCGATCATTTGATTCGGATCGATTATTTTTGTATCCGATCGATCATATTTCATTTCAGAAAGATTTTTGAAGCCGATTCCATTCCTGATTTGTTCATGACGGCTACTTTTTGAGAGCTGTTGGGAAAAATAGAAGAGAGTTGTTTATTCCATCAGCCCTAGGCTCTCTTATATAGGAGAGTAGCCTATGGGTAAATTACATAAAGCATACGGCTGAAAATAAAAATAACAGAGAGATACAAAGGAAACTAATATATATGTTTACACTCCCCTCAAGATGGAGCATAGATATCATTCATGCTCAGCTTGGACGCAGACTTCTGGAATGGGCCTTGTAGTAATGCCTTGGTGAATATATCTGCAGTTTGATTTTCTGAAGTAACATGAGATGTAGCAATGAATCCCTTCTGAATCATGTCACGTATGAAGTGACAGTCAACCTCAATGTGCTTGGTTCGCTCATGGAATGCTGGATTGTTTGCAATGAACAAGGCTGTCTGATTGTCACATTCTAGGAAGTGGTACGTCTATACATAGATCTATAAGCACCGCCTTTACCCACATCATTTCTGTGCTAGCCTGGGCCATAGCCCTATATTCAGATTCAACACTAGACCTGGCTACCACCGCCTGTTTCTTGCTCCTCCATGAGATTAGAGAATCTCCAACGTAGACTGCAAACCCAGAGGTGGACTTCCTGTCCTTGGGACAACCTGCATAGTCTGCATCTGCACATGCTGAGATAGAAATCCCCTTACCTTTCTTGAATAGCAAACCTGCACCTGGAGATGATTTGAGGTACCTGAGTATCATATGTATAGCATCCATATGGACCTGACGTGGTTGCTCAATGAACTGGCTCACACGACTCAATGCAAAGGATATATTGGGCTTAGTGATCGTGACATACAACAGTTTGCCTACCAGTTCTCTGTATCTTCTCCCGTTCACCTCCTCTGTATCATCATCATATAGCTTCATGCTAGGGTCCATTGGTGTTGTAGCAGGCCGGCACCCAAGCATACCTGTTTCACTCAACAGGTCCGTAACATATTTTCTCTGCGACATTACTAGCCCATACGGATTTCTGGCGAATTCCAGCCCCAGAAAATATCTAAGGACTCCAAGGTCCTTAGTGACAAATTCGCTACCCAGTTTTTTCTTTCGCCTGCTTTATTCCTCGTTCATCATCTCCTGTAATCAAGATGTCATCTACATAAACCATGATTGCAATAATACCTCTTGAAGTCTTCTGTACAAACAAGGAATGATCATCATTAGAGCGTTTGTATCCCTGTTTTTCAAAGAGGTCTGAGAGCTTCTGAAACCATGCTCTAGGGCTCTGCTTAAGGCCATAGATAGCCTTATGAAGTATGCACACCTTAGAATACTCCCCCTCAACAGCAAAACCGGGTGGTTGTTGCATTTAGACTTCCTCCTGTAAGTCTCCATATAAGAACGCATTCTTCACATCCAACTGATATAGCAGCCACTCTCGAGTAACCGCAACTGACAGCAAGATCCGTAGGGTAGAATGACGAGCTACTGGCGAGAACGTATCAAGATAATCCACCCCATATGTCTGTGTAAAGCCACGTGCAACAAGGCGGGCCTTGTATCTGTCAATACTGCCATCTGCATTCTGCTTGACTGTAAATACCCACTTGCAGCTCACTGGGGTCACATCTGCAGGTATAGGAACTAGACTCCAAGTTCCCCTAGATTGAAGTGCTGCCATTTCTTCCTCCATTGCTAGACGTCATCTACTATTCTTCAGAGCATCTTGATAATTCCGTGGAATATCTACAGCTGACAAGGCAACCTCAAAGTTCCTGAAATCCCCAGATAGTCGCTCAAATGACACAGAAGCTGCTAAAGGATATGTGGCGCAGCTCCTATTTGATTTGCGTATAGCAATAGGAACATCTAAATCAGATGTGTCCTCATCTGGCCTCTGCAACATATCCTGCTCAGAAATATCATTAGATCCATTAAGAGTAATATCTTCAGTACATACCTTAGGCGAGCTAGGAGATGAGTCATGACCATGAGCTGGAGTAGGCCTGCGGGTATAATGAAATGGTAGTGGTGAAACTGGGATAGTACTTGGAGGTGCGGATGATGGTAAAGGAGATGGTGGTGGTGGTGGTACTGGTGTCATATAGATGGCATCGGTGGTAACTGGAGGTAGCTGTTGGTCACCTGAGGATGAAAAATACATTAC
Source organism: Ottelia alismoides (assembly GCA_037367405.1). Classification (NCBI taxonomy): domain Eukaryota; kingdom Viridiplantae; phylum Streptophyta; class Magnoliopsida; order Alismatales; family Hydrocharitaceae; genus Ottelia; species Ottelia alismoides. The sequence goes on along the minus strand of JAZKJV010003576.1, from coordinate 4,446 downwards.
GGATTCAAAAAATGTAACATCTGCACTAACAATATACCGCCTACGCAATGGATCAAAGCACTTGTACCCCTTTTGAGTTCTGGAGTACCCAACAAACACACACTTGACAGCCCTAGGAGAAAGCTTGTCAGTACCGGGAGACAACTAGTGGACAAAGGCAACTGAGCCAAACACACGAGGAGTAAGGGAAAATAGATCCTTACCAGGAAAGATAAGAGAGAAAGGAATCTGTTCACCTAGAACAGAGGACGACATACGATTAATTAGGTAGCATGCTATGAGAACTGTGTCACTCCAGTAAGAATAAGGAGCATGACTCTGTATAAGAAGTGATCTTGTGACATCTAGTAGGTGGCGATGTTTCCTTTCAGCGATCTCATTTTGTTGAGAGGTATAAGCACAGGATGTTTGATGGATAATCCCTTTGGATGAGTAGTAATTGGCTAGGACATGAGCACACAATTCTAGGGCATTATTACTTCTCACAATTTTAACAGATGTGGAGAAAACATTACAAATTTCATTAAGAAAATGGATAATAATATTCCCTGCTTCAGATTTATTTTTCAACAAAAAATACCCATGACACACGAGAGAAGTCATCCACAATAACTATATAAAATCTGTGTCCCTGATGATCAGGTACACGACTCGGACCTCAGATATCAATATGAAATAACTCAAACTTGGAGGTACTACTCTGACCCGGACCACTGGGAAAGGTAGACTGGTGATGCTTTCCCAACTGACAAGCCTCACACTTGATGGATGTGTGAGGCAGACCCTGGGGTAACACACGACGCAACTTCTGAAGCGGTAGATGTCCAAAGCGCAGATGCCACAGCAGAGGAGATACGGGTCCAATAGGTAGGGATGGGGTTCCAGCAAAAGGAGTCTGATTGAGACGATAGAGGCCTCCTTGCTCATAGCCACGACCAATCATGTTGCCAGTAAGGATTTCTTGAAAAATAAGAGAAGATGGATCAAAAATCACCCGACATTGTAAATCCTTTGTAAATCTGACTGATTGATAATAAATTCATTGAAAAATCAGGCGCATGTAACACATTCTTGAGCTGCATAGAAGATGCCAGTCTAGTCTCCCCCTGACCAGTAATTGGGGAATGTGTACCATTGGCAATGACCACTGTTCGGCCTGGAGGAATCTGAAAATATCCTGTAAGTAAACTCTGATCGCCACATAGATGATGTGTAGCACCTGAGTCCATAATCCAAGGTAATGTATCTGATCTACTACTGGTAAATGCAAGTATGCTACCTGATGCACTGGTAGACACAGAGGCAGATGCAGCAGCATCAGATTGACTCTCAGTAGTGGGTGCTGGGCCAGATGGGGGAATAATGCCCCTTAGACGGGAAACTAGATCATCGAACCGCTGATCCAAAGTGGCAGCAGATGGAGGCTCTATCTACTCAGCGCCTCGTGCAGATGCAGGAAATCCATGCTTAGAGTAGCATGTGTCTTCATTGTGTCCGACGCGATAGCAGTAGGTACATGTTGTCCGAGTGCGGCCTCCTCTGCCACGAGGTCCACATCCACGGGTCTGATGATGAAATCCACGACCCCTGTTGGCGGCCATGGCTGAAGCATTCTGATTCGTGACCGTAGAAGGGACGGTGATACGGCTCAGTCTATGAAAGGCTTCCTCCATGGGAGGAATAGTAGAATCGGCCAAGATCTGGGATCGTGCCGCCTCATACTCTGGATCAAGTGCAGCAAGGAAAACGCCCACCATAGTCGCATTCCGATATGTCTTCTATTGCTCTGGCGTGGCTGTCAGGGGCATGAAGCTGTATAGCTTCTCGAACATCCCTCGCAGGGATGTGTAGAGTGAATGTAGAGGGCGACCATTATGCTTTATAGTGAATATATCATGCTGGAGTTGCAGAATCTTTGTCTCATTCTTCGCCTAAGAATATGTGGCCGCCAGAATGTCCCACATGTCTTTGGTCGTGGGCTGATGTAGAATATCATTGGCAATCTTGATAGCCAACGTTCTAGATAACCAGACTTTGGCGTATGCGTCATCAGCCTCCCATGAGGCATTGGCTCCAGTCTTCTCAGCAGGCTCTTCTTCGGTAAGAATGTGCTTCTTACCAGTTGACTTCATCATACTCATGAACTGCATCGCCCACAGTTCATAGTTCGTACCATCCATCTTTACAATAGACGCTGGACCACGAAAGGCGTCAATAGATGGAATATTCACCTTGCTTTCTGACATACTGGAAACCGAAGACTGGAGCAATTGACTGAAGATAAGATTCGTCTACACAGACATAGACGGGTTTAGTTGCATGTGTAGACCACAAGCAGCCAAACCCATTTAGTTGACGGTGTGCGCTTGAGGGCTGAATATAGGGCTGATTCAAGAGCACACGCTTAGGGCTCTAAGTTGCCCGCTGGAGCACGCAGGCACGCAAGAGCACAGGGGAGCGCAGGTGCGCAGTCGCGAGAGCACGCAGGTGCGCAGTAGCGAGAGCACGCAGGTGCGCAGCGCGAGGGCGAGCGTGCAGATGTGCAGGTGCGGAGGCGTGGAGCGCCAGGCGCACGCACGGCGGAGAGAGAGAGAGAGAGAGGCACGCGGGTAGGGTAGGGATAGGGTTAGGGTTTCGAGAACTCCGGTCTAGGACCGTCGCTCTGATACCATGTTGGGAAAAATAGAAGAGAGTTGTTTATTACATCAGCCCTAGGCTCTCTTATATAGGAGAGTAGCCTATGGGTAAATTACATAAAGCATACGACTGAAAATAAAAATATCAGAGAGATACAAAGGAAACTAATATATATGTTTACAAGAGCCAATGTCTACGGGATCCTAAGACCTATATATAGGACTCCATACCTTATTCTGCAACATATACCAAGAGCAACAAGTTCTTTACTCTCTGCTTTCCACTCTATACTCTGAGAGAAAGATACAAAAGCTATTTTCTATTGTGTTATTCATTCCAACAGCTCTGAAGCTCTGCGTTTGATCCTTACGAGCATGTTTTTCGCTATGTAAGATTGTTTTAGTTTTACCTCTTATTATTCATTGCATATTTACTTTGATATTGAAGTTATTGAGATTATTTACTGTAGAGAATATTATGTAGTCGGAGTATCATTTTCTCTATTTTTATTTTCCCGATTACCTCTTATGTAATTTACCCATGGGTCCTCTCTATATAAGAGAGCCTAGGGTTATATGGAATAAACAGTTTGCTCATTTCCACCAAAATGGTATCAGAGCCAAAACCCTAACCCTAACCCTAAAACCCTACCACCACCGCCCCTCTCTCTCCCTCCATTTCTCGACGACGACGCCGCCGCCCCTCACCGTAGGGCGCCGCCGTTGCCACTCCACTCCTCCCCTTCTCCCGCCGCCTCCGCACTCTCCACCGTTGGCCCCATTATCGTCGGCTTTCCACCGCCGGCCTCCACCGCCGGCTCTCCGCCGATCCCCTCTCCAACGTAGGGGACCTCCACCGTCGGGTCCCCTTCCCTTCAACACCGACGCCCCTTCTTCTGTCGGCCTCTCTCTCCCCATGGATTTGAGTGCATAAAGTCTACATATGCACTTAAATCTTATCAAGTTTATGTAGACACTTCTTTCTCGTCTACAATCCCTAGTTCTTCGTCTCCGACGACATATCAGATTATAAAGTCGATATGCCCTCCATAGGTGCATTCAAAGGTCCAGCACCAATAGTCAAGATGGATGGGACAAACTATGAGCTCTGGGCGATGCACTTCTTGAGTCTCATGAAGTCGAACGGTAAGAAGCATATTCTTACCGAGGAAGAGCCGGCAGAGAAGACTAGGATCTATGCCTCATGAGAGGCTGATGATTCATATGCTAACATTTGGTTGTCAGGCATGTTGTCGATGGAGATTGCCAATGATGTCCTCCATCAAACCACCGCTAAGGCGATGTGGGATATACTGGCCGCCACATATTCACAGGTGTGGAATGAGACCAAGATGTTACAGCTCCAGCATGACATTTTCACGATGAAGCAGAATGGGCGGCCGCTTCACTCTTTATATACATCCCTGCGGGGGATGTTTGAGAAACTATATAGCACTATACCCCTCACGGCTACCCCTGAGCAGCAGAAGACCTTCCGGAATGCTACCATGGCAGGGGCACTGCTAGCAGCACTTGATCCTGAGTATGAGGTAGCCCGATCTCAGATACTTATCGATGCTACCATTCCTCCTATGGAGGAAATTTACCAGAGGCTTAGCCGCATCTCTGTTCCTTCCAGCACTTCTACTCCACCACCTTCGGCGATGGCTGTGTCGCGAGGGAGAGGTGGTCAGTCTTCCTTTCGTGGACGTGGACCTCGTGGCCGATGAGGTCGTTTTCGCCAACCATGCACTTTCTGCCATCTCACAGGTCACTCTGAGGATACATGCTATTCTAAGCATGGGTTTCA